>OY769904.1:12678267-13878267 GCA_963669185.1 Dyspetes luteomarginatus
GACAGAGAGACAGAGACAGAGAGACAGAGACAGAGAGACAGAGACAGAGAGACAGAGACAGAGAGACAGAGACAGAGAGACAGAGACAGAGAGACAGAGACAGAGAGACAGAGACAGAGAGACAGAGACAGAGAGACAGAGACAGAGAGACAGAGACAGAGAGACAGAGACAGAGAGACAGAGACAGAGAGACAGAGACAGAGAGACAGAGACAGAGAGACAGAGACAGAGAGACAGAGACAGAGAGACAGAGACAGAGAGACAGAGACAGAGAGACAGAGACAGAGAGACAGAGACAGAGAGACAGAGACAGAGAGACAGAGACAGAGAGACAGAGACAGAGAGACAGAGACAGAGAGACAGAGACAGAGAGACAGAGACAGAGAGACAGAGACAGAGAGACAGAGACAGAGAGACAGACAGAGAGACAGAGACAGAGAGACAGAGACAGAGAGACAGAGACAGAGAGACAGAGACAGAGAGACAGAGACAGAGAGACAGAGACAGAGAGACAGAGACAGAGAGACAGAGACAGAGAGACAGAGACAGAGAGACAGAGACAGAGAGACAGAGACAGAGAGACAGAGACAGAGAGACAGAGACAGAGAGACAGAGACAGAGAGACAGAGACAGAGAGACAGAGACAGAGAGACAGAGACAGAGAGACAGAGACAGAGAGACAGAGACAGAGAGACAGAGACAGAGAGACAGAGACAGAGAGACAGAGACAGAGAGACAGAGACAGAGAGACAGAGACAGAGAGACAGAGACAGAGAGACAGAGACAGAGAGACAGAGACAGAGAGACAGAGACAGAGAGACAGAGACAGAGAGACAGAGACAGAGAGACAGAGACAGAGAGACAGAGACAGAGAGACAGAGACAGAGAGACAGAGACAGAGAGACAGAGACAGAGAGACAGAGACAGAGAGACAGAGACAGAGAGACAGAGACAGAGAGACAGAGACAGAGAGACAGAGACAGAGAGACAGAGACAGAGAGACAGAGACAGAGAGACAGAGACAGAGAGACAGAGACAGAGAGACAGAGACAGAGAGACAGAGACAGAGAGACAGAGACAGAGAGACAGAGACAGAGAGACAGAGACAGAGAGACAGAGACAGAGAGACAGAGACAGAGAGACAGAGACAGAGAGACAGAGACAGAGAGACAGAGACAGAGAGACAGAGACAGAGAGACAGAGACAGAGAGACAGAGACAGAGAGACAGAGACAGAGAGACAGAGACAGAGAGACAGAGACAGAGAGACAGAGACAGAGAGACAGAGACAGAGAGACAGAGACAGAGAGACAGAGACAGAGAGACAGAGACAGAGAGACAGAGACAGAGAGACAGAGACAGAGAGACAGAGACAGAGAGACAGAGACAGAGAGACAGAGACAGAGAGACAGAGACAGAGAGACAGAGACAGAGAGACAGAGACAGAGAGACAGAGACAGAGAGACAGAGACAGAGAGACAGAGACAGAGAGACAGAGACAGAGAGACAGAGACAGAGAGACAGAGACAGAGAGACAGAGACAGAGAGACAGAGACAGAGAGACAGAGACAGAGAGACAGAGACAGAGAGACAGAGACAGAGAGACAGAGACAGAGAGACAGAGACAGAGAGACAGAGACAGAGAGACAGAGACAGAGAGACAGAGACAGAGAGACAGAGACAGAGAGACAGAGACAGAGAGACAGAGACAGAGAGACAGAGACAGAGAGACAGAGACAGAGAGACAGAGACAGAGAGACAGAGACAGAGAGACAGAGACAGAGAGACAGAGACAGAGAGACAGAGACAGAGAGACAGAGACAGAGAGACAGAGACAGAGAGACAGAGACAGAGAGACAGAGACAGAGAGACAGAGACAGAGAGACAGAGACAGAGAGACAGAGACAGAGAGACAGAGACAGAGAGACAGAGACAGAGAGACAGAGACAGAGAGACAGAGACAGAGAGACAGAGACAGAGAGACAGAGACAGAGAGACAGAGACAGAGAGACAGAGACAGAGAGACAGAGACAGAGAGACAGAGACAGAGAGACAGAGACAGAGAGACAGAGACAGAGAGACAGAGACAGAGAGACAGAGACAGAGAGACAGAGACAGAGAGACAGAGACAGAGAGACAGAGACAGAGAGACAGAGACAGAGAGACAGAGACAGAGAGACAGAGACAGAGAGACAGAGACAGAGAGACAGAGACAGAGAGACAGAGACAGAGAGACAGAGACAGAGAGACAGAGACAGAGAGACAGAGACAGAGAGACAGAGACAGAGAGACAGAGACAGAGAGACAGAGACAGAGAGACAGAGACAGAGAGACAGAGACAGAGAGACAGAGACAGAGAGACAGAGACAGAGAGACAGAGACAGAGAGACAGAGACAGAGAGACAGAGACAGAGAGACAGAGACAGAGAGACAGAGACAGAGAGACAGAGACAGAGAGACAGAGACAGAGAGACAGAGACAGAGAGACAGAGACAGAGAGACAGAGACAGAGAGACAGAGACAGAGAGACAGAGACAGAGAGACAGAGACAGAGAGACAGAGACAGAGAGACAGAGACAGAGAGACAGAGACAGAGAGACAGAGACAGAGAGACAGAGACAGAGAGAGAGACAGAGACAGAGAGACAGAGACAGAGAGACAGAGACAGAGAGACAGAGACAGAGAGACAGAGACAGAGAGACAGAGACAGAGAGACAGAGACAGAGAGACAGAGACAGAGAGACAGAGACAGAGAGACAGAGACAGAGAGACAGAGACAGAGAGACAGAGACAGAGAGACAGAGACAGAGAGACAGAGACAGAGAGACAGAGACAGAGAGACAGAGACAGAGAGACAGAGACAGAGAGACAGAGACAGAGAGACAGAGACAGAGAGACAGAGACAGAGAGACAGAGACAGAGAGACAGAGACAGAGAGACAGAGACAGAGAGACAGAGACAGAGAGACAGAGACAGAGAGACAGAGACAGAGAGACAGAGACAGAGAGACAGAGACAGAGAGACAGAGACAGAGAGACAGAGACAGAGAGACAGAGACAGAGAGACAGAGACAGAGAGACAGAGACAGAGAGACAGAGACAGAGAGACAGAGACAGAGAGACAGAGACAGAGAGACAGAGACAGAGAGACAGAGAGACAGAGACAGAGAGACAGAGACAGAGAGACAGAGACAGAGAGACAGAGACAGAGAGACAGAGACAGAGAGACAGAGACAGAGAGACAGAGAGACAGAGACAGAGAGACAGAGACAGAGAGACAGAGACAGAGAGACAGAGACAGAGAGACAGAGACAGAGAGACAGAGACAGAGAGACAGAGACAGAGAGACAGAGACAGAGAGACAGAGACAGAGAGACAGAGACAGAGAGACAGAGACAGAGAGACAGAGACAGAGAGACAGAGACAGAGAGACAGAGACAGAGAGACAGAGACAGAGAGACAGAGACAGAGAGACAGAGACAGAGAGACAGAGACAGAGAGACAGAGACAGAGAGACAGAGACAGAGAGACAGAGACAGAGAGACAGAGACAGAGAGACAGAGACAGAGAGACAGAGACAGAGAGACAGAGACAGAGAGACAGAGACAGAGAGACAGAGACAGAGAGACAGAGAGACAGAGACAGAGAGACAGAGACAGAGAGACAGAGACAGAGAGACAGAGACAGAGAGACAGAGACAGAGAGACAGAGACAGAGAGACAGAGACAGAGAGACAGAGACAGAGAGACAGAGACAGAGACAGAGAGACAGAGACAGAGAGACAGAGACAGAGAGACAGAGACAGAGAGACAGAGACAGAGAGACAGAGACAGAGAGACAGAGACAGAGAGACAGAGACAGAGAGACAGAGACAGAGAGACAGAGA
Source organism: Dyspetes luteomarginatus (assembly GCA_963669185.1). Lineage (NCBI taxonomy): Eukaryota > Metazoa > Arthropoda > Insecta > Hymenoptera > Ichneumonidae > Dyspetes > Dyspetes luteomarginatus. The sequence goes on from OY769904.1 coordinate 12,682,152, forward strand.
CAGAGAGACAGAGACAGAGAGACAGAGACAGAGAGACAGGGACAGAGAGACAGAGACAGAGAGACAGAGACAGAGACAGAGAGACAGAGACAGAGAGACAGAGACAGAGAGACAGAGACAGAGAGACAGAGACAGAGCGACAGAGACAGAGAGACAGAGACAGAGAGACAGAGACAGAGAGACAGAGACAGAGAGACAGAGACAGAGAGACAGAGACAGAGAGACAGAGACAGAGAGACAGAGACAGAGAGACAGAGACAGAGAGACAGAGACAGAGAGACAGAGACAGAGAGACAGAGACAGAGAGACAGAGACAGAGAGACAGAGACAGAAAGACAGAGACAGAGAGACAGAGACAGAGACACAGAGACTCTCTCGTTATTGAAACGGGGGCATGTAAAAAATACGTGCTCCGCGTTTTCGATGATCTTCTTGCAAGCTGGACCGTCTGGACTGTCATCCAGCTTGAAACGGTGCGGGTACGACCGGAAGCAGCCATGTCCCGTCAAAAACTGTGTGACATAGAAGCTCACCTCGCCGCCGCCGGCTGGCTCATTGGTTCAATGATGGTATCAGCCGATGGGTCCACCTGCCTTTGGTCGATGAGTCCCAGCGCAGCTGCTACTGCTATGAAGACACCGATTTTTCCTCCTTGGTGATGCTTTTCCACTCGGCCTTTGTCTCTCGGCGTCCTCGCCAATTCATCCTGCTGCGTTCTTCCGACAGGATCTCTATTGGTGGCATGCTTGCCACGACACATACTGCTTCATACGATATGGTGCGGTATCCATCAGCCACTCTTAAGAGCCTTCTACGATACACCGCCATTGTTTCTCTTCTGTAGGCAGCAACGTTGAGTGCCTCCTGCCAAATCGGCGCAGCGTGCAGCAGTAACGATGTCACCACTGTGGCCAACAAGGGTCGTCTGGCTTGCCTAGGTCCCCCAATGTTTGGCATAAGCCGTTCCAACGCTGCTCCCACTTTTGCTGCCTTCGCAGCCGCGTGCTCAGTGTGCTGCCTCGAAGCTTAGCCTAGCATCCAGCATTACCCCGAGTTACCTGATGTAGGATTGTGACGTGATTGTGCACTCTCCAGCGTCCAGGATGATGGTCTCGATCTTTTTTCGACTTGTGAAGAGTACTTCTTTGGTTTAGTGGTGGGCCAGGCCCAGCCCCCCCGCATGCATCCACTGCTGCATGGCCTCATAGAATTCTCCGAAGGTGCAGTTTATCTCTTCGGGGGTTTTGGCCTGGATGACAAGTCCTGCATCGTCTGCGAAAGCTATGATCTCGGCTCCTTGTGGAAGCTTAATCTTCATCAGAGCGCTGTACATGATGTTCCACAGAAGAGGCCCCAGTACTCAGCCTTGGGGAACTCCCCCAGAGACTGCATTGTACTGTGGTCCATCTTCCGTGTTGTACAATAGTTGTCTATTGCCGAAATAGCTCTTACCTATTCGCCTCAGGTAGGCTGGCGTTCTCAGCTTGTCTAATGCCAGGCATGTTCTGTCCCATCTGGCCGAGTTGAGTGCATTCTTTACATCCAACGCTGCCAGCAGGCAGTATTTCTTGGCTCCCCGGTTCCAGCGTGCCCCGGAGGTTGCCTCTTTTACGATGGCTACCACGCGGCTGATAGCATCTACCGTCGATCTTCCCTTCCGGAAACCATACTGGTTTTCCACAAGGGAGTGTCCGACAGAGGCTTGAATCCGATCCTGAATGATCCTCTCGAAAAAATTTCCTGCCGTATCTAACATGCATAGCAGTCGATATGATGAAGCTTCCTCCGGTGGTTTGTTGTTCTTAGGCAATAACACAAGTCGTTGCCACTTCCAGCGCTCCGGAAATGTTCCCTCTCCGAGACACCTATTATACATGTCAAGGAACAGTTTCGGGGCGGCCTTGATCGTTGTCTTAAGCGCTATATTTGGGATATTGTCCATCCCTGGCGCCTTGGAGTTTCCCAGCCTCTTCGTGGCCCGGAGTAACTCCTCTCGGGTAATCGGGGGGATAATTTCGCCTTCCTCCTGCTGCACTTGGTAATCTTACGACGCCTGCTCTGGAAACAGCGCGGTCACGATCTTCTTCAACTGGGCTGGGCAAGTTGGTTGCTGCCGTGACTGGCTCTTTATTGTTGACATGACGACCCTATATGGTCTCCCAAACGGGTCGTCGTCAACCTCAGTCACCAGTTTGGTCCACTCTTGCCTTTTGCTATACTTGATAGCCTTGGACAGTTTGGACCGAGCCTCCTTGAAGGCCCTCTCCAGCCCTGGGAACGCTGGTTTCCTCCGGGCCCTTTGTGCCTGACGTCGAGCGTGGTGTTTGGGTATTACCGTATGCTTTGCGCAGCGACTTTATAGCAGACACCGGTATGTTGGTGTCTAACTGCGTAGCCAACGCCTCGGCAACTTCCTCTTTAGTTGTCACTTCGTCAAGATCTTTGATCTCGAGTTGCCACTCGTGCGTCCATGCACGGACTTCTGCATCGTCGCCGAGGAACGCCTTCATCGAATCCCGGAGCTCGGTGGTGGGCTTTTTCCGTTTTCGGTTCAGCACCAGCAGAAGGTCTCCCCCTGCGGTGCGCCGAATTTTTTCGACGTTACTCCCTATGTTCTTGAGCGTCGCGTCGGTGCGCATCTGTCGCAGGGTCTCTGCGTACGTCTTATTGCCGGCGGTTTTGACGACGAGAGCGTCTGCGCATGGAGGTCTAGACTGGGCGGACCTCTTTTTCTTTGTCACGGTCTCCCACTCGTGTCTTTCGGCACCTGGTCCTGTCCAGGCGCCATCACTGTGGGTGTAGCGAGAACCACAGGTTGAGCCTTCTGTTGGAGCTTTTTGCCGGCCTGTCTGATTTCCCGGGGTGTGGAGGAACATCTCCGCCGTTTGCTACCATCGTGCGCCTCCAGTCCCGGTGTGGTCTGCGTTGTCTGTGTGCTCGCAGGCGCTGCGACGGCAGGTGGTTGCACACCTTCCATCCGTCCCATTGTCTTGTAGCTGGAGCTGCACTCACCGATGAGGCGTTTGATCTCCTTGTAAATGTTACTATTGTCCTTCACAAATGCAGCAAGCTCGTCAAGCTTGCTGCCGAGGCGTTCATGGGCCTCACGCTTCTTCCTTGTGGCGTCAATGCCTGCTGTGGCCAAGTTGCCCACCACAGCCGCACTGCGGCCGTTGGCTGACGACACCAGGGAGCCCGCTTGCTCCCTCCCTGACGCCGGTACTGGGGTTCCGGGCCCCTGCACCGTAAACAGTATAACACTTGTTGTGCTTGCCATTTTTGGTTTTTTGGATCGGGGTGCCTTCCCCTAGCCAGCTTTGGTTCAACTCGGGTATTTGATTTCCCCGGTACCTCCCATATCTGAAAGGCGTTCCCCAATCCACCACCTGGGGAGGCGCCCGATGCGGGACTGGCAACCCGTCACGGGTGTCTGTGTGTGTGTGTGCGCGTGTGTGTAAAGAAAATCACAGCACGCATATACTTTGGTCGCCGCTGTTCTTAATGTTTAAAATCTGCCGCGTCAAAGTCACCGACAGATGGCGCAGTGGAGCACAAGCCTGGGGATGACGAGTAATTTTAGAGAGAGGGAGATTTTACAGGAGAAAAAATCGAGATAGTAAAGAGGAAATGAGCCGTTATAATTTAACTTTTATAGAGAAATAACATACCTGGAATAAAAGCTTTAAATGTTGCTTCTTTTGTTTTTACAGGTATGAATTAAAGTCACTAGTTAGCTTTGTACATAACGTAAATAAAACTTTTGTTCTTACAGAGAAACGCATTTGAGTTTTATTCTAACCTCCAAGGTTGTTAATGGGATGAGGAGAACCTTATTACGAAACAAAATTTTCGCAAATATTTCAAGAAAATGGGCAAACTAAGATTTCATTTCAAGATGAGGGGTTGATAGATGGAAAGTCAACAGTACTATGCCTAACCTCATTAGGCACACCAGATGGTCGCACCTTTGCCATCCCAGATAAATATCAACCAACAAATTTGCACAAAGAGTTGATAACATCACAAATATTTGCTAAGGTAAAGAAGACACTAACAAAAAGACACCAATACAGAAAAGTGGATTAGTTTAATAGGAGATCTATCCAAAGTATACTTGAATGAAGAAGAAAATTTACGATTTGCGGATTACTATTTAGAAGATACCACAGAAAAAGTAGTGGTTGAAACTACACCAAATACTACAGATGAAACAATAAAGGAATTATTGGAAAAAGTGCTAGAAGATAAACAGCAAAAATCAGAAATCCAGAACTGGGGGAAAATAGCAAAGGACTTTATGATTGGAAAATTTGATGGAAAAAGTTCAAACGCTCACCAATGGATACAGGAATTTGAAAAAGAGTGTGAACGCTGTATGATAATAGAAGACAGGAAAATAATTGAAATTAAAAAAAAAATCTTGAAAAAGCTTGTGCAGATTGGTACAGCTGTATGATTTTGAAATTCACAGTGGAATCAGAATGGAGCAACTGGAGAAAAAACTTTTGTGAAACTTTCGCAAATAAAGTATGGTCTCCAATTAGATACGCTCTCGCTTTTAAACGCGAAGCAGGCCCTTTGCTTGATTATGCTCTAAAAAAAGAAAAATTGATACTGGAGATAAGAGAATTAATGGATACTGAAATACTATTAGATCTTATAGCCGTTGGTTTACCAAACTATGTTTCTGCCAAAATTGACAGAGAAACTTTGCACGGAACTGAGGATCTCTACAACGGAATTGGTAAACTAGAACATCTTGTTGACAAAACTAAAATTGACAAGAAAGGAAAATATTCGGAAAAAAGTTCAAAAGCGTTGAAGAAAAGAAACCATGCCAAATCTGTGAAAACGAGAAAAGAGGTAAACGTTATCATCCTGAATCAACTTGTTGGTTTAAGGAAAAAAATGAAAAAAATAAAAAGGCAGAACTAATAAAAAATGTCAATAATGCAGGGTTAGAAATAGAACTAAATGAAGAAAGTGAAATAACTAGAAGTAACACCATTAATAAAAATCAAATTACTGTTGAATGACACTTTAGCAGTTTCTGGGATTTATGACTCAGGCTCAAGTGTGTCATTAATGAATACAAAAATATGAAAAATAAAACAAAAAAAATTAGATAATATACAAATGGTAAACTTGAAAACTATTAATGGTGTAAGGAAAACAAAAGGTATGGTAACTTTGAAAATAAAAATTTACGATATTGAAAAAACTATGGACATCTTTAGTGTGGATAACGAAAATTTTAATTATGATTCTCTAATTGGTCTGGATTGCATCAAGAATTTCAAATTAATCCAAATAGAAGATCTACGGATCATACAATGTAACAATAAAGAAATAAATAAACATGCCTCAAATAAAGAAGATACAGAGAATAAAAAGGTCAAGATTCCTGATGTACTAGGTGACAAACCTAAAGAAAAAAGATATTTATACTATACAGTATTGAAACAAGAAAATAAACACATCAACAAGGGTGAAGTAAATTTCAATGAGCATATAAATAGGAATAAATATGAAATTTCAATAAATCATTTAAGTTTGGACCAACAACTGGAAATTGATAAGTTGATAGATAAATACGGATCAGTATTTGCTGAAGATAAATATGACGTCGGAACTGTAAAAGATTATGAGATCATGATCCTCCAATTGTTAGTTTCAGAAATGCAATGGATTAAAATTTCAAAAAAATAAATTATTTTTTTTCAAACCCCTGTCAAAATCGGAAAAATGAATGAAAACAATTGCGGCAAGCACCAACAGCTTACCGATTAGGTTTCGTTGACTTATCGATTTTTTGTTTTTTTTTTTATTTAACGCTAACTAGCCGATACTGCACTTAACAACTATTCGGAGCCTTCGGCGACTTCACTACTCACGGGGTTTTCGTCGCGCGACTTTGACGCTCTCCCAGACGTAAACTATTAACTACAGCTATATGTCTTCGCTGACTTTTTTAAATATAAAATTCAATTCTCTCCAAAATGTTTTATATAAACATTTGCCGTATTTTTCGTTGTTTGGGCAACGTTCGCGGTGAAAGCGTTCGTGGTGAAAAAGTGCACCAATTTTGCATTGTTTCTATTTGTTTTTGCCAAAACGCGCGGGGTTTTCACGGGTATATTTTGATAGGTCATTATGATGATTATTTTTAATCGAATGGCACTAATTTGGTGAAACTACTAATTAGTCAGATTTAAAATGCTAAAGTGACTGGCCTATAATATTCCAGTCAACCTGAAACGTGCTAGTCTTAGAGTCGACCTGAATTGTGCTAGTTTTCGAGTCAACCTGAAACGTGATAGTCTTCAAGTCAATTTGAAACGTGCTCTTTTTCACCCGGAATCTGAAATGTGCTCTTTTTCACCGGTAACTTGAAATGTGCTCTTTTTCACCGGCAATTTGAAACGTGCTCTTTTTCACCGGGAATCTAAAACGTGCTGTTATTCGTGTCGGGCGTCGATATTTACATTTATCAAAACTACTAGAAGCAATATTAAGTGGAGGGTTTAAGCTGAAATTTTCGAAATGCACTTTTGCAAATAATCATGCAAATTATTTAGGTCACAGAATAGAAAATAATTCAGTAGAACCTCTGAAAGATTATTTAACTGCTGTAAAAAAAAATCCAGTTCCAGAAACAAGGAAAAATATACGTCAATTTCTGGAAAAAATAAATTTTCATCACAAGTTTATACCACACATTGCAATCATTCTGGACCCATTACACAACCTATTGAGAAAAAAAGTACAATTCAACTGGTCAGAGGAGTGTCAAGAATCGTTCGACAAAATAAAATCATTAATGTGGTCAGAACCAGTTTTGAAAATGTTTGATCCAGAGGTTCCAATTGTTATTCACACAGACGCAAGTATCAAAGGAGTTGGAGCTGTGCTAACACAAAAAGATGAAAATGGAGATAGTAAGCCAGTGGCTTACTTTTCAAGAAAATGAACGGAGGCCCAAACAAAAAAGAAGGCGATTTACCTTGAATGCTTGGCAATAAAAGAAGCCGTAAAATATTGGCAGCACTGGCTTATTGGAAAAGAGTTAATAGTATACTCTGACCATAAACCCTTAGAATATATGAACATAAAGGCTAGAACGGACGAAGAACTAGGTGATTTGACATATTATTTATCTGAATATAATTTAAAAATAAAATATCATCCAGGAAAGACAAACCAAGAAGCAGACTGTTTAAGCAGAAATCCGGTTCTAGAACCTTATGAAGATACAGATGATTTCTTAAAAGTGGTAAATCTAATTAATCTAGAGGATATAAAAAACAACCAAAATAAAAATCTAAACATACAACGTGATAAAAACAAACTGACATTAAAAAATGAAAGTTACTACGAAAGGACTAAAAGAAGAGAAAAAATCATGCTATCAGAAGAGTTGAGTAAAAACCTAATAGAAAATGAGCACAAAATCATATTGGGCCACTCGGCCCTTACTGCCATATTGGGAGAACTCAAATGCTGAATAAAATAACACCATTTTATACAGTGCAAAATCTCATTGCAAACATTTAAAAAATTTGTGATAAGTGTGAAATTTGTGTAAAAAATAAATCAAGGAGAAAATCTAAATATGGTTTGATGCCACACTTGGGTCCAGCGAAATATCCCTTTCAAATCATATCTATTAATACCATTGGAGGATATACCTCCTAGGCCCAGCCCTGGAGCGAAACATGCAAACACGGCCGCCCATCCCGGGAACAAATTTGCGAGATATCGCGATTTTCTACTAACTTTTTAACGATTTCCTTGGCGTATAAAAGGGAGTTTCCGGTATTGAATCAATATCCATTTTAATCGTTAAAGCTTCCTCTTTATCATGCACCAGGTTATAATGTCGACACTACAGTGCTTCAATGCGGAATATGTTGATTCATGAGATAATGTAACCTCGTAACAACTAGATTTCATCGACAGGAGCAGATTTCATAGTAAAAAATCACTTGGGGTGTAAGGGCACTCCAAAAGACGATTACACAACAAGTTTCAATTAATTCTATTGACTCGTTGTCGCTTAATCACCGATAACGTCCCCAAAAACCGAGAATCGCTTCCTGGACTGTAGCTTCGTCTGGAGTAGGCCAACCGAAATTTTTTACGGGTGTTTTTTGATCGCCACGAGCTACCCTTTTGACTGATATCCATCGTTAAGGGAGTTTCAACGACTAAAATATCCATTCTTGGGGTAGTTTCGCATGGTCGCATAGCCTCGATTTATACGTGATCGTGCCATACCTTTGCACCAGGTCAATTCGCATCCAATCATGATAAAACTAGTTTCATTTGGACGATAATTAAATTACCTCGAAAGTACTTTTTTAGTTTTTCAAAATCGGTTCAAGTTTCGCTGAAATCGCCAAAAAATACTTTGTCCCACTTCAATTGCCCCTCACTGTATAACAAAACAGAACACACAATCACAAAATTCGCCCCAAAATACCTACTGGGAGGGCAAAATGTAAATATTCTAACACACCAATTAAAATCAAAATGTACAGATGATCATCTGAGAAGAGATAGAAAACTAGCCTTGAAAAACACGATTAAGTCTCACAACTATAATTTTAAAAAATTTGATCTGCATCGAAAAGCTAAATGTGGGAGACCGAGTTTACGTGGAAAATGGAAATCGACTAAATAGGAGGAAACTAGAGAAACTAAGAATTGGACCATACAAAATACTAAAGAGGATTTCTAATTCAATTTCCGAAGTAGACACCGGAAACAGGAAGTCAGAATCAAACGTCTTTCGCATTACCGAACAACTACCTCGAACACTACGCATAATTGTTCTTCTACAAGGGGGGAAATGCAAAGAAAATCAAATCATCATACTTATGTCACCGCTGTTCTTAAAGTTTAAAATCTGCCGCGTCACCGACGGAAGTCACCGACAGATGGCACAGTGGAGCACAAGCCTGGGGATGACGAGTAATTTTAGAGAGAGGGAAATTTTACAGAATAAAAATTCGTGATAGTAAAGAGGAAGAGAACCGTTATCATTTAACGTTTATAGAGAAATAACATACCTGGAATAAAAGCTTTACATGTTGTTTCTTTTGTTTTACACGCATGAATTAAAGTCACTAGTTGGCTTTGTACATAATGTAAATAAAACTTTTGTTTTTACAGAGAAACGCAATTGAGTTTTACTCTAACCTCCAAGGTTGTTAATGGGATAAGGAGAACCTTATTACATATATATATATATATAGCTCCGCAGATTGAGAGAGATAGAGATAAAACACCAATCTTATCTTATTCTACAGACGGTTTACAGAAACAAAGCAGTCTATAAGACTGGTTGACGCGATCGTAAGACATCGTGTTTCACCGTGAAGTTATATAGTTATATTAATAGAGCATACGAATTCTCCTAGAACTATTATTTTTATCAGAGATTTTATTGCATAAATAGATTGTTGATATCATAAGTGAAAAGTGATGTGAGAAAAATGGGCAACACAAATAACAAATGGAATAAACGTCCTCATTCTCGTGGACTAAGCGGCATTCGCAGGTACCTGTTATTACAACTAACATTTGGGGAAAAAGAGAATGTATGATGTGGAGAAAGAATAAGTCTGTGGATTGTCGCAACCTTTTTCTTCTCCACTTATTCTTGTGCAAGTTTGGTTTTTCTTCTTTATCAATCTCACACCATACATCCATTCTACTTGGGGTCCACCAAATTTGGGTGAATTCTGCGATCGATTGGTTTGGATCGGGGGCTTGGAATGTACATATTATTTTTCCCACACTTGTGGCAAATTTTGGTATCTAGATGCTTTTTCAGGATGTTTTCAGAGTTTCCAAATAGATATTTTTCCTCCAAAGCATCAGGGTTTGATAACATCTCTGCATCATCACTCTGTCACTCTGTATCATCTTCCTATTCTCTATGAATTCCACTATGTACCATCTCTATTAGGGTCGTTCTTATCAAAGCAATATCCGAATTTTTTCGCGGCCCCCCCACTTTTTTCGAAATAAAAAAATAAATATTTCAAGCCTTGTTTCAACTTCCTAGGACAATCCTAATGGTCTCCTGTAATGAGGTGAATTTTTACGTTCAAAATACATGGGATTTCTCTATTATTATTATTTTTTTTATCTCAGGTATAAAGAGTTAATGGAAAAATTGGATTTCATATGGAATCAATGGGGTTTCACGCTATTTTTGATGAAAAAAAAAAATTATATCGGGCATTCCGCACCACTGTTATGCTGTTGCCTTTTTTTCCCCAATTTTCCCTAATATTGCGAAAATAATCGGAATATCAGTTACTTTTAGCGTTTCGCGTCTATCGGGATTGTATGGATACCCAATATGGGCTATTCCGTATCACCTAATTGGTATTTTAATTAGAATTTTCAATGAGAACCGTCCATCTTCGCCTGAATAATTGAAATGAAATAAAAATATTCATCTTCTCGTACCAGTTAATAATTTTTAGGTCATTCAAGTTAATAAATACGAAAAAAAGTGTTTTACGACACGATCCACGATGGCGACGCAGTAGTCAATGCGGTTTCCAGAACGATATAATCACCGTAAAATAGACGTAAAATCAGAAATTAATCGAAGTAAAAAACAAGTTTTATAAATTATAAACGAAAAAAAAATCAATTTGAACTGTTATTTATTAAAGATTCATTTCAATGTGTTCTTCTTTTCAACATTTTTTGTTACAGTTTGTTTCTTGGCATCAGGAAACTCATTTCTGAACTCAGAAACGACCTGCACGACGTATTGATTTTGTCTATAATGTTCGAGATGTGAGAAGACAAATCACAATGAAGCAGCTCTGTTCATATTTTTATTTTTCAACTTGAAATAACCCAAAAACTATCATCTGGTATGAGAAGATGGATATTTTTATTTTATTTCAATTGGTCAGGCGAAAATGGAAGGTTCTCATTGAAAATTTCAATTAGGTGATACGGAATGGCCCATATTGGGTATCCATACAATCCCGATAGACGCGAAAAGCCAAAAATATCTGATATTCCGATTATTTTGACGATATTAGGGAAAATTAGGGGAAAAAACACAACAGCATAAGAGTGGCGCGGAATACTCGATATATATATTTGTTTTTTATATCAAAAGTAGCCTCAAACCCGATTCATTCAGTATGAAATCGGAATTTTTTCATCAACTCTTTATGCCTGAGATAAAAGAAACACTAAATAATAGAAAAATCCTATGTGTTTTAAACGTAAGACTTCACCTTATTACAGGAGATCATTAGGATTATCCTACAAAGTTGAAACAAGGCTTCAAATTTTTATTTTTTAATTTCAAAAAAGTGGGGAGGGGGGTGCAAAAAAATCCCGACATTACCTTGATAAGACCCTAATCTCTATTCCTCTGTCTCTGTCAATTTTTTTATACAGCCATGGGCAATTGAAGTGAGACAAACTATTTTTGGGTGATTTCAGCGGAACTTGAACCAATTTAAAAAAACTAAGAAAGTACTTTCGAGGTAATTCAATTATCTTCCGAATGATTTATTATGATTGTATGCGAATTGACCTGGTGCAAAAGGTATGGTACGATCACGTGCAAATTGAGGCTATGCGACCATGCAAAACTACCCCCAGAATTGATATCATCATTGATGAATTGATATATTAACATCTAGGGGACTTTTGGAACCCTTTTTTGATTTAACCAACCTTATTTACACGTGCTTTTTTACTGAATCAACAGTTTAGCTCGTCGTAACTCCGAAAATATCGTGCCAAGAGGAATGTTCTGATAACAGTTTTGTTTTCTTTTTTGATGATCTAAACGGGGACTTTATCAATTAAAAATTTGGACCTCTCTTTCTCTCTCTCTCCTCATCTCTCTACATGTTTCTGTCTTTCTTTTTCTCTGGAACATCTGAGTCTTTTTCTGTATCATCTTTATTCCATTGTCTCAGTATTTCTCCTTCTCTCTGACATGCTGCTCTTTCTATCATGTCTGAATTCTACCGCTCCCTTCCTCACTCTTTCTGGCGATCATCCTTTTTCATCTTGTCTCAATTTTTCTTCATCATCTTTCTCCCTCCCACCCCCCCGCCCCAGTCTTTCTGTTTGTTTCTAACGTCTCTGTCTTTTTCTGCACCATCTCGGTCCTATTGTCTCTCTATTTCTCTTTGTCTGTATCACGCTCTTCTTTCTCACTATCATGTCTGTTCTTTCAACTTTTTTTTATTCCTTATTCCCAAATAAAATAAATCCAAAAAAAATCGAAGCCCGATGTTCAGGCTTTTGACCAATTTAGTTTTTGAATTTACCGCCCGTTGTTCTGGGCTCTTAGTACTTTCCCCCACTTCATCGGTTTTGTGGATCTGAGCGTTGTTGGCGTTGTATTGTCTAGTGAGAGCTTGCTACGCCTGAATTGTTAGGACGTACGCGAGAGAATAAATCGAGAAATATCACAAGCTGTTCTGAGAGTGTTTCATTAACCAATTTAACAACGAAGATAAAGAATAAAAGAGAAAACACGTGCCAAGTACATGGCTAAACAAGAGCTGCAATAAACATGGTCCTTCGAGCCGGATGACTAGTGCGTGTGGTAACGAACAGACAATTCCATCGCTTCTAGCACGAGCATTCGTTTTGATACACGTAAAAATCGTGAACGTATATTATTTTCGCTTGATACACGTAAAAATCGTGAACGTGTATTATTGTCGTTTAATATACGTAAAATTCGTGAACGTATATCATTTTCGAGACACGTAAAAATCGTTAACGTGTATTGGTTTCTTTCGAGATACGTAAAATTCGTGAACGTATATTATTTTCGAGACACGTCAAATTCGTGAACGTGTATTATTACGAGACGCGTAAAACCGTGAACGCGTATCATTTCAAGCGACGAATATTCGAGAACATTTCGTTACGTCGAAAGACCTGAGGGTGACGTCACGAGACGAGTCGAAGCAAGCAAATCGCACGAAGCGAGCAACGAAGAAGCATAGCGTCCTTATTCATAAAGACAAAGTAAACGAGGCGTATGGCAACGACAAATGACTACAGCAGGAACAATCAACAAGTTCTCAGGTGAGTCTCCGTTGTCCATTCCTTTCAAGCACAATCCATGATTTTCCCATAATTGATTATCGCGTTTCGATCGATTAAAAATAAAAATAAAGTAAGATGGCTGAAGGCGAAGCCACGCAGCTCGCAGCAGCAAAATCGACACGAACAAAAGCAAAGTCGGCATGCACGCGTGGAAAAACTTTCATTGATGATTTGGGCGCGAGCCAAATTTCGGTCATCGAGCTTTGACAGAGGCAAACAAAGTTTCGAGAATGTTGGCAAACTTTCGAAGACGCGCAAACGGAAATCGAGCTGTTAGAAACGTCGAACGAGCATCAAATTGCACACGAAGTCGAGCGTCAAGCGTTTGAAGAAAAATAATTTACTGTTGATACGAAATTCGAGGAATTTATCATTGCGCTCACTGCGCCTACCCAAGCTATTGGGCCAGACCCATTCGGTGCGCCTTTCGTAATGCGCGAGAATCATGGAAACGGTCAGTCGCTAAACATAAACATGCGTCTACCGCGAATTGACCTTCCAACGTTTTCGGGTTCGTACGAAGATTGGCGTCCTTTTTACGACGTGTTTCAATCGATGATACACGAAAATACTGGTTTACCGGCCATTCAAAAAATGCATTATCTCATGGCGTCTCTTAAGGGGGAAGCTGCTGACGTCATCAGCTCTCTCGCTTTATCGGCCGAGAATTACGTTGAAGCATGGGAAATGTTGAACGAACGATACGACAATCAGCGCGTTATTGTACAAAAGCACATCAAGGCCATTTTCGAGCTGCCAGTTTTGCATAAGGAAAATCACGTTGATCTTCGGCTACTTTTAGACGCAGTTTCGAAACGTTTGCCCGCGCTTAAGGTTTTGAGGCGTTTTACCGACCAATGAGATGACCTGGTCATTTACATAATCACGAGTAAGTTGGCACCAGCCACTAATAAAGAATGGGAAACAAGTCTTAAGGATTCAAATATACCGACGCTTAAAGAATTAACCGATTTTTTGTCTCATCGATGTCGAGCGCTCGAAGCTATCGATCGAAAATCAAATAATATTGAAAAAACTATCACGAGAAAGGCTACGTCATCAAACGTGGTAACTGATAAGCCCACATGTCAGTTTTGTAAAGGCGATCACCCGATATTTCGTTGCGGTAATTTTCTCGAATTGTCGGTCGACAAACGTTTCCAGGAAATGAGGAACCGCAAATTATGTCTCAATTGTCCGAGATCAACTGAGCATCGAGCTCAGCAGTGTAATGCCGGTTCATGTAGAAAATGCAACAAAAACACAACACTCTCTTGCACATGAAATCAAATCAGCAAGCCAAAGATTTTGCATCGAAATCGTCAGATTCTCATATCAACGTGCAATCACCATCAACGAGCGTTAACCACGCATCTAACGCAGTGGGACATCACGCGTTATTATCGACCGCAATCGTTCACGTTCGAGACGTTAAGGGCAATATTCATTCTTGTCGCGCGCTTCTTGATAATGGTTCACAATCTAACTTCGTGACAACCGATCTCGTAAAAAGGCTTGGCCTCAGACAGATTCCCACTTGCGTGCCAATCAACGATGTTGGAGATGTAAAATCAGAAACTCGCAGGTGAGCTTGCAATCGCGTCTCAATGGTTTTAAGGCAGAGCTTGGCTGTCTCGTTCTGCGTAAGATTACTCAGGACATTCCAACGGTGTCCATCAGTTGATCTGATATTCGTATTCCACCGGGAATCACACTTGCAGATCCAGATTTTTTGGAATCATCAAAGATCGATATGCTCAGTGGAGTTGAGATTTTTTGGGATATTACGTGCGTGGGTCAAATAAAGGCAACAGAAACTCAGCCATGCTGGCAAAAGGCGCATCTGGGTTGGATCGCAGCGGGTGGAGTTGTAACGAGACCAGCACCCATGGGAGCGACGACATGCAACCTCAGCATAAACGATGAATTAAACAGTACGATAAAGCGATTCTGGGAAATCGAACATGGCACAAACGAAAACGAGGCCTCTCTTGACGAGCGCAAGTGTGAGGAGCATTTCGAATCGACGATCAAAAGAAATTTAGAAGGAAGATTTATCGTAAGGCTTCCAATTAAGCAAGAGAAAATGTCGCGTCTCGGTCAATCCAAGGAGACTGCAGTGCGCCGATTCAAAAATCTAGAAAGACGCCTCAGTCGTGAACCATTGCTGAAAAAGGAATATACAGAGTTTATTCATGAATACGAAAATTTGGGGCACATGAGAAAGGTTCAGAACGATAACATAGACAAGATTCTTCATTACTACTCACCGCACCATTGCGTCATCAAAGAAGAGAATTCTACGACCAAATTGAGGGTTGTGTTCGACGCCTCTTGCAAAACCACTTCAGGTATTTCACTCAATGATGATCTCATGGCTGGTCCGGTGCTATAGCAGGATCTGTTTTCAATCGTCACGCGATTTCGAACGCTCAAGTACGTTTTAATTGCTGATATAGCCAAGATGTACCGACAAGTACGCGTAGACGAGTCACAAGTGGCTTTACAGCGGATAATTTGGCGGGATAATCCAGACGATGCAATCGAGGAATTCTAACTGTTAACTGTCACATACGGAACGGGACCAGCTTCATTCCTCGCTATCAGATAACTCCGAGCACTCGCTGAAATCGAAGCCAGAAACTTCCCGATGGCATCCCACATTGTCCAGCGTGATTTTTATGTTGACGATTTAATCACGGGATCGAGTTCTAAGGAACAAGCATTGCAAATACGTGACGAAACGACGAGACTTCTCGAAAAAAGTGGATTTGTTCTGCGTAAATGGGCTTCAAACGATTCAGAGTTGCTCAAGGACATTCCCGAGGACTCAATGACAAGCACGGTACGATCATTAGACAAGGAGGGTAGGTTCAAGACTTTGGGCATTCAGTGGAACCCGATTGACGATGTTTTTCAGTACAGCATTACTACGAATATGAATAATGCCCAGCGCACGTCGAAGAGAACGATATTGTCATGTATCGCGCAAATTTCCGACCCGTTAGGTCTTCTCGGGCCTGTAATCGTATCGGCAAAGATGCTTATTCAGAAATTGTGGGCGTTACAATTGGAATGGGACGAATCGCTGCCTACTGACTTATTTACTCAATGGAGTATTTACAAGTCTTAAATACAGCAATTGAATGAACTTTGGATCCCTCGTAGGGTAAGCGAAACTCATGATTCCGTTCGGGCTGAAATCCATGGATTTTTTGATGCAGGTCAAGCTGCATATGGAGCGTGCATATACGTGCGTACCACGGATCAGGATGGATCGCATTTTACCAGCCTATTGTGCTCAAAGTCACGCGTAGCACCGTTAAAGGCAATTTCTCTACCGAGGCTGGAGTTGTGCGGAGCGCAACTCTTGGCGCAACTGATTGACAAGGTCAGATCAGCTCTGGACATGAAAATAGACAGCATATATTATTGGACAGACGCCATGATAGTCATTGACTGGATCAGATCACCAAGTCGCAAATTTAATACGTTCGTCGCGAATCGCGTGGGCGAAATTCACGAGCTCACAAACATTGACAATTGGCGTCACGTCGGAACCAACGACAACCCTGCTGACATTTTATCCCACGGTACTAATCCCGAAACCCTCAAGAATTCGGCTTTATGGTGGAGTGGTCCGGAATGGCTAGGCAGTGATGAATCGTCGTGGCCTAAAGTGGTCCGAACAATAGTGAATCTCGATGAATTACCCGAACGGCGAAAAGCTGTCGTAGCAGCAGCCGCAGTGAAGGACGATTTTGACATAATCGAGCGATTCTCGTCGTATTCTCGGCTCCTGAAAACGATCGCAGTCTGCCTTCGCTTCGCACACAACACGCGTTGCAGTGCCGATCAAAGAGAGTCTGGTCCAATTTCGGAACGAGACTTAGAAACGGCCCGGAAAGTCCTCATTAAGCCGGTGCAACGTATAGAATTTCATAAAGAAATCGAAGCTATCGAGAGTCAGAAGTCCATGGGAAAGGACAGTCGTATATTGGGTTCGAACCCGTTCCTGCATCGAGAGGGGCTTTTGAGAGTTGGCGGGCGTTTAAAAAATTCAAGTCTTTCCTATGCGGCCAAGCACTAGTTGGTACTACCAGCTCACCATCGATTCACTCAGCTTATCATCGAACATGAGCACCAAAGGTCACTCCATGGAGGTTCCCAGGCTACATTGGGGGCTGTACGATCTCGCTATTGGCCGATAGGCGCTTGAGGAATCGTACGCTCTGTCGTACATAAGTGCGTTACGTGCTTCAAGGCAAGACCTCGTGCTTCGCAGCCTATCATGGGCGATCTTCCGTCATCAAGGGTAACACCGTCTCGGCCGTTCAGTAACACCGGCGTGGATTATTGTGGCCCAATTTTCATTCGAGAAGGCAAGCGCCGTAACGCAAAGAAATCTAAGGCATGGATCGCGTTATTCATTTGCCTCGCGACGAAGGCGATTCACATAGAACTCGTATCGGACTTGACCGCTGAAGGATTTTTGAATGCGTTGAAGCGTTTCATTGGCAGACGAGGAAAGCCGTCTAACATGTTTTCCGATAACGGTACCAATTTCGTAGGCGCCAATCGAGAGTTGGAAGAATTGCGCGATCTCTTCAATCGGGAGGAGTTTCGACGTCGTATCGTGAATGCAACCGCCGCCGATGCATTATCATGGCATTTTATTCCACCGCGGGAGCCTAATTTCGGCGGACTGTGGGAGGCCGCGGTGCGATCTACAAAGCACCATCTCAATCGAGTCGCGTCAGACGGTTCTCTGACATTTGAGGAGGCTGCCAGTTTGCTTGCACAGATCGAAGCGATATTAAATTCAAGACCTCTTACTCCTTTGTCGTCTGATCCCGAAGACTGTTCCTACCTAACTCCTGGACATTTTTTAATTGGAGACTCACTTATTTCATATCCTGAGCCGAGTTTGCAGCATTTGCCGATGAATCGGCTATCTCGTTGGTAACGCATCGAACAAATGCGTCAAGGTGTTTGGAAGCGATGGTCTTCTGACTACCTGCAACAAATGCAGCAGCGCACGAAGTGGAAGCGAGGTGAAGGGCTGCCAATTCTGCTGGGGGTGATCGTTCGAGAAGATAATTTACCACCTCAGTCTTGGCTCATGGGTCGAATCATCGCTATCCATCCAGGAACAGACAAAATTGTCAGAACGGCCTGCGTCAGAACTTCCAAGGGAATTTTCAAACGACCAGCTTCGAAACTCTGCATATTACCGATTGAAACTTAAATTCCTGTTTTGATTGCTTTCTATGTTTTTTTGTTATTATACGCCGATATACGCATGAGCGTATATCAAGTTCCTTCTCAAGTATTTATTATCAATTACTTTATTTTATGCATTTATGTTCTTTATATATATATTGATGAACCTAGTCACATCAAGGCGCGCGGTATGTTCGGGCTTTTAACCAATTTAGTATTTGAATTTACCGCCCGCTGTGCTGGGTGCCGCAAGAGGCGCTCTTAGTACTTTCCCCCACTTTATCGGTTTTGTGGGTCTGAGCGTCGTGGCGTTGTATTGTCTAGTGAGAGCTCGCTACGCCTGAATTGTTAGGACGTACGCGAGAGAATAAATCGAGAAATATCACAAACTGTTCTAAGAGTGTTTCATTAACCAATTTAACAACAAAGATAAAGAATAAAAGAGGAAACACGTGCCAAGCACACGGCTAAACAAGAGCTGCAATAAACACCCGATGTACACGAAACAAATTCGCGATCTCATATCTTTCTTGACAATATATATTTCTGGGAAGTCAGAAACATTGTGAAGAAAGATAAAAGTGGAAGATCGCTAATTTTTTTTGAGTAAATTGAATTATTTCTTTTTTCGATTTGTTTATTTGTGGAAAAACGAAAGAATTTTTTTTTAATTTCAAACCGATGTCAGCATGGCTCGATGAATTCGTTGATTGATTTCAACAATATAATCGAGTAGTAATTGCATAAGCTCGCTAAATTTTATACAGCGACAAGCTTTCTGAAAATCAATCGTCACCGAGATTCCATGATCTCGGTGTCGATGCTCGTACACCATCACCCGATGAGGTCATTGATATCAATGACGTCACGGAGCTGAATTTGTACGAGCTCACTGAATTACATGCAGCAAAAAACTGAATTGAGAGACGAGCTCGTTGAGTTTTACATAGCTGTCATGTAATGAAATAACTCGAGAGAGTCATTCGTCGCCGAGATTGCATGTTCTCGGTGACGAAAGTCGAACTCGACTGACAATGCTCGTGCAGCATCATACGATGAGATTGTTGATTCATTTGAATGAATTTGACTCGAAAATCTTATATATTCGATCAAAACCTCATCGAGCTGCATTCATGCGAGCTCCGACAAAGCATGCCTATAATAAATTGACTCTAACGAGTCATTTTCGTCACCGAGATTACACATTCTCGGTAACCGTTGACAACCACGCTCGTTTGACGGGGCGGAGCGACCGAGCCGCTTTCGCTCGCCTCGCACGACGTGGGTATGTCTGTCCAAACGCCGATGGCGTATAGGGCCATCTAACGGTGGCGAGCGCCGCACAGATGGTAACACGGTGAGTGCGCCCCGTTCACTATTATGCGGACCCCATTGGAGTTCGCCAAAACCATTCACATGCTCTTAAGTATATACTCATTACAAATTCTAAGTGTAGGATAATATTTTGGCTATTTTCTCTACGACGAGCATACAAAATTATATGTATACACATTTAGGTACAATCAATCTCATTTATTGAGTTCTATGTACACATCACCATAAAGATGCTGGTCTGAATCGTAGTGAATACGATCATCAGCATTCTTTGCACGTGTAGATTTTTGTGATCGCCCAATGCAGTCTGTATATATCTGTACACATACACTGCACATCGATATAGTCTATATACACGATATTATTTTTACTATTAAATCGTCAAAGGTAAACAAATCTCGTTTAAATCGTTTAAATCTTTGTTAATTTAAAGCTGTTAGCCATATGTACATAAACTATCGGTAAAATTACAAGTGTTTAATTGAGCGTAAGCTATACGGCTAATATGTGAAGCCGATAGTAACGCTGTTGGTAAGAGCACGGACGCTCTCAAATCTGCAATTTTTGGTAAAACATAGCTAGGCTCGCGAGCTCGAGGGATATCGTTTACATGTCAGGATTTTATATGCACTGGAAATACAGAAGATCGCCAACTGTGTGACTGTCGTGTGACGATCTCCGTGTATCCAGTCTCCTGGACATAATGCCGAACCATGCCCTTAAGTCATGTATCCTCGCTCTTTTAAAATTAGCGATAATACACGGCACGTATATTAGGCGTCGCTGGAATCCCGCATGCTGTAGGAGTTCAAGAGATTTATCGACTGATAGACTCGTTGGTCGTTTAAAATATATTTTATGGTGGACGCCTTTGCGAGTCATTGTGGTAGCCTTCAATAGAGGTATTCTCAGAGGTCAGCAAGTGTTAACGTGTGTGTTTGAGGAGTTACAACGACGAGGGCTTGAAGATTCTTTAGCCGTCAGAGGAATTCGCAATGAATTTCGATGTAAGTAATATTTAGCATCATAGCAAATAATAATCGGGTTCGAGTTCAGGCTGGGTTTGGGTTCGAGTTTGGCTTAGGTATTTATTAAAATAAATCCACCGTTATAGTAAACGGTCAGCTGTTAGAGGCCTCAACCGATGAAGAAGAAGTTCTCATAGAAGAGACGCGCGCTGTGGAAAAACTGGACTTATGGCGTCGAACACACCCTGAAACCCGTAAGTATTGAAAAAACTGCTGCGTTGTATATTGTATACGAATAATAATGAGGATAATTTCAACATAATCAGAGACTTCAGCGGAGTTCAGCCTTAATGGTAATGATGACGACCCTGTAATAGTTGCCGTCATAGAAACAGCCCATGCAGTGGATGAGGCGGAACATATACAGCATGCAGCAAATCGTAAGTACTCGAAAAATCTTGAATGGACTTTGAAATATATTATGGATAATAAAAATTTCATTCAAATAGCTGTAGCGGTACCATCAGGGTTATATAATGGAAGCAGCGAGTCGCTCATCGCTGGTGATGGGCCAGGAACACTGGGGGTTCTTGGAAATGGTCAGCAAGACGATAACGATGATGATAACGAGCATGACGCAATCGAAGATGTGTCAATCATGGGCAGAGAAAAACAGTTATGGGAAAGTCAATTATGGACACAGTCAATGGAAATAATACCAAAGCACCAACCTCATGAAATGGAAATATTATCGGTGCAGCTACCCCCTGAAAGAGCTGACGCGTGGTCTGATGACCTCATGGTCGATGACTCGGGTAAATATGAATTTTTGCCATATTATATCTAGTTCCACTGGTGTAAAAATAAACGTGCGTCTTGTGTTAGGATATTTGACAGCTATCTCATGGTGAAGATACTCCACGACTCTACAAATCTTTTTTACAAACGCTGAGAGATACTCAAATTTCTGTAAAAATTATTATTGTCCATCAATAAATACAAACACAATAAAATTTAGACCCTCATACTCTTTTTCTTCAGGAATATAGAAAGGGTCTGGAAGGAAACGGAACACATACATACAGCCACATACAGCAACCAGGGATCCGAATGGAAATATTTCAGGACATTGCGTGTTATTTTAAGCGCTTTAAACTCCGTGGTCACGAGACGACTATGCGTATTCGCGAACCCCCTCTGAGATCGAGTGTGATGAGCTAGCTCGAAGGGGTGTTCAACGATCTACTCACACATATAACTAACTCATGTGAGGGCGGAGATTATGTGGGAATATCGTTTACCGTGAGTACTTTGACACACGGTCCCGTATGACTTTCTTACCGACCTGCTCGGGATTACGTGTTTCAAGACATATGGCAGCTCATAAGCAGTGTTGCTCAAAGCGCAGAATTTCTTAAAATCGATGACGAGTGTAATATAAAAACGTGTGTTATCAAGGGTGTCGAGGGTAGGGGTCGCTGGAAAGGCCTAATACATGAGGGCGGAGCAGAAAGATCTATCCTAACGATTCGCAATGGTGATAATTTATGTTTACCTCGTTCTTTGGCAGCAGCCTTCGTACTTGCGGAACAGGGCAAGATACGCACGGGCGACTTAAATACAAATTGGCAGCGAGTGATACAGATTAATAGATCGGCTCAAAAAATTACAGCACTTGATCTAACGCGTTGCGCAAATGTTAGGTTACCAAGAAAAGGATGTCGTGTAGATGAAATCGGAGTACCAGGATTACTTAGCGCGAGATGGTATAGCGATTGTCGTTTTCGAGTTTTTTGGACATGGCGCGAGGTAAAAAAAAAAATCCATCTTCAATGTCACGCAAAGCATCTTGAACGCAGTAGGAAAGGTCCGGCACACGTTGTATATCTTGTATTACGAACGCTCGAATCGTTTCGAACCGATTCTCAACCTGATGGGGGCGATAGGCAGTACAGGTTGTTACACATTATGCGATACACTGTATTGTAAATTAGATCATCGATGCAGAAGAGCAAGATATTCTCGTTGTTTTGCGATACCCCCATGCGTCCCGGACTCAGGAGATACGATCAGATGCGTGGTGTGCAACCTCGGTTTTTCGGAGAGACATGCTTCAAGAATCACAGTATCGCCGAAACGACGCACAAGCCGACTGTTTTCGCGACCGTTAAACGCTGCCGTGACTGTTTTGGCACAATAAGACCGGTAGACAAAAAGAAAAGGCATGTGTGTAGTAAAGGGTACACCGAAACTTGTAAATCTGATAGACCATACAATCATTCATATTTCATGAGACCTCTTGTGAAGGACCGAGATCTGAATAAAAAGCTACGATTTTCTACGATTCTTCGACGATTTTGAAACACAGTGTAGACCTTTGGAGGGTCTACGAATCTTCTACGATTTTGAAACACAGTGTAGACCTTTGGAGGGCACCACGGGTACACGCATACACGAGAAGAATCTCTGCGTAGCTCAACGGGTCTGTACAAGTTGTTGCGACAACGATTCTGCAGTAGAACCTTGCGAGTTCTGCGGTATACATTAGTTTGTATTTAAACATAACCCAGTAGCTCAACTAGTGGAGCTACCTATGCAGGATATCAAAGGATTTTCGCGTACAATGGGAATTGCTCACAATTCTTCGATGCGCAGTTCATCTTATGCTACCTTATCGATGAAAAAAATACCCGGTTTCCGTCGCTAATAATTAACGAGACAAAAATGCCATACCATGCGTATTGGAAAACCAACATTTTTCTCGACAGTCTACACTACTTTAACATGCTATTGAGCAAATTACTGAAATACTTTGGGCTAACTGATACCCTAGCGAAAGGTACTTTCCTTCACTTAATCAATGAGCCTGAAAATCAGCATTATGTAGGAGAATTGCCACCGAAGGAGTATTATTCTCCCGATAGTATGCCAGTGGCCATACGCAACAATATATTTGAACCATTGTATCGCGAATTGAAAAACGCAAATGATGTGTTCGATTTTCAAAAAGAAATTGTAGCCTACTTCAAGAATGATGTTACGATATTGAGACAGGCGCGTATGGTTTTCCCCAAAATGTTCATAGCCATAGGGTGTGTTTATCCGTTTGACGAGAGCATAATGATTGCATCAGCCTGCTTTCGGATTTTCCGGAAAAATTTCTTCGAAGATGACGCGATCGGTATCATACCGAGAGGTGGGTACAGATGGGCAGATAATGAATCGAATATTCTCTGGGACACCGCGTTATTCACGCAGGGCGATCGCGCGAGTTCAAGCTACCTCAGAATTTAATGTAAGATGGTTACTACGAAGCCCCTGACGAGGCACATATATTACAGTTCCATGGATGCTACTGGCATGGCTTTCCGCGCTGTTTTCTGATGTTAAACAGAGATCGGATACAGAGTGACGGTGTATCTATGAACGAGCGACACGAGAGAACGATGGCGGTAGCTTATTATAAGATACCGAATAGCGGGTACACACTGACAGAAGTTTGGGAGTGCGGGTATGATCGTACGCTTGAAACAAAGGGCAGATTGGTGCCCTCGTGCGGGATTACGCTTTAGTTACAGCGGAACCTTTTAATCTGCGTGATGCTTTCTTCGGAGACCGCACAGAAAACACGGTTACGCTATACGATGTAAAGGATGCTGAGCAGATACGATACGTCGATGTATGTTCTTCATATCCGTATATTTGTAAATATGGCAAATATTACGTGGGCCAGCCCAGAGTATACGTAGGTGATGAGTTTATGGAGTAAACAGGACCCAGTAACAACGATCTCACGAAAGTCGAAGACCTTATTAAGTGTGCGGTGTTACCACCGCGAAATCTTTATCATCCGGTGCTAGCAGAGCATACGCATTAGCGTTTCTTGTTCGCTCCATGTCGTAGCTGTTGCGAAAGCATGAGTCAGGATAAATGTGTACATGAAAATCCTGCAGAGCGTGTGCACGTGTGCACGTTTAATGATACGTGGATGGTCGATGATTTGCGAATACCTGTATCATGCGGCCACAAAGTGATTCGCGTAGCAGGAATTTGGCAATATGAAATAACGCAATACACAGTCTGGCGTATTCTGCGTCCTCGAAAAACCACAGTAATATAGACATCTCAACCAATTATACAAAATATTAACACATTTAACTACCCATACTTACTAGGAGAGCTGCTGTTATCATATTTCCTTCTCACACTCATGGGTATACCCTATTAGCTCCACACACAGTAATATAGTACACGTGTATACCGGCCAAGAGAAAATAGGTCTTCTCGACTGCTCTCCAAGGGAGCGGCAGTAAAAGTTCATTTTGGAAAGAACACCAAATATAACCCTAGAAGCCACTTGCACATCACGACACTTAGGCGACAAACTATAATACCCAACTTTTATTGCCACTCCAGGAAACACCAAAATTTCAGTGAAAAACGAAATAAGCCTCCCACATCTATGCCCAAAACTATAAAAGTTGTCTCCCACTTAGCCATTTCTTCTATTATAAAAACACCACCTGCTTTTCCGTTAGCAAGTAAGTGCATCTCAAAACTTCACCGCGGCGTAACGCTGCCCGTCTTTAGGTCTTCTGTAGAAGAGCGTGAGTCGGGTAGTAGTTAGTCGCCTTTATATTTAGCAGAGTTTTTCCAAAATTTTATCGACGTGGTCATGCTCACCGACTCCAGGTATTCAGTAGAAGACTGTGAATCGTTGTTGAACAAATAGAACGTATCAAGTCAAAGAATATTAAAGTGAAATATAAACTTTGTTCAAAAAAGCGTAAGTTTCGCGGGCACCTCGAGAGGCCCTCAGTTATCGGACACTTCAAGAAAATATTGGGCGCCTTAATTGCGGTGTTACTCGCCTATTTTGCACCCGGCAACGTGGCCCACCCGCCCCTTTTTCTAGCGCGCACGGTATGCGTCGTTAGTTCGTCTCGGACAATCATACAATCAACAAGTGTTCTTTCTGTGTTTCCAAAATTCTCAACGGTTTCCCTTTGAATATGGTGCTAGTGCGTCTCGTTCGTTTTCGGCCTCTTCTGTGTTTGCTCTCTTGCCTCCAGTGGAGACGAGCCTTACACCCTCGTGAATTTACTGAGACATTACTGCGTTTTCGGCTCCCTTCACTTCAACCAAAGACTAGAACTTTTACAACGGGCACCTCGTGGCTCCCGACCGCCATATTGCCGTGCAGGGCGCCGCAAGGCCGCGTGGCCATCAGACATAGTGTAACCTTTAGGTTGAATAAATTGTTACGTTTGAGTCGTCTTCCTGTGAAGCATTATTACACCCAAACTCTTCCCAAAATTCCGAGCCTAATTCGTGCGAAATTAAACAAACTTATAAAAAGTTATAAAAATCGAGAATATAGATTACGACACAATAATTATAATAAATAAGAACAAATTGTTAAAACCAACTCGACGCCTCAACAAGCGGAAGACACCTCTCCGATAAAGTAACTAAACGATTTATATTAATAATTACAATGTTAATGGAATTGATAACGAATGTAACGAATGTATTTAACTAATCGCATTGCATTTATATTCAATAAATCTGCCTCAATTGTGTGCATAGAAGGGGGCCTTGTATCTCTTTATTCAGTAGATATTAATCTCTTCGAATCACCCAGTCGAAACTAACGAGAGCTCTCGAGGTATTACAGCGAGCATTCTCACTCCTCTATTGATCCATCGGTTCACAATATCGATTAGGATTGATAAATAGAGTCAACGTTTACCGCTCGACTTTTGATTCGAATTTTCGCGCGCCTTTGGACGTAACAACGTACTTGAAAATTAAACAAGAAGGTCAGCGGGGTGCTGAGACACCAAAGATGCGCAAGAGCAATAATCAGCATCGCTGATTTCGAGCGTTCTGAAGGTGTCAGGCTGCTTCGTGAGGCGATATAGAAAAACCCCGGATTCCGTGAAGTAGGTAAACTGTGCGTCAACTATTTTAGGGGAAGTTTGGGCACCACGAAAATCTGACACAAACGGGTATTGTTTCGACACGCGCAGAGCTCCTTGAGTCATTGAATAATGCCGAGTACGAAATCACCGGTACCGTACCAGTGAATCATGAGATATTGTATGTCAGTTACATAAAAAATTACGACGTCGTAACCCCGTCAGGTACAGCGAATTCTGTAATCGCATGGTATACAACAGCTAAGGCTTGATTGAAACTTTATAGTTATCTAGAGCGTCTAGATAGGCGTGCGTTGTACTGCGACACCGATGCGGTTATTTGAGTGACAAAGAATATCCCTACCGAGTACGAACCGCCAACAGGTCAGCGTTTAGGAGATCTTACAGACGAGTTAGATCCGGGGTGTCATATCAAATCTTTCGTTTCCGGAGGTCAAAAATTTCATTCATTCATAACACGCAGTCCCGACGGTACCGAAAGCGAAGTTTGCAAAGTGAAAGGTATAACGCTCAATTTCCCAAACTGTCAATTCATTAATTACAACATAATACGCGCCTATATAGTTGACGACAAGGTGGAACCTATCGAGTTGAAATATGACACCGTTTCATCACGTTGTCACCCGTGCAGAAAAAAAGAAATGTACATGTAGACGTCACGGTGAATACGGCGCGCTCCCGTACGGCTACAGGGAATAAACTATTTTACCTGAATGTGGATAGTGTCAAATATTTGAGCTGTTATTGTAAAATAAAAGGTTTCATGCATATTCCGCCTGTCGTTTATCTTGCACAGTTGTATAGAAAATTGACTCATTCGTACAGATGGACACGCGGTGGAAAAACCCCTGGACCCCGATGATCTGCGGTACCACGGCCTGCGGTAAAATGTACTTTGTGAAAAAGTTTTTGAACTTTATTTCGTGTATGAGCTGTGGGTCATTCGAGAGAATTATTTTTTATTATTCTGAGTGGCAGCCCGCGTTCACGGAGCATGGTACATCAATAGAGTTTCATGACCCAAACCCAGAGCGCCGATTATGCAAACGACCCCCGTGCAAAACTCATAATAATCGAAGATTTGATGCGCGGGGCATCGACCAATAGCGGTGTAGATCTTTTTACGAAAGGCACCCAGAATGAAAAGCTGAGCGTTGTTTTTATTACCCAAAACTTATTCCATCAAGGACACGGACAGGAAGATATTTCACTGAATGCCAACTATATCGTAGTTTTCAAAAAATCTCGTGATCGTGCTCAAATTCAGCATCTTGCAAGCCAAGTATATTCGGAAAACCCACGTTTTTTACAAGCGGCCTATCACGATGCAACGTCTAAGGCGCATGGTTGTTTGTTGCTTGATTTGAAATAATCGATACCTGATGACTGTAGATTTCGTACCTGTGTTTTTCCCGACGATCCACATCATTTTATGTACGTACCACGGAAAAAGTTAAAAGGTAGCTGCAGACCTGGCGAGTTGCCAGTTCAACGCGTGTAATGGCATCTATAGACTCGTCGCGTTACGATGAATGCATCGCCATATTAAGCGCGTTTCAACAAACCAGGGCGATGCGAGGTAAGTCTGCCTCGCGCGAAACAAATTCAAGCGCTGTTCATTGTATTTGTTAGTGCACGTGGTGCATTCTTATGGATAGCAGTATCCCAAAGACCCCACGGTACAAAAAAATAAATTAAAAGGAGTGATACATCAAGGCGGCTGACAGTTCGACACGTGTAATGACGCGAGGTCGTTCAACGCTCTGCAAAAAGCACGTTGCAATATTGCGAGCTCAACATCTCAATAAGGAGCAACACGAAGCAGTTTTACGTAAAGCAGATTCAGGCATCATCCGCTGTATTTGTGAGTGTGCCTTAGACGTTCTTTGCGGTAACGTACCTCTGAAGGCCGATGAGGGCCAGGAAAATACCTAAACCAGCAGGGCCCAGTGTCTTTACCGAATTTCTGAGAACGATACAGACACCGCGGGTATTCAACGGCAATGAGGCGTTGTGGATGGAGTCAAGAACTAAATCAACATTGCGACAGTCGCAGATCGACGATAGCAGTGCAGATAGCGAGGGAGCAGCCGAAATGAGCCAGTCATCGTATTTCCGTTGTTGTGAGAACAGATCACAAGAGCCACAGGCAAACAGCCCCGGGCAGAGCGGCAGTGGTTATCATAATCAGAAAAGACATGTAACCTGGGCTAACATAAAATTATAATCATGAAAAGCTTGAAAAAAGTGTACTTTCATCCAACCCATGAAGCCTCGTTTTCAGATGCTAACAAACTGTTACGCCAGGCGAGTCAGAAGAAAATTTCCAAAGTAAAGGCGCTGCAATGGCTTGAAGCACAGGATGCTTGCACAAAACATAGACCCATGTGACATCGCTTTCCGTGACGTTTTTATAACGTGCGGAACATTGACGACTTTTAGGAGGCTGATCTCGTAGATCTTTGCTCCATTAAGGATTAGAATGATGGTTCTGTTTACCTTCTTGTCATTATAGATGTTCTTAGTAAATTTGCATGGGTTCAGCCTTTACGCGACAAAACCGCTGCATCTGTGACTAAAGCGTTTGAGCTCATTTTATCTAAAAAAATAGTAACGTTCGATCACCAGTTTGCCTACAGACGGACAGGGGTAAAGAATTCACCGGTACTGCATTCCAGACCCTCTTAAAGAATAAGAACAGTCAGTTTCGTGATGCGCGAAACCCCGATATAAAAGCGGCTACTGTCGAGAGATTCAACAGAACGCTAAAAGAAAGAATGTGGCGTTATTTCACATAGTCTAGACAAAAACATTACCTTGACGTTTCGCAGAACATCGTTTCAGCATACAACCATTCTACGCATAGTGGTATAAAAATCACTCCTACCTCTGTGACGCTCGCTACAGCCGATAGGGCTCGGAACGACCTGTTGCAGCACTACAAGAGAACAGAGCGTTGCTCTCCTAAATACAATGTGGGCGACATCGTATGCATCAGTAGCGCGAGGGCAGCCTTCGCAAAAGGTTACGAAGGTGGCTGGAGCAGTCTGCTATTCAAGATTCACCATGTATCGCACAGTACTTACCCCGTGATATACACCCAGCGTGATCTCCACGACGAGGATATTGATCGTATTTTTTATGAAGCTGAGTTATCGAAAGTGCAAACGAAGAAGACTAAGAAACAGCCGGTAATATGAAGAACGAGTTTTACATTGTTTTACGCAATAACAGTAGTATGAGTTATTATCCCGATAATGTGACAATGCGGTATATCACTCATTTACCACAATGTGTATCTCTCCACGGTGGTTGGGCTGTTTGTTTAGTAGAAATACACATACCCATGACAATTTTGCATGTACCTTCCGATGGTAAGCGGAACTTTATTAATATCGTAACGAACATCAAATATGCCCACAACGGGTATGTGATGATGACGCGTATGTGTGAATCCTGTAAGAACCTTGAACACTCCTTATATTTCTGCGACGTGTTGAACAAGGTTTTAGGATTCACCCAAGCTAAGGAACTAGTAGTTCAGAGAGAATACGCTGCTCAGAGAACTGCTAATCTAGCTAGCGGGACTCCCGATATGATGTACGTTTATACCGACATTTCCAAGCCCTATATTACCGGAGACATACACACACCTCTGCTTCGCGTCGTACCAGCCACTGCCACTGATAACCGTAAAACCGTGCATTATATAAAATTGTGGTGTTTCCCCGTGTTCGCTATTTAAAGTTTTCTGTAGGAATATTTCGTACGTACCGATTAGATAGCAAACTTTTTCGTTGTCTACTCGAGGATTGCTTCTTTCGTTGTTTTGGAAGTCTCCTACATACTTTCTGATATCTTCGGTGATCTGAATGTTACATTTTCCCAATAAAAAATTGAAATGCCTAATCTCGAAAGCCAAACTCATTGTTGGATGCAAGCGTTTGCATCTGTTAAAATCCTTCCCTTGCAAGAAGGCTGACACTGAACCATTGGCTGGTAAATTGCTATCTGTCATTATAGCTGTGATGCCTGCATTGTTAATGAATTTGCCGAGCGCTTTAAAATATGACAGCATTATATGAAACGACCCTAAGTGAATGAATACTTTATTCACCGAATCCTTCGTACTTTGCTGTTGCATTGCTATTTTAGCAATAGCCAGGTCGCTTGTGACTTCGGCGTAGTTGTCTTCGCACTTATCCACCGCTTGTACGGCTTGCTTCATTGTTTCTAAGACAACCGCATTATTGGTCGGTGAAACATTCATGGGTGTGAGGTACGATACGATTTGTTTTGGAGATGTATCAGTCAAAATTTTTGCATTAAAACCCACCCACATAGGTGTTCGGATGTCACCGTGCGCTATAGCTATATTCAATATATTTTTTGGAATAACTTTCTTTGTATCCATCATTTTGTCGTGTAAATTGACAAATTGCTTACTATAATGAACATCTGTAAAATGCAATGCATGCCGAACGGTAGGTAGTTATTATGATATATGAGCATTTGGCCGACAATTTACAACTGTTTTTTACATCCTGCAGTTCCACTCAAATTGTTTGGCAATAGTTAGTTCGTAATACTTTGCATTGTATTCAGTTGCTATAAAAATTCCGAAGGTGAATGTATGATACACGCATACTCTACACCCTTAAGACACAAGTACGCGGGGGTGGCTGACCCCCGATCCAACCAAAATATTCGGCGATCATATTATCTCGAGTTTTAGTAAACAATTAGATGAATTAACAAAATGCCGAACATTAAGAAATGATAATTTTTCATTCACAATTTTTTACAGTAATAAACAGCACCACTGCGCGTCATATCCACCCTAAACGTTCGGCAATGCCGTCCGTCCAAACTTTTTTTTCAATTACAGTAATTTCCGACATACGCCGAACGGTAAGCAATAATTCGAGATCCCGGGTTTTTTGATACAACATCACCTGCGCGGCCCCCACCTTGTGGTCCACGGTTTATGTTCGGTGAAGTGACCTCCGTGTAGTGGAAGGTAGGATTTGGGTGGTTCTCATACCGTTGAGTGTGAACAATAGAGACATAAAACAAGTCTTATGGGCTCCCGGTCTATATGACGAATACTTTGATATGCAGACGGGAACTGGTGCTCGAACCGGCTATGGCGGTATTAGCTATGTGTATATAGACTCGCCGAATCAGCGAGGTCATGGTATTGGGAGTTTCCGACGGGGCCTCTTTCGACGTATAATACCTCTCTTGAAACAAGGCGTTCGGACTATTGGTGAAGCGGCGCTTCGCTCGGGTATTAACATGGTCATGGATATCATGGTGTTTAATTTTGCACGCATCTGGTGTGGGAAAGCTGGGGAAATAATTAATTAACCAACACGAGGATTTCGAAAAACCAACGGAAACTCGTTTATTACAATTTTAACAAAGATGATGCCCTTTCGGCGATAGCAAACGTAGCAATTCGTTAGTAATGTCTTTTCTCACGAGGCACTGATGTGCCCGGCGCAACAAAATGGCATTGCGACGCCACGAGGTGTCCTTTTGAAAAAATCCAAGAAGTCTTTATACCGATGAAGTGACTGGCAATACGTCTTACGTCACCGCGAGGGCGTAAATCCCGCACTTTATGAGGAATATTACACAGAAGAAATTCCGAGAGAGAAGCACACTGAGATCGCGAACTGAAGAAAGCCATTGGAAATTTCGATACTGCGGAAGGACACTTGTTGCTTCGATGATTGAACGATTTCAACTAGTGCAAGCACACCGTGCGCGCTAGAAGAAGGGGCGGGTGGGCCACGTTCCCGTGTGCAAAATAGGCGCGTAGGACCATGCTTTCGTCGCGCAATGTTTCATGAAGTGTCCGATAACTGAGGGCCTCTCGAGGCGCCCTCGAACCCTAGACTTTTTTGAACACATGGATTCTGGCATGCATCCAAGAGAAGCATTCAAAATGCGCTTGCCTGAATGTGGGACAAATCTGAAGCGTGAGGCTGAAGAAAAAATTAGTATGCTCATGAAGGGCTCAGGCTATAAAGCTAGTAAAATTAATAAACTGATGCATTCTTTTGGTGAGAGCGCATCACGACGCACCAGTATGAAAAAAAGAAAAAAGACCATGCAATCACGAAAACGTTCAGGTGGTGTAAAAAAGAAGCGGGGCAAGAAGAAGATAGTGAAAAAAAGAACGACAAAACCAGTCGTCAAGAGATGTAACAAGAAATCAAGAACAGTGACGGATATTTTTGCTCAGCCTAAACTCGGAAAAATGGCTTTCCTACACGCACGCTCGTGTAAGTGTCTTAAGTCGGAGCTTCAACTATTTACGCTACCACTGACCCAGACAACGATTGAGGGAACACATTCTGTATCTTATAAGCTAATCTAAAGCTAAAAATTATAATATAATTGTTGACGGATGATTCACCGATAGAGTTGGTCATACCGGGACAGGGGAATGAGTACATTGATCTTGCACATACTATGCTGAGTATGCGTGTTAAGATAGATACGGCAGTTACAAAAGAGGGTGAGGCCATTAAAGTACGACCAGTCAATAATCTTCTGCACTCAATGTTCAACTAGGTCGATGTATTTTTGTCATATTAGGTAAGAATATAACTGTAAATCTCCTCGACCATCTGCACTGCGATATCTTTAATCAAGAGAGGTTTTGGCTAATCGGTGTTGAAATGCCCCTGCGGCTCGTATGGACCAGTAACGCTTTTTGTCTTATGAGTTCATCGAAAGATGGCATGATCCGTATTACAAAGGCATTGCTACCTGTACGATGCATTAAGTTAGCCCCAGGTATACTTCGGGTTCATGCAAGAGCTCTGTCTAAATCTACAGCGAAATATCCTTTGACGAGTGACGAGGTTAAAGCGATATCGATGCATGCAGGCGTATACGAGGATACTCTTGGTAATGTCATACTGGGCCAGCTGCAAAAACGTATGGTTGTCTGTTTTGTCGAGAACGGCTTTCAACGGCGATCGGGCAATGAATCCATTCAATTTTCAAAATTACCAAATTAATTATCTTTCTTTATATGCGGATGGTTTGCAGATACCGTCAAAGGCTGTACATTCAGACTTTGTAGATGCTAATATGTGCGTGGATGCATACCACACATTATTGTCCGGTAGAGACATTCACTTTCTCAATGAGGGTAATTGCATTTCACGTTCAGGCTATCCGTGGGGTAATTGTCTCTTCGCATTTGATCTTACACCGGATGCTTCGGCCAATAGTAGAACTCATTGGAACCTGGTGAGACACGGTGGTGTGAGGATAGAAGTACGTTTTGCGGGAGCCCTAACTTCAACAATTAATTGCATTGTATATGCTGAATACGATAATGTGTTGGAGATTGACTCATCCAAGCAAATGATCGTAGATCTCAGCGGCCGTTGAAAGAGAGAAGCGCCTTCAGTTTGCATTGATCGTTTGGAGCGCGACGGTTGAAAAAGTTTTCATCATGAATATCGTTATTGATGTAGAGGTTGAGGGATAAAGATAATCAGTTTATACCTAAAGAAGTAGTCGTCGTCTCAGTACAGATTGAGGACTTTGATTATTGGATTGTAAAACGTGCTTATGGAAACTACGCTTATGGAAAATTGTGACCTGCTGTAAAGAGGCAAAACATGTGGGTAGTCGTTCATATTCACGGCATTGAATGGTCTGAAGGTGATACATCAATATGCTCACTGGAAACAAATCTGAAGAGAATTGCGACCCAAGCTGCACGGATCTTTACAAGAGGCTCTGAGAAATCATCATACCTAACTCAGCTCACGGAGTGTTTCATTATAAATGTGGAAGATGATGATGAGGCTCCTTCATTCCGCTACCTACCATGAAGTGGCGCACGTTGTCTGTATCACTATGTGCTGAATGATAAACACCTATACAAATGTGCTCTCAACAACGAACGAATCGCCTCCTTATGGGAATATGGAACTACTACATCGTGGCGTGTTGGTTTGTCAGAGGAAAAAAAGCCCTTGGGTCATGAACAGTCTTCATATTCTGCAATCTCTTCAGGACACAAAGGATCATACGGCTGGAGTGTATCCAACAGATCGCATCCCGAGGGTGTGGACGGAAGCGACGGCATTCGTGATTAACACCGATGGACAGAAACGACCCGAGGCCCACTGGGTCACCATGTTCGTCGATCGAGATGGACACGGCTGGTTCTCCGACAGTTACGGACTACCACCAATCATTCCACAGCATCTCTCGTGTCTCCGAAGAGACTGCAGACTCTTTCGCTGCAACGCAACTCAGCTTCAAGGCCTTAATTCTCAATGCTGCGGACAGTATGGTGCTATGTTTCTTCATTATATGGCTACTGATTTCGGTATTCACGACTTTAGAGGAGCATTTTCGAATGATTTGCAGCGAAACGATAAAATAGTTGATGAGTATTATAATGCATATATCGATAAAAGCAGCAAATCTAAATTTCCGAGTTATAGCTTCCGATATAAATGATTTTATTGGAGGGGGTTATAGAAAGTATCTACATTGTATGCAGCATATATTCTCGCTCTCGGTAATTATAGAGAAATTAACGTTTTTAAAAAATGTACATGTTTTGTCTGACTCCGATCTCATTGCTTTCAACAGAAATCAGGACTAAAAAATCACCAATATGAGGCCAGCGCGTACAACGTCGGGAAACAGAATTACTATTGATGTGGGCAACGAATTCACGTATTTCCTACCAGTGAGATTCGTCAAAGCCTTCAAAGAAGATGATGCCCTATTCCAGCAAATGGTAGCAGCCGTACACACTGATAAGCTACTCATGCCTGGATAATCGATTCAATAATCTGGAATTGAAACCGGCCACAGAGTAATATCACAGCAGTTGACTGTGATTCGTGTTCGTGGTTGCTGCAGTATGAGCGGGTGTGATCTTTTTTTCCATATCCAACACTTCAAACATAAAAATGACGAGTTTCTGCCAAAAGAAGTAGTTGTTGGTGCGGTACAAAAACCACGATGGCTAGGAGGGTGGCTGATCGCCCCACCTTACCATATCAGTGAATCACCTCCTGTCGTACGCTTAGAAAATGAGTGGAAAACGGAGAACGGTCATGGTATTCATTGGACCGAGGGCAGCATCAGCATCGGTGATCTGTGTAAAGAATTATTCAAAAGAGCCAATGGGGCCGGATACGCTCTCCTACACTCGACAGACCAACAAACTGTCGAATTCTTGGAAAAGGCTACCAAACGACGAGTCATAAACCTGAGCAACAATCAACAGTTTCCATCGACTGCTGATCCATCGCCTTTGACCGTAATGTGCCCATGGCACGGACGAGCACGAAACCACCATCACCCCTGTATGGTATTGTGCTCTACAAAATGTCAAAAAAATGCAGGACCATCTAAGCCATTTTGCATTTCACAATATAGATCCTGTGGGCTAATTGGCATACAAATATTGTACACTCTAACCTGTATTCAATGTAAAAATGTATTTTATCAAATAGAAATGAAAAAGTAATTATTATTATTATCCGAATAATTCACATTATTTTGATAATAATAATAACACACGGTGCGCTGTGACGACACCTCACCACCCATCCCCACTGCAACCCACACTCTTCACGGACCGATCAGGCCCGGAGAGTGGGGATAGGAGTGGGGGTCGCCATGGCGCACCGTATACTACTCGCACACATACACACACACGCAGGCATGGGCGCGCATATCTAGCACTAGAGCTTCGTTTTCACGACCTTTACCACCACCACCACCACTGACAATATGCGACATCTTTGAAATGTAAGAATTCTTCAAGTTTAATTTATAATTTTTTATTGCGAATTATCATTAAAAATTGGGTTTATTTGTCCAGCTATTGTAGGTGTTATCGAAACCCAAGCATAGCAGCTCTTGTTCATAGAAGTTACCGGCAATGGGTTCATCCCGATAATCTTTCAGTTTGAATGTCACTGGATTGGTGTTTTTCTTCTCAATTATAGTAAATATTTCAGTTGCCCAGTTTGGAGTATAACCTTTTGTAAATACATTCTTAAATTTACTAATTCTCACTTTATCGCCGATTTTTAATTTCACCGATTTTTTCTTGTTTTTCTTGTTGTTGTTCTCCATGAAAACATTATGTAGCAAATCTTTCTCAGTATCATGGTTAACGTCTCTTGGCTTTGTTACGTGCGAACGTAACACAAGAATATTTGACTGGTGAATTCCCGCTATTAAATTTGGGCGCCTTACCTTCGTTCCATACGGGCCCGTTCTTTCACCGAGACGGGTGAGGTGTTTTAATAAATTACTTAACAACGTTATATTCTTGGGAACTCAAAATAGTTTTAATTGGTTCAAAGGGAACGAGAGTTAAATTAAGTGGGAACAAAAAGATTAATTACAATATCTCAAAATACATTTGAATTATAATGTTACACGGTTTTACCGTGGCAAGAATAATTAATGCTTAAAAGTACAACTCACGTACAACACTCGGACTCACTCTGTTAACCTTATCCCGAATTCCACGCTTTGCCGACGTGCAGGTTTTTGCGGTTATGTATCTTTGCTGTTCCTGCTCTTCATTGGTGGTGCCCAGGCAAACTTTCTAGTCCAACTATCTTTCCTATATAATTCATAAATTTGAAACTATTATCTGTCCGTATGGCTCCGGTGGATTTGTTAAATTTCTTATGCGCATTTGTGGCCAGAACAATACCTTCATAATTTTTCGTCATCTGCTATAATATTCACATCATTGGGCACCTTTTTAAGTAATAATTCTATCAATCTGCTCATTTTTGGATAATTCTTATCATCTATACGAATGCGTTGAGACTCAAACTTTATTGGTGATTGGCCAATCGTTAACTTGTCGTTGACAAGTTTTCGTATACCATGAGAGGTTGAGACTTATCTATTTATTCATACGTAATAGGCCATGTTCGGAAAGGTCGGCAGCTCGCGAGCGGCGCGGCGGGCCCTCAGCGCTCGGTTTTTTCCTAAATGCTTCTCGCCAAAATCTTCCGTTCTCACCCGCTTTTTCTGCACGGAAAGGGAGTCCACCCCCTTTCTGGTCTTGAGCACGGTGTTTTTCTGTAGTTGAATTCGACAACCTACCGCGGCAACAAGTGTTTTTTCCCTCACGGAGCAGTTGACAAACGGTTCTCTCTACTTCGGTTACGACGGTCTTCACTCGCGGACTTTATTGCATATGATAGTTATCGACTCATTGGGAGATTCACGACCTCACAACAACGAGATGATTATCCTTGGACTCTTTTCTCTCCAACCGGTACACCTCGTGGTTAAGCAACGCCATATAGTTCACACGAGTCGTAACGGTGCCTCGTGTGACCAAAGACAAAGTGGCAGCAACCCAATCAAGTGATACAACAGTGTTAGTTTTATTCATAGCTTCTTTGCTCTCTCAAGATTGTTATTTGTGACTTGTGAAGGCGAGGTGATCCCTCGAGCTGAAATCACCGCCTTCCTACTCTTTCTTTTGTTAAGCGGGAATAAAGATTTCCTAATTTTGCCATCATTCCTGCGCATACCAATTTGTTTATTTCCTGCACAGTTTTTCCAACCAGATCCGAGCAACTCAAAACAGGCCGATATACTCGTTTATCAATTCATCCACGTTGTTCACTGGTATTACATCCTTATCATCATCTACGAGATGATGATAATGATCATCATCATCATCATCATCTATAGAATCACCGTATGCTGATTGAAAGGAAATATGACCCAGTTCAGATGAAATTCGGTCATTCTCAACCTGTTTACTCTCCTGATGCAATTGACAAGCGTACTCAATATTCTCCTCTTTCTTAATTTCTTCTTTTTCCTTCTTCGTCACTGGTATTTCGTTCTTTACCTCATGCGATACATTCACTAATTTTTCCAATGGTGTGACGATTGGCTTGAGGACATCAGTCATCACCTGCTCAGCCCTATCTTTCCATTTGTTCATGCTCATTGAACGTAAAATATTCAACACCATTCATTGAATTGAGCAATCGTTCTCGCAGTTTGTACATCGGCTGCTTGAGCGATTTGGAATAAACGAATACCTTCTCAAATCTCAAACCATTGAAATTAATTATGAGAGTGAACAATGCATTGGTTTTGCCGCAATTCGATAGACCACAGAATATTGCGCGGATGGTATTTGGCAGCAATTGACCATGACGCTTTTCTATTTTGTTTCTCACAACCACGTTGTGCAAGCTCATCGAAATTTATTACGGGCAATCCGGTGATTACGCGTTGGAACTCATCGTGATCACGACTAATACAAAAAATTATATAAATAAGGGTTTTATATGGATTGCTTAACGGTCGAGTCTCTACCTCGACATGGATAAGATCGTGCTGAAAAGTCCGCGTGTATGGAAAATAGTGGTAAAGGCTTGGTTATTAGTCTGATAAATCATCTTACTGTTGAATTGCATCTACCGAGTGCATATCAATACTGTGGACCCGGCACAAAGTTATCGAAACATCTTGCACGAGGTGATCCAGGCATTATTCCGCTGGACGCGGCCTGCAAGGAGCACGGTATTGCACATTCGAAATATCGAGAAAACCTTGAAGCGCAAATTTCGGCAGACAAAGTGTTAGCCGAGCGAGCTTTGCATCGCGTGTATGCTAAGAACGCTAATATTGGCGAGAAAGCAAGTGCTTGGGGTGTGGCAAATATCATGAAGGCTAAAACAAAATTAGGCATTGGTGTGAAGAAGAAGCCGAACAAAGTTGGCCTAAAACAGGTCATTGGGACAGCGAAGAAAAGGATGATTCATGGTTGTGATCCGCATCTCGCTATCAAACCGGCTCTTAAGGGTGCACGCGAAGCCATCAAGACGGTGGAAGGAAAACGGAAATTACATAAACCGCGGATTCCACCTTTGCCGAGAAATGTCGGAGGCTTCTTGTCATTTCTCATACCGATATTTGCGGTTTTCAGCACGGCTGGAGCATTGTCCGGCGGTGCGGCTAGTATAGCAAAAGCTGTGAATGCTGCACAAGCGGCTAAACATGAATTGGATGAAAGCAAACGACATAATTAGATGATGGAGGCTATTGCCTTGGGTAAAACCCTGCATCTAAAAACATACAGTAAAGGCTTTGAATCATGTCGAAAAACGGAAAGTAACGCTACCCCGTCAAGCACTAACCGATGTTGATTTGCTATACGCGAAAATCATGAAAACTCTCTACTTTCGTGGAATTTTTATGTTAAATACACTGCCCAAGAATGGACCATTGAAGCATGAATTATTAATCTCGATGATGGAGATGGACCTGGCACACATTGGGTTGCGTACAAGAAAATTGGCGGAAAAGTCGTTTATTTTGACAGTTTCGACAACCTTGAACCATCATCCGAGCTCATGAGATATTTGAATGGTGGTTGCGCTACTTACAATTACACAGAATATCAGAACTATGACACCATTGAATGTGGACATTTGTGTCTCAAATTTGTTTGTCGACAGTTGAATCGCAAAGACAAATACGCTTTATATAATTGTGGAGCATAAAATAATCCTGGCAGTTGTCAATTCACCGCCATGGCCGACAGTTTCACATTAACGATATCAGGAAGGTCATCCATACTTGAAGCGCAGTACTTTCCACCTATCAAACTATCTCCTCATAAAAATTATACCCCAGGACTCGTTGAATTATTGACTTTCAGCACGATCCCCAATATAGACATTCGTAATAATAAAATTTATGTGGACAATGAGGTTGTGGCCTACAGGCAGCCATGAAATTCAGGATATTGAGATATATTTGCAGCGAGAACGGACAAATAAAAATATTAGTATTAATATTAAGC
The DNA here is from genome assembly GCA_963669185.1 of Dyspetes luteomarginatus. NCBI lineage: Eukaryota > Metazoa > Arthropoda > Insecta > Hymenoptera > Ichneumonidae > Dyspetes > Dyspetes luteomarginatus. The sequence continues at coordinate 12,722,606 of OY769904.1, forward strand.
CGAATAATAAAACTCTGCACAGTGACTCAGAGTGTAATCGCACCATACATTTTATGCATGAAGATTCCATTGGGCATTTGCTTGGATTTACTCCGCGGACTCTGGAAGCCAATAAAAGTCATGAATCAGATCTTCCAGTAGCCATTCTCAAAGCGAAGGCCTGGCGTGTCGAGTGTAGAATCACAGCTGGTGCTCATATTAATGAGCAAAAAGTTCATACGATCCAAGAGTTTTTCCCATCTGTGCCACCCGGCTATAAAATTAATGAAGTTCCATCAGATGAGATTTATCTGCCAATTACATGCAAGACAATAGATCATATACAGCTTCAGCTACAGAATTTTCGCGGTGGAGTCATAACCATACAATTGCATATGAAGTCATAATGGGCATAGTTTTTAATAGAACGGGAAATAATAATAATTGTTATAATAATAAGTCATAATGGACAAGTGGAGTCAGTCGAGGAGGGGCATTCAAAGTACTAACACCTCAGACCGTTCAACTTTTGAGGAATTTGGGTCTCAGACTACGTGGAAGAGCAGCGTAAAGCGATATTTGCTCTGTGTGCTCTGCATCTGCTGTATAAAATGGAGGAAGAAATAGTGAATATTCAGAGTCCGATCGAATTTGATGAATCAATCATGCACTATGAGATTCATGCTCGTCAGCCATGTGCATCTGCAACTTTCAACAATAGTGATGAGATCCGAATTGCCGTCCAGCATTAAGATCTATATCTACTACCCAGCAAGAGTTCATTGCACGTGTGCGGAAGACTGACGAAGGCCGATGGTACTGCAACTGCAGTCACAGCTCTGGCCAATAATGATATTTGCCATTTGTTTCAGGAAGTGCGATATGCGCTTAATGGTATAAACATTGATAGAAATAAGAATGTGTGCCTTACAAGCCTCATAAAGGGATATGCCTCTTCTAATCCCGGAAAGACGTTTATGCTTGAGAACTCTGGATGGCTCGATGTTGAAGAAACGAGGAAAATAACCGATCCGGCTGGCTACTTCGATGCATGCATACCGTTGAGCATGCTGCTAGGTTTTGCTGAAGATTATTGCAAAATTGTCATTTATGTCAAGCATGAATTAATTCTATCAAGATCAAAGACTGACGATGATGAACTTGTACAAACTACTGCTGAAGCATCAAAACTCACCATACAGAAAATTCAGTGGCTTATACCATACGTAACAATTTCGGATCAACGAAAAATACCTCTTCTAAAATTCATCGTTAAAGACGCACCAATTTCCATGAGTTTTCGTACGTGGGAAGTTTATGAGTGTCCACTACTTCCCGCCACCTCAAAGCATGTATGGACCGTCAAGACTTCTACTCAGCTCGAAAAGCCTCAATATGTAATTCTCACTCTCCAGACGGACAGAAAAAATAAGATAAAGAAGAACGCGAGTAATTTCGATCCATTGCAATATCACCGATGTAAAATTGTATTTAAATTCCCAGTGTTGCCCATTTGAAAATTTGAATCTAATATTAATAAAAATCGGTATGCTCTTCTGTATGAGACGCATGCAAACTTTCAATCCACCTACTACAATAAGGAGACTGAACCATGGCTTGACAAGTCAATTTTTTTTAAATATGCCCCTCTCATTGTCATTGATTGTTCCAAGCAGAATGAAACTCTCAAAACCGGACCAGTTGATGTTGGTCTTGAATTTGAATCGAAAAATAATTTTCACGCTGGGACTTCGGCATATCGTCTGATTGTACATGATCGTATAGTTTAATTCAATCCAATTAGTGGTGGGGTGAGGGAATTAATCTAAAATCAACTACATCGTTGATCTGCAAGGGTTCAAAAAACCTTACAACGAGTCTGTGCTGAAAGATATATCGATTGTGGAAGTGAACGGTGATGACAAAAATGGTGAACCTTTGACGCTATTCTTCGAACCACCAGTTGTATGAAACTCCCTGCCAGCGAAATATAAGGCGATGAATTCGTGGCTAGAACGCAATTTTCATGGTGTTTTATTTTGCACGAATCTGGTGGGGAAACTCTGGGAAAGAAATTAAGCGATGGACACAATGATTTCGTAAAAAATCATACAACTCATTTATTCAGGCGTTTCACAAAATAATAACTCTTTTAACAAGAATGAATGTAAAGTGTAGGTGGCCACGAGGCTCGGCTGCGTTCTGCACACCAAGATGGCGCTCAGACGCCACGAGTTGTCCGTTGAGAAAGTCCGAAAAGTCTTCTACTAATTAAGTGAACCACAATCCGACTCACGTCACTGCGAGGTCGTAAATCCCGCACTTTATGAGAAGGAACGCACGAAAGAAAGCCCGGGAGAGAGAATCGCACTGGAACCGTGAATTGAAGAAAGCCGTTGAGAATCGCCAAACAGAAAGAAAACACTTGTCGAGACGAACTGTCCAAAATGCTTCTCAAGTCAGTGTGAGGTCGTAAATCTCACACGTCCGTGGAAAGCATTCCACGAGAGAGCAGTCCACGCACTTCTAATGTTGTTGAGGAGTCGTAAGTCTCACAACTCCATGAAAAGCACTCCATGAACTGAAACCCAGTGAAGAAAACCGCCAGAACCGTACAAGCTGAAGGGAACCGATGCCGTGGTGAAGCGTGAGACCAGGACCCCCAGGATACTTCTCGCTTCGTTGTGGGGTCGCAAATCCCACAACTAGACGAAACCCAGCACCTTTCTTGGAGCCTGCTGAAGGAGACCGCTGGAACCGACACTCAAGGAAACCGATCACTATTCCCAATCCGATGGGAAACCCACTTGTTGCTGCGATGATTGACCGATTACAACTGGTGATTAGCATGCCAGGCGCGCTAGAAGAAGGGGGGGCGGTGTAATTTGCCACGAAGAAAAGGCGCGTAGGCACAGGATTTTGGCGCGCACGATTTCGCGAAGTGACCCAATTACTGAGGGCCTCTCGAGGCGCCCACGAACCTTAGACTTTTTTGAACACATGGAATGCGTTGGGATTCTGGTCCCTATGAAGCAACGAAAACAATAATTCAACCTATATTAAAACGAGCTCGTGTCGTTTACGTGAAAGGCTTGGAGAAATCATTGTAGCTGACAAGATTCATCGATTTATCAACGGAGATTGTTGACATGCATACTCTGGGCTGTCCATCGTTGCAAACATACTTATTAGTCTATAGAATTTTTATTTTTTATTCATTGTATATATCGGTCGCTTTAGTTTTTTTTCTCGCTCACTGTCAGCCTATTTCTCCACACACTTGGATGATGAAATAGCCGCAGGAATGTTGATGGTCACGAATTAATGGTCCTAGAGCGTTTTTATGATACAATTGAACTCCACGCTGTTGTATTGTCCACCGAAAAAATTCAAATGAAGATGTCCATTGCGAGCAGTTTGCACCATCTTCTCGAATGTTGTTTTGCCCTCATCAAGAGCTTTCGCAACTCTGGCAGGTAAGAAGATGGCAAATTCGTCGCTGACGTCCGCAAGCATCCTCCGACCAAATTTCGTCTGGACGAATCTTTGATCCGAGATTGGACGATCCGACTGGACCGTCAGCTTCTTTGTTGGCAGGAATTTTGCCATCTTGCCAATTTTGTTGATGCTGGCGAAATCCATTTCCGTCGATTGAGATGTATTTAAAAGACTTTGTAACGAGTTGTAGACCTGTTCTTGTACGAATAAAATCGTTCACTTGTTGTATACTTTTGTGGAATAGCTCTATGCGTTGTTCAGGTCACGACGTCTATCTTGCATGACAAAGTGGTGAACGCAGTATAAACTTTAACATTAGGTTATAAGCTTCTTTTGGCTCATTCCCCTCCTTTTTCCAAATTAGAGACTCCACCTTTATTTTTCTCAATCCACCAACCGCTAATGAATTGGGGGGGATTATCATTCGAACGAGTCAATCACTTTTCTCGTACTCATCAACCCTTTCTGCGGTGCACGACTTGACCCACCCCTTCAATTGACACTTTTCACGCATACGCCGTGAGGGCGCTGGACTATCGATGTGAGTCCACATGTCAGGCGTATTCCAATGTTCTAAACATAGCAGATATGATTGAATTTCACTGTCCTCCTAAAGATTTTCGGGCAAACGATCACACAACATATGAAGTGTTCGGCTACAATATTTCAACGGTGTACGCTTTGAAATACTTTTCAGCTCGGTCGTCGTCAATTCGAACGGATCCTTTGCACTGAGAATAATGTCTAAGCTCATTCTTCTATTCATGCTGGTATCTGGATTAAGGATAAGCTTCATCACCAACCTTCTCCTCTATTAGATAAAAAACTTCAAACAAATGTTATGATATGGATAGTTGGAGCATTGGCCATCTGAGTCTTCATTATATCAAAAGGGTGTATAATAAATCGCTCAATTGATTGATCTCCAATACATGCTCCTATTCATTCAATATCCAGAACCCCGTCGCGTTTGTATATTCAAATTTATCTATGCTATAAATCAGACCCTTCACACCACCCAAGCGTCACAATAATTCTCAAGCTTCATCACCACCCTCTTCCATACGAAATGAACCCAAACAAAATATCAACATCTATATATTTGAAACTTCTAATATCTGAAAGAATGGTTTTCATTGTACCCACAAATGCATATCATAAACTGCATAATTTGTGATTTCCAGTACATGCGGTGCAGATCCTTTAAGTTGGAATGCTCTCTACCACACTACTGTCTTGGAAGGGTCTTGGAAAGATTTTTGGAAAGGCAACTCAAAGATGTAAAGTATTTGAAAAACGGATTATATCCGGGACTTCTGCAAGACTACCGCGGACTTTTTGTAACAAGAAGACCCTAGTGTAACACAGATTTGAACGAAATTCTAGGGGTTGATTCAGGGTTATTTTAGAAGTACTCTGACCCAAAGAACATATACAAATAGAGCCTCGTTCCTGAGTTATCCGCAAAAAAACGTTTTTCACGAACGACTCGTGATCGACGCGAAAAAAATAATCGCCGTTATGAAAAATGTTCATGTAATCGCCATGGACACAGGGAAAATGCGGAAAATAAATAAACAAAAGACGCAGCGAGACTTAAATCCACGAGACTCCCGGCGGGGAAACCAAGCCACTGCCGCTTGGGCCACGGCGGCTCGGCTAAATGGCATGTTTTCGAGACACTATAATAGCCGCTCGCTGAAAGTTAAAAAAAAAAGCGAGAACTTATACTTAACGATCGAATTTTTATTGTTCAACTTATTTGGAAATTTAAATCTATTTTTTACATGAATACTTTTCATAACGACAATCATTTTTTTACGTCGATCACGAGTTATTCGTGTAAAACGGTTTTTTGCGAATAACTCGGGAGCGGGGCTCCATTGGTGTGTTCTTTGGGTCAGAATACTTCTAAAATAACCCTGAATCATCTCCTAAAATTTCGTGCAAATCCGTATTACACCAGGCTCTTTCGAAGACTCAAGTCGCTTGCCAAGACTGCATTTTTCAAAGAGTATTGGGATGACGAGTTCGGGAGTTTACACACAATTAATACATATTCTTGCCAAATTTGAGTTATTATATATATATATATATATATATATATATATATATATATATATATATATATATATATATATATATATATACATACAGCTTTGACATATGTACAATGATGTAAAAATAGGTTATTAAGAATACTACGATCGAGAACTTGTAGTAATGATACCACGTTTATGTTGACGGCTGATACCAACAGAAAGGACCAAGAGAGTGTCGCCATCACGCTGGGAAATCTATAGAGCCATCGAGTCCGCCCTTAAAGGCTTTCAAGTTTCGGGCAAAGGTTGCCTCTTAAGAACGATTTGCCATGCTGCTGACGTACCCTTCGAGAATGTTCGGTCAGGGCTCTTTGCTGAGCTTATTCGCATCCTGCTCATGTAACATCTGGATGTTGAATTTGATTAATTATCACTATGAATCAGATATTTAGATTACATAGTTAATCTCATTCCATTTTTTCGATGCTTTTGCACTATGTTTCAGTCTATATAAATTATATCATACTAGCCTTAACCTTATAATAAGTTCCTAGCATCTCTCACCGAAAAAAACTACAAGGAGATTTCTGTAGTTAACTACTTGTTACGTACTCAACGTTCACGAATACTCAATTGGTCTACTACTGGGAATTCTCAGTAGTTCACTGCTGAAACGCAGACCGCTTATGATTTTGGGTGAATGTACCTATCTCAGTAGTTTTGTTTAAAATATAATGCAAGCAAAATTAAATTCACTCTAAAATCAAAACGTCGAAATTAATAATATGAACGACAAAAACATACCAAATTTTGAAAATCAATAACCACGGTGATTTTACGAGTCTCTGATTTTGAATACGACGTAAACGATTCGAGATTTAAAAAAGACACGGCTTACATTAACATGATTTGATATTTTCAATTTTGCAAAAAATGTTAAAACCTTTAATTCAAGTTGTCTTTGAACTATTCTATAACGTCTAGGATCGGTGAAGAACGACAATAAAATTTCGATGTCCTAAACTTTTTATTTGTTCGAAAAATTCAAGCAATATCCAAATTCAAATCAATCCAAGACTTTATAATTGAGCATTAGTAAAACAGTTCATTGTTTCACTGATGCATTGTTGATTCCATTCTTCATTATTTTAGAAATTAATAATGGGTAATTAATTTCGATATAGATATTAATTTTGCTAAATTTTTATAATGGCTCGTATTTAATGGACAATGCATTGTTTATGTATTATAGTTTTTACAAATCTGATATTAGTTCAGTCAGTAGGGGGTTTTCGTCCTACAAAAAGTGGGGCAAAAACGATTTTGATATGATGATGAGGTCTGGACCATGATGAAAAATCCAAATTTTCGACCTTGGAGAGGCGTGAGCCGCCATCTCGGATAAAAGGTGCTAAAAATTGATTTTTTCAATATTATTCCTCAACGGTCAATCCCACAACAAAAATGTTTTATAGGAACTTGAAGAAGAAAAAATACCCTATATGTTTTATATAAAGATTTCTTTTGTAAGTCTAATGTGTAACGCGTTATGGCGGTAGACAGATGAACATTTTTCTAAAAAATCGTCGAACTTCACATTTATCTTATTTTCTATTATTATTTCTGGCTATTCATTACATAATTATAATAATTTTGTAAACTTAAAGTAAACTCATTTCCCTACCACCATGAGGTAGAGTAAATGAAGCATTCTTTTTATTGTGGTATTTCCGGTAGGCCTAGTCCACAGATCAGGTACAGTTTGATTATATTATTATTTTTTTCGCATTTTTTGACGGTCCGGTGCTGGACTTATTTTTTATTTATGACTATGACTAAATTTTTTTCTATCTATGTTTTGTTAGTCGGGGATTAAAAAAAAAAAAAAATATTTCATCGTTTTTAAAGAGTTTTTTCGGTATTTTATTGGGTTCAAATGGGGGTCAAACCGACAACCCATTAGGAAATTTTGTATCCATTTCAAATTGAACATTTTTTAGCAATGTTTTTTCTTGATATATGTTTTTTTCAATACATCTGAATTTTTTGAGAATGAGCTCTCAATTTTGAAATCGGCATACTCGAAAATCGAAAAATTGATGAGAAATCGCAAATTTTGGATATATTACCATAGAGAGGTTCCATACTACACATGTCAAGTTTCAAGGCTATTGAGCAACCAGTTTCATAAGTACAGTGTTTTTAAATTCTCTCAAACCAAAATTTCGATCGATTTTGTTTGGGTTCGTGGCTTCATAGATTTTCTAGCGGTAAGAGAAAAACGAATATTATATATATTAAGACAGGTAAGCTCTCAATAAGTAATTGCATAGGAATTTTGGATACCCGTCGGTAAGAATGGAGACGACTTTGATCGCAGATATAATTTTGAGGACAGAGTTCCTACATCTATGCAACTAAACGGCAAAACTTAAAGTCTGAAGTCAGCCATAGGCCGCGAGTTGTGGTGTTTACACTGTTCGATATCGGGCATCGTTTCAATATGAAATTTTCTGTTCAAAAGAGCTTTATAGTAAAATCTATTTATTTATTCGAAATCACACTGTACTTCATCCATTTGTAAATAACAATAAGGATCCCAATACAAACAATCGGAGTGACTAGTTTTGTTGAGTGATTATTAGCAGTTTTGCAGAGCACTTGCAATAAAGAAATATACCCCCACCACCTGACCGCGGTGATCCCCATAACTCGCGTCTGTTTGCCCTGCGGGCAGCCGGGAGTAAAAACAGCATCAAATATTGAGCACAAGGAAATCGCTGTGTTGACAATCAACACATCCGCATCTTCTTTGGCCCGTTTAACTGTACCAGCAGCCTATTCGATTTTTTTTGTCAGCATCGCAATCAGACGGGTTTTATTCTTTTCATTGGCTAAAAATCGTTCTTGGGAATCTTGAACCGACATTGTTTCATCTAACAGAACATCCGCAGGCATCTGCTTCTTTGATCGGCGAAGTCTTTAAGCGCTTTTGGTATTCTTTTCGCCACCTAATGGTGGCGAAAAGAATACCAAAAGCGAATCCGTTTCCAAAAGCCAAACCGGTTGATACCGGATAGCCATCGAAAACAACAACTGCATGTGAACCGTAGTGATTTGGTACATATTGAACATACTTCTCATAAATTGACCCAAACAAATCATTACGATGCCATACAACTTTGTGTAAAAAGTGTGTGTATCCTCCATCCACAACATTGATTTTGTTATCTCCGAGTTTGACTCCTCTTGGGAGTCGTGTGTAAACAGCATACAACGATGATTTCGTGCCCGTGCGAAATTGAATTTGAATGTAGCAAATAACCCTCCTGAAGCAGCTACGAGATCAGGAACTACAATCGATGCTGTGTTCTCGAGATTTCCTGACGAATTTGTGTCGAAACTTTTTATTTTATGAAATAAAGTTAGTATTACTTATCATAAACCGATTGTATCATTTTTAGAATACGAACAAATTGAATCCGCTTAAATTAAGTTTTCCACTATAACACTTTATATTATTAAATATGTAATTTATAGCAATGCGCCCTTCCCTATTTAATTATGGAATCTCATTTTTATTACAGAAGCTGTCATTTATAACGACCCTCCCTTCCCTACATCTACATAAAAACACTGAAGTTTTTTTTGATACTTCTGTCGTGTGTACATGAACTCCCGACCCCATTTCTTACTCCCGACTGCCCGCAGGGCAAAAAGACGGGAGTATGCGTTTCACTGTGGCCTTGTGACGTCACATGTTTTCGTTTTTTCCGATGATTGCCCAAACGACTGAATTTATCTTAACCTAATTTTGCATAATGATTCTGTCGTTGACGGACACTGTTTCTAGTAATTCTTACTAAGATTGGGTGTGTATCCTCCATGTACTCACGTTGATACAATACTTTTAGGCAAAAAGTACTTTAACTCCCGCGTGTAAATATCGAAAAAATGACGAAATATATCATAATGCTACGTTCACACTTATGAATCACCGCATCCTTCTGACTTGTTCTCGGGGAGATGAATACTTTTTTTTAAGTTGTTAAATATCCTTTTGTAAACCGCCATCTAGATCACAGGGCGAAAAAAAGAGGAACTAAAGTAACGCTGGCGTCGTCGGTAAAGAAATTGACGAACAAAAAAAAGATGATAATAATTTTTCTAAATAAGTTTTACTAACTTTTTGGAATATTTTGAGCATCTTGCATGAGAATCTCGGGAACAATATGTTTTCACTCAAACAAAACTTTCTCCAAAAACTCTATTTGGAATCAAGAAATATAACAAGAAAAAATTATTAAATATACCTCATGGGTGCATAATTCGTATCGGTAAACAGCATCCGATTATGTTATTAGTGTGACGTCCGTCTTGAACCCAATAAAGTTTCTTGAACTTCCAAAAGGATGAAATAAAATAAATAAATAAATTTAAAAAAACTGTCGACTGCAACAGTTACCAGAAATTCAATCACATAATAAGATTTGAAAAGGGTAAAATATTTTTTAGTATTACAAGCATAATTATAACTGTTAATTAATTATTATAAAAATTCATCCATTATTTTTAATATAGTCGGGAGACGCGGGCCCTTTTCAAATCTTATTATGTGATTGAATTTATGGTGGAAGACATATAATTTTCGACCGCATGAAAGATTTATCAGCCGTTGCCTGTTCCATGAATCTGTTCCATCCTGGAAGTTGCAATTTCGACCACTTGCCATAGAGCCACAGAAAATCGGAAGAAGAAGGCAAGATGTCTTTTGAAAGAGGATGATTTTTCTCGACGTTTGCAATTTTGATCGTTTTTAATTCCATATTCTCGTCTTTATTGAAAAATGGGAGTGGAACGGAGCCAAACTTTCCAACAATCTGAGCCGATGGTAATTTTGTCAACCGGGAGATATTTTTATCAGGCAATACAGCATCGTGAGGGGTCACACACTGGATAGCTCCCATAATGTGAACTGTATGCAAGCCATCAATAGTATTAACGTTGTAGTCCGCATCATCGCAAATAGCTTGAGAGAATGCATTTTGATCAATCGATATGCCATGACGCACAATATCAGATTGTTGGAAAAGTGTTGTTTCAGTGTAAGACGCCGCGAATCCCAATGTTGACAGTATGTTGATGAGTGTTCTTCACCTGAACTCTTATATAAATATATACTGACTCCGATTAGAAGCGACGATAAAAAAGATCGAGGTTTTGCCACAGAAATAACAGCATACGGTAACGCTTTGCATATCCTATTCCATTTATCAAAAGAACTGCGCTTTTTCTGCACAATTATTTCATGGAAGAAAAGCTGCAAAGATTGTGCAATTACAGAATTTACCTCCGTTAAAAAACGGTTGAATGGTGAATATTCTGTGAACGGATATCCTCCAAAATTATAACAGCTGCTTCTTCAACAATTCGGAGCCGTTCTTCTTCGGAACTTGACTTTTTTCCGTGTACCAGTTGTCCGAGAGAAGTTTGCATCCTGTGTCCCGGAAGCAGAAGACAGGTGACTGGTTATTTTTCTCGATGATAAGTATGTCCTCTTTATACTTCTTCACAAGTCGGGATTTTACGGTCCTCAGATCCGGGCGGTACTCTGCTTCAATTTGGTTCATAATTTCTTCAAGGGAGAATTGACATTCTTTGGAATTTTCGGCAAGGTACGAAAAAATATACTCCATCGCTTCATCAACATTTATCGCGGCCCGATATCCTCTTTTGTCTTCCGACGGTACTCGATTATACGGCCGCTTCTGGCATGACAAATTGTACCTTCCCTCCACAGCAACGAAGTCCAGTACATGTTGAATGCGCTCTATTATAGGATATCCCTATGTACCACCACGTTCTTTAGCTGCTGTTAAAATCGTATCGTTCACTCCTAATTTCTCCACCCGATGAATGATATCTCGATACAATAAACTTTTTCTTCTCGGTGTATTAAAAAAATCGACTGTAATTTCTTCAGTACTCAGAAAACATTGTATTTCAAAATTGAAACTCGGAATACTTGATCGTCGTAACGTCAACGCCACTGGAGGCGCATTAACTATTTTACGAAGATACGCGGTGATCAATTTTTCATTATTATAATTTGTTTGAGTTCTTTCTTCTTCTTTCGATATGGACAGTTACTGAGAATGATCTTTTCAAAATGCGCACATGTTCACGATTGCCCCGTTTCTCGCTCGATTTGAAAGGAGTCTGCATGCCTCTCTCCTTAACAACAACTGAGTCTCCTTCATTTAAACTTTTATCACAGATGAAACAAAAATTCATTGCGGGATTCGTTATAGAGACGCGTGATGTAACTACGTACCTCATGTAACTCATTGACTCTGCGTGTGGTAAACTAGGACCCCGGGCGTGCACTAGGTATGGTGCCATGCCGCTTCCTTTGGAGAGGGAAGAAAGGGGCGTCCTTTTCGACCAAAGGAGCACGAGGGACTATACCTGCTTTAAGAAACATCTGTTACGAAACCCGTAAAAAGAACCATGAAACATCCATATACTACCATTAATCATATTCTATACAAATTTATGCCACAGCGGCGGTAACTAATGTTACATGTAACGAGAAAAAATACTTTAATTTGGAATAGATTTCACTATATAATCTCATTTTGGTATGGAAAAAGGTTAAAAATAATATAATGTAATTTGTTCTCACAAAATTTACCAAAAAAATTGAGTTTGACGATTTTTTGAAAAAATGTTCACCTTTCCGCCGTTCTAACTCGTTACATATTAGACTTATTAAAAAAATGTTCATACGAAGAATGTCGGGAATTTTATCTCCTTCACGTTTGTATCGTAGGACAAACATTTTTATCGTAGGATCAACCGTTGAGGATTTCTGTTGAAAAAACCAATTTTAATCATCTTTTATCCAAGATGGCGGCTCGCGCCTCCGCCCACCACGGTCGAAAACTTGGATTTTGCATCAGGGTCCAAACCTCAACAACATATATCAAAATCGTTTTTACCTCACCTTTTGTAGACCCTTAAAAGTGAGTACTGGCATGTGGTAACTATTTGTATTAAAATACGCAGCTACTATTTCTTCTCTGGTGATAATTGTTGCTCCTCAGTAGTAACTACTGCTAGATAGTCACTACTTATTGACTTGTGACTTATTGACATATGATGATTTCTTGATGACTCTCAGTAGTAAATACTGACATCTCAGGAGTAACTATTGAAATCTAAGTAGTTACTACTGGAGCTCCAGTAGTTTTTTTCAGTAAAGGATCTAACAATTGAAGAACACGGACTGCAAATCGCCGATTGAAAAAAGTTTTTTTGTACGATTAGAGAATATAGAAAGCCTAATTGAATTAAGGCGTCTAACCATCCTAACCGCTTGAAAAAGGGGTTTATTTTAAATAATATATCGTTCAAATTAGAAAGTACGAAACAATTTTACTTTATGTTTGACAACATGTCACATTTTGGTTCACGGTTTGAGCAATATCTTGTACAAAAATTATGAAAGAACATTAAAGAATGACCGGGCTGCAGCTGATACGGTGGAGGTTCTCCATCGAAACGTGCATCGCCGGCTAAAAGTAAATCTCAATAATGGTGCGTTGAGAAAAAAATGATTCGATTATTCATGAATAGTGTGGCTATAATGTCGCATCCAGATTTTCTTTCTACTAGGGAAATGGTGGTGCGTGAGAAAAACCGTTTTTATTGTGACAATAAAAAATGAATAATAACAAAATAAATTAAGTTAACGCAAAAATCGTACCCTACATTGTCGATAGTATATCTTAAAACATTGTGTCCAGATTTGAAGGCAATCGGTCCAATAGTTTCTGATATCTAGATACAGCCAGGTTGAAAAATATAGTTTTGAGAAAAACGCAGAAGAAAGAAAGTATATGGTTAAAAATGTTTTCTGGTTTCATAATATTTTTGTATGAGACATCGTTCAAGCAATGAACTATCATGTGGCCAATAATAAGAAAAGTTTATTTCATACTTTCGAGTTTCTAGATTTTGAAAAATAAGCCCATTTTTTGAGCGCTTAGGGTGATCAGACGTCTTAAGGAAGCTTGAAATTTGTAACATACGGGAACGTCTGTGAGGGAAGGTAAGTGCTTGTGTGTGTGAGGCTCTGTCCATTTCTGTGTGCGATATTTATGAGTGCTCGGGCGAGTCTCCAGTCGAATATACTTTATTATTCATTTATTATTATATGGCAGTTTAGTATAATATGGCCATTTAGTAATTTTTTTATTGAAAAATAACACCATTAACGTAGTGTTTTCGTACGATGATGTTGGTGCCGCGTCACCAGAGTTGTTAATTGGCAAAAAATCTGCAGCGTCTAATTCTTCACTGAAACAAAAAATCAAACAGATTCCAAATTTTAATCATATTTTATAGTCGATGAACTAAAAATCAAATAGGTATGAAAATATAAAAGTTACGGGACTTTAAAAATGAAGGTACGATATTAACCAAAAATGCGATTTATTCTTACGGAAAAAGTTTCAAAACTGATTTGTTATATACATTGTTTTAGTTCATCTAGGATGGTTCGTAATGGTTTAACAGAAAACGCGTGGATTGAGTCAATTGGTTGAATAGTTTTTTCGCAGAACTCAACTTTTCTCGCAGAACTCAACTTCTACATGGTCTAAGTTTTCATCGTCCTTTTGTGTAAATCTATTACAATGCGATTTTGACTTTCGCGATTTTGCTACACGTTCTGAACTTTCTTTCGTTCCTGTCGGATATAATTTCAGCTTTCAACAGTTTTCAAATATGTTTACAGGCCGAGATACGGAGTTGGACTAACTTTCGGAAAGACGTAGGCGTATACAACCTACATATGCATAAATACATTCATACATACATGCTTACGTGCATACGTGTATACATGCATACGTGCATACGTGCATACGTACATACGTGCATACATGTGTACATGCTTACTTTCATATGTGCTGTGACGCGTTTTCCTGATCACCCACTCGGCATGCACAAAATCCTCGCTCGCCTGCTCGAAGGGCGCCAGCCACGAGAGCGAGAGCTGCCCGTGGCAAATTTTATTTTCTCACCGGCGAACGAGGACACTGACCGAATTTGCTGCAGCTTTCTTTGATGGTAGAGGGGCTGGTTTTCTCGCAGGGTGGTCCTTAAATAAAATAATGCTCGTGTAATTTATATCTGCTTCTAATTTCACAAACGATATCTCTTTTCATTTACCCCTTGGTCGACTCGATACAATATTAAAATTCACAAACTATTAAAGGGACGGACGGAAACGAAATCTCGACCCCGGGAACAATGCTACGGGTGAGATGGAAATTTTATCTTGTCTCAGCCAACTTGGAAGCCGAGGCGGCGTACAGGATAGTGTCGATCGAAAACGTGCTCGCGAGAGCCGTTACACAAAAAATCGCGATTTAGCTTCTTCTCCCGGCTGAGACCCGAATAAAAACTTCGCCTTAAAATTGATTCGACTCGCACCTCGCGCAAAAATACAAAATACGGTCCTCGGTTAGACGATCCAACAAAAATTACAAGAACGAGAAAATCCACACAACGATAAAAGGCGGGACAATAAGACACGATCGGCCTCTCGTACGTTAACCGGCCGTTACGACAATATTGCTACGGCTCTATACAATCGTTACCGCGATAAAAAGTCCCAAAACACTGAACCGAGCGACGCAACGACCCTACCGGTTTATTCTCCTTGGATAGACCCCGGATAATCCTCGGTTTGCCCACCCGAGATGGTATTCAGAGGGGTTGCTTGGGCAACGGGAACGACCACGACACGAAACGCCACGTCTTTCCTCGTACGCGATGAAAACTTGAGTCCTCGAACAATTAGGCGCATTTTTCCCTCTCGACGCGGGTCCTTTTACCCCCCACCCCTTTCCTCTTTAACGCTCGCGAATAATTTGAAACCCGCCGATCGGCACGGTAGTTGCACGCGACTCGAAATCGACTGGTAGGGCAATTTGAGTGTGTTCGACGGTGAAAAATCGATTCCAAGCTCGATAACGAGACGTCAACGGCTTCGACGTAGCGGCCCTGCAGATGACCTTGGATGCAGTTTTATGGTGGCGAAGCGTGAATAACAGGTGAGCAGCACTGCTCGGGGTGCGTGGTGTGACGGTAGCCAATCACAGGCCACGATTCAAATTTGGACTCTCGTGATGTGGCCTGAGAGCAACGGTAGCGACGAGAAGTACGTGTGTGACTTACTCACACCTGTCAAGCTCGGGTAGATGATGGGGCAGGAGAACGAGAACCCCTCTTCCTCGTCGATATCGAGTTCGGCCGTGGATCTCGTGTCGTTGGCCCGTAGGTGCGCAGTTGACCAGGGCGAATCCCTTCGGTGACGATGACGATCTCGTAGGCCGGCAAAACTGAAGCTCGCTCAGAGATAACGGGAAATAAGAGATACGAAAAATATTAGAATATCGAACGGCTGTTAACGCATTTGCCCTGTTGGATGGTCTCGTCGGGACTCAAACGAGACGAGACGTCGCTCTTTTTTTCGTTTAGTAATGTGCTGCAGAAATGCCATGTTACAGTGCATACGTGCATACATACATTCAGGCATACATGCATACATACATACGTGCATAAATACATTCACATATACACTGCCGTTCAAAAGTTTCCGGACACGCTATATTACATGCTTTAAGATGTTTCGCACATGCCTTTCTTGGTTAGCAGTAGACCTAATTGCCTTTACTCATTGTTTACAACGGTTCTGTTATAAACACTATACTCCCCACCTGATTGACACGTGCCATGAGCGGAGTATCGTTATCAGTCTGATACTCGCGAGGACTTGCTTGTTGCATTCATTCCAGTTTTGTCTACAAAACTGTACGCAGAGTGAAAATTCTTGCGTAGTTGTGTAGTTGTCGCTTCTGTACACTAAAGTGAACTCATAAGAAGGCTGAGAGTGTGAGTCTTTTACGGTTTCACTCGGTTATAGATCGACTTTTTTGGTACGTTAACAAACTTATATTTTGAATTATTATTAGTGATAAAATGCGTCTGAAAGTTACGCTAAGTCGTGAAAAACGAGCGGCTATCAACGCCCAATATGAAGAAAAATTCACCGTTCGGTACATTGCAAAAAAGCTTAAGATACCGAAGTCAAAGGTTAGCGATGCGATCACCCGATACCGGAGAACGGGCCCAAATCGGGACAGAAAACACAGTGGCAGGCCTCGAGTGACCACCAAAACTGAGGATCAGTCTGTGGTTCTCATTTCCAAAAGAAATAGAAAGCTGACTGTACCGGAAATTCGATCGCGGTTCAATGATATGCATTCGAGTGAAATATCAGTCTCTACTGTTAAGAGACGGCTCATTAAACGGCAGAGTTGCTACGAAGAAACCACTCTTAAGGCGAGGCAATTGACAAGCAAGATTGCAGTGGGCTAAAAAATACAAACTGTGGACCAAAGATGAGTGGAAACGAGTCTTATGGACTGATGAGTCGAAGTTGAGATTTTCGGCCAAAAACGTCGCATGTTTGTTCGTCGCGCATCCTCAGAAAAAATGCACCCAGACTGCATAATACCAACAGTCAAACACGGAGGGGGTTCTGTGATGGTTTGGGGTTGTTTTTCTCAGTGGCGTAAGCAAACTTCACAAAATCAGTGCGATTTTGGAGCAAAAAGGCTAATTCTGTGTAGACACGCTGTACCATCAGGGAAGCGCATTATCGGACATGGGTTTGTCAGGCAGCAAGACAATGATCCCAAATACACTTCCAGACTGTGTACTAGCTACCTACAGCGCAAAGAAGCAAAAGGAGATCTGAAAATTATGGTTTGGCCCTCTCAATCCCCAGATCTTAACTCGATTGAACTTCTCTGGGAAGAGCTGGATCGGCGCGTGCGAAAGGTGTGCCCAACATCGGTAGAGCATCTTTGGGACATTCTACAGAAAGAGTGGGAAGCAATGCCACCATTGGTGCTAGAAAAACTCGTCAAAAGAATGCCTAGAGTAGTCCGCAAAATGCTTGCAGCGAAAGGTGGTTTCGGTTTGGGAAAAAAGTTTAAGTTTTTGGTCGAAAATTTCAGTTCTACAGAACAATTTTGTTTTGTTGACGAGTTTTTGTGATGAAATAAGTAAATTATTTGATTGTTACGATAATAAATAGCAGTTTTTTTTCGTTTCTTGCGATATTATGCTGCTGTCCGGAAACTTTTGAACGGCAGTGTACATGCATACATACATTCGGTCATACATGTATACATACATACGCCACATGGGGAGTCTGACCCCTACGTGGCGTGTCCCCAGGCAGTGAATAGGGGAACGCCTTCTAGATATAGGGGATAGGAGGCAATTAAAATAACTCCCGCGGACCAGCAGACACCGGGAAGAAACCTGGACAAAAAATTAACATGGTAGTGCGCGATTCGAACAAAATACCCCAAGTGAGAACCTCTTCAACAGCGAGAAATCTCATCGTCGATTCCGGTTGGGTGAAAGCGCTGGTGGTCGGCGCCGGCCTTATGGATCTTGGGGGAGGCCAATCGCACCATCCCATGACGCGCGCACGCAAGCACGCACAGAGGCACTGCTCCAAATATAAGAAATGGAGACACTGGAGAACCTCGGCAAGAACGTCTCTGCCGTTCAGGAGGTTGTGAAAGCTGCGAGAAATATCCACAAGGAAATCAGGGATGGGATAAGCCAAGATGTAGTGCACTACGAGTACCTGAAGGAATGCCGGGGGATGCTGGCGAGAGTGAGAGAGGAGGATAACCTCAGGCTAGAGAGCACGTGCATGGCCCGTCGTGACCACTTGCACCAAACAAGAGCAGCGGTATAGGCAGAGGGTCAATAAATGCAGATTAAAGGAAATGGAGCTGGGGGCAAGGTGGTGGTGCAAACTTTGCAATCCCGGCAGCTTCCGCGCGTAGATAGCCGCTCGACCAGGCGACTGTTGAACACGGCAGCATCAGAATGTAGGAAACGAGGCGCTCTATCATCCTCAAAGGAGGAAATGCGACAATCCAAACGGTTGAACCCAAAAAAATACCCCAAGTCAGACATGGTGGTAACGCCTGCAACACAGCGAACAAACCACGAGAACCAGCCCTAAGCGTGGGAGGCGAAGAGGAAACGGATAAGCCCTGGAAGACGGTAAAGGGCCGAAAATAAAAGGGAGAAAACCGCAGAGCTGCCGGGGAAACGCTCCAAGGAAAAAACCGCGAGTACGGCTATCAGAAGCTTTAATGGTAACAGTCGAGGGCGAACAATCTGATCAATTATACTCTGACGTTCTACGCGATCTCAAGAAAAAGGTGGAGCCGGACAGTCACGGAGTAAAAATTTCTGGAATAAGGAGAACACGGGGTGGTGAGTTCCTCGTGGATATCGGCAAGGGAGGCGGTAAAGCTGAAGCCATCAGAGAGGCCATTGTCGGCACACTCGAAGGTAAGGCGACCGTGCGAGCCATGTCACAAACCGTGACCGTGGTAATACTGGACATGGACAAGGCCACAGATGAGGTTGCGCTTTGCGAGGTGCTGAACGAAGCGACTGGAATTACAGAACCGAAGTACATCGACATCAGGGTGATGCGAACGGTATTCCGAGAGACGAAAAAGGCGGTAGTAACAATGCCTGCGGATACTGCCGACAAACTTCTCAAGGAGGGACGGCTCAAGGTTGGCTGGGTTAGGTGCTGGGTCGGGTAAAAAATCCAAGTTACCCGATGCTTCCGCTGCCTAGGCTTCGGACACGTTGCGATGAACTGCAAAAGAGAAGATAGATCCAGTATGTGCCGATTCTGTGGATCAAGAGAACATCTTGCCAAAGAGTGCAGAAGTTCCCCCCACTGCGTGATCTGCGCGAGAGGGAACGAAGAAGATGGAGCAGAACACATACTGGGCAGTGCCAAGTGCGAATCCTTCCGGAGGGAGCTGAGCAGGGCACGGAAATGATCAGTTACTTGCAGAAGAACACGGGTGACGGCCGTGAGGCACAAGATCTGCTCGTACAAACGGCCATGGAAAAGAGGATAGATGTACTGTTTGTTAGTGAGTAGTACGGAATGCCGGAAACGGGTTGCTGGTACCAGGACAAAACAGCCCGAGTGGCTATAGCAATCCTGAACCGCAACATGAAAATTGGGGCAGTCTATGAAACGGCAGGAAATTACGTATGGGTAGAGCTCGAGGGAGTGAGTGTGTACAGCTGCTACTTCTCACCAAATACGCAGTACGACGACTTCGTCACCCACCTGAACGATCTGCAGGACAGCATACGAAGGGCAAGTGGTGAAGTTCTCGTAACCGGGGACTTCAATAACAAATTGCCAGAATGGGGTTTCGGGCGGCTAGACAAAAGAGGAGATGCATTGTCGGAGCTGATGGAGAGAAACGATTTGGTGGTGCTCGGCGAAGGGAACGAGTATACGTTCCGTCGTCGGAACACCGAGTCGGTTATCGACGTCACGTCAAGCTCATCAGGAACCGCAGGTACAAAAACGTAATGGAAATTACTGGAAGATCTCACTCTCAGTGACCACCAATACATTGAGTTTGCCATCGAAACGGAGAAAGAGAATCGAAACCGGGGAGCATCAACGCAAACACCTACTGCGAAGGCCATACGATACATGCTGTCCCAGCTGGACACGAGGAAACTCATAGCCCCTCTTGAAAGAGCGAGGCAACGAGGAGATCTTGAAAGAATCGCCGAGACAGCGGGCCCAAACGCTACAGTGAGCTTTGCTATGGAGACTCTGACATCTGTGTGCAACGCACCCCAAACGGAAGAAGGCCCCGCCAGGATGAAAATCTCTCCACTGGTGGACAGCAGCGATCGCCGAGCTCAGAACGCGATGCCTAGCCACTCGGAGGAAAATGCAACGCGCGAAAAACATGCACACGCATCTCGTTACAGCATACAAGCAGGCAAAGAAGGAACTGCGAGATGCAATAAAAAGCAGCAAGCGGAGATGGTGGGAGGAGATATGTGGATCGGTGGTGGATCGGTGGACGGTGATCCGTGGGGATTGCCGTACAGGATTGTTACAAAAAAGCTAGTAGGAAGGAAACAGATTCCCCGCCTGGCTTGCCCTGCACGCATGAGCCTAATAGTCGGAGCACTATTTCCAATGCAGGAGAACAGAGCGGTAAGACCCTTCCAGGAGGTGCCCTTTACCCCCTTGCGCATTGAAGAATTGCAGGCAGCGGCAAAGCAATTACAGCCGGGGAAGGCTCCCGGGGCAGACAGTATCCCTAACGAGGTGCTCAAAGTAGTGGTGGGAACATGGCCAGAAGTGCTGCTGGAGGCCTTCAACAAGTGCCTACAGAAAGGAGTCTTCCATGCGAGATGCAAGAGACAGATACAAGTCTTGTTACGGAAAGGAGACAAGCCACTGGAACAGCGGTCGTCGCACCGACCCATTAGTCTTATCCAAACTCTGGCAAGGCCGAATGTCGATGGGCCCAGCGAGTTCGAGAGGAGACTATTGAATAGCGTTATCTAATCGAAAATCCTATATAGAACAGAAATATGGGTAGAGGCCACGGAGAAAGTCGGAACGCAACAAAGACTAGCCACCGTACAGAAACGCAGTGCTATGCGAACAATGTCAGCGTGTAGGACAGTCTCCGAGAATGCGTCACTCGTGCTCGCTAGCACACCAGCGATCGATTAAATGGCACGAGAAAAAAGTGAGATCTACCAGGATATACACCAAACCGACGTGATCTCGACTACGGATGAGGCAAGAGTAGCGGCAAAAGAAAGAGCCCACCAAAGGTTACTCACGCGTTGGCAGGAACGCTGGGACGCGGGCATCAAAGGGAGGTGGACAAACCGACTCATCCCAAACATAGCAGAGTGGATCGGATGACCCCATGGACAAATGAACTATGAGCTTATGCAGGCGCTAACAGGGCACGGTTGCTTCAACGAATACCTGACGCGATTTAAAAAGCGGGAAAGCGGAGCATGCTGTTACTGCGGATTCAGTCTGGATAACGCACAGCACGCAGCTTTTGTGTGTGCTGCCACAGAAGTAGAACGAAGGAACCTGGAAGCCCAAATAGGAAACAGAACGATCGACGAAAACAACCTGATCCCGTTGATGCTCAGGGCAGAGAAAGTATGGACGGCGGCATCGTTCTTCATAAAAAAATCTCGACCGCGAAAAATGGATCTCGCCGGCAACACGTGTTGCCGGTTCACGCACTGAAATGATGCACTTTATTGACTGTGGGTGCAGTAAGTAGTATGTGGACCACTCTGGCCACCCCCACTCCTATCCTCACTCCTATCCCCTCCACTTTCCCACACGCCGGAGCCTCTTTCCGAGCGTGGTGGGGCAGCGATAGGGAGAGGTGGTGGGGGAAGAGTTCTGTGGGTTAGCCAGAGCGGTCCGGTTATTATTATTATCATTATTCAAATAATAATAATAATCCATACTTTTTTTCTTTTTATTAGATTATTAATATTTTTTATATAGATTTTTTTTTTTTTACTTAAATATACGTAATGCTTTATACAATGAGAAAATAAAATAAGATTTATTCCTTACAGGCTATAACAGTTTTAACGATGTGATCCAAACGGTGTATCAATAGATTGTCAATTATCGTTGCTTTTCTATAAGCAGGTAACTCACTATATGAGTTTTTTGACGTTGTTACTTTTTGGACAGCTCTCACTCGTATTTTCGCACGCTTTGTGCGAATATTACGTCCTATGCAGCTCGTTGTAAAAACGGATATTTCTGATGCTATTGTGTCTATAAGAGAGTCTCTACAAGCTGTCACCTCGTTGCAAACACGATGAAGCCATGAAATATTTCTGTTTATGCTAGTTTGTAAAAATGTGAGAAAAATGAATTGTCCTTTTGTGAGATGGAAAATCGGTAACGAACGATGTGTAGGGTCCGCACGGTGTTCATTTACGCACTGAATAATTACAGAAATGTGTTTCGTGCGTTTATAACGTTGAAAAATGTAATTATGACCGAATGGTATATTCGCCATACACGCTTCTTCTTCTTCCGCCTCTATGTCGCCAAAGAACTCTGCGATGGTGTTGAAATGATTTTGAAAATCGTGCCGAGAAGCGTCGTCCAGCGTTAAGCAGCCGTGGATATCACATATGAACATAATCACAGGCCGTAACGTACCACTCCGACAAATATCCAGGCCCACCCACACAGATTTTGTCTACAAATCATTTAACTTATATGCGAACGACCCCAATAGCGGACGTATATTCTCGGCACGTTTCGCAGACATCGCAGGGCTTAATGTTTTGTAGACGGCTTAAATTCCAAATTATTGAATTTTGTACCGTGATATTGCACCGCCAGATTATTTTCACGGGCTGCGACTATCAGCTGTTGAAATAGATGATCGTCTTCTTCGAACAGCTTGACGAATCTGGCTGGCAGGAAACACGCAAATACGTTTTCCACGTCAATGACGATACGCGAACCCCATTTAGTTTGAACAGTTCTTATATTGCTGATATTGTAGTCTTTTTTGAGCTCTAGTTCTGATAACTTTTTCACCGATAGAAAGGCCGCCGTCTGGCCCACTTTGTTGATTCGTGCGAAATCCATCGTAAATATCGAGCTCGTCAAATTTTCGTGTTAAAGAGAGACATTGCGATCTTGCTTGTATTACTGCTTTTATAGACGTGATGTCTTGTGAAAGTGCTTCCATCCGGCGCTTTCATTCGCGTCGTTTTCTCTGCATACACCTCAAACGAGAGCAAATGTGAGAGAGAGTCTTTGGAGTTTTACTGCGATATCTGACCACTGGTTCGATCGCGAATGATGGCCGTTCTCCAAGTTCTAGATTACACTCTGCAGTTGCCCCTCCATCAGGCCTCCACTACAAGGATTACTCATTTTTGTTAGACATAACAAAGACAAAAAGAAATCTGATCGTCTATATATGATACCCTATGGAATCAGCATTTTTTTTTTGCAAACCTTCGAAAGATCGTTGGTTTGACGCATGCGATGTTCGAAAATATGATAGTCGTTGGAAGCGACTTTTGGACCCAAAAGAATGCCGATTCTAAGACACGTGATCGCAGTTCAAGGAAAGGTAGAAAAAAAGTGTAAAATTTCCATGTCGCTTTTTATTATTATCGTACACGGGAACAGCAGTTCTGTATACAATGTAGATGCTTATTTCTATACCCCCCACCAGCGCAACCATTCATATTGGAAACTACACCCGGAGATTTGCTGCGCTTATCGATATACGCATTATAATACTCATCCACTATTTTATCGTTTCGCTGCAAATCATCCGAAAATACGCATCTAAAGCGGTGAATACCGAAACCAGTAGCCATATAATGAAGAAACATAACACAATACTGTCCGCAACATTATGAATTCGGGCCTTGAAGCTGCGTTGCATTGCAGCGGAAGAATCTGCAGTTTCTTCGGAGACGAGCGAGATGCTGCGGAATGATTGGTGGTAGTCCGTAACTGTCGAAGAACCATCCGTGCCCATTTCGATCGACGTACATGGCGACCCAGTGGGCCCCTGGTAGTTTGTGGCTATCGGTATTAACCACGAATACCGTCGGTTTCGTCCACACCCTCGGGATACGATCTGCTGGGTACACGCCCACCGTATGATCCTTTATGTTCTGGAGAGATTGCAGAATTTGAAAACTGTTCATGGCCCAAGGGTTTTTCTTCTTCTTCTTCTTCTGACGCGTACTCTGGCAAACTGACGTGCCACGATGTAGTAGTTCTATACTCCCATAAGGAGGCGATTTGCTCGCTATGACAGAGCCATGCTTTGATCCGGGTAGAGTTGTTCAGAGCGCATTTGTATGTGTATTTTTTATTTACCACACCGTGATACATGCAGCGTGTGTCACTTCGTGGCATGTGGCGGAATGAAGGAGCCTCATCATCTTCTTCCAGATTTATAATGTAATACCCCGTGAGCTGAGCTAGGTATGACGATTTCTCAGAGCCTCTTGTAAAGATCCGTACAGCCTGGGTCGCAATTCTCTTCAGATTTGCGTCCAGCGAATGTAATGATATATCACCTTCAGGCCATTCTATACCATGAATATCAGCGCATAGGCGCATGTTTTGTCTCTTTACAGAGGGTGACAATTTGTCATACGCGTAGGGCGGTTTTACAGGCCAATGATCAAAGTCCTCAGTCTGTACCGAGAAGACAGCTACTTTTTTAGGTATAAACTGATTATCTCTATTCCTCATTCCCTGGATATCAATAACGATATTCATGATGATTTTTTTTTTTTCGACCGTCACACTCCAAAAGATGAACGCAAACTGAAGGCGCTTCTCTCTCATCAGCCGCTGAAATCCATGACCACTTGCCGTGATGAGTCGATCTCCAGCACATTATTGTATTCAGCATATATAATGCAATTTATTGTTAAAGCTAAGGCTCCCGCAAAACGTACTTCTATCCTCACACTACCGTGTCTCACCAGGTTTCAATGAGTGCTACTATTGGCCGAGAGATCGTGTGTAAGATCGAATGCGAAGAGACAATTACCCCACGGATAGTTTGAGCGTGAAATACAATTACCCTCATTGAGAAAGTGAATACCTGTACCGGAAAATAATGTATGATAGGCATCCACGCACATATTAGCATCTATAAAGTCTGGTTGTAGAGGCTTTGACGGTATTCGCAAGCCATCCGCATACAAAGAAAGATAATTAATTTGGTAATTTTGAAAATTGAATGGGTTCATGGCGCGATCGCCGTTAAAAGCCTTATTATCGACAAAACCGACAATTATACGTTTGGGTAACTGGCCCAATATGACAAGAGTATCCCCGTGTACCCCTGCATGCATCGATATCGCTTTAACGTCGACGCGCGTCAAAGGATATTTTGCTGTAGATTTGGACAGAGCTCTTGCATGAGCCAAAAGTATGCATGGAGCTATTTTAACGCGACGCACAAGTAGCGATGCCTCTGTAATACGTATCGTGCAATTTTTCGAAGAACTCATGAGACAAAAAGCATTATTGGTCCGTACGAGCCGCAGGCGCATTTTAACGCCGTTTAGCACAAACCTCTCTTGATTAAAGATATCGCAGTGCAAATGGCCGAGGAGGTCGATTGTTCTATTCTTACCTAATACAGAGCGCCCGGACTCAAGGCCATTATTATCATCGCCCGTATCATCCATTTTACCAGCTGTATCATTATACCATGGAACACTCGTAAGATGCGAGGACTTCGCAGCATGCCCGTAATCCAAGAGTGTTTCAATGTACGCTCCATATGCATAGGCATTGTTAGGAGGTGAGACGAGCTTCTGATTCAAAAATACATCGACCTGGTTGAACATTGAGTGCAGAAGATTATTAAATGGTCCTACTTTGATGAGCTCACCCTCCTTTGTGGCCGAAGTTTCTATCTTAACACGCATGCTCAGCATGGTATGTGCAAGATCAATGTACTCATCCCCCTGCCCCGGTATGACAAACTCTATCGGCGAGTCGTCCGTCAACAATGAGATTGGCTTATAATACACTGAATGTGCCCCCTCAATTGTTGTCTGGGTCGGTGGTAGCGTAAATAGTTCAAGTTCCGACTTAAGACACTCACACGAGTGTGCGTGCAGGAACGCCATTTTGTCAGTTTAGGCCAAGCAAAAATATCCCTTAGTGTTCTTGATTTCTTGTTACGTCTCTTGACGGTTGGTTTTATCGGTCTTCTTTTCACGGGCTTCCTCTTATTCCGCTTCTTTTTCACACCGCCTGAACGTTTTCGCGACTTCACGGTCTTCTTTCTTTTTTTTACACCGGTGCGTCGTGATGCGCTCTCAGTAAGAGAATGCATCAGTTTATTAATTTTACTAGCTTTATAGCCGGAGCCCTTCATGAGCGTACTATTTTTTTCTTCAGCCTTACGCTTCAGATTTTCCCCGGACTCGCGCAGGCGCGAATTGAATGCTTCTCTTGGGTGCATGCCGAAATCCATGATATCCGTGGCCATGTTAATACCCGAGCGAAGGGCCTCTGTACCGACAGTCCGAGCACCTTGTTTCAAGAGCGGTATTATCCGGCGAAAGAGGCCCCCTAGGAAACTTCTAATGCCGTGACCTCGTTGATTCGGCGAGCCAATATACACATGGGTGATACCCCCATAACCTGTTCGAGCACCACCACCTCCCGTTTGCATATCAAAATATTCGTCACAGTAATTCATTTTAGAGCAGTTCAAGTTAATCTGTACGTTTGAACTGTAACGTCACCGTCAGCGTCCTGTACTCGAATGGTATCGACTCGCCAAATTCATCCCTTATATCAATGGTTATTGTTTGAAAACTAGTGCGTAATAGAGGAACATAGCGTGGTGGTGAGAAACTTCTTATTTTCACAGACCCGTAATTACGGTTATCAGCGGCAGCGGCTGGTACAACGCGTAGCAAAAGCGTGTGCACATCACCAGTGATATGGTGTTCACAGATATCAGTATAAACGTACATCATATCGGGTGTCCCATTGGCTAGATTGGCAGGCCTCTGAGCAGCGTATTCTCTCTGAACTACTACTCCTTCCTTAGCTTGAGTGAATCCTAAAACCTTGCTCAGCACGTCGGAGAAGTAGAAGGAGTGCTCCAGGCTCTTACATGATTCACAGATACGCGTCACCGTCACATAGCCGTTGTGAGCGTACTTAAACTTCAGGGGACCCGCAACACAGGGTATTTTGTTAATAGTCTCGAGTAATGTTTCTATGCTATGATTTACGCCCGGTGGTACGCAGATACGATCTTCCTTATAGTCGATGTCTGCATCAACGCCCGGTGTTGTAATGTTCGTTACGATATTAATGAAGTTTCGCTTACCCTCGGAAGGTACATGCAAAATTGTCATGGGTATGTGTATTTCCGCTAAAGAAACGGCCCAGCTACCATGGAGAGACACACATTGCGGTAAATGAGTGGTATACCGTGTTGTCACATTATCGGGATAATAACTCATACTACTGTTGCTGGGTAAAACAATGTAAAACTCGTCCTTCATTTTACCGGCCGTTTCTTCTTCGTTTGCACTCTCGATAACTCAGCTTCATAAAATATACCATCAATGTCCTCACCGTGGAGATCACGCAGGATGTATATCACGGGGCAAATACTGCGTGATACACGGTGAATGTTGAATAGCTCGCTGCTCCATCCACCCTCGTAACCTTTTGCGAGCACATAGCCTTGATGCGCGTTTTAAATATTTAATATGCATTTTTTTAAATATACTTTGAATAATTTTTTCGAAAAATAATTTTCGTTCAATAAAGAAAATATTTTTAAGTTGAGAGAAAATTTTCGATTTATAAAAATATGCTTTCAAAAAAAAACGAAAAATATTTATCCAAAATTAAATACATAAACGTGATGTGTAATCAGCGATAAATATTGGCGCGACAATTCTCAAAAGTCTTAAGGGGCCTTGAGGATAAAATATATATTAAATTAAATGAAAGGAGAAGAGATTCGTAGCATTGAGCGAAGACGGCATGTAACCGGCTGATGATGCATTTCGCGCACCTCGAGAAATCGAGAGATCACGTAGTGTTACACACGAATACTCGATATACATAAAAATAAAAATATAGAGATACAGAGAGAGAGTGAGAGCTAGCTAACGAATACCCGCACAAAGAGGAGAGCTCGATAGCTATTGCTCGTGCTCTCTACCGTAGCTCTCTCTCCGCCAGGGATCGAGCCCACCTCTCGGCACTTTTTTTTTTTTTTTTTTTTTTTTTTTAATAATTTTCGGTCGATAATGAAAATATTTTCAAAGCAAGAGAGAATTTTTTTGATTTATAAATTTAAATATTTTCATAGAAAAACATAAAAATATACAGTTAGAGAAAAAGAGAGAGAGAGATGATTTTGATACTCTGTTTTCGTCAAAACAAAGTAAACCTTGGCGCTCGCAGATTGGATGACACTCTCTACTTCGAAGAATATGTCTTATGAAGCTGGCCTCTAAATTTTATAAAATAATACTTTGATGTATGTGTTGCTCTTTGGAAGAAAGACCCATATGTGTGTGTGCATTGAAACACAGGGACTTGCGCCTTATAAAACTGCGGGATAAAACATGCTATAGACGAAACAGATAGCCATGGTCTGCGAGCTGCTTATGCCTATATCAATTGCAAAGGGGTCGTTTACCCGGAGCACGTACAGCTGACCATGCATTTTTTGAAGAGCACACATTTAATATAGTCGCAGCATCCTCGCTGCTGTGTGCATATAGTACGCGGTCTTCAGTCACTATTCAGCACGCGAGCACGACAGTTCAGAAAAATAAAAAATAATAAAATGTATCCGAAATACAGCGCGGACACGCCTACGGGGTATTTTTGGAGCCGAGTGTTGGAGGTGGTGTGCGCCCAATTTATTATAATTCGCACCGAGGCTACAGAGTGCGCACATGAGGAGCTAACGATAATGCTCCATGACTTTTATGTGAGCCACCGTAAAGGGGTGCGAGTGGTGTTCGAGGACATGCTGGAGGGGGCATCGTGTGTTGTGCGATGCGGCTTGGAGGCCTATCGGGGGGAAATCGTTTATGTCGATGATAGTGGCTGCGCGGAGGTGTTCCTCGTTGATGAGGGGCGCAGCGACTATTTTGAGACGTCATCGATATATGAGGCGGAAGCCT
Source organism: Dyspetes luteomarginatus (assembly GCA_963669185.1). Lineage (NCBI taxonomy): Eukaryota > Metazoa > Arthropoda > Insecta > Hymenoptera > Ichneumonidae > Dyspetes > Dyspetes luteomarginatus. The sequence goes on from OY769904.1 coordinate 12,751,819, forward strand.
TATTTAAAGCGCTTCCTGGGCTGTGTTTCGAATGTAGCATGATAGGATTGGAACGTGTGAACGACGATAGTGGCGCCACTGCCCTTTTAAAGGATATTTGCCTCAGCGAACCCCTCTTCAGGTGCCACGAGGTGTCCCGCAGTCGCGGTGTTCCTTGCGTACGGCTGTGGGACACCGATCGTCGGGATGTGGGGGGCATGTTCGTGGATGCCCTCGGGGAAGACATTTTCTACCCCTACGATCACGGGCTCCACGATGAAGGGTTCGCTGAGGAGGAGGAAGAGGGTGGTGACGCGTGGTGCGTGCGCGCGCGTGTGTGTGTGTGTGTGTGTGCCCCCTCAAGACATCGTCAGTAAGACCTCCAGCAGCCGGTCACGTGAGTTTAAAAACCTTATTATATTATTATTATATTTTGTATTATTATTGTTATTATTTGAATAATTATAATAATAATAACCGAACCGCTCTGGCTAGCCCGCAGAACGCTCGCCCCACCACCTCGACCCATCACGGCCCCATCACGCTCGGAAAAGAGGCTCCGGCGTGGGGGAAAGTGGAGGGGATAGGAGTGGGGGTCGCCAGAGTGGGCCACATTCTACTTATACGGTTCGCGTACGTATTAACACTACGATCGTATAATCGTATAATAGCGTATAATATACGGTTCGTGTACGTATCAATACTACGATCTTTTTCGAACTGGCCTGCCACCCAATTATAAATTATTAGAGAAACATACAGTATTCTGATTATTATCGTCAAAACTAAAAAATTAAATTTATAAATCAAAAAATTCTCTCTTGCTTTGAAAATATTCTCATTATCGAGCGAAAGTTATTTTTTTTTTGAAAAAAAAAAAGTGCCGAGAGGTGGGCTCGATGCCTGGCAGAGTGCACGAGCAGAGCTATCGAGCTCTCTTCTTTGTGCGGGTATTCGCCTGCTCTCACTCTCTCTTTCTGTATCTCTATATTTTTATATTTTTCTATGTATACCGAGTATTCGTGTATAACACTACGTGATCTCTCGATTTCTCGAGATGCGCGAAATGCTGCGAATCTCTTCTCCTTTCATTTAATGTTCTTTAGTACTATAATTTAATATATATTTTATCCTCAAGGCCCCTTAAGACTTATGAAAATTGTCGCGCAATATTCATCGCTGATTACACATCACGTTTATGTATTTAATTTTGGATAAATATTTTTCGTTTTTTTTTAAAGCATATTTTTATAAATCGAAAATTTCCTCTTGACTTAAAAATATTTTCTTTATTGAACGAAAAATATTTTTCAAAAAAAAAAGAGCGGAGAGGAGAGTTCGAGGCTGAACAGAGAAGTACGGTAGAGAGTACAAGCATGGTTATGGAGCTCTCCTCTTTGAGCGCGTATTCGCTAACTCTCTCTCTCTCCTACTGTATCTATATCTTTTTCCACGCCCGAGTCTTTCTATCGTAGCTTTTTTATGTATTTAATTTTAAATAAATATTTTTTCGTTATTCAAAGTATATTTTTTTTAAATGCATATTAAATATTTAAATATTTAAATTTATGTGCTCTCCAGCTCGTTGCGCTTTTGAAGAAGGCGCAGTTTAGAAAATTTGATCAGAGTCTCGCAATATGATGTTACATGGAAACAATAAGAGCGTTTGGAATGATTATATGCATATGCGCTGAGATATTGATATCTTGATACATCATCATGCATGTTTTTGCTCCGCGATGAGGTCTCGCTTTTTGATATCGTTGCAGTTTAAGTGAAATGAGTAAACTCGCTTAGAAGCATCGTATTAGATATTTATATGGATAGAACAAAGTACAATATTATTCAGTCTCAATTCAGAGGGGAGTTATCACGCATCGCAATCAATCATGACAGATCGAGCCCTTCGGGAATGTATTTTAAATCTTTTGCATTTAGCTATATTACATAGCTCCCAGCTTCGTCGCCGGTGTAATGATCGATGGTGCAACGAGTTAAATCGATTATCGGGAAATAGACTCATAAGCGGCCTAAAATATATTATATGGTGGGCGCCCTTGCGAACCATAGTGACAGCCTATAACAGAGGTTTGCTAAAAGGTCAACAAGTGTTGGTGTGTGTGTTTGAAGAGTTGCAGCGTCGAGAACTGGAAAAGGTGCCGTGTGTCCGTGGCATTGTCGATGAAATCAGCAGTAAGTTCTGTTCTATCATAAAAAATGATCGTGCATGAATTTTAATACTTAAACTGTATTAAAAAACAAAATATTTTCGTGGCTCTATTATTATATTAGCACAGACAAGCCTTATTTATCGAGTTCTACTCTTTGTGCTATGCTTCGCGTGGTCTCGCGCTCTCTATCTCTCTCACTGTCTCTCTCTTTTTCGTTCAGACGCTGTTACCAGCTTCTCTCTTTCATGAAAGCGGTACAGAGAGCCTGTTATCGTTAGAAAAATATTTTACGAGTTTCAATATGATATATTTAGAAAACATTCTTATTCATCAATCTCTACTGTCTCTATCATTAAATCGGTATAGAGCTTAATACTTAAATTGTATTGAAAAATATTTTCACGGCCCTATCAGCACGCTAGCATGGGTAAACCTTATTTATCGAGCTCTACTCTTTGTGCCATGCTTCGCGTGGTCCCGCGCTCTCTGTGGCTCCCTCTCTTGTTCATTAAGATGCTGTTAATGCGTGCTCTCTCCCTCTCTTTCGTTATAGAGGTACAAAATATTTTCGCGGTTCTATATTATGTTAACACGGGCAAGCCTTATTTATCGAGCTCTACTCTTTGTGCCATGCTTCGTATGGTTCCGCGCTCTCTCTCTCTCTCTCTTTTTTTCATTAGAAAACATATTTTTACAAATTTTCAATAGGGTATATTAAAAAAGTATTATTCATCAACCACCTCTTTCTCTGTATCTCTCGTTAAATCAATATAGAGATCTCTCTCTTTACATTATTATCGGAAAAATAATCTGAATGAGCTGACAATTATCGGAAAATGAGCTGAAAGCACTACTTTTATTTTAATGTTTGCATGCTCATAGTATATCGACAGCTCTTGGATGCATCGGCAGATGAAGAAGCGGCTTTTATAGAGGGGGCTTGAGCTGCAGAATTAGCAGAAGCGTCATGTCAGCGGAGGAGCGTAACGAGCCAACGCCTATCATGCGATGAGGAGAATGACGGGCAGCCAATGAGCTCCATTTCAAGTATCGAACATCCTTCGGAAATATTCACTAGCACGTCAATTTTCGAACGTAAGTTAAAATTAAGTCGCCGAACAATTTTGGTGTGGTTCCGATTTCAAATGATAAATTTATTCAGAGCTCCTAGGTCGGGAGGTTGCACAAGATGACGCTATACCGAGCCCATCGGGTCTGTGCAATTCCGGACGGCGAGCAATCTCAGCATCCGTCGCTGATGATATCTCGTCAACGATAAAGGATTGCGACGCTGATGTTTTTGATCATCGTGAAAATCAGTTTTGGGAATATCCTATCGAAAACGAGAGAGACGAGAAAATGACTTTTCAAAGAGCTGATGATTGGCCTCTCGCTGTAGAGGATGAGTAGGAAGACGACATAAACGCGCCATTCCAAAGAGCGGATCGCTGGTTTCAAATGCTCGTAACTGATGACGACTCAGGTAAACAATTTTTATTACGTATGAAAAAGTTAGTAAGCAAGTGAGTAATTGAGTCCTTCTGTAACAGGGTATTCGTCGCCATCTTTATGTGAGTGGTGATATCGGTCTGTTTAAGCAGTACTATGGCTTGTGAGAGGTACAAATATAGATAAAAATTAAATAATTTTCGTATTAAACTGTTCCAGAATCTAATGCGAGACTATTTTTCCAGAGGTGCAGAGGGGAACCAGCAGACAACGAGGTGTACTAAGGAGTGGACCGCTCGAAGTAATACACCCGCCGGGAAAATATTATGAAATCATCGGCGATTATACACGATATTTTAAGCGGTTTAAAATACGGGAGTGTGAAACATCATTACTAATTCACAAACAGGTCTCCGGAGTTAGAGTGATAGACTGGCTCAACGGGGCATTTCGCGATCTCTTAACGCACATCAAGAGCTCCTGCGAGGGAGGCGATTATGTCGGTATTTCGTTTACAATGAATAGCCTGCCGCACGGTCCCGTGTGGTTATCTTTCCGGCCGGCCAGGGATTATATATTTGAAGATATCTGGCAATTGATAAGCAGCGTAGCGCAGAGTGCATCATCTTTAAACATCTATGACTCGTGCACGATACAAATGTGCGCTGTCAAGGGGGCCGAAGGGCGCGGTCGGAAAGGTCTCACACATGAGGGTGTTGCAAAGCAATCTATTCTCTCAATCCAGAATCCATAATAAATGGCCGCGTATTAGGCGAATTAATGGGTTTCCGCAAAAACAGGCGGCACTTGAGCTTACGAGAGAGGCAGATGTTCGCGTACCTGTAGAAGGCTGCGGTATATATTAGATTGCGCGCTATCAGGATTATTTGGTGCGAGATGGTTTTGCAATTGTCGTTTACGAATTTTTAACTTTAGGTCGCGGGGAGGAGCCTCTATTTGACGGGAGACAGCGTGTTCTGGACAGCGTAGGCTCAGTTCAGCACACCCTGTACATTTTGTATTACGAACGCTTACATCATTTCGAGCCTAATCTAAACCTCAGAGCAGCCATTGGCAGTAGAGATTTCTGTTCCTCGTGTAATACAGCATATTGGCGATTCGGTCATAGATGTTGAAAAAAAAAAAAATGTCCTCGGTGCTGAGGGCTACAGACCTATGATACACGCTCGCGCAATATAATCAGATGAGAAATATGCAGCCGCGATTTTTTCGGAGAGGCCTGTTTACGGAGACATGAGGCGCCGCTGGTGATTATGAGACGCAGAAAGGCTAGCGTTTGTGAGTCTCTCAAACGCTGCCGTAACTGCTTCCAAACAATAAGACCTTTGAAAAAAAAAGAAAAGCATATATGTGGGGTGGGTTTCTGCAAAACGTGCAAATCCCATCAGCCAAGTAATCATCTGTGTTTCATGAAACCGATTCGCGGCGATTCAGAATTGAAAAAAATACTGTTCATTTTTTACGATTTCAAAACACAGCAGTGCACACCTGTGAAGGGTGATGCAACTACGCTTGTACACGAACCAAATCTTTGCGTGGCTCAGCGAGCTTGCACGTTTTGCTGTGTTCATGACTCTACAACCAAACCGTGCGAGCATTGTGGAGAACACGAATTTGTATTTAGCCACAGCTCCGTAGCACAGCTTGTCGAATTGGCCATGCAGCCGCTCGAAGGTTTTTCGCGTACAATCTGTATTGCGCATAACGCAGCGGGTTTCGACGCTCAATTCGTCCTACGTTATTTTATCGAAGAGAAAAAACTCAACTCCCCACCTTAATTATGAAGGGGACAAAAATTATTACGATGCGCATGGGAAAGGTCGTATTTTTCGACAGTCTGAATTACTTCCATATGCCTCTGAGCGGTTTACCGAAAGCCTTCGGGCTTACCGGTGCTATTGTTAAAGGCGCTTTTCCACACTTGTTTAATAGGCCAGAAAATCAAAATTACATGGGCGAATTGCCGCCTGTCGAGTATTATTTTCCCGACACGATGCATGCCGATGAGCGCCGAAAATTTCTCGATTGGTATCCCGCAACTAAAGACAGCGATTACGTGTTCATTTTTGCGGAAGAGCTTGTCAATTATTGTAAGACAGATGTCACGATATTGCGTCGCGCATGTATGGCTTTTCGCAATATGTTCATCAACAGTGGCCGCGTCTGTCCATTTGATGAAAGCACAACAATAGCATCAGCCTGCTTCAGAGTTTTTCGAAAAAAATTCGTGAAAGACAATACAATCGGTATTATACCTACGGGGGGATACAGATTGGCGCATAATCAATCGAAAAAAGCAATTTCATGGCTATCGTGGAGGGAGCACACGCTAGGTGTTCGTATTATTCACGCAGGCCAATCACGCGAATTCAGAATACCTCAAAATCTTTCCGTAGACGGGAACTACGAGACTCATAACGGTGCGTATGTATTACAGTGTCACGGCTGCTATTGGCACGGTTGCCCACGCTGCTATCCCGCAAACAGAGACTGTCGACAGAGCGATGGAATATCCATGCGCGAACGTTTCGAGAGAACTACTGCTGTAGCTGATAGAATTCGAACGGGAGGGTATTTGCTCACGGAAATTTGGGAGTGCGAATACGACCGCTTGTTAAATTCGACAGCCGAAATGAGGACTTTCCCGCAGGATACTTCTTTAGTCACAGCAGAGCCTCTCAATCGTCGCGATGCTTTTTTCGGTGGACGGACCGAAAATATGGTTACGCTCTACGATGTTGACGCTACGGAAAAAATACGCTATGTAGACGTATGTTCTCTGTACCCGTATATCTGTAAGTTCGGTAAATACCCCGTGGGTCATCCGAAAGTATACGTAGGTAAAGAGTGCATGGAATTGACAGGTCCTGATAATGCCGATCTCACTCTCATTGGGGGTCGCGTAAAATGTACCGTATTGCCGCCTCGTAATCTTTATCATCCTGTAATACGAGTACGAGTGCATAATCGATTATTACTTGCTCCATGCCGCAGCTGTTGTGAAATTATGAATCAGGGTGAATGTACACACGAAGAGCCTGTAGAGCGCGTGTTCGATGGTACATGGGTTGTCGACGAGTTGCGAGGAGCCGTGTCGTGCGGGTATAGAGTAATGGACGTGACTGAAATTTGGCAGTATGAAACGACTCATTTCAATTGCGATACACTGAAAGGGGGTCATTTCGTTGAATACATAGATACGGTTTGAAAAATCAAACAAGAAGCCAGCGGGTGACCCGACAATTGCTCCGAAGATAACGTCGCACAAGACCGCTATATAGGCCATTTCGAACGATCAGAAGGAATTAAGCTAAGCCGCGAATCCATAGCTAAAAATCCGGGGCTACGATCTGAAGCAAAGTTGTGCCTCAATTCATTTTGGGGAAAATTTGGACAGCGAGAAAATTTACCGCAGACAGAAATAGTTTCGACGCGTAAAGAGCTCATGGAGCTGTTGACTAACCAGGAGTACGAGATCACGGGCATTATACTCGTAAATAACGCAATATTGTATGTAAGCTACACAAAAATCAGCGATGCTATTATACTATCTAGCATAGCGAACGCCGTAGTAGCAGGATACACCACACCTCAGGCTCGCCTGAAACTTTATAGCTACTTAGAGCGGCTGGATCATCGTGCTTTGTACTGTGATACCAACTCAGTAATTGACGTATCGAATGAAGAAAAAGACGACTACGAGCCTTCAATAGGCCAGCTTTTAGGGGATCTGACAGATGAGCTGAGCACTTACGGGGATGGTAGTTATATTGGAAGTTTCATTTCAGGCGGTCCTAAATTTTATTCTTTTATCGTGTGCACCCCCAATGGCGAGGAAAAAGAACTATGTGAAGTAAAAGGGATAACGCTTAATTTTGCGAACAAGGGGTTAATTAATTACAACTCAGTGCGCTTGTTCGAATATGGCGAATGGCGAATATGGTACCCTTCCTTATGGCTATAGAGAATAAGAGTTTTCGTATAAAATTGTATAAATAATGTATATAAATAAAGACTTTATGTTACTGTGTATATTCGCCTTCTGACATTCCATTAAAAGGACTCAGAGCAATTAGACAGACTTTTTCGTACCCTATATATGTTTCAGGTAATACGAGGATTGTACTCACTCGCTAAGATGGATACGCGGTGGAAACATCCTTGGACAGCGATGATTTGTGAGCCTACGGGCTGTGGTAAAACATACTTTGTGAAAAAGTTTTTGAAATTCATTTCGAGTATGAATAGCGAGCCCTTTACGAGAATCATTTTTTATTATTCCGAATGGCAGGTGGCGTACACCGAGTACGGTTCTTCGATAGAATTTCGCGGAGGTTTGCCTCAATCTTCGGATTATGCAAGCAATCCACGCACAAAACTTAGAATTATTGACGATTTGATGCGTGAGGCATCGAACAATAGTGTTGTCGATTTCTTCACCAAGGGCAGTCATCATAAGAATTTGAGTGTTTTTTGTAAAGCAAAATTTCTTTTATCAAGGTCACGGGCAACGGGATATATCGCTGAACGCTAATTATATAGTAGTTTTCAAAAATCCGCGGGATCGCGCTCAAATACAACACCTGGCACGTCAGGTATACCCGGAAAACTCACCCTTTTTACAGGAGGCCTATCACGAAGCAACGTCCAAGCCTCATAGTCATTTGTTGCTCGATTTCAAACAATCAACACCTGATAACTGTAGGTTTCACACCTGTATTTTTCCCGACGATCCTCATCATTTTGTGTACGTACCGCGAAAAAAGTTAGAAAGCAGCTGCAGTGCTGGCGAATTGCCAGTTCAGCGCATGTAATGCCGTCTAAAGGACCATCGCGTTACGATAAATGCATCGCCATATTAAGCGCGTTTCAACAAACCAACACGATATGAAGTGAGTCTGCCTCGCACAAATCGAATTCAAGCACTACTCATTGTATTTGCCAGTGTGCGTGGCGCATTCTTAGGGGTAGCGCTATTCCGAAGACTCCACTGTACAAAAGAAGTTAAAAGAAGTGAAACATCTAGACGATCGACAGTTCCACAGGCGTAATGGCGCGAGGTGGTTCACCGCTCTGCAAAAAGCACGTTGCAATATTGTGAGCTCTTCAACATCTCAATAAGGAGCAGCGCGAGGTTATTTTACGTAAAGCAGACCCAGGTATCATCCGCTGTATTTGTGAGTGCGCCTTGAACGTTCTTTGCGGCAACGTGGCTCTGAAGGCCGATCAAATAAAAAAGTTACGTCAGTACGCCCCCATTCTGCGTCGTTTAGCATCAAAAAAAGGCTGCCGAAAGAGTAAGAAACGATTCGTTGTTCAGAGCGGTGGGTTTTTACCGCTCTTACTAGCACCAATATTAGTCACAGTTCTATCGAATTTGATTGGTGGCCATGGATAATGGAGCACGCAAGAAAAATGGTACTGGTACCAGAGGAACATCTATCGCAGCTGGGCTCACAAAGTCATAATCAGCCAGCGTTTAGCACGGCTACGTCTCAAACGCGCCCAGTGAAAGGAATTGATGCTACGCTAACTAGATTGGATACAGAGATGAATAAATATTTCAAATCTAATGCATACAAGGATGAGAGGGAAAAGTGGGCTGCATACTTGATTGTACTACAACTTTATCTCCATTTCGTCGATGACGAGAGAGCTCAGCAGTACCGCGCGCTTATGAAGAATAAATATACTGTAGAGCCTGGTTGTGATAAAGAAGAAACCTGTAATGACATGAACGTCTCCGTCATCATTGAGAGTATACCGGCCAAATTTCGCATTAAAGCGAAACTGCTACTTCGCCGGTTACGTGACACACCACGGGCTAATTTTTCTTGGGATTCTACCGGGGTCGTGTCGGTCGGCGGGAAACCAATCAAGGATTCAAATATTGTTGATCTCATTAATGACGCCATGAGGGCGCGGAAAATACCTAAACCAGCGGGGCGTGGTGCCTTTGCCAAATTTCTAAGAACGATGCAGACACCGCGAGAATTCATTGGCAATGAGGAGTTGTGGATGAAGTCAATAGCTAGCTCAACACTGCGACAATCGCAGATCGACGATATCAGTACAGGCAGCGAGGGAACAGGCGAAATGAGCCGGTCATCGTTTTTCAGTGCTCGTGACAACAGATCATCGGCGCCACCAGCAGATAGCCCCCGACAGAGGTCAGGGCAGTGGTTATTATAATAAGAAAAGACGTGTAACCTGGGCTAACCTGAAATTATAATCATGAAAACCTTAGAAAAATTGTAGTTTAATCCAGTCCATGAAGCATCGTTTTCAGGCGCCACCAAATTGTTACATCAGGCGCGTCAGAAGAAAATTTCCAAGATAAAGGCACTACATTGGCTTGAAGCACAGGATGCTTACACAAAACACAAGCCCATGCGTCATCGCTTTCAGCGGCGTTTTTATAACGTACGGAACATTGATGATTTTTGGGAGGCTGATCTCGTAGATCTTCGCTCGATTAAGGATTATAATAATGCCTATGTTTACCTCCTCGTCCTTATAGATGTTCGTAGTAAATTTGCATGGGCTCAGCCTTTGCGCAACAAGACCGCTGCATCTGTGGCTAAAGCGTTTGACCTCATTCTATCTAAAAAAAATAGTAACGCTCGATCGCCCGTTTGCCTACAGACCGACAGGGGTAAATAATTTATCGGAGCTGTATTTCAGACCCTCTTAAAGAAAAAGAACATTCAGTTTTGTGTTGCGAGGAACCCCGATATAAAAGCGGCTATTGTCGAGAGGTTCAATAGAACGCTGAAAGAAAGAATGTGGCGTTATTTCACGTATTCTGGACAAAAACGTTACCTTGACGTTCTGCAGAACATCGTTTCGGCCTAAAACCATTCTACGCATAGTGGTATAAAAATGGCTCCTGCCTCTGTGACGCTCGCTACAGCCGCTAGGGCTCGGCATAACCTTATGGAGCGCTACAAGAGAACAGAGCATTGCTCTCCTAAATACAATTTGGGCGACATCGTACGTATCAGTAGCAGGCCAGTCAAATAGAGACCAAAAAAGGCCTGAAATTCCAATAATTTTGCACTGGATGAAAAAATATGGAAAATGTTCGGGACGGTGCACATAATAAGGACCTCAGTTGTTGGGATTGTAGCACCGCTCGTTTTTGCAAAAAAAAAATAAAAACCGTTAAATAATCACATTTTTTCCCGTTTTTGACACTTCCACGGCTGACGCTGCCAAAATGGTGCCAGTTAGGACAAAAATGTATAGGACCAATCTTGTAGAGCATAAAATTTCCTATAAAAAAGTCGGTGACGGCACCTATCTATCTATTATAGTTTAGCGACGAGAGCAACCGGAAAAAAAAAGCTCGAAAATGCTCCATTTCCACGAAAACCCCAAAAACGCACTTTAGCTGCAAAATTCGGTTTACCCATGATAATTTGTATGAAGAAATCCGCCGATTTTTTTCATGTAATAGAACAATCGAAACAAAAGATTTCATGCCACAAAAAAAATTTTTCTCGCTTTTTCAATTTTTTGAGGTCATTTGTTGCTCATTTTTTTCAGAATTTACATTTTTTCGTAAAACAGGCGTAACTTTTGACCTAATTATTAGACAATGTACAAGTTTTTAGAATCTCTTCGTCTGTAGATGATCTAAAAATGCGATCTCCTGACATGTCGCCGTATATGCAACAGCAGCGCCGTTATTTGCAAGTAAACAAAAGGCATTTTGTTTCGGACCGTTTTTAACAATGAACAATTCATTTATTGCAAATTTTTTTGTTTGCTAATTTAACAATATCATTTGAAGAGTGTCTCAGAATTTTCTTTTTTTTCTCAAGGCAGCCATTGTTGTAAAATTGTTATTAACAATTGGAATAAATTAACATTTTTCAACTTTGATGTAGTGTAATTTTTTCTTTTATTTTTCCCTTTACAAATTTCATCATTTAAAAAATTACAAAAAATTTGTTAATGTTGAAATTGGTTTTTGCAATCACAATATGTCTTTATAACAATTTTTTTACAAGCTCGAAATGGATTTTTAAACGATTTTTTCCGCGCTGCACGATTTTATTTTTTATTTTCATTCATTTCCGTTATTTATACTATTTGTTAATAACAATTTTATTATAAAAAATGTCTCAAGAACGATTTTTTTTTTTTGGTTCTTGTAATTATCCCAAATTTATATCACCGAATAATAATTCCCGAAAAAAATCCTGATATCCGAGCATAAATATGCACACCATCATATAATAGGGTCTGTGTGGGTTTTAACGGATACTGCCATGTGGAAAGAATTCTTGAAATAATAGAAACGATCGATCGGTTTATACCTGCTCTCCAAAACGATTCGAACACAATTGGGACATTTTTTTTATGAACGAAATATTTTGGAATATTATTTCCTTAAAGTATATTTCGATTTTTCTAGATAGTTTGAAATTATTCACTTATAATCGGTAAAAGCCATGGAAAAACGAAGAAAAATATTTATCAAAATTAAATATTTATCAGGATTTTTTTCGGGAATTATTATTCGGTGATATAAATTTGGTATAATTACAAGAACCAAAAGAAAAAAATGATTGTTGAGACATTTTTTATAACAAAATTGTTATTAACAAATAGTATAAATAACAGAAATGAATGAAAATAAAAAATATCATCGTGCAGCGCAGAAAAAATCGTTTAAAAATCCATTTCGAGCTTGTAAAAAAATTGTTATAAACACATATTGTTATTGCAAAAACCAATTTCGACATTAACAAATTTTTTGTAATTTTTTAAATGATGAAATTTGTAAAGGGAAAAATAGAAGAAAAAATTACACTACATCAAAGTTGAAAAATGTTAATTTATTTGAATTGTTAATAACAATTTTACAACAATGGCTGCCTTGAGAAAAAAAAGAAAATTCTGAGACACTCTTCAAATGATATTGTTAAATTAGCAAACAAAAAAATTTGCAATAAATGAATCGTTTATTGTTAAAAACGGTCCGAAACAAAATGTCCTTTGTTTACTTGCAAATAACGGCGCTGCTGTTGCATATACGGCAACATGTCAAGAGATCGCATTTTTAGATCATCTACAGACGAAGAGATTCTAAAAACTTGTACGTTGTCGGATAATTAGGTCAAAAGTTACGCCCGTTTTACGAAAAAATGTAAATTCTGAAAAAAATGAGCAACAAATGACCTCAAAAAATTGAAAAAGCGAGAAATTTTTTTTTTGTGGCATGAAATCTTTTGTTTCGATTGTTCTATTGCATAAAAAAATTTGGCGGATTTCTTCATACAAATTATCATGGGTAAACCGAATTTTGCAGCTAAAGTGCGTTTTTGGGGTTTTCGTGGAAATGGACCATTTTCGAGCTTTTTTTCCGGTCGCTCTCGCCGCTAAACTACAATAGATAGATAGGTGCCGTCACTGACTTTTTTATAGGAAATTTTATGCTCTACAAGATTGGTCTCATACATTTTCGTCCTAACTGGTACCATTTTGGCAGCGTAAGCCGTGGAAGTGTCAAAAACGGGAAAAAATGTGATTATTTTACGGTTTTTATTTTTTTTTGCAAAAACGAGCGGTGCTACAATCCCAACAACTGAGATCCTTATTATGTGCACCGTCCCGAACATTTTCCATATTTTTTCATCCAGTGCAAAATTATTGGAATTTAAAATCGGAATTTGACTGGCCTATAGCGCGAAGGCAGCCTTCGCAAAATGTTACGAGGGTGGATGGAGCAGCGAGCTATTCAATATTCACCGTGTATCACGCAGTATTTGCCCCGTGATATACATTCTGCGTGATCTCCACGGCGAGGACATTGATGGTATATCTTATGAACCTGAGTTATCGAGAGTGCAAACGAAGAAGACTAAGAGAAACGGCCGATAAAATGAAGGACGAGTTTTACATTGTTTTACCCAGCAACAGTAGTATGAGTTATTATCCCGATAATGTGACAACACGGTATGCCACTCATTTACCGCAATGTGTGTCTCTCCATTGTAGCTGGGCCGTTTCTTTAGCGGAAATACACATACCCATGACAATTTTGCATGTACCTTCCGAGGGTAAGCGGAACTTCATTAATATCGTAACGAACATTACAACACCGGGCGTTGATGCAGACATCGACTATAAGGAAGATCGTATCTGCGTACCGCCCGGCGTATATCACAGCATAGAAACATTACTCGAGACTATTAACAAAATACCATGTGTTGCGGGTCACCTGAAATTTAAGTACGCTTACGACGGCTATATGACGGTGACGCGTATCTGTGAATCATGTAAGAACCTGGAGCACTCCTTCTACTTCTCCGACGTGCTGAGCAAGGTTTTAGGATTCACTCAAGCTAAGGAAGGGGTAGGTGTTCAGAGAGAATACGCTGCTCAGAGACCCGCCAATCTAGCCAATGGGACACCCGATAGGATGTACGTTTATACCGACATCTGTGAGCCCTATATCACTGGCGATGTGCACACGCCTTTGCTACGCGTTGTACCAGTCGCTGCCGCTGATGACCGTAATTACGGGTCTGTGAACATAAGAAGTTTCTCACCACCACGCTATGTTCCTCTATTACGCACTAGTTTTCACACAATAACCATTGATATAAGGGATGAATTTGGCGAGCCGATACCATTCAAGTACAGGACGCTGATGGTGACGTTACATTTCAAACGTACAGATTAACTTGAACTGCTCTAAAATGGAGTTCCTATGATGAATATTTTGATATGCAAACGGGAGGTGGTGGTGGTGCTCGAACAGGTTATGGGGGTATCAGCCATGTGTATATTGGCTCACCGAATCAACGAGGTCATGGCATTGGAAGTTTCCTAGGAGGCCTCTTTCGCCGTATAATACCGCTCTTGAAACAAGGTGTTCGGACTGTCGGTAAAGAGGCCCCTTCGCTCGGGTATTAACATGGCCACGGATATCATGAATTCCAGTATGCACCCAAGAGAAGCATTCAAAACGCGCCTGCGCGAGTGCGGGGAAAATCTGAAGCGCGAGGCTGAAGAACAAATTAGTACGCTCATGAAGGGCTCCGGCTATAAAGCTAGTAAAATTAATAAACTGATGCATTCCCTTACTGAGAGCGCATCACGACGTACCGGTGTGAAAAAAGAAAGAAGACCGTGAAGTCGCGAAAACGTTCAGGCAGTGTGAAAAAGAAGCGGAGTAAGAAGAAGAAGCCAGTGAAAAGAAGACCGACAAAACCAACCGTCAAGAGACGTAACAAGAAATCAAGAACACTGAGGGATATTTTTGCTTAGCCTAAACTGAGAAAATGGCGTTCCTGCACGCACACTCGTGTGAGTGTCTTAAGTCGGAACTTGAAGTATTACCACTACCACCGACCCATACAACAATTGAGGGAACACATTCAGTGTATTATAAGCCAATCTCATCGTTGACGGACGATTCACCGATAGAGTTTGTCATACCGGGGCAGGGGGATGAGTGCATTGATCTTGCACATACCATGCTGAGCATGCGTGTTAAGATAGAAACTTCGGCCACAAAGGAGGGCGAGCTGGTCAAAGTAGGACCAGTCAATAATCTTCTGCACTCAATGTTCAACCAGGTCGACGTATTTGTGAATCAGAAGTTTGTCTCACCTCCTAAAAATGCCTATGCATATAGAGCATACATTGAAACACTCTTGAATTATGGGCATGCTGCGAAGACCTCGCATCTTACGAGTGTTCTATGGTATAATGATACAGCTGGTAAATTGGATGATACGGGCGATGATAATAACGGTCTTGTGTCCCGGCGCGCTGTATTAGGTAAGAATAGAACAGTCGACCTCCTCGTCCATTTGCACTGCGATATCTTTAATCAAGAGAGGTTTTTGCTAAACGGCGTTGAAATGCGTCTACGGCTCGTACGGACCAATAACGCTTTTTGTCTCATGAGTTCTTCGAAAGATTGCACGATACGTATTACAGAGGCATCGCTACTTGTACGTCGCGTTAAGGTAGCTCCAGGCATACTTCCGGCTCATGCAAGAGCTCTGTCTAAATCTACAGCAAAATATCCTTCGACGCGCGTCGAGGTTAAAGCGATATCGATGCATGCAGGGGTACACGGGGATACTCTTGATAATGTCATAATGGGCCAGTTACCCAAACGTATAATTGTCGGTTTCGTCGATAATAAGGCTTTCAACGGCGATCGCGCCATGAACCCATTCAATTTTCGAAATTACAAAATTTATTATCTTTCTTTGTATACGGACGGCTTGCAAATACCGTCAAAGCCTCTACAGCCAGACTTTATAGATGCTTTATACTTCATAGAATGTGTGATAGGCGTCCACGCACATATTATGTGCGTGGACGCCTATCACACATTATTTTTCGGTACAGGTATTCACTTTCTCAATGAGGGTAATTGTATTTCACGCTCAAGCTATCCGTGGAGTAATTGTCTGTTCGCATTTGATCTTACACACGATCTCTCGGCCAATAGTAGCACTCATTGGAATCTGGTGAGACACGGTAGTGTAAGGATAGAAGTACGTTTTGCGGGAGCCCTAGCTTCAACAATTAATTGCATTGTATATGCTGAATACGATAATGAGCTGAAGATCGACTAATCCCGGCAAGTGGTCGTGGATTTCAGCGGCTGATGAGAGGGAAGCGCCTTCAGTTCGCGTTCAGAAAAAGAAAAGCCCTTGGCCATGAACAGTCTTCAAATTCTGCAATCTCTCCCGAACATAAAGGATCATACGGTGAGCGTGTACCCAGCAGATCGTATCCCGAGGGTGTGGACGAAACCGACTGAATTCGTGGTTAACACCGATGGCCACAAACTACCAGCGGCCCACTGGGTCGTCATGTACGTCGATCGAAATGGACACGGATGGTTCTTCGACAGTTACGGACTACCACCAATCATTCCGCAACATCTCGCTCGTCTCCGAAGAAGCTGCAGACTCTTCCGCTGCAACGCAACGCAGCTTCAAGGCCCGAATTCACAATGCTGCGGACAGTATTGTGTTATGTTTCTTCATTATATGGCTACAGGTTTCGGTATTCACCGCTTTAGATGCGTATTTTCGAATGATTTGCAGCGAAACGATAAAATAGTGGATGAGTATTATAATGCGTATATCGATAAACGCAGGAAATCTCCGGGTGTAGTTTCCAATATGAATGGTTGCGCTGGTGGGGGGGTATAGAAATAAGCATCTACATTGTATACAGAACTGCTGTTCCCGTGTACGATAATAATAAAAAGTGACATTGAAATTTTACACGTTTTCTTCTACCGTTCCTTCTACTGCGATCACGTGCCTTAGAGTCAGCATTTTTTTGGGTCCGAAAGTCGCTTTCAACGACTATCATATTTTCGAACATCGCATGCGTCAAACCAACTATCTTTCGAAGGTTTGCAAAAAAAATGCTGATTCCATAGGGTATCATATATAGACGATCAGATTTCTTTCTGTTTTTGTTATGTCTAACAAAATCGAGTAATCTTTATAGGGTATCATATGTAGACGATCAGATTTCTTTTTGTCTTTGCTATGTCTAATAAAAATAAGTAATCCTTGTAGTGGAGGTCTAGTGGAGGGGCGACTGCAGAGTATAATCTACAACTTGGAGAACGGCCATCATTCGCGATCGAACCAGTGGTCAAATATCGAAGTAAAACTCTAAAGACTCTCATTTGCTCTCGTTTGAGGTGTATGCAGAGAAAACGACGCGTATCAAAACGGCGAATAGAAGCGCTTTTACAAGACATTGTGTCTATAAAAACAGTAATACATGCGAGATCGCAATTTCTCTCTTTAACACGAAAATTTGACGAACTCAATATTTACGATGGATTTCGCACGAATCAACAAAGTGGGTCAGACGGCGGACTTTCTACCGGTGAAAAAGTTATCAGAACTAGAGCTCGAAAAAGACTACAATATCAGCAATATAAGAACTGTTCAAACTAAATGGGGTTCGCGTATCGTCATCGACGTGGAAAACGTATTTGCGTGTTTCCTGCCAGCCAGATTCGTCAAGCTGTTCGAAGAAGACGATCAGCTATTTCAACAGCTGATAGTCGCAGCCCGTGAAAATAATCTGGCGGTGCAATATCACGGTACAAAATTCAATAATTTGGAATTCAAGCCGTCTACAAAACATTAAGCCCTGCGATGTCTGCGAAACGTGCCGAGAATATACGTTCGCTATTGGTGTCGTTCGCGTATAAGCTAAATAATTTGTGGACAAAATGTGTGTGGGTGGGCATGGATATTTTTCGGAGTGGTACGTTACGGCCTGTGATTAGCTTCATATGTGATATCCACGGCTGCTTAACTCTGGACGACGCTTCTTGGCACGATTTTCAAAATCATTTCAACACCATCGCGGAGTTCTTTGGCGACATAGAGGAGGAAGAAGAAGAAGAAGAAGAAGAAGAAGAAGAGTGTATGGCGAATATACCATTCGGTCATAAATACATTTTACAACGTTATAAACGCACGAAACATATTTCTGTAATTATTCAGCGCGTAAATGAACAAGGCGCGGACCCTACACATCGTTCGTTACCGATTTTCTATCTCGCAAAAGAACAATTCATTTTACTGACATTATTACAAACCAGTATAAACAGAAATATTTCATGGATTCATCGTGTTTGCAACGAAGTGACAGCTAGCAGAGACTCTCTTGTACACACAATAGCATCAGAAATATCCGTTCTTACAACGAGTTGCATACGACGTAATATTCGCACAACGCGTGCGAAAATACGAGTGAGAGCTATCCAAAAAGTAACAACGTCAAAAAACTCATATAGTGAATTACCTACTGGTAGAAAAGCAACGATAATTGACAATCTATATACACACTATTTGGATCACATCGTTAAAACTATTATAGCCTGTAAGGTATAAATCTTTTTCTCATTGTATAAAGCATTACGTATATTTAAATGAAAAAATGTATATAGAAAATATTAAATAAAAAGAAAAAAAGTATGGATTATTATTATTTGAATACTAATAATAATAATCGGGCTGCTCTGGCTAACCCACAGAACGCTCCCCCCACCACCTCTCCCCATCACGGCCGCACCACGCTCGGAAAAGAGGCTCCGGCGTGGGGGAAAGTGGAGGGGATAGGAGTGGGGATAAGACTGGGGGAGGCCAGAGTGGTCCACATACTACTGCAGTACTTACTCTTGGCTGTCTGCTCTTATCTTCTTTCTCGTCTTTTCCTCGTCTCTATTCTTTTCGCTCTTCTCCACTTAACTCTACACACTATTCTCACTACTATGCTATTATAATTTTTTTCCTAACGTCTATCGTACTGTACGCTCTAGCTCGAAGTATCGCCAATGTAGTGACACGTCGGTGGTCTCGTCGTGGGGCGGAGGAGAAGGGGAAGGATATCGATGGCAGTGGTGTCTCGATCGATGGCTGAGCTTTCCATCGATGGATTGTCTCTTTCTCGTGGATTGATGGGTCGTGTCTCGGTCGGCCTGCGGATTGGTGGTTTCTTCTGGCGACGCTCGGGGATTGGCGGGCAGCATAAGGGCCGTTTCGCAATGCCATGCAAGTGCGTAATGAATCTAGTACCTGCTACCTTCTCCATATGTCTCATGATCGATAATGAATTGTCGGCCGGCCGGTACTGCTCTCACGTGGTTTTGGGCTCTTCGGGTATTGTGCTCTTCGGCCAACGAGGAGCAGCCAAAAGATGGCCTCCGATCTTAAGCTGTCACTGTTCGGTTGTTCTGGTGGCTCATCAAGGGTTGTCAAAAGATGACCCAAAGTTGACGTCGGCAGACAGGTTTCGGGTGGTTAAATGCCGAAGGATGGCCCTTCAATGCCTCGCCGCAGCCCCGTCCTCGTAAAACATGATATGATAGCTTGTCTCGGTCTCGGTGGCAGGTGGAATTATGTGTGAAAAAGGGGTAATTAATAAGGAAAGTGTTTGTTATTTTTTTATTGATGGGCTGCCATGTCGCGGGTGGAAGGGGGTGGGATTTTACGTTAAGATGCGAGCCTTGTTTTACTAGTTATGCTTATTCTAATGACTGCTAATTTTTACAGGTTATGGGCAGTGCCTGCAGGCATGGGCACAGACACAAAGACACAGACACACAGACACTCAGACAAATAGCGGCACCGATTTGTACATGCATTGAGAAACATCTGCGAACCATAAAAATGACGTTGTAGGGATCAACAGACAACTGCAAACATATTTCGAATTGTGCTGCATTACTATACGAGTATATATAGCAATATCAATTAATAATAAAAAAAACAAAAATTTTGACTTAGTACACCAGTTTCCCCCCTCTGTTCTTTAACTATCTTAGCTGTAAATCAACCGATCAAGACATCGATGAATAAAATCTTATTCTTGTTTCTCAGGCCGTCAACAACCCAAGAGAAATACGAATCTACTGGTGATCAAGAGTACGATTCAGCAGAATCTGCAGGTAGAAATAATCCAGGAAAATGCAAAAATATCTTTCCCGAATGTGATGACAATATTCTGGAATATTTCACGGAAACTTATATATGCGAGGGGTAATACAGCATCACGTATTCATATATACCATATTACCTTATGTGAAATTTCATAATCACGGTTGTTTTTTGAAGTGGAAACATCTTATCGCGCGCCCTGCTTGTACTGTTTTGACTGGGAGTTATTCTGTGCAAACTGCATTCGTAAACATCATTTGTTTATATCCGTGTGAGCTCAGCAGAGTTGGCCGCGCCGCCTAGAGATAGCGTCAGTTGAGTTGGGCCTACACCAAGTGTAGAATCACTGTTGCAGTTTCCATGCCTTCTGTTGCTCCATTATTATAATAATTAATGAATCATTATTCTTGAAATGCTATGAATTATTTCACTCTTCTTGAATGGCATTTTGTCACTGAGTTTTGTGACTTAATAATATGCAGCCGTCAATTAAAAAAAAAAAAAAAAAAAAAATCAATATTGGATAATATTAAAAGATGATTCCCAAGAAGACTAAAGTTTTTATAAAACTATTTGAATATTATTCTAAAAACTGAAAAAAGATTAAGTTCCATCTATCATCTCACTGTCAGAACGCAATTTTATCCACTTTCCCAAACGCGTTAAGATGTTTACATCTAACTGTTCCGAGTGCTAACAGGCTTGCTTGGTGTTTTTATTATTTCGGAATTGAACCATTACATAATTTATGGACCTGTCGTAACAAAATGTCTTACAAAAGTTTTTTACAAAATTCCCTAAAAACATATGTAAATCGCTCGTCGCGAAATTTGTTTTCTCGCTAATGAGCGTTTTTCGTGTCATGAGGAGGCCTCTTCGTCAGAGGTAAGCTTAGCTAGTATGTTAACCCATTCGAGACGGCGATTTTTTTCGAACACGGTCCCTAGGACCGAATTTTTGTTTTCTTTATAGTGGTCATTTTTAATTATTGCACATACGGGGTGCAACCGGTCTTATAGCCTCGGAAATCAATTGCACACACGGTGTGCAATCGGTCTCGAATGGGTTAACTGCTGACTGCCCACCAGGCTTGCAGACGGGTGTTGAGGGTTCCACTGAAGTCCGGCGACATTACAGGATTTTGTTATTATAGATGTTTATAGAATTGAGTTAATATGTACGAAGAGATTTTGATATACTCAATCTGTAATAAACGGATTACGTTCAAGGTGAACGTTACCATTATCAAATTTTGACTCACAGAGACAATAAACTTTGAAGAATCACAGTAAATTCTCCTTCACATGAATCCCTAAATTTGTGAGAAAGCTGCTAATACTAAACTCACGTAATCGACGCGTAAAGGTGGCATAGCAAGCGAAAAGTGAAGCAATCAGTCATCACTTCTCCCACTAACGGAATAACGATTTTGGATTGGCTGCTCCACTTTCTGCTGCGCGTTTAGTTTAGTTATCGGCAGATATTATTCAGCTACACATGCACAGTGCATGCTATCCGTTACATGCTTATTCTCCTAAAAAAACTTTGAAAAAGTAAAAAAACAGGATGCCAAGTAATTAAAAATTGGTTCAATGTTCGAACAGAAATGAAATTCCCGAAAATAGCTTACAGAATGTAAAAAAAGGGCACTTTATATTATTATTAGTTAAAAGCCCTGACCATGATATTCATCAAAAAGTGAGATACTGATGATTCACAAGATTCTCATCATTTTTCATTATCAAACACCCACATCAAGGAATAACCGCTGCCCACAATTTTGAGGACTCCAAATTATTCGAGTCAAACAGCACAACCGCCAACCAACCAATGCACGTGCGCTGTAGATAGGCCAAGCAAGAGAGTGCTGTAAATATCCCCGTGAGGGCTGTAGCGAACAGTTATCGATCTTAGACATCGAACAAAGAATTTTCCCACAGCTGCTAGATATCAGCAGCAACTGTTGCGCGAGTCTTCCCGTCCAACCACAGACCAGCTCTCCGAGGACGATACAGATTTGCATGCTCGGAAAGTGAAGAAAATCGATGGTTCGTCAATCAACAGAAATACGTCAATTATTTCCGTCCCTGCCCCATTGATTCCTTTTTTGGCCATCACGTCGGGTATTGTATTGGCTCCATGCAAGCCAACTCTCTAAAGAGTTAAGACTAGGTGAAGATCGTATAGAGAATTTAGAGTGTGTAATAGAATGAGAGAAAGATTTCTAAAAATTGAATTTCTTTTTTTTGTGGTGAAAATAAAAAAATTGGTCGAGCGACCAATCGCCGAGAATAGTTTTCTTTTCTTTTTTTGACTAATCGAGAAATCAAGAGCCCGAGGCGAGGAAAATAAAGAGAAGGAAAAGGCAATGAAAACAAAAAAGAAGCAGAGAGAATTTGAGAAGATGAGATCGGACGAGACATGTGATGCGAGCGTACGAGAAGAGTGAGTACATTTAATTCCGCTCTCGATTAACCTTTGTAAGATTTGAGATTTTCTTGTCGGCCACGAGGGGGCCGCTATATTTGCCGGTAGAATTATCGAGCACCTGCCCTTTCAAATTTCATGGAGTCAGTGCCGTTGTGGTCGTGATATTGTTAAAACTCAAAGCCTCTGAGAATAATAAGGCGATTTCTTTTTTTATTATTATTATTTTATTTATCTATTTGATAATTTATTGGCGCGTAATATTCGGAACTTCACCTTAATAATAACTACCGTATGCAATAATTGAGAAGCCAACATTTAACGGATTTTCCTCCCACCCTGAGGCTTCCCCAATTTCCCCCGTGTGAGTTAGCGGAATAGAGTGACTGCTAGTCACGTGCGTGAGAGTATAAGATATTCGTTGTGAAGGATAATTGGATAATTGCCCAAGTCCGAGTGAATTTTCATTTGTGTAATTTATTATTTTTTTTTTTTGAGATAGTACCACTAAAATAGCTGGCACCTAACAATAATTATTTTATTTGTAGCGAATTACTGTAACGAGCAGTAATACAAATTGGCGGTCCGCCGACGCCCCGCAGCGTATGAATAAGGGGCGGATCCACCCAGGACAGAAACATTTTCTTGTGTGTATTTTTTTTATGAAGCGCCATTAACTTTGTTTTCGAGATCTTTTGTTTGTTATATTTGAACCAGGTTTTTTTCTTGGTAATTAAAAATGAAGAAATTTTCCATGTAAGGGCCCTACATTTCCCTGCACCTAAAATCCTAAGCCCAACATCCGCACTCACGCCGACACCTTCATCCTCATTCACACCACGTTACAATTAAAATCCTTTCTCACTAATTAGGGAGAAACGATATAGGGTGCCACGCTGGACCCAGCATCCCTGATTAGTACCTCCACCTATACGCCTTAATGCAATGGACCTCATAACTATCAGTTCCCGAGAGCGTCGCAAGACGCATCCGTTCATCGCAAACCTTCAACCACGCTATGTGTCTTCCAAAATCCACCTCCTTATAACGTGCACTCCTCTAATCATTATATTTATACATTGATGCATATATACCTCACATCGCCTTCAACACCTTTATTACCACCTGCTTCAAGCCGTAACATTGGTGTTAGAAGTGAGAACACACATTGAAGTGACAATTCCGCGTAATCTCGAAAAACAACTCTCGAGATACAAAAGTAAAAAATTCGTGAAAAGGTGACCGTTTCATGGTCTCGGAAAACATCACCCGACACTCACACAAAAGTGACAGTTTAAGCCATCTTGAAAAGAAAAACATCGATCGGGGAAAAAATCAGAAGAATGACAATTTACCCATACACACTCACAATAATTCACACAAGGAATAAAGAAGGAAGGAAGAAAGACAGGCCAAATCTAACATGCACACATGCATACTGGACGTCATTCACGCAAGCAGTGACTGACAAGCGCAATTAACACACGAATGAGGAAATAATTTGAAACACGAGTAAATTAAAGTAACCTTTTCTACACCACCGAAAATGTAAGTACCTTCTCTTACGCAAAACGCTTTTCGCTAAAATATAATAAATCTTGAAATTCCCCCACCCCCATATTTTCATTCCTTCGAAAACGAACGGAACATGTATTATAAGCATTCCATTTATGAATCATTATCCAAAATCTCTTGCGACGGATTTATATTTCCTCACAAGCACGCGAGAAACCGACCCGACTCGGCTACAGCCATCACAATGGTGGGGGTTTCTCACTAGACAACTCAAATAATGCAACAACCCATAGTAATATAAACCAGCAAACATAATATAATTTATTTATGAAAAACCAGTAAGAATTTATCACGATGAAAAAGAAGAAATTAAATTTCCCGTGTTCCACAAAGTCCTTATCATTTTAAGTTGCAACGATTCATTGGTCCTCGACTCGATAAAATCCAACGATAACCCTCGTACTCTCGGCCATGCGAACAATTTGGCAAGAGACGACGAGAAACCTGCTGCCTCATGGTGGGAGCCGTAACGGCATGCAAAATGGCGACGACAGACATCCACGCTCGGGAGAGCGGCCTCTCACCGAATTGATGATTCCGATGTCATTTCAGCAGAGAGCCGCGCAGCAAACACACAATTAAATCTAGTGAACTCTACTCCCGCGTAACAAAAAGTTGGAACCGGTTAGGCAATCCGAAATTATAAGGAACGCGGAAACACGCGAGACGATGAAATGCGCGGGAAACAAAGACGCTATCGGGCTCACGCGCGTTATATTAACGTACCGTGACGACAATGCTGCTCGATTATACACAGTGAATCCCCGACTGTCGCGTCTATGCCGCGATTCGCGTTGAATCTACGGGGTCGTTAATCCCGTTACCCGTTGGGTGGAGACGACACTTCGGCAACACCGCACGCCAACTTAATATTGTGCGGTTATTTCAGTGAAAGAATGGTTGACACAATTTAAACAGAATATGAGATATATTTAATAACAAAAATCAGATTTAACAGAATTAACAATACGGACGACTGACTATGAATTTATGGTGTTATAATGGAATGAAAGTGTGTGTATGTATATGACTTGAAGTTAACTTGTACACCGCGAGAAGACTCGATTGGTTCGGCGGAGTCTCGCGATATATCGTTGCACCGCGAGAGGACTCGATGTTGTCGGTGACGATTCGTGTTTTTGACTGACATTCGTGATGGCAAACGCATATTTCCTTGCCACAAGTGAAGAGTAGTGAGATTTTACATTTTGACCTTTCGTGTTTCATTGGTCAAGAAAATTTTAGATTTTAAGTGGAAGGAAATTCCCGTGTCCAATCACTTGGACCGTTGACGTAGGAGGATTAAGTTAATGGACAACCCTGATCTATGGAGTGCTTGACCACGGAAATTCCGTGGGGCGCATGTGGGTAATTATGAAAAAGTGGTTTTTTTCCGCTCGGCCGAAGGGTCGAGCGACGAGGTATTTTTGTTTATGATTTAATCCGCTAGTACGAGAAAAACTCACGTACGCCAAAAAGTGTCGTATAATTGAGAAAAGTTAAATTCTTAGTTGTGGATTATAAAAGGGGGCAAAAGCACACATCGATTTACTGTTTTAAGCCGTCGTGTCTGCTTGCCAAATGTTGGATTGCCTCCACGTGGTCGCCCGACGCGAGCGACGTCTGCGCGAGTTCACGAGCGGGTTGTAGTCCCTTTTTTATGGTCCCCAGGTAAGAGATGGAAACTTTAACCCGAAGAACCTTTCCGGACATCGGTGGTACGTAAACGATTGAATGTATGCTTGGGTATATAAGTGTATGTACGTGTACCTTATACTGGTATGCAAATGTTATAGTGTGATTGATATGAAATTTTATAAAAGCATGAAGAAAATTATTCTATATGAATGCAATTTCGCTTTGCGTCCGATGGCACGCAATACTGACACACATTAAAAAAGAGTGACACGACAGCCCCACCGGTTTCTTCTTGTAGATGGACCCCGGATAATCCCCGGTTTGTCCATCCGTGATATTATTCAGGGCAATGACACGAAAATCACGTCTCTCCTCGTTTACGACAAGGGCTAGAGTCCTCGAGCAAGTGGGCACGCTCTCGTTACTCGTCGCGGGTCCTTTTACCCTCACCCCGGGCCAACAAAATGCTGGTTACAATTGAGCCACTGATCGATATAGCAGTAGCACGCCATTGTGAATTGATTTATTGGGCGATCCGAGGGCATACAACGATAAACCCCAAAAGCTCGAAAGTGTAACTTCAACGGTCACGAACTTGGATACAGCGATCGCGAATGATGCATAATCAGCGTAACGGCTCGTGTGCATGGCATGACGAGAAAACGTCGCTCAACGAGTCCCCAAATTACCGCTCTCTTTCGACAATCGTGAGTGTAGACGATGATAAGAGGCATGTGTGAGCCGCACTTACACGGGTGACGCTCGGGCAGATGGTGGGGAGACAGCGCTCTAGTCTCGCTCGCGTCGATATTCCATAATCGATTCGCCTTACCGTGAATCTCGAGCGTTGCTGTAAAGTCAGCCAGGCTTATGCATGCTCAGATATGATGACAATGGACCCGAAGCTCTCGCTGAACCCGACAAGCCGTCGCTCACTCGAACATACGGGAAATAAACTATTACAAAAACATTAGAAATATGACGGTAAAGTAACGTATGGCCTTGTTATATAGCCTCGGGGGTACTCAGCTCAGAAGAGATGTCGCTCTCGCGCCGTGCCAGCAAAATAAGCGCCAAAAATGGATGCTTTGGTCCGTGGTGCAGAATAACCACGTCACACCTAATATAAATTATTACAAAAATTCAGTTTCAAACTGCTACCCAAAATGTCAAATTATTAAGGAAAAACCTCGACTATAACAAATTTCTCTCTAAATTATCACAAATCCTAAAACATTTCAAAACCATAAATTATAAGAAAAATCGTCATTATTACAAAAGTTCTTCTAAATTATTACACAAAGAATTTTATTTCCAAGTATTAATTAACCGAGTAAACAAAAGCAAAAGTTGAGCCCATACGTCCGCCAGGATGCTCATAATTTCCAAAAAAAAATCCGAAATAATCGACATAAATAGTCCCCAAAAATCATGTACCAAAATGACAGACAATATAGATGTCATTCGCAAAACAGATACCGTGAACACTCACACGATAGATACAATAAAAATCCACTAAATAAATAACATGAGTATTCACAAGGAAAACATTCAGACAATCAATTCCACATTATTTCACAAAACAAATACCGCGATATATCATGAGGCAGACACCATGGTAATCTGCAAGGCATATACCATTGTTAAGTGCGAACGTAGCGCGAGAATATTTTGATCCATAGATTCCCGCTGATAAATTTTGCCGCCTTACCTTCGTCCCATACGGGCCCGTTTTCATTCTCCGAGATGGGTGAGGTGTTTAAATGAATTACTCGACGAGCAGTATGCTCTTCAGAACTTGTGATAATTTTAATGGTCTCAAAAAAAGGGAGAATTAACATGCGTTCGAAGAGTAAATTACAATATATTCGAAGTACATCTACTTTATAATATTACACGGGTTTACCGCGACGAGAATAATTATAGCTTAAAACTACAACTGTCATACATCACTCGGACTCACTCTCTTACCCTGATCGCAGAGTCCCAGCTGGAATTATCCGACGGATGCTCCCCGCTGCCGTCGGCATCGACAGTCAGACTCAAGGAGCGGTGAACGATACCAGAGGACGCCAAAGAGTTCTGGTGACACTTTTCACTAGACTCGCGGCCGCAAGAGCAGACGAAATTGTTCGAATAATTATTTATTTACATGCGGATTCTCCCAAACTGATGCCCACGGCGTAAACACTATTCCCGAGTACACGCAAAAAAGATTTACAACACTATGCAAGGCGTTCGGCAACAAGAATCCGGAGCCCTGGATTCGACTGGTTATTATGTCAAAGGTTCGATTAAGACTAATCTCTCCGTCGCTTCGAGAAGCGACGAAAGTCTCGTCTCTCCAGTAGACGGGAAATATCACGTGATTTTGCTGAGGGTTTCGTTACGTTTGAGCGTGCCAAAACCCCTTAGGTTGCGTCTGCTTTCCCCCCAGCCCCGTCGCCGCTCGTCGCAGACCGCCGTCGCCGCGAGTAACTCGAGCGCCACAGCAGTCCATGAGTCAGTATTTGGACTTCGAGTTCTTCTCGAATATTCATGACAACTGAACATTCGAGAAGAAGATATTATATGTGTAGTATACTAATGAATTATATTAGTCTTGCAAAAATAATTGAAAGTAATTGAAATAATTGAAAATTGTGATAGGGTTGTAACACCCCACCCCCCTTAAAAGTTGGTTTTGCCGTCGACTCAATCACCGAGACGATTCATGTCTGTCGCAACGATCGAGCCGACAGCTAGCGACGAAGGAGAGATGTTGAGCATCCCATGCGTATATAGGATAAATATTGTTGCTTACTTTTTGTTGCTGGTGTGGCGGCGGTGTGTTCTTTCTTTCCCTTTTACTTTTTACGTATTGTATCTACTAGTTGTTAATGTCTTTAGTTTCTCCATTTTTCCTTATGCTAATTTTTCTGTATAACTATGTAAAACTAGCGGAGCACACTTTTTTTTTGTTTTTGTGTGTGTGTGTGTGTGTTTTTTTTTAAATCGCGCATGGCACTGGTATCTATGATGGTGTCGACGGACGAGGATGAGGTGTTGAGCTCATCTTCTCCCTCGTCTGAAGGCTCATCATCCCCCGCCGCCGGTGGGGGCGCTTCACCGGCCATCGGGGCACAGCTGGCACAGCGTCGCTTGCCGCCAGTAAAGGCGTCAGGGGTGTTGCCATACTAATCTGCGGGGGGTCTGCTGCTAGCATGTCCACCAGCAGCTGTGTGGTGTTGGTTGTTGAGACCCCCTACTGGGAATTGCAGTCGTACGTAATCAACGGCGCGACCGCTACTCCATGGTCGTTCCAGGCGATGAGGTTATCCCCAGAAGAAACCGATCGCCAGCGTATGAAAGCGATCGCCAGCGTATGGAAGCGATCGGTTCCCCCGAGAAAACCTTGAGTTGCTGGGTGCTGGTATTAGACACCTTCGGGCGCGCGCCCGACAAATTGGAGCGCGCCACACCCGGAGGCGGTGGAGCACTGTGAGCAGCGAAGGGATCCCGGGTAGTTGCGGTGGGGGGTTGAGCTCTCGGGGATGCACCGGTGCTGCTGGGCCCCGATTGCCCTTCCCCCTTACCGGGTGGTTTGAGCTGGACAGTGACCAGCCGATGAAGCGCCGCGGCTACCTCATTCTGCTGGTTTTTAAGTGCCTGCTCGAATTTCACGATGCACAATCGCGCGTGCGACGGGTATAACTGTGGCGGATATTCGTCGTCGCACAACGGGCATCGCACAATCATCATATTCTTCTGGTGAGAGTGGGCGAACCGATCGAAGCAGACCCCAATCTTCGGGCACCCTAAAGATCTCGGATTGCAGACGAGGCACTGGTCACATCTGACAGTAAGTTCGATCACTTTCTCGATTGTCATTGTTTTTTTTTTCTTTATTCTATTTTACTTTTTTTTTTGTTGGACACGCGCGCGAACTGTTCCTGAACGGTTTCGGCAGCGTACTGAGCCAAAGATGATTCCACTCTTACTTTCTTGGGCCTCCTCGTACCTGGATGATGATGGGTAGGGGTTGTTTTGGTTACGACTAGTCAAGTATACCATTTTGTCGTCGCAAGCTATGACTGCCCGTGGCCTTTTCAATATTTCCCGGAGCTCTGCGCGCGTCGAAACTATAACCGTTTGCGGCAGATTTTCGCGCTGCCCAAACTTTCCCCAAAAAGAGTTGAGACATAATTTAGCAACTTGACGCAATCCGGGATTTTACGATATTGCTTCACGAAGCAATCTGACACTTTCAAAACGTTCGAAATCAGCGATAGTTCTTGCGCATCTCCGTTGTCCAAGCACCCCTAAGGCCAAAAACGCGAAAACGGCAATCGCAACACCGTCTCGCGTTAAGTAATTCTGATAATGACCGATTTCATTCACACGACATCCTTTTCTCGGTGTCCTGACATTTGCGCGCCATATAAGATCAAGTGCTGCAATTTTTTGAGCTGATCCATTAATCTGTCTCACCCGCTGCCATTTTGTATGTAAGTCGCCCGTACGTATTTCGCCCCGTTCCGTATGCACGAGGGCTGCTGCCAACGAACGAGGTAAACATAAATTATCACCGTTGCGAATCGTTAAGATAGATCTTTTTGCTACACCCTCATGTGTTAAGCCTTTCCGGCGCCCCGTACTCTCCACACCCTTGACAACACCCGTTTTCATATTACACTCGCCATCGATATTAAGAGATTCGGCGCTTTGAGCAACGCTGCTTATGAGTTATCATGTCTTGAAACACGTAATCGCGGGCAAGTCGGCAAGAAAGCCATACGGGGCTGTGTGTCAATGTACTCGAGGTGAACGATATTCCTACATAATCGCCACCCTCGCGCGAGTTAGTTATATGCGTGAGTAGATCATTGAACGCCCCTTCGAGCCAGCTCATTCCTGGAGGTGGTTCGCGAATACGCATAGTTGTCTCGCGACCACGAAGTTCGAAACGCTTAAAATAACGCGCAGTGTCCTGAATTATTTCGATTCAAACCCCTGGTGGGTGTATGTCGCTATTGTATGCGCGTTCCGCGCGCTTCCAGCGCCCTTCCGTATTCCTGAAGAAAACAGTATGAGGGTTTAAATTTTTATTGTATTTATTGACACCCAATGATAATGTTTACAGAAATGAAATTATCTCAGCGTTTTTGTACAATGATAATGTTTGGTCGGGGGACTGCCACCCCGAGAACGAGAGAAAGGTGAATACAATCAGTCCACCATATATTCTTTCCTTTTTTTTTTGGTCCATATTTATTCTATAACATATACGCGCTGTTGGATCCTCTCGAACGGAAATTTGCCGCTGCGACAGGTTTTTTTTTTGTCGTCAGTCTACCCAAGAATTTAGAGCGAAGCTCGGGTCTTATACGGCCAGGGCGACCTTTTTATAGAGGGGGGGGGGGGGGGGGAGGAGTTGTATCGTGGCATTTCTGCTACACGTTACCAAACGAAGAAAAGAGCTAGTTGAGTCCCGCCGAGACGATCCAACAGGGCAAATGCGTTAACAGCCGTTCGATTATTCTAATATTTGTCGTATCTTTTATTTCCCGTTATCTGTGAGCGAGCTCTGGTCTTGCCGGCCTACGAGAACATCATCGTTACCAAGGGGATGTACCCTGATCAACTGCGCAGCTACGGGCTAACGACACGAGATCCACGGCTCGTATCGATACCGGCGAGAGAGAAGGGTTCTCTCTCTCCTACACCATTACACACTCACACACGTGCTTCTCGTCATTACCGCTGCTCTCAGACCATCTTACAAGATTGCATATTTGAATCGTGGCCTATGATAGCCACGCTACCCACTCCGAGCAGTGCTGCTCGCCTGGGATTCACGTTTCGCCACCCTAGAACAGCATCAAGGCCATCTGCAGGGCCGCTGCATCGAAGTTCGTTGCCGTTGAAGCCACATTATCGAGCTTGGAGGCGATTTTCTATCGTTGCCCGCCCTCGAATCGTCATATCCGTCGATTCCGAGTGGCATGCAGCCACCGTCCCGATCAGTGGTTCAAACTTATTCGCGAGCGTTAAAAGGGCAAGTGGTGGGGATAAAAGGACCCGCAGCGAGAGAGAAAAGCCCGCCTAATTGCTCGGGGACTCAAGCTTCCGTCGCGTACGAGGAAAGACGTGGGGTTTCGTGTCGTGGCCGTTCCCGTTGCTCAAGATAAGCAACCCCTCCGAATACCGTCAAGGTTGGGTATACCGTGGATTATCCGGGTTCAGCCAATGAAAATAAACCGGAAGGGTCGTTGTTTCGCTCGATTTCGTGTATTGGGATTTTTTTTATCGCGGTAAAATTGTATAGAGCCATAGCGATATTGTCGTAGCGGCCGGTCAACGTACGAGAGCCCGATCGCGTCTTATTTTCCCGCCTTTTATCGTTGTGTGGAATTTCTCGTTCTTGTGATTTTTGTTGGATCGTCTTACCGAGGTCCGTTTTTTTTGTACTTTTTGGGCGAGGTGCGAGTCCAATTAATTTTAAGGGTAAGTGTTGATCCGAGTCTCGGCCGGGGGAAGAATCGAAATCCCGAATTTTCGTGTAACGGATCTCGCGAGCACGTTTAATAGAGAATATTTTGTGTTCGACTAGAGTCGATACGGTAGTGTTACGTCCTGACTTGCTACTTTTCCATCTCGGTCAAGAAAAGCAAGCTCTCCCTTCACACGTTCTCGGAAAAAGCGCATTGGTCAGAGTGTTGCCGTGTTTCGAGGCTAACCTTGCGGGAAAAAGCTCAGGATGGGCGGGAGGGTATTGTGGTTGTTTTTATGAGTTCAAATTTAATTGTTGGGAAAAATTGTCAATAATGAAATATGATTAAGATTCTTCATCTCAAAATCGCGTCACATTAAAATTGCAGAAGCTAGTCTATTTTATTACAGCACCAGCCGATCTTTAAGTTTCCGCGAAATATTCTCTTCTGAATGGAAATTATTTATTTGGACGCGCTTTATCATTTTGAGAATAAATCACGAACGAGGTCTTTGATTTAACTAAACTGTTTGGAAATTTTAGAATAACAAAAGAATTTACTTCCGACGCGAGGAATTATGGTACACATGTCGAAGGAAAGAATAAAAAGGGAATGAACAACAACAAAAAAACTGCGGAGAAAAGGGGAAACTCTTGATGCGTTGGTGGGATTCTCTAACACACTGTATTAGCCCTCACGGCCGTATCGGCGGGACCTCTCGTCCGAGACTCGGTAACGCGCACTGATTTTATATGTGGAGACAGCATGCTTGCAAAGATAAACATTTTAATTGTACTTACTCGGTTGTAGTAGAGAAAGTAAATGAATTGAAGATGATGCTGATGACGTTGATGATAATGGTAAGAGTGGCGGTGACGAATATAAGGTGCTGATGGTGGTCGGAAAAATCAGGTGAGGGTGTGATGAATAATTTGGAGATAACTGACGTCCACTTATGGAAGTTTATTGATTTAATTCACGAACGTTCTCTTGTGAAGTAAATTATAAGAAGAATATATATAACTTTTGACAAAATAGAATAATAAAACCACACACGAAATTTAAATGTTACATGAGAAAGAAATATTGAAACTTAAAACGGTTGATAAATGGAAATAGTAAATGGTACAAAAACTGTCGTGGATTTGCTTTCAATCCTCACGCGGCGAACTCTCAACTGTAAACTGAACTTAAAACGGAACTGCCTTGAACTGCCTCCCTGAACTGCTTCCTCCGGGCCTCTGACCCCTAATTATATAAGCTGTGATTCAGTAAAAGTGGGGCATGACCCCTCGGACGCTTTACACTCCGCACACCTTCGAGTATGCGTGTGCTTATCGCCCCTGATGTCTCGATACAATGAATTTTGGAAGAGTTGTCTTTTACATGAATAAATATTGAATTTTATTTGGAATTAATATGATCTTATTTCTACTCATTCATTCATCCAGTCTTACGCAAAAATTGGGTCCGCAAATCCCATTATTTTGGGTATTTTCTGCGGATTTCTTAAATGTTACGCAGGCGCATTGCAGCCTGACTTTTCTCTCTGCCTATTCATCTTCCTCGCTCTTCATTCATCTCTGCATCATTCGGACTCTCTTCCTCAGAGGCGCGTGCGCTCGCCGGGCCCCCTACGTAGGGACTCTTTCCACCCTCTCCTCTACATACTCTCATTCACTCTCCTCTATATACTCTCATTCGCTCTTCTCCTCCTGCTTCTTACTTCCTCATGTGTCGTTTCTTATCCTGTCCTTGCCTTTCATTTAATTTCTTCTTTAGGCGACGGAACACCTTACTATATCATACAATCGATGTATAGTTCATGCTTCCGCAACAACCAAGTCAATGGATTATTAATGATTTTAGATTGTATGGAAAACCGTGATTATTATTATGGATCTCTGATAAATGATATACTGGATTTAATAAAGTTCCATTTTATTGATTGATAAATCCCGAAGATCTCTGAATTTTCGTTTATATTTGAAGGTTTGTTCCTCAAAAATTATTTGGATGGGTTTGAAGCTTTTACATCTATAAATTAATGATCCCGCAAAAATTAAGTCAATGAGTGATTAATTTTTACTCTCGATCGAATTATATAATTATTGATTTGTGGCTAATTTATATTTTATTCAATTTGCTTTGAAATGGATAATTTGATAACCTGATTGGGTTACAACAATAGTTTTATTTTATGTAAGAAATCAATTTATTCTTTCCATGCATTTCGGAATTCACACGAGTTCGTATTTTTTCATTAGTGATTCTACAATAAGAGATCTGAAATCGAAACATCATAAATGCTTTATCGGGGTGTCTTGATTGGACCATTGCATACGCGTGATCTCGGGCTCGTTTGGTTACTCTTCCTCCGCAGAGAATGTACCCACGAGCCTCGCATGGAGCGTTTCCAAGCAGATCCGATGATATTGTAGGGAGGGCTCGCATTCGTTATAGGAGCGCGAGTGAGATGACCAGCCTTGGAGTCGAAGCATGGGCTTCGAGTATAGGTGGAACAAGCACGCATGGCATCGCCTGCCAACGCATCTCTTTGTCATTTCTGCATTCACAGGGTAACGTCACGTGGTCTTCTCATAACCCAAGCTGTTGGATTCTGACTCTTGTTACTCGCTTCGAATATTTATTTTAATGTAGATAAGATTTCTTCGAACTCCTTCTTGATAATGGCACTTGACTTCCCGTCTAAACATCCGCCGTCTTCGGATAATTCTTGCCAACGAGAGTGACGATATACTGTTTATAAATTTGCATGTAGTCGCAATCCAACGCCAATTTCTGCCGGATGATTATTGAATTCAAAGTTTTTAAGAAAAAGGAAATACTATTCGAACTCGTGTCAAATCTTCATGCCTATTTTCGTACCCTTAAATTAAACTTTTGTTGATGGCCTGACCCAGGTACTCATGCTCATACTTGAATCTACCTTTAATTATTATTCGTCTCTACGCAACTTTCGGGAATTCCCTCGGTCATATTATTTCATGGGATGCTGATTAGTTGTACGAGTCGTATGCGCTCACTCATACACACATACATTCGTGGGACCATTGGTATGGTGTGATGGTTCAAACACGTGGACGCACGGATGGTAGTAGTGCCCCGCGCTCTTTCACACTGGGTCAAAGGACTCCCTATGCGCCGAGAAACCCGAAGCTATCGCCAAGGATTTCCAGCTAGCCTTGATATGTTTCTTTTCCGACGGCTGACGATTGTTAGTGTTAGCAACGATAGTCATCGCCGTTCCGTCGCTCCCTAGGTGGTTCTTGGTATTGAAAACTCTTCGCTCACACCAACCATCCGTACTTGTAACTTCCATCGATTCATTTAGGTGACGAGAAATTATGCGCACGTGACCATGTTTCGTACTTCCCTTCTTATGTCTTGAGAATTGCCCGATTTGACAATCTCTATGGGAAGAGGAAATCCCAAAACTCGGAGGACGTAACAGTAGCTATACCGGATAAATAGCTGGCGCCCAATATCGTTATTAATATTATTATTATTATTTGTCTTCATTTGCGTTGCTTCAATTCGAAGTAAGAGTTTGCGGTCCGCCGACACATTGGCGTAACCAGTCAGTAATTATCCTTGCGATTTTTCTTTTTTGTTTATATATTCTTTTTATTGTTTTTGTCCAGTAGCTATAAGGATTGTTTCGTTTGACCAACGAGAATAAATATCGTTTTATATTTTTTTTGTTACTAATCCCGAGTTTGCGTTTCCCTTATTTTCTCCCCTTTGAAAGTCGGCGTGACAACATATACTTCATGGAGATCGGCACTCACGTAAAAGCGTCGAGGCCTCGAGCTGCAGCCGTGCAAAAATGCTGACGACAGTATTTACTATGAGATACCCAAGACGTCAATATGGACTCGTGCAATTTCGCTGCTGTTGCTATTCGACCGATCATCCCATCTTCTCAAGCGGGTGTGTGCTATGGCAGAGCAAAGAATCATCCTCAGTATTCCCTTGCAGCCGTAACGTACAGCATTAAATAAAATGTATCCGCGTTACAGTCCAGACGTGCTGGAGGTGGAGTGTTTTTGCCGCGTGGTTAATGTGCCAAGTGCTCGCGTCGTGCAATTACGCACCGAGGACTGGTTCGTCGGCGAAGGGTTTGAGGAGTAATCGTCACACCTTCCCTTTGCGTATGTGTGAATGTGTTATTTTATAAGGAAAACTATATTATAATGAAAAAACATTCTCGGTGCGACCGTCGGCTGGAGGGCCAAGCAGCAGTAACCGCAGCAACAGGTAAAATTAATTAATTGAATTTTAATTGTTGAAAATTTAAAAGTAATTATTATCGGAATAATTCAAATTATTCTGATGATAATAATAACATTATTTAGATAATAATAACATTATTTCCATAATAATAATAGCTAATCATAGCGCACACGGTGGGCTATGACGACACGTCACCACCTACCACCCATTCCTACCCGCTACTCGCCACGTACTGACCAAGCTTGAAGAGTGGGGGTAAGAGTGGGGATAGGAGTGGGAGCACCTACCCCCACCCCTACCCACACCCGCCACGGATCGACCAATCCCGAAGAGCGCGCATAGGAGTAGGGGCACCTACCCCCCACTCCCACCCACACTCAACATAGTCCCACCAGGCCCGAAGAGTGGGGATAGGAGTGGGGGCCGCCATAGCGCACCGTATGCTACTAAGGACTATGAATACATCCACAAAATATTTCAAGTTCAAGAACAGAAGAATAATTATCGGTGGAAGTTTTTTAAGTTCAAAGACCAAAAAATAAATCAACGCTAAATATTCAAAGTCAGGAAACGAAAAATAACTCAACGGGAATTATTCTAATTCCGACGGCCCAAAAAAAAATAACTCGATGAAATTCTTCTAAGTCCCAGAGAGCAAAGGATACTTTGAAACGAGAATCGTGGAGAGGCGTTGAAAAAGTCCGGAAAACCGAAAAAGGTCCCGAAAAAGGACGAAATAGATACATCTATTTCGTCCTTTTTCGGGGTTTTTATACTAAATCTCGCGAGAAAAACGATTCTCAATTGGTCCGTATTTTATTGTGTTTGATCTCTATTCCCTAAAATTGATTACACTTATGTACTGAGAATCCCTCGATTTGGTCAATTCCTTATTTGGACATTCTCATGTCATTTTATGGTGGATGCATGCAAGTGTCCAGATTAGTTTACGCCTCCTATACATTGTCAGTGTAGCTTCTTGGATTTTTAACATACTCATCTAAGGGCTGCTTCTTAAGAGATTTTGTGTTGACAAGAATAGTTCAGGTATCGATGATAGGCCCTTCTGATTGTGATTACTATTTGGGTTTTTCTCGGTAGTCGCCAACAGCAAGAAGGTGCGTGTGAAAGGTAAACAAGCGTATGTGGTGAGGATTATTTTTGGTGGCGACGTCCAGGCGCGTGCCGTAGAGGGATTTACTAGTTGGGCCATTTTCCGTCCCATTTCTTTGGATCGTGATGTATATTGTGATGTGGCGTCACATTTAAACAAATTTTAGTAGCGAACCCCGTGCTCGGAGTCCGCCACCACACCTGCGAATAAAAACAAACTCGTGAATAATAGGTTTAAGGAAAATAGGGTAAAATATAAAATGATAGAAAAAAATACCGACTGTAAAATATCGACGAGAAAACACTGAACACGGCCTTCCCAACAATCCCCGAAATGCGAAAATATATAACTTTTCCCCCTCCCCACACTCCCTGACATATCACTGAAGAACAACCACAGCAAGAGGAGAGGCAGCACGTTACCTGGAGAGATGAGTTATCCGCAGCATCCCCGAGGAGAAAAAATCACGCTGAACTGCACGCTAGAGAGGGCCACACGAGACACAACCCGCACTCACGAATTTTTCAGGCTCAAACTTGCCATACGTCACGCGAATAAAGTGACAAGTCGTGGACGAGGCTATACTTTACTCCATTCGTGTGCCGTGTCGTCGAGGGCCAAAATCGAGGCGCACGAGCAGCGAGAGAGAGTTTGGCAGGAGAGTACCCTCTCTATGCTAATGAGCTAATTGAGTAATTTTGCATTATTGAGGAAATTTCTTGTAGTTTATTAAAGTCTTTTTTTCTGTTAATGGTAGCCATACCAGGAAATAGCTGGCGCCCAAAGAGCATTATTACCATTATTATTTTCGAGTTCAAAGTGTAGAATTTGCGGTCCGCCGACGCCAGGAGCGTAGTAAGGAATTGTCCTTAAGGAATAATATTTTTGTATCTTTGCGAGTGTTTCGTCCTGCGACTTTCGGGATTTCTTTTTCTCATAGAGATTATCAAATCTGGCAATTCTCAAGAAATAAGAAGGGAAGTACGAAACGTGGTCGAGTTCACGGGCGCATAATTTTTCGTCACCGAAACGAATCGATGAAATTTACAAGTACGGACGGTTGGTTAGAGCGAAGAGTTTTCGACGCCGAGGACCATCTGAAGGGCGACGGAACGGCGACGACTAGCGTTGTAAACACTAAGAATCGTCAATCGTCGGAAAGGAAACATGTCGAGGCTAGCTGGAAATCCTTGGCGATAGCTTCGGGTTTCTCGGCACATAGGGAGTCTTTTGGCTCAGCGTGAGATGAAGCATTGAAATTTTCGAAAGAGCGCGGTGGACTACTACCAACGTGTGCGCACATATACGAGTGAGTAAAACTGTGGGCCGCACCAATACTACTGTCCGTGTGTCAACGTCCTCGAATGACAAGCTTGAACCGGCACCCCATACCAATGGTCCCACAAATGTATGTGTGTATGAGTGAGCGCATATGACTCGTACAACTAATCAGCATGCCATGAAATAATATGACCGAGTGAATTCCTGAAAGTTGCGTAGAGACGAATAATAATTAATGGTAGATTCAAGTATGATCATGAGTACCTAGGTCAGGCCATCAACGACAGTTCATTTTTTTTATATAATTTAAGGGTATGAGAGTAGGCTTGGAAATTTTACACGAGTTCGAATAGTATTTACATTTTCTTATAAACTTTAAGTGCAATAATAATTTGGGAGGAATTAACGTTGGATTGTGATGCAAATACAAATTTATAAAAATCATCACCCAGGATGGAGAGGATTCTTTTTCACATACAGACGGTCATTATCGAGAAAATGAATGTAGAAAATTCTAGCACCGAGATTCGTTTTGACAAAGAAAGGCGTTGGCAGGCCAATGTGTCCGTTTTCCACCTATACTCGAGGCCCATGCTTCGACTCCAAGGCTGGTCATCTCACTCGCACCCCCATAACCAATGCGAGCCTCCCCTACAGTTTTATCCGGTCTGCTTGGAAACGCTCCATGCGAGGCTCGTGGGCACACTCTCTACGGAGGAAGAGGGGAAATTATACGAATGAGTAACCGAACGAGCCCAAAATACGATGCTCCAGTTAAGATACCCCGATAAAATATTTATGATGTTTCTATTTCAGATCTTTTATAATAAAACCATTAATGAACAAATACAACCTCGAGTGAATTTTGGAATGCATGGGATGTATGAATTAATTTAAGAAATAACATGATTGTTTTAAGAGGATGTGAAAGGTTTTAGTGAACTCCGATGAGGTCGGCATAGTAGTGAACGGGGCGCGCGCAACGAATTACCATCAGTGCGGTGCGCGCCACCGTTAGATGGCACCATACGCCATTTGCGTTTGGACTGACAAACCCGCGTCGTGCGAGGCATGCGAAAGCGGCTCAGTCGCTCCACCCCGTCAAACGAGGGCGGTTGTGAACGGTCACCGAGAATGCGTAATCGCGGTGACGAGAATGACTCGTTAGGGACAATTTATTGTAGGCGTGCTTTAACGGGCTCGCATGAATGCTTCTCGACGAGATTTGGATCGAATATATAAGATTGTCGAGTCAAATTCATTCGAATAAATCAACAATCTGACCGTATGATGCTGCACGAGCATCGTTGGTCGAGTTCGTCTTTCGTCACCGAGAACATGCAATCTCGGCAACGAATGACTCTCGAGTTATTTCATTATATGACAGCTATGTAAAACTCAACGAGCTCGTCTCTCAAGTCAGTTTTTCGCTGCATGTGATTCAGTGAGCTCGTACAAATTTGGCTCCGTGGCGTCATTGAAATAAATCAATGACCTCATTGTTATTGCACACGTTACGGTGCGACTCGATTTTTGATGAGTCAACCAGGGTCGTAAATCCTGATACAGATTGATTCAACACCGTGATGCCGCGTGCTGCCTCCAACTCAAATTAATGGGGTGCAGATAATTTTGTCGTGAAATAATAACACACAGTTGAAAAACTCTGATATATTGGTATTATTTACACTTGTTGTATTATTAAGGTTAAAAATATTATACGAGTTATCACGCAACTAATATGTACTATTGGTCGCGAAGAGACAAGTCTAAACGTTTAAGTCCGCGCACTGAATGCAGCTCGTCAGAGCTTAAGAGTCTACCGTTCTTGGGAAGGTCTTGTCTCGTTGAAAATTGATGAATAACTGACTATACACAAAAATGATGAAGAGCTCCGAAGTCTCGAAAGAGCGTCCCAGACATTCATTGACATTATGATTGGTGGATAATAACGAATTTTTCGATTGGCTGAAATAAAATTGAGAAAGCGAAGTTTTTGCCATTGGCGCCCTTTTGGGAAAAACCCTTCACGCGATGGCTGTAGCAAGACGTTTCGTGAGAGAGAAGGACGTCTGCAACGTGCCGTCTGACTGAACGTTCAAAAAGGCACAAACCATAAAACAATAAAATACTCGACGAGGCTCGATGAGAAGATCGACGCGCCTTGCAAAGGATTAACGAAAAAACCCAATGGTCAAAAACTGAGCGTTGCAGCTGCGATCAATGAAATAATTTAAGGGTTTATCTTATATACAAATTGAATGTCTGAGTTTCTCATCGATAATCCGACCAAAAATATTTCGAACATTTGGCGTGCAAATGCTCACATATATAAAGGTGTTTCTCGAAGGAAACGGAAAGTTTTTAATTATCGTCTCTAAAGAAATGCGAAGAATAAAATGAATAGAGAAAAAATGATTGTTCGTGAAAAATAAATTCTACAGAAAATATACGAATTCCGTTTGGGACGGAACACTCATCATGTGATCGTGTATGAGCATCGACATCGAAAACGGGTATTCTCGGCGACGATGGACCCTCTCGAGTGATTTTTTTGCTGAATAGAATTCAACGAGCTCGTCAAAATTGAGTTTGATGATGTTCAAATAAATCAAAGAACTCATCGAGCCATGTTGCACGAGCATCGACGTCGAGAACATGCAATCTCGGTGACGATTGACTTTCAAAAAAGCTTGTCGCTGTATAAAATTTAGCGGGCTCATGCAATTACAGCTCGACGATATCGTTAAAATGAATCAACGAAAACACCAAGCGATTATGCACGAGTATCGACGCTAAGAACATGCAATCTCGGTGGCGATTGACTTTCAAAAAAGGTTGTCGCGATATAAAATTTAGCGAGCTCATGCAATTACAACTCGATTATATCGTTGAAATAAATCAACGAACTTATCGACCCATGCTGCACGAGCAACGACACCGAGAACATGCAATCTCGGTGACGATTGACTTTCAAAAAAGCTTGTCGTTGTATAAAATTTAGCGAGCTCATGTAATTACAGCTCGACGATCTTGCAGCTCGATGAATCTGCATTCAGCGAATCAAAAAAGGGTTCAAAAAGTCCCCTACATGTTTTCGTTTCTGAGCGATAGTTTGGATGTTATAGCATACGGAAGATTGGCAAAACGAAGATGGAGAATGGAAAAAAAAATCCATATATTTTTTTGAAAATGTTCTTATTTAGATCATCGAAAAAGGAAATAAAACTGTTATCAGATCATTTCTATCGGAGCGATATTGTCGGAGTTACGGCGAGCTGCCCTACTCGTGGTCGTTATTTTGGGTGTAATGCCCCCGCTCGTTCTCGTTATTTTGAGTGTGATGCACTGGCTCGTTCTCGTTATTTCGGATATAATGCGCTGACT
This sequence comes from Dyspetes luteomarginatus, assembly GCA_963669185.1. Lineage (NCBI taxonomy): Eukaryota > Metazoa > Arthropoda > Insecta > Hymenoptera > Ichneumonidae > Dyspetes > Dyspetes luteomarginatus. The sequence continues at coordinate 12,794,048 of OY769904.1, forward strand.
CGTTTCTGTTATTTTGGGTTGAATGCACTCGCTTGTTTACGTTGTTTTGGAAAATTTGGCACGTTGAAAAATTTCTTTATACAGTCATGGGCAATTGACGTGGGACAAAGTATTTTTGGCCGATTTCAGCGGAACTTGAACCGATTTAAAAAAACTAAGAAAGTACTTTCGAGGTAATTTAATTATCTTCCGAATGAAACTAGTTTTATTATCATTGGATGCGAATTGACCTGGTGCAAAGGTATAGCACGATCACGCGCAAATCGAGGCTATGCGACCACGCAAAACTACGCCCACAATTGATATTGAGTCTCCACATTCTTTCTCTTCTTTCACCACATCATACATTCCCTTTTTCCCCCGAATGTCAGTTGTAATAACACGTACCTGCGAATGTCGCTTAGTCGACGAGAATGATAATATATCTATATAATAATAACTATATAACTATTAATAATAATATAACTATATAACTTCACGGTGAAACGCGACGTCTTACGATCGCGTCGACCAGTCATATAGACGGCTTCGTTTCTGCAAACCGTCTGGAGAATAAGATTGGTGTTTTCTCTCTATCTCTCCCAATCTGGGGAACTACATATATTGTCACGCCAACTCTGAGAGGGGGGGGGGGGGACAAGACAAAACGCAAAACTCTGAATTAAAGAAGATAAAAATAAAAACGATATTTATTTTCAATGGTAACACAAAAAAAGAAACTGTTCCAATCCTTTTATGTATGTATGTTTTATTGATTCCTCGAAGGGTTACAAGGTTTCCATTTCCGTCTCCTTTCACATTTACATCCTCAACCTATTTACGAACTATTTTCTCGTCTTACTCTATCTTATCCTATCTTATCATACTTATTCTACCTTAGCTTACTCTATTCTATCTCGCTCTCGCTCGCTCATCCGCACGCTTTCCGTCTCTCGCTTCGCTCCGCCTCGTTCCTGTTCTCATTCTTGGTTTCTTTTTCGCTCTTTCTTCTGCCGCTTCTCTCCGTAGCCCCTCCCGCCGCTCTCTCTCTCTCTCTCGCTATCTCTCTCTCTCTCCGACTTCCTCTTCATCGTCTGTCTTTACATCTTTTAGCTCATTCGTCCATCCTTTAATTACCTACTTATATACACTCTTTTTACATTTCATTGCCTCTCTTCTCTTTCCTCTTATTCGCTATTTTCCGCCTTCCGCTCACCCTCCCTCTGCCTCCATTTTCCTCCTCTTTTTTCGGCCACCGACGGGGCAAGTGATGAGGAATGTTACTCCCCCACCGCTTATTCCGTCAATCCTTTACTTCCGTCTCCTTTTCTTCACACTCGCCCTCTTTCTTCCTTCCCTCCCCCTTTTCTCTCTCGCTCCATCTTCATTCATTCTTCGTTTCCCCTCTGACCATACTGACATTCCTCTCTGCCGCTCCTTTCTTGTGCCTTCCAGTTCCTTCATCCACCTCCTCCCTCATCTAGTACTTCTCTTACTCTTTCCCCAATTCCTCTCTCCTCTCCACTTCCTCCTCTGCACCTGTCGAGCACGTGTTCCCACGACTCACTTTCCTCGCCACATACTCTGCACATCCTCTCTTCCTCCGTCCCCCAATATTTCCCTTCCCTCATCTCATTCCTTAATCTAAACCTTGCTATTCTACTGTATCTTTCCTCATTCCACCCCGCTTTTAGATACCCCGGTACACCCTACGTTCCTACTTCCCTGTACCATCTATTATATCTTGACCGCACTATCCTATTGTATCTCTCCCTTTCCTCTTTTATCCTTTCCTCTTTTTCTTTCCTGTCATACTCCTTATCCTCCTGCTCCCTGTCCTCCCTTTCGCCTTATCCTTCCCCTTGTCTGAACTCCTTCCTCCCCTTTGCCATTTTGACCGCCTCTCTCCCTCCGCTCTTTCCCTCTGTCTTATTGCCTCTAAACACTCCCGTGCTGTTTCACTACCCTCTCCTTTCCTTAACTTTATTTCGAACGCCCATGCTCTCCTTCCTGCTCTTATCGTCATCTTCTCTCTTTTTACTTCCTCTCTGACCATGTACCCTGGCGTTCTCCAGTCCACCCCTAATGACCATCTTATATATCTTTCTTGCAGCCTTTCCATCTCGTCCTTCCCTTCCCATCCCCATATTTCCGCTCCGTACCCCGCCGTCGTCCATACCAGAGTGTCGTACAGCCACATCCTTCTCTCCCAGTCTTTCGCGAACTTCCTTATCCCTATTCCCCACGCCTGCTTCATCGCCGCTCCTGCCTTCCCTTTACGTGCGCTTCGTGCCCCCCATTCCTCATGACCGTGTATCCTAGGTACTTAAACTCCTTTACTTCCTCTATTCTCTTCCCTTTCCATCTCCAGTTCGCTTGCTTCTGTCTCCCACCTCCTTTCCTAAATCTCATTACTTTCGTTTTCCCTACATTAACCTCTAACTTCTTCTTCTCGAAATATCTGTCTAGCCTCCTTATCAGTATCCCCATTTCCTCCTCGTTCTCCGCCAGGACCACTGCATCATCCGCGTATGCCAGCGAGCATACTCTTCTTCCTCCCACTTTCGCCCCTTCTCCCCTTCCCCACCCTAGCTCTTCTTCCATATCCGCCGTCAGCAGGTTAAACAGAATTAGGCCAAGCGGACACCCTTGCCTAACCCCCTTCGCGGTCCAGAAACTTTCCCCTATCTCTTCTCCCACTTCTACCCTGCTCTTAGTCTCCCTGTATATCTCCTCTACTCTCTCCCTTAACCCTTCCCTTACTCCCCTTCTTTCCATCGCCTCCAGCAGCATCTGTCTATCTACTGAGTCGAATGCCGCCTTCAGATCGACGAACAGCGCTACTAATTTTCCTTTCTCCTTTTCTATCTGCCTATACACTATATAGTTCAGCGCGTATATATTGTCCACCGTCCCTACTCCTTTCCTAAATCCCGTCTGGTTCGGCGGTATCATATCAGTAGTATGTGGACCACTCTGGTGAGCCCCACTCCTATCCCCTCCACTTTCCCCCACGCCGGAGCCTCTTTTCCGAGCATGGTGGGGCCGTGATGGGGAGAGGTGGTAAGGTGAGCGTTCTGCGGGCTAGCCAGAGTGGTCCGATTATTATTATTATTCAAATAATAATAATAATATAAAATATAATAAGGTTCTTGAACTCACGTGACTGGTTGCTGGAAGAACCCAAACGATGTCTTGAGGGGCACACACGACCACACACACACACGCACACACACACACACACACACACACACACACACACACACACACACACACACACACACACACACACACACACACACACACACACACACACACACACACACACGCGCGCACGCACACGCACGCACACACACACGCACACGCACGCACACACACACACGCGCGCGCGCGCACGCACTACACGTCACCGCCCTCTTCCTCCTCCTCAACGAACCCTTCATCGGGGAGCCCGTGATCGTACGGGTAAAAAATATCGTCCCCGAGGGCATCTACCAGCATGCCCCCCACATCCCGACGATCGGTGTCCCACAGCCGTACGCAAGGAACGCCGTGACTGCGGGACACCACGTGGCACCCGAAGAGGGACTCGCGGAGGCAAATGTCCTTTAAAAGGGCGGTGTCACTACTATCATTATTCACATCTTCTAAACCTATCATGCGACACTCGAAACACAGTCCAGGAAGCGCTCTAAATAAGGCTTCCGCCTCATATAGCGACGACACCTCAAAATACTCGCTGCACCCCTCATCGACGAGGAACACCTCCGTATATCCACTATCGTCGACATACACGATTTCCCCACGATACGCCACCAAGTCGCACCTCACGACACACGATGCCCCCTCCAACATGTCCTCGTACGCCATCAGCACCCCTTTACGCTTGCTCACGTAAAAGTCATTGAGCAATATTGCTAATTGCTCATACGCGCACTCAGTCGCCACTGTGCGTATTATAATAAATTGCGTGCACACAACTTCCAACACCCGGCACCGAAAATAGCCCGCCGGTGCGTCTTCGCTATATTTTGGATACATTTTTATTTTTATGAACTGTCGTGCTCACGTTCTGAATAGGGACTGAAGACCACGTACTATAATACACACAGCAGCGAGGATGCTGCGACTACATTAAATGCGTGCTCTTCAAAAAAATGCATGGTCAGCTGCACGTGCTCCGAGTAAACGATCCCTTCGCAATTAATATAAGCATAAACAGCTTGCAGACCATGGCTATCTGTTTCGTCTATAGCATGTTTTATCCTGCAGCTTTATAAGGCGCAAATCCCTGTGTTTCAACGCACACACACACATATGAGTCTTTCTTCCAAAGAGCAACACATACATCAAAGTAATATTTTATAAAATTTAGAGGCCAGCTTCATAAGACATATTCTACGAAGTAGAGAGCGTCAGCTAATTTGCGAGCGCCAAGGTTTACTTTGTTTTGACGAAAACAGAGTATCAAAATCATGGTGCTTCACGAAAGCGATATAAGGCCTGTCAGAACTATGTAAGAAAAATTGAAGGAAAATATATATATATGTCAGATACACAAAAATAATGTGTATGAAAAATAAATGAATACCTCACTGACGGCCGCAGTGACACAGCGTACAGAATTTATTGGATGATTTGATACACAGATTAAAAGGTGCAAAATAAACAGTACAATGAAATCTCTCGATAATGGTGCTAGCGGAGTGTATCGCGCAAAGCCTTTCCTTTTAAAATATGCTCTTTCTGATACGATGACCCGAGAAGGAATGAATTCAAATACGTGAGACCTCTTGGTCTTTCCTCGCTTCTTTTTGTCCAAGGCCTTTACGCGATACAACCCACCCGTGGTACATGCACCACGCACCACCAACAGAGTTAGTATTTTCTAAACATCTCGGCGACGTCTCGTCACTGGACGCTCGCCATTTGACCCTCCATAAACATCGTAAAAAAAAGGTCGAGTGCATCGCCCAAATCACATCTTTGACTGCGATGCGATACGGCCATACTGACTAGCACGCGTCTCGAGTGCCCAGTATTTATCCATTTAGTTTACTTCTGAAACACAAAAACAGGCATTAAACGAACGAGCATTAGATTACGTTCGGCTTTCCTGACTTTATAAGTCTGTCTGTGTCCTTTATGCTTTTGCTGTATTTTCCCGTCACGTTTGTGCCTCACGTGCATTATTTCTTTAATTTATTTTCTCTTTTGACACTCTACCGCCATGCGGCGTTTTATCTAGTTATTTTTCTGGATACTCTACAGTCGCACTGTACGTCCAATTACCAAGACACAAATGGCTTTGCCGGCATGCCCCACGCATCCATGCAATTTCTAACCATTGTCCACTTACAATAGCTCTGTAGGCATGCCTTTGGCATCCATACATGTTCTAACTATCGTTTTACCGTATGCAATAGCTCTGTAGGCATGTCTCTCACATCCATACATTTTCTAACTATTGTTTTACCATTTGCAATAGCTCTGTAGGCATGTCTCTTACATCCATACATTTTCTAACTATTATTTTACCATTCGCAATAGCTCTGTAGGCATGTCTCTTACATCCATACATTTTCTAACTATTGTTTTACCATTTGCAATAGCTCTGTAGGCATGTCTCTTACATCCATACATTTTCTAAGTATTATCCTCTCACAGGTCTACATTGAATCATTCTCAAGTTACATTTAGGCCCTGGGTTCGAGGGTTCTGGGTGATCAAGTCCAGCGAGCATCGAAAGCCAAAGTCGCACTTGGAATCAAACAATGATAACCAACATAAATTCGTCTTAACTTTTCTCATCAGAATTCAACAATCAATAAACCAGACCGCGTCTGTTCCATTACCCATAGTCTGCAAAATCTCACGTTTGCTTCTCAAACTATATCAACCAGATTGTTGCACAATTTTGTTCTCACCTTTTTCTTTTTCTGCGATATAGCTATCCTGACTCGCCTCGTTTCCCGGAGCTGCGATCAGTTTATCATGAGACACTTTTATACTATTTCGGCCTCGCAATCCAGAGCGTACTTTCTTGACAAGATACCGATCGTTTGGCAATACCGCAACAACTTCAACTGGGCCACGATATTTGGCATCCAGCTTTGTCTTTATTCTATCATTGTTTCTAACCATTCCAAAATCTCCAATTTTGAATGGAATTACAGGTTTGTTTTTCGTGTCGAACCGTGCTTTTTCCTTTGCCCCTTCGACTCTTATGCTCTCCAGGGCTGCGGTCCTGAGCTCACTCAACTCATCACTGTCATTTACAACGCTCGGATGTTTTACGCGTTCTATTTCTATTGCGTTTATCTTTGTACCAAATAAAATCTCGGCAGGACTCTTTCCCAGTGTTTTATGAACGGTCGAATTTATTGCAAGTTGCACTCTGCCTAGTTCGTTTTGCCATTGCTTTCCCTGAGCTTTACTTATGGACAACATATTTCTCATTGTTGACATAACCCTCTCAACCTGACCATTAGCTCTTGGCGTTCCCGAAGCTATTAAGTGAATCAAAATATTTCTTTCTTCACAAAATTCCTTGAATCGCGCATTTGTAAATCCCGAACCTTGGTCACAAACTATTCGTCTCGGCACCCCAAAAATAAACGAGTGTTTCTCAATCTGATTAATTGCTGTTCCCGCGTCGAAACGGTTTATCCAATTTAATGTCACAAATTTCGTAAATCCGTCTATAATTACGAAAACGTATTCTTTCTTCTCAGAGGGGCCTGACAATTTTCCTGATATGTCTATGTGAATCGTATACCACGGAGTATCGTCTTTTTCTATCGGATGCAGCTGTGCTTGGGATGGTCTCGATACGGATTTGCAAGTTTGACACAGAATACAATTCGCTACAAATTTCTTTGCTTGCTTTGACATATGTGGAAACCGATAAAGTTCGTAAAGTTTGTCTAGAGTCTTTTCCCAGCCTAAATGGCAAATATTTGCATGTACATGATGTATGAGCGACCATACCATCAATCTGGGTACTACGGGTAATGTGACTTGTCTACCCTTTCTCTCTATTGTTGGCATCAAGATTTTATCCTTTATCGTATAAGTGATTGCAGACTCTGATCCGTCAAGTACTTCGCGGTATAAGGTTTTTATTTCATCGTCTTTCTGTTGGGCTACAATTAACCAGTCGTCAGCTAGTTCTATTATTTTATTTGCGTCGTCTTTATTGACTTTCATTACAGTTTTCTCCGGAACAGGGTTTCTTGACAAAAAATCAGCGTGCTTCATTCTTTCACCCGCGCGATATTCAATGTCAAAGTCGAAGGATTGTAAAAATGCCCACCAACGGTACACACGTGGTGTTAGATCTTTCTTTAGGCTCGCGGCCTTTAGTGAGTTACAGTCTGTCACAACCAAAAATTTACGACCGACCAAATATTGTCGAAAGTGTTTTATTGCGTTCACGACTGCAAGGGTCTCGAGCTCGTACGAGTTATACCGAGTTTCAGCGTCTATAGTGCGTTTGCTGTAGTAGGCAAACGGGTGTTTATTTTTTTCTATACGTTGAAGCAGCACAGCGCCGTACCCGAGGGCACTGGCGTCAGTATGTAATTCGATAGGCAAGCTAGGGTCGAATATACGGAGACACGGTTCTGACGTTAAGCATTCGACAAGTTTCGTCCTAGCTTCGCTGTGTTCGTTTGTCCACTTTATCGTTTTTGTACTACCCGCGGTTAGTTTGTACAAAAGGGCTGCAATCTGTGAAAATCTCGGTATAAACCTGCGAAAATATGACGCTAGCCCAAGCAATTGCTTCACCTGAGTCTGCGTTCGAGGGACGGGCGATTGCACCAGGGCTTCAATTTTTCGAAGGTTGGGCCTCAGCTCCCCGCTCGACACAGTGTATCCCAGGTAATCAATTTGCGTTTGCAAGAATTTACATTTGTTTAAATTGAATGAGAATCCATTCTCAGCAAGTTTTCCCATAACAGTTTTTAACCGGTCTAGAGCCTCTTCTTTAGTTTTTCCAGGTATAAGAACATCATCTAAATAAACGATCGCGTAAGAATACCTTAGTTCCCCGAGCGCGTTATTAATTGCTCTTTGATACACGGAGGGTGCATTCATTAATCCAAACGGCATTGTCAAATATTCGTAATGACCATCGGGGGTAATAAACGCAAGTTTTTCCATCGAGTTCTCCTCGACGGGTATCTGATGGAACCCAGCTATCATATCTACTGAAGAAAAATAATATGCGCCACACAAGCGATCCAATTGATCCTGTATCAGCGGCAACGGATAATGATCTGCTACCGTGTTCGAATTTAATTCCCGGAAATCTACGCACAACCTATCGGATCCATCTTTCTTCTTTACCAAGATAATCGGACTAGAAAACGGGCTTTTACTTTCTCTAACGATTCCTGCCTTGAGCATTTTGTCGACCAAGTCTCTCACAGTCTCTCGTTCTACTGTGCCTAACTTATAAGGTCTTCTCTGCACGATTTTATTCGTGTCTTTCAATCTAATTTCGAGTTTACCGGATGTCACTCGAATTTTAGGAGCTTCAACGCTCATATGTTCCGCATATAATTTCAACAGTTCGATAAGCGGTTTTTTCATTTCAACTGAACCACAATCAACAGTATCCACATCAATCTCCCGGCTACACGAGCCAACAAATCTATTCAGCTTCAAGAATTTAATCGTTATTCCATCTAAATTGATTGAAACTTTTGATAACAACTCTTTACCCAAAAGTAAGTCGGTAAACAAATTTTCGTCCGGCACTACATACAAGTCGACTTCAACATTTATACCGTCAAGATCGATTAACACGGAGATGATTTCAGAGCAATCAACGCATGCGCTTCCGATACCTTTCAACCGCGTAGAGACGCATTGTCTCCTACCGGGCAATTTTTCTACCAATGTTTCTCCCACCAGAGAACAATCCGATCCAGAATCAAAGGTAAATGTCAATACCTTACCGTTAGACAACTTCAGAGTACCCTCCGTAGAGGTCGAACTGCACAGCCTTACGTTTTTCTCCTCCTTCTTTGGACAGTTTGGAGAAATATGACCCTTCTCCTTGCAGCGGTAACAGGTTACCGTCTTCTTGGAATATGAGCCCTTGTTGTCCCGTGTTTGGCTGCTGTGTGTCTTCGGCGCTGATCGACAGTCAGCCTTACGATGTCCTTTTCTCCCGCAATTGAAACACTCGATGTCCGAACGGTGCGACTTCTTATCTCGCGGCGTCGGAGTCTTAGTATATGGACCAGGGGCTCCGAGGGATGCACGCGGTCGATGGTGGTCGGTCGTTTTTCCATCGAGGTACGACATTGCTTCCTGTAGATTACGAGGCGATTCGCGTATAAAGATATTTCGCACGAACCGATTTTGGAACGAATACGATAACCCGGCCAATTGAGTTGCGGTTTCGTCCACCGAACTCCGTTCCTTGAGCCATGCCTTTAGCTTTCTTCCTCTCTTCATAAAGTTCTCGAGCGTGAACTCAGCATCGTCCATCCAGATCGAATGAAGTTCCGAAGCGACGTTCTTATTTTTCGCGTATGCGCTTATAAACTCGGCACGAATCTCGGTCCAGCTTTTCCCGGAGGGGTCCATGCCAGTGAACCATTGTGCCGCTTCGTCCTTGAAGGCTTTAGCCAGATGTTGAATGATTTCCCAATCGTCCGGTTGGTACCGTCGGACCCATTCATCAACCATTTTTGCCCAACCAGTTGCGTCGGTACTTTTCGGGTCGAATTTTACAAGCTCCATAGGGGCTCGATCTCGTTTTGCAAGCAACTTAATCAGCCGCTTATTTTCCTTCTTTAGTTTCAACGATCGTTTCTTCCATTTACCTTCCTTTTGCACAGAGCTCGTATCGGATTCGGCTTCCGATGATGCCGGCGAATGATCTCTTTTTCGATTCGGAGATAGTACGTCTCTTGTTTCACTCACACTCTTTTCACCATCTATCGTCACTACACCAGCACTGTCTTCGCCGTCCTTAGCCACAACACTGGCACTGTCTTCACTATTCGTTGTCATAGTTGAATCTACAGTTTTCACCAAGTTGATTATCGCGCAATTATTATCGTCCAAATCACTTGATTAAATGTTCACTATCCCACTTCTGATGTCAGATACACAAAAATAATGTGTATGAAAAATAAATGAATACATCACTGACGGCCGCAGTGACACAGCGTACAGAATTTATTGGATGATTTGATACACAGATTAAAAGGTGCAAAATAAACAGTACAATGAAATCTCTCGATAATGGTGCTAGCGGAGTGTATCGCGCAAAGCCTTTCCTTTTAAAATATGCTCTTTCCGATACGATGACCCGAGAAGGAATGAATTCAATTACGTGAGACCTCTTGGTCTTTCCTCGCTTCTTTTGTCCTAGGCCTTTACGCGATACAACCCACCCGTGGTACATGCACCACGCACCACCAACAGAGTTAGTATTTTCTAACCATCTCGGCGACGTCTCGTCACTCGACGCTCGCCATTTGACCCTCCATAAACATCGTAAAAAAAAAGGTCGAGTGCATCGCCCAAATCACATCTTCGACTGCGATGCGATATATATATATACGGTTCGTGTACGTATCAATACTACGAAAATTATTTTTTGAAAAAAGAAAGTGCCGAGAGGCGGGCTCGATGCTAGGCAGAGAGAGAGCTGCGGCAGAGAGCACGAGCATAGCTATCGAGCTCTCTTCTTTGTGTAGGTATTCGTTAGCTCTCTCTCTCTCTCTCTTTCTGTATCTCTATATTTTCATGTTTTTTTATGAAAATTCAAATTTATAAATCAAAAAAAATTCTCTCTTGCTTTGAAAATATTTTCATTATCGAGCGAAAATTATTTTTTGAAAAAAAAAAAAAGTGCCGAGAGGTAGGCACGATGCCTGGCAGAGAGAGAGAGCTACAGCAGAGAGCACGAGCATAGCTATCGAGCTCTCTTCTTTGTGCGGGTATTCGCTAACTCTCACTTGCTCTCTGTTTCTGTATCTCTATATTTTTATATTTTTCTATGTATACCGAGTATTCGTGTATAACACTACGTGATCTTTCGATTTTTCGAGGTGCGCGAAATGCATCATCAGCAGAGCATCAGCCGGTTACATGCCGTCTTCGCTCAATGCTGCGAATCTCTTCTCCTTTCATTTAATGTTCTTTGGTACTATAATTTAATATATATTTTATCCTCAAGGATAAAATATATTATAAGACTTATGAAAATTGTCGCGCCAATATTTATCGCTGATTACACATCACGTTTATGTATTTAATTTTGGATAAATATTTTTCGTTTTTTTTTTAAAGCATATTTTTATAAATCGAAAATTTTCTCTTGACTTAAAAATATTTTCTTTATTGAACGAAAATTATTTTTCGAAAAAAAAAGAGCCGAGAGGAGAGTTCGAGGCTCAGCAGAGAAGTACGGTAGAGAGTACGAGCATGGTTATCGAGCTCTCCTCTTTGAGCGCGTATTCGCTAACTCTTTCTCTCTTTCTGTCTCTACATCTTTTTCCACGCTCGAGTCTTTCTATCGTAGCAATAGCGGTAACTTTTTATGTATTTAATTTTAAATACATATTTTTTCGTTATTCAAAGTATATCTAAAAAAAAAAAAATGCGTATTCAATATATAAAACGCACATCAAGGATATGTGCTCTCCAACTCGTTGCGCTTTTGAAGAAGGCGCTGTTTAGAAAATTTGATCAGTCTCGCAATATGATGTTACATGGAAACAATAAGAGCGTTTGGAATGATTATATGCATATGCGCTGAGATATTGAGATATCTTGATACATCTTGATACATCATCATGCATGTTTTTTCTCCGCGATGAGGTCTCGCTTTTTGATATCGTTGCAGTTTAAGTGAAATGAGTAAACTCGCTCAGAAGCATCGTATTAGATATTTGTATGAATAGAACAAGGTACAATATTATTCAGACTCAATTCAGAGGGGCGTTATCACGCATCGCAATCAATCATGACAGATCGAGCCCTTCGTGAATGTATTTTAAATATTTTGCGCTTAGCTATATCACATAGCTCCCAGCTTCGTCGTCGGTGTAATGATCAATGGTGCAATGAGTTAAATCGATTATCAGGAAATAGACTCATAAGCCGCCTAAAATATATTATATGGTGGGCGCCCTTGCGAGCCATAGTGACAGCTTATAACAGAAGTCTGCTAAATGGTCAACAAGTGTTGGTGTGTGTGTTTGAAGAGCTGCAGCGTCGAGGACTGGAAAAAGTGCCGTGTGTCCGGGGCATTGTCGATGAAATCAGAAGTAAGTACTATCATAAAAAATAATCGTGTATGAATTTTAATACTTAAAGTGTGTTGAAAAAAAGTTTTTTCGCGGCTCTATTATTATATTAGCACGGACAAGCCTTATTTAGTGAGTTCTCCTCTTTGTGCCATGCTTCGCGTGGTCCCGCGCTCTCTGTCTCTCTCTCTCTCTCTCGCGTTTTCATTAAGATACTGATAATGCTCTCTCTCTCTCTTTCGTTATAGAGGTACTATTGGATTTTGGGATCGGTTTTATGAATAAAATACAGCGTCATCTTAATGTAGAGCAATATCTTTATTCCGACTTCTTATTCTATCAAGAGTTGACGAAGGACTGGTACTGAGAGTGAGACTAAAGGAGAAAAGAGTCACGTATGCTTCAAGAACAAAGCAGACACAAAAAAACTTCTTATATATACTCTTATGTATATTTTCTTTTACTAATGTAAACTGCGTCCTATCGATAGTTATCGGTAGGCCACACGCGCTCTCTATTCTCACTTCATATATACACACATACTCTTCAATAATATAACTAATATTCTTATTTATATTCTCTTATTATAAAAGATTATTTTTGCCATATTCCAACACTCCCACTCAAAAGTAATCTACTAAAAATTAATGTCGGATTTTGCTCTTTTCATTTAACTGGGGATTACAAATTTATATAGTCCATCATTTGTTGCAAGGATTGGGAAAAACCCCTTTTATAAAAAACCCAATCAGACTATTTATTATAAAATAAAATAATAATATTTTCGTATGGTTCGAGTGTTCCGAGTTATAATTCCTCCAGGCCCATTTGTTTCCGGAATTTTGTAAACTACACTTCTGGCAGAGGCTTTGTGAATACATCCGCTAATTGTTGACCTGTGGGAATATATTGTAAGATTATTACCTTTTGTTCAATCTTTTCTCTGGTGAAGTGATATTTCACATCGATATGCTTTGATCTTTTATGATCAGTAGGATTATTAGCTATCGCTATACATCCGTTGTTGTCTTCGTGAATAACTTTGGGAGTCATGATTTCTATATTAATACTTTTCATGAGAGATTTTAGCTAAGAGGCTTCTTTCACCCCTTCATACAGCGCCATATATTCGGCTTCTGTAGAAGATGTGGCAACTGAATTTTGTCTTCTAGTATTCCACGAAATCGTATTTTGATCATATAATTGAAATAAGAATCCCGATGTACTTTTACGGTCAAGCTCATTGCCTGCCCAATCGGAATCCACGAAGCCAACAAGCATTTTTTCATATTCACTTCTTTTATAAATTAATTTGAGATTTAATGTTCCTTTAACATATCTCAGAACTCTTTTTAAGCATTGCCATAATTCTTGATTATTTTTGTTTTGATATCTGCTCAGCAAGTTAAGAGGTACGCTCAAATCTGGTCGAGTACACAACATTGCGTACATTAAGCATCCTATTAGATTTTTACATGGTGCTTTACAAGCCACCTCTGAATCTAATGCAGTATAATTTAATTTGACTGGCAAGGGAGTACTAACTGCATTACAATCGTTCATGTTGAACTTTTTCAGAATTCTTTGAAGGTATGCGCTTTGATCTAGCGTAATCATATTGTTTTTCCTTTCAATATTTATACCCAGGAAGAAGTTTACGTCTTTCATATCAACCATTGAAAATTGATTCATTAAATAACGTTTGAAATTCGTCATTATACTTTCTTCGAAAGTCACAATCAAAATATCGTCCACGTATAGAATTACATAAATGTTTCGGTTCACGTGTCCTCTTTCAAGAATATATAAACAATGATCAACAGAGGAATTTTTAAAGCCGCGTTCTTTTATAACCTTGTCGAAATGTTGAAACCAGCATCGAGCTGATTGTTTCAAACCGTATATTGCTTTATTTAATTTACATACGGAATTTTCATTTGCTTTTATTCCTTCAGGTACTTGCATGTAAATTTCCTCTTCCAACAGGCCGTTCAAAAACGCTGTTTTTACATCCATTTGATGAATTAATAGATTGTTCTGATTCGCGAAAGCTAAGAGAAACCGAAACGTTGTAATCCGTGCTACGGGTGCAAAAGTTTCATTATAATCTGAAAGATATTGTTGACTAAAACCCTTGGCTACAAGTCTCGCTTTATATTTGGTCGGATTTCCCTGTGCATCATTCTTAATTGCAACACCCATTTGCAACCTACAATATTTTTGTTTGATGGATAGGTAATTATGTCCCAAGTATTGTTTTTTATGAAAGAAGCAATTTCGTCTTTTATTGCTTTCTCCCACTCAAATTTATCATCCCGATCTTTTATTTCTTCATAAGTTTTAGGAACATCAGAAACAACCGACTGTGCACTCATATAAGAATAATATTCTTCATTGTAAGAGACAGCAGGTTTGCTTCTAATACGTGCACTTCGTCGCAGCTCGTTTTCATCCGGGCTTTCTTGAGAGTTTGTTTCATCTGTTAATAATGATTTATCGACTTTATCTGCTTGGATATCAGATTTCTCGATTTGACTCTCATTTCTTTTATATGTTTCTGCGTGTTCTTTACCTTCTAATTTTTGTCTTTTATCGACACTAGAATTTTCGTAATGATCGGTTTTATTTATCTTTTCAAGTTGTCTTTTCAAATTGGAATTTTCTGTTTCAATTCCTTCAATCTGTACAAGAGGACGTGATGTTTTGAAATTTATTTCATCAAAAACAACATCGCGAGCAATAATAAAATTATTCGTCTCTGTATTCAGTACTTTATAGCCATTTACCTCGTAGCCAACAAGTATTCCTTTGAATGAACGCTTATCGAATTTACTTTTTCGATTTTTATCGTGAACGTAGACTGTACTACCAAAAACTTTTAAATGTTCGATTCTTGCCTTTTTACTGTGCCATGACTCGTAAGGAGTTTTGTTTACTGATAAGTTTTGTTTACTGGGTGTCAAATTGAGTAGATAGGCTGCAGTTAAAACTGCTTCTCCCCAAAGTTCTTTATTTACTTCTGCCCCGTGTATCATAGCACGTGCTTTCTCTGTTAAAGACTTATTCATGCGTTCTGCCACGGAATTTTGTTGAGGTGTATAGGGTACTGTTAAGTGATATTGAATTCCTCTCTCTGTACAAAAAGACTTAAATTCGTTCGACAAGTATTCTCTCCCATTATCACAATATAAGTGAGCTATTTTTAAATTAAAATGTGCTTCACTTTTAGCAACATAATCTTGGAATGTTTTGAAAACATCGGATTTTTGACTGAGTAAATAAACAACAGTATAATGGGTAAACTCGTCTATGAACGTTACAAAATATCTTTTGTTATCGATTGTTGTGGGCGTGATCGGTCCACAGACATCTAAATGAATGATAAATAAAGGTCTTGTGACGTGTGATCGGTCTTTTTGTTTCGAAAAACTTAAGCGTGCTTGTTTTCCGTAAATACAAGCTTCACAGATTTCATTTGTGGGATTTATAGATTCTATTTCTTTACTATCAAAAAGCATATTATTCCTTTTTATTTCTAGGAATTTTGATTTGCCCATGTGACCCAAGCGCTCGTGCCAAAGTTTATATGTCACAATTTTTGTATTTATACTATTGCACATTATCTTTTGTATAATTAAATCAATAGCGTGTAGATTGTGAAGCGACTTACCCTTAGCTATGAGTTTGTCACCTTTTTTAATGGTAGTTTTTTCGTTCTCATCGAAAATTACTTTCATACCAGATTGTTGAATTCGCCGTACTGATAGTAAGTTGTACGGAACTTCGGATGCGTATAACACGTTCTCAAGAATCCCAGATATTCCTTGATCTGTGGTTACGTGTATGGATCCCCTTTTGGTTGCCCATATGACCTCGTCCTTCTTGGCGATGGAGATTTTTACTGGTTCCGGCAAATCCGTTGCGACTGAAAATACGTCATCTCGATTAACGATGTGATCCGTTGCTCCTGAGTCCAAAAGGAATGTCAACTTATCTGTTGTATTATTTTCATTATTAGGTGACATTTCAACTCTGCCCATGAATGCGAAGCTACTGTCTGAATCTTGGATTTGAACAGTTTGGATCGTTCGTTGACGGTCTTCCGAATTTTGTGTCGATTTCTTGTAGTTGTAACAATCCCTTTTCTCGTGATTTCGTCGTCCACAGAATTCACACTTTTTATTGTTGTTATAGAAATTATTTTTCTTGTAATTATTATTTCTTTGATTTTGCTGAGGATTAAAAACTCGTGTGAATTTATTGAAAGATTTTTGCTTAGACCTTTTGAAAGGATTGTTAAACTTCTTTTTATTTCCGTTGTTTTGTTTCTTTGATTGTTGTTGCTGAACCTCTGTTTGGAGAACTTTTCCACTTGTGTCATTTCTTTCGTTTTTTAATTTTATCTCATAGTCCAGTAGTCTTGCTTTTACAAATGCAAGAGTCATTTTGTCATCGGCCATTGTTTGAATTGCTGTGACTACTGGATCATACGAAGTCGGTAAAGTGAGAAGTAATCTTGCGATTTTGCTTGTTTCTTTTAATGTTTCTCCGGCTGCTTGAAGTTCGACAATCATTTCATCAAAGTACATGAAATGTTTCGTTAATACGACATCTTCTTTTAATTTAAAAGTAATCAACTTTTTCTCGATAGCCAGTTGAATTGCTAGGCTTTGCCTTTCGTATAACGAATCTAATTTCCTTATTATTTCTCGTGCGGTATCACTGTTAGTGGCAAACCCGAGTGTTGCATCACTTAAATGTTCGATGATTGCACCTTTTGCAAGTCTTTCTTTCTTTTTCCAGTCATCATTCACAGTTTCTGGTGGATCACTGTCAAGAACTTTTAACGTGTCTTCTTCTTCGATTAATCCTCGAATTCGCATCTTCCATATGCTATACTTTTCACCGTTAAATGGCGTAATGTTTCTTTTCGTTTTCTTATTAATGTCGTCACTCATTGTCACTGTTATAGTTTGATTTCAGTTGAGTTAACTTCACTGTTCACTTTTGAATTTATTTTATGACACTATAGTTTATTCATTTTTTTTTATTTTTTTATTTTTTTAATGTAAGACAATATCTTTTATTCGATTCATCTGTGCCTGGGCCCATAACCTATTGGATTTTGGGATCGGTTTTATGAATAAAATACAGCGTCATCTTAATGTAGAGCAATATCTTTATTCCGACTTCTTATTCTATCAAGAGTTGACGAAGGACTGGTACTGAGAGTGAGACTAAAGGAGAAAAGAGTCACGTATGCTTCAAGAACAAAGCAGACACAAAAAAACTTCTTATATATACTCTTATGTATATTTTCTTTTACTAATGTAAACTGCGTCCTATCGATAGTTATCGGTAGGCCACACGCACTCTTTATTCTCACTTCATATATACACACATACTCTTCAATAATATAACTAATATTCTTATTTATATTCTCTTATTATAAAAGATTATTTTTGCCATATTCCAACAGGTACAAAATATTTTCGCGGCTCTATATTATGTTAACACGGGCAAGTCTTATTTATCGAGCTCTACTCTTTGTGCCGTGCTTCGTATGGTTTGGCACGCTCTCTCTCTTTTTTTTCAATAGGGTATATTGAAAAAAGTATTATTCATCAGCCGCCTCTTTCTCTGTATCTCTCGTTAAATCAATATAGAGATTTCTCTATTTTCTCTCTTTACATTATTATCGGAAAAATAATGTAAATGAGCTGAAAATTATCGGAAAATGAGCTGAATGCACTACTTTTATTTTAATGTTCGCATGCTCATAGTATATCGACAGTTCTTGGATGCATCGTCGGATGGAGAAGCGGCTCTTATAGAAGGGGCTTGTGCTGCCGAATTAGCAGAAGCGTCATGCCAGCAGAGGAGTGTAACGAACCAACACCCATCATGCGATGAGGAAAATGGCAGGCAGCTAATGAGCACCGTTTCAAGTATCGACCATCCTTCGCAAATATAGACTAGCACGTCAAGTTTCGAACGTAAGTTAAAATTAAGGTGCCAAACAATTTTGGTGTGGTTTCGGTTTTAAATGATAAATTTATTCAGAGCTCGGGAGCTAGGTCGGGAGGTCGCACAAGATGACGCTGTTCCGGGCCCATCGGGTCTGTGCAATTCAAGGCAGCGAGCAATCTCAACATTCGACGCTGATGATATCTCGTCAACGTTAGAGGATTGCGACGCTGATGTTTTTGATCATCGTGAAAATCAGTTGCGGGAATATCCTATCGAGAACGAGAGAGACGAGGAAATAGCTATTTAAAGAGCTGATGATTGGCCTCTCGTTATAGAGGATGAGCAGGAAGACGACATAAATGAGCGATTCCAAAGAGCGGATCACTGGTTTCAAATGCTCGTAACCGATGACCACTCAGGTAAACAATTTTTCTTACGTATGAAAAAGTTAGTAAGCAAGCAAGTAAGTAAGAGGGTACTTCTGTAACAGGGTATTCGTCGGCATCTTTGTTTGACTGGTGAGATCGGTCTGTTTAAGCAGTACTATGGCTCGTGAGAGGTACAAATATAGATAAAAATTCAATAATTTCCGTATTAAACTGTTCTAGAATCTAATACGAGACTCTTTTTCCAGAGGTGCAGAGGAAAACCGGCAGACAACCACGTGTACCAAAAAGTGGACCGCTCGAAAAAATACACCCACCGGGGAAACATTTTGAAATCATCGGCAACTATACACGATATTTCCAGCGGTTTAAAATCCGGGGGCGTGAAACATCATTACGAATTCGCAAACCTGTCTCCGGAGTTAGTGTGGTAGACTGGCTCAACAGGGCATTTCGCGATCTCTTAACGCACATCACGAGCTCCTGCGAGGGAGGCGATTATGTCGGTATTTCGTTTACAGCGAATAGCCTGCCGCATGGTCCCGTGTGGTTATCTTTCCGGCCGGCCAGGGATTATATATTTGAAGATATCTGGCAATTGATAAGCAGCATGGCGCAGAGTGCATCATCTTTAAACATCGATGACGCGCGCACGATAAAAATGTGCGCTGTCGAGGGGGTCGGAGGGCGCAGCCGGAAAGGTCTCACACACGGGGGGTGTTGCAAAGCAATCTATTCTCTCGATCCGGAATACCGACAGTCTATGTTTACCGCGTTCACTGGTAGCGGCCCCAGCATACGCAGAACGAGGAGAAGTACGGTCGGGTTGCCTACATGATAAATGGCAGCGTATTCGGCAAATTAATGGAGTTGTACAAAAACAGGTGGCACTCGAACTTACGCGAGAGGCAGATGTTTACGTATCTGTAGAAGACTGTGGTGTATATGAGATTGCGCGCTATTAGGATTATTTGGTGCGAGACGGCTTTGCAATTGTCGTTTACGAATTTTTAACTTTGGGTCGCGGGAAGGAGCCTCTATTTGATGGGAGACAGCGTGTTCTGGACAGCGTAGGCTCAATTCAGCACACCCTGAACATTTTGTATTACGAGCGCTCACATCATTTCGAGCCTATTCTAAACCTCAGAGCAGCCGTCGGCAGTAGAAATTTCTGTTCCTCATGTAATACTGCATATCGGCGATTCGGTCATAGATGTTCAAAAAAAAAATGTCCTCGGTGCTGGGGGCTACAGACCTGTGATACACTCTCTCGCGATATAATCAGATGTGAAGTATGCAACCGCGATTTTTTCGGAGAGGCCTGATTACAGAGACATAAGGCACCGCTGGTGACCATGAGACGCAGAATGGTTAGCATTTGTGAGTCGCTCAAACGCTGTCGTAACTGCTTTCATACAGTAAGGCCTTTGGAAAAAAAAGAGAAGCATATATGTGGGGCAGGTTTCTGCAAAACATGCAAATCCCATTAGCCGAGTAATCATCTTTGTTTCATGAAACCGATTCGCGGTGATTCAGAATTTCAAAAAATACTGTTTATTTTTTACGATTTCGAAACACAGCAGTGCACACCTGTGAAGGGTGATGCAACTACGCTTGTACACGAGCCAAATCTTTGCGGAGCTCATCGAATTTGCACGTTTTGCTGTGTTCACGACTCTATAACCGAACCGTGCAAGCATTGTGGAGAACACGAATTTGTATTTAGCCACAGCCCCGTAGCACGGCTTGTCGAATTAGCCATGCAACCGCTCAGAGGTTTTTCGCGTACAATCTGTAATGCACATCATGCAGGGGGTTTTGACGCTCAATTCATCCTACGTTATTTCATCGAAGAGAAAAAAACTCAACTCCCTACCTTAATTATGAACGGGACAAAAATTATCACGATGCGCATCGGAAAGGTCACATTTCTCGACAGCCTGAATTACTTCCATATGCCTCTGAGCGGTTTACCGAAAGCCTTTGGGCTTACCGGTGCTATTGTTGAAGCTTTTCCACATTTGTTTAATGGCCGGAAAATCAAAATTACGTAGGCAAACTACCGCCTGTCGAGTATTATTCTCCTCACACGATGCGTGCCGATGAGCGCCGGAAATTTCTCGATTGGTATCGCGAAACGAAAGACAGCAATTACGTGTTCATTTCAGCGGAAGAGCTTGTCAATTATTGTAAGACAGATGTTACGATATTGCGTCGCGCATGTATGGCTTTTCGCAATATGTTCATTAACAGTGGTCGCGTCTGTCCACTTGATGAAAGCACAACAATAGCATCAGCCTGCTTCAGATTTTTTCAAAAAAATTTCTTGAAAGACAATACAATCGGTATTATACCTACGGGGGGATACAGATTGGCGCATAACCAATCGAGAAAAGCAATTTCATGGCTATCATGGAAGGAGCACACGCTAGGTGTTCGTATTATTTACGCAGGCCGATCACGCGAATTCAGAATACTTCAAAATCACTTGGTAGACGGGTACTACGAGACTCCTAACGGTGCGCATGTATTACAGTTTCATGGCTGCTATTGGAACGGCTGCCCACGCTGCTATCCCACAAATATTGACTGTCGACAAAGCGATGGAATACCCATGCAAGATCGTTTCGAGAGAACTACTGCTGTAGCTGATAGAATTCAAACGAGCGGGTATTTGCTCACGGAAATTTGGGAGTGCGAATACGACCGCTTGTTAAATTCGACAGCTGAGATGAGGAGTTTCCTACAGGATAATCCTTTAGTTACAGCAGAGCCTCTCAATCCTCGTGATGCTTTTTTCGGTGGACGGACCGAAAATATGGTTACGCTCTACGATGTTGACGCTACGGAAAAAATACGCTATGTAGACGTTTGTCCTCTGTACCCGTATATCTGTAAGTTGGGTAAATACCCCGTGGGTCATCCGAAAGTATACGTAGGTAAAGAGTGCATGGAATTGACAGGCATCCTGATGATGCCGATCTCACTCTCGTTGAGGGTCTCGTAAAATGTACCGTATTGCCGCCTCGTAATCTTTATCATCCCGTATTACCAGTACGAATACATAATCGATTATTATTTGCTCCATTCCGTAGCTATTGTGAAATTATGAATCAGGGTGAATGTACACACGAAGAGCCTATAGAGCGCGTGTTCGATGGTACATGGGTTGTCGACGAGTTGCGAAGAGCCGTGTCGTGCGGGTATAGAGTAATGGACGTGATTGAAATTTGGCAGTATGAAACGACTCAGTTCAATCGCGATACGCAGAAAGGGGGCGATTTCGTTGAATACATAAATACGTTTTTAAAAATCAAACAAGTCGCCAGCGGGTGGCTCGACAATTGTTCCGGAGATAACGTCGCACAAGACCGCTATATAGACGATTTCGAACGATCCGAAGGAATTAAGCCAAGCCGCGAATCCATAGCTAAAAATCCGCGGCTACGGTCTGTAGCAAAGCTGTGTCTCAATTCATTTTGGGGAAAATTTGGACAGCGAGAAAATTTACCGCAGACAGAAATAGTTTCGAGGCGTAAAAAGCTCATGGAGCTGTTGACTAACCCGGAGTACGAGATCACTGGTATTTTACCCGTAAATAACGATATATTGTATGTAAGCTACACGAAACTCAGCGACGCTATCATATCGTCTAGCATAGCGAATGATGTAGTAGCAGCATACACCACAGCTCAGGCTCGCCTGAAACTTTATAGCTACTTAGAGCGGTTGGATCATCGTGCTTTGTACTGTGATACCGACTCAGTAATTTACGTATCGAATGAAGAAAAAGACGAGTACGAGCCTCCAACAGGCCAACTTTTAGGGGATCTCACAGATGAGCTGAGCACATACGGGGACGGTAGTTATATTAGAAGTTTCATTTCAGGCGATCCCAAATTTTATTCTTTTATCGTGTGCACCCCAAATGGCGAGGAAACAGAAGTAAAGTAAAAGGGATAACGCTCAATTTTGCGAACAAGGGGCTAATTAATTACAACTCGGTGCGCTCTTTCATAACTGGCGAGAGAGACGAACCTGTTGTGCTACGGTATGACGTTATACACCGCACGGCATATCATCAGGTCGTCACACGTCCTGAAACAAAATCATGCAAGCCATCGAGCGTTAAACCAAGACGAGATGGCGAATATGGTACCCTTCCTTATGGCTATAGAGAATGAGAGTTTTCGTATAAAATTGTATAAATAATGTATATAAATAAAGACTTTATGTCACTGTGTATATTCGCCTTTTCATATTCCATTAAAAGGACTCAGAGCAATTAGACAGACCTTTTCGTACTCTATATATGTTTCAAGTAATACGAGGATTGTACTCACTCACCAAGATGGATACGCGGTGGAAACATCCTTGGACAGCGATGGTTTGTGGGCCTACGGGCTGTGGTAAAACATACTTTGTTAAAAAGTTTTTGAAATTCATTCCGAGTATGAAAAGCGAGCCTATTGCGAGAATCATTTTTTATTATTCCGAATGGCAGGCGGCGTACACCGAGTACAGTTCTTCGATAGAATTTCGCGAAGGTTTACCGCAATCTTCGGATTATGCAAGCGATCCGCGCGCAAAACTTATAATTATTGACGATTTGATGCGTGAGGCATCGAACAATAGTGTTGTCAGTAGTATACGGTGCGCTATGGCGACCCCCACTCCTATCCCCACTCCCATCCCCACTCTTCGGGCCTGGTCGGACCGTGTTGAGTGTAGGTGGGAGTGGGGGTAAGTGTCCCCACTCCTACCTGCGCTCTTCGTGATTGGTCGTCGGTCCATGGCGAGTGGGGGTAGGAGTGGGGGGTAGGTGGTGAGGTGTCGCCATAGCGCACCGTCTGTTAGTATTATTATTATTATTAATGAATTTACAAAAAATTAAAATGTAGTTAATTTTACCTGTTGCTGGTGCTGCTGCTAGTCCTGCCAGCCGATGCTCGTGCCGAAAATGTTTTTACAAATAACACACACACACACACACACACACACACACACACACACACACACACACACACACACACACACACATACACACACATCCACAAATGTTTTGAATGTTCAAACATGGGCACGCAGTCGCTGGCGATTCGGTAGCGCAAGCCCTTCCGCAATGAGCTCGCTGCCGAGATCGGCCCCCCGGATATTTAGGCTTACCCAGAGGGAGCTATTTTCAAGCACTTTCATGCTGATATGGGCCGTTGCAATGACACCCAGTGTTACATCACTGAGGTAGCGCTGTACCGAACACGACCATTCCACGTCGGTTGGCTGCACGGCCCATAAGCCGCAGTGGATAGCGGTTATCGGCGTTTGGCAAAAACCCTCCTCCAGATGATAAATCTGTGATTTGTCACAAAAAGCTGAGCAGCCATGGTCCAGCAACCAAATCTCAGCGTATCCCGTGCTATCAATATCGATAACGCTGCACCGCCTTACAGTTGCGCTCGAGCGAACGGCGCAAAACACCCCGGCAGCGAGCTCTTCATCGCGCAGGAGAGTGCCCCTATTATTATCAATGTAATAAGCCATCATTGACAGTGTATTGTCGATGTACAGCTGTTTTAATGCCGTCGGACGTAACCACATACTCGTCGGGCTGTCGACGTTGACAATTTCGACCGGCACGTCCTCGTTCCCGAACCACGCGAGATCCAGAGGTTTTATAATGCTTTCCATATTTATTTTTCTTTTCACTCGCGATTAAAAATTTGAAATTGTTGTGGCACGTTACGACGGCGAGAGAATACTGAGGGTGATTCTTTGCTCTGCCATCGTCGAGATGCAATGACCGGTCGAATAGCAGCATCAGCGAAATTGCACGTGCCCATATTAATTTCTTGGATATCTCATAGTAAATACTGTCGTCATCATTTCTTGGATATCTCATAGTAAATACTGTCGTCATCATTTGGTTACAGCTCGAGCTCGCAATGCTTTTTGCGCCGGTCTCCGTTAAGCATATGTATAATGCTCAATTACGCACAAGCGTTGCCTGTACAGGCGGCCTGCAGTATATAGTATATCTGCATATGTGTATGTACGCGCCAATTATTACAATTACAGCTTCTGAATTTAGGATTATATTTTGGTTATTTTACAGGCGGCCGGCAGTATATAGTATATCTACACATCTGTGTATATACGCGCCAATTATTACAATTACAGCTTCTGAATTTAGGATTATATTTTGGTTATTTTTGAAGTAAAACTTCTTTAGCCGCGCTGAAGTGAATCCGTAGGAAGAAACACAGCACAAAGAGGAGAAGCCGAGGATAGAGATGCCGCGGAGAGCGTAAGAAGCACCGAACAAAGAGGAGACGCGAAAGGGCTCTCGGCGTCTCCTCTTTGTGCGGTGCTTCTTTCGAGCTCCATGCTGGCGTAAGCATGGTATATAAAACTACTTGTGGGGTGTGCGTGAGTATATAGTAGTGTATATACCATGTTGATATATATCTATGTGCCCCTCACACATATAGCGTTCCCTGCACGCTCAACGACGGGGTCGAGAAGCGATATATATATACATTTATACATATGTACTACAGTTATCATAAACTGATAGTTTCGTTTTTTGCACTATACCTCAGCGGTAAATGATGAATAAAATTTGACGTATTTTATATTGACGTGTTGTGCTGTAGTGAAATTATTAATGGCCAATTGCCACCCTGTATTACACCGTAAGCATTTTTGCGCGACTGTAGCTCGAACGCGCGATACTTTTTTGCTTTTGCGTGAGCGTTGATCTTCGCTCAGTATATGTTCATATAGTATATCTATACATCGGCGTGTATACGAGTTATCATTACAATTACAGCTTCTGAATTTAGGATTATATTTTGGCTATTTTTTGCCTACGATTCGTGTAGAACAATATATGTATATACATTTATTGAGCTCTTTGTACATAGAGATGTCGCGGCGAGTGAAAGAAGCACCGAATAAAGAGGAGACGCGAAGAACGTGGGGGAGGGCTCTCGGCGTCTCCTCTTTGTGCGGTGCTTCTTTCGAGCTCCATGCTGGCGTAAGCATGGTATATAAAACTACTTGTGGGGTGTGCGTGAGTATATAGTAGTGTATATACCGTGTTGATATATACTATGTGCCCCTCACACATATAGCGTTCTCTGCACGCTCAACGACGGACCGAGAAGCGATATATATATATATATATATATATATATGTACTACAGTTATCATAAACTGATAGTTTCGTTTTTTGTACTATACCTCAGCGGTAATTGATGAATAAAATTTGACGTATTTTATATTGACGTGTTGTGCTGTAGTGAAATTATTAATAGCCAATTGCCACCCTATATTAGACCACTGTAATATAGGGCGATTGAGCGCTGATCCTCGCTTAGTATATTTTCATATAGTATCATTTATTGAGTTCTTTGTACACACCACCACCACAAAGATGCTGCTCTGAACGATAGTAAATACCATCATCAGCATTTTTGCACGTGTGGTTTTGTGCGAACGTCAAATGCAATCTGTATATCTGTACACATACATATACACAACGCATAAATATAGTCTATATATCCGATATTATTTTTTAAATTGTCACGAAGATGCGCATTTTTGCACGACTGCAGCGCGAACGCCTGATGCTTTTGCTCGAACGCTGATCTCCGTTAAGTAGATCTATACATCAGCGTATATGCGCGTTATCATTACAATTACAGCTTCTGAATTTAGGATTATATTTTGGCTATTTGTGCCTACGATGAGCGTACAGCAATATATGTATACACATTTATTGAGGCCTATGTACGCATCACCACAAAGATGCTGTTCTGAGCGGGGGTAAATACTATCATCAGCATTTTTGCACGGGTGATTTTGCATGAGCGTCGAATGTAATCTGTGTATCTGTACACATACAAACACACAACGCATACATATAGTCTATATACACGATATTATTTTTAAAATTGTCGCGAAGATGTTGCTGTGGGTCATAGTAAATACTATAGGCAGCATTTGCATGGTTGTACAATTAATATGTGGAGCCGCGGGTAGCGTTGCTAAGAACACGGGCGCTCTCAAATCTGCAATTTAGTAAAACATAGCTAGGCTCGAGAAATCGCGGGATATCGTTTACATGTCAGGATTTTATATGCACTGGAAATACAAAAGATCACCAGTCTTGTGACAGCCGTGTGACGATCTAAGTGTATTCAGTCTCCCGGACATAATGCCGAACCGCGCCCTTCGCTCGTGTATCCTCGCTTTTTTAAAATTAGCGATAATTCACAGCGCGCATATTAGGCGTCGCTGTAATCCCTCATGGTGTAGGAGTTTAAGAGATTTATCGACTGATAGACTCGTTAACCGTTTAAAATATATTTTATGGTGGACACCTTTGCGTGTTATTGTGATAGCTTACAATAGAGGGATTCTCAGAGGCTGCAAAGTGTTAACGTGCGTGTTTGAAGAATTACAACGACGAGGGCTTGAAGATTCTTCAGCAATCCGAGGGATTCGCAACGAAATTCGATGTGAGTAATATTTAGCACTATAGCAAAGAATAACAGAATCGAGTTTGGATTGGGTGGGTTTGTGCATTTTTAGCTGGGATTATTTACTAAACTAAATTCATCGTTTAGTATATAGCCAGCTGCTAGAAGCCTCAAGTGATGAAGAAGCAGATCTCATAGAAGCGACGCGGGCTGCGGAAGAACAGGATTTGTGGCGCCGAACACACCCCGAAAACCGTAAGTATTGAAAACTGCTAGGGGCGTGGTATATTGTATACGAACAATAATAATAATAATGAGGATAACTTCAACAGAATCAGCGACTTCATCGGAGCTCAACTTCAATGATGATGACGATGATGATGATGATGATGATGATGATAACTCGGTGATAATTGCCGTCATAGAAGCAGCGCAGGCTGTAGATGATGAGGCGGCGCAGACGCAGCATACAACAAATCGTAAGTACTTAAAATCGTGAATGATCGTTAAAATATTATTATGAATAATAAAAAATTTCATTCAAATATCAGCATCTCGAGGCGAGCACGGAGAAGAAGATGGCGCCGTGGCAGGGCCATCAGGCTTATGCAATGAAAGCAGCAGCCCGCTCATCGCCGGTGCTGAACCAGAAACAGCAAGGGTTCCTGAAAACACTCAACGGACCAATAGCACTGCTGATAATAATAATGAGCGTGATGCAATTGACGAAGAAGATGTATCAATCATGGCAAGGGAAAACCAACTATGGGAAGACCAATTATGGGAACAACAGCCTCAGGAAATATTACCGGCACAGCAGGCCCATGAAAGAGCTGACGCGTGGTTCGATCACCTCATGGTCGATGATTCGGGTAAATATGAATTTTATCCTAAATTATATCCAGATTCTTCGGTGTGAAAATAAGCGTGTGTGTTTTGTGTTAGGATATTCGACAACTGTCTCACGATGAAGATACTCTACGACTCTACAAATCCTTATTTTACAAAAAAGCGCTGAGATACTTTCATTTCTACAAAAATTATCATTGTAAAAAACGCTGAGATAATTTAATTTCTGTAAACATTATCATTGGATGTCAATAAATATAATAAAATTTAAACCCTCATACTCTTTTCTTCAGGAATACAGAAAGGCGCTGGAAGCACACGGAGCGCGCATACATATAGCGACATACACCCACCAGGGGTTCGAATCGAAATAATTCAGGACACTGCGCGTTATTTTAAGCGTTTTGAACTTCGCGGTCGCGAGACAACTATGCGTATTCGCGAACCACCGCCAGGAACGAGTGTAATGAGCTGGCTTGAAGGGGCGTTCAATGATCTACTCACGCATATAACTAATTCGTGCGAGGGTGGCGGTTATGTAGGAATATCGTTCACCGCGAGTACTTTGACACACGGCCCCGTATGGCTTTCTTTCCGCCCTGCTCGCGATTACGTGTTTCAAGACATATGGCAACTCATAAGTAGTGTTGCTCAAAGCGCCGAATCTCTTAATATCGACGACGAGTGTAATATAAAAACGTGTGTTGTCAAGGGTGTGGAGGGTAGGGGGCGTCGGAAAGGCTTAACACATGAGGGCGTAGCAAAAAGATCTATCTTAACGATTCGCAACGATGATAATTTATGTTTATCGCGCTCGTTGGCAGCAGCCCTCGTGCATGCGGAACGGGGTGAAATACGCACGGGCAACTTACATACAAAATGGCAGAGGGTGAGACAGGTTAATGGATCGGCTCAAAAAATGGCAGCACTTGATCTTACGCGACGCGCAAATGTCAGGATACCGCGAAAAGGATGTCGCGTAATTGAAATCGGTCATTATCAGGATTACTTATCGCGTGATGGTGTTGCGATTGTCGTTTTTGCGTTTTTGGACTTGGGGCGGCGTAAAAAAAAGCCCATCTTCAATGGCACGCAAAGCGTCTTGAACACCGTAGGAACGGTGCAACACACGCTGTATATCTTGTATCACGAGCGCTCGAACCATTTCGAGCTGATTCTCAACCTGAGAGGAGCGACAGGCAGTACAGGTTTTTGCACATCGTGCGATACACTATATCGTAAATTAGATCATCGATGCAGAGGAGAAAGATGCGCTCGTTGTTTCACGATACCCCCATGCACCCCGGACTCGTCAGATACGATCAGATGTGTGGTGTGCAGCCGTGTTTTTTTCGGGGAGACATGCTTCAAGAATCATATTAGCGCCGAAGCGACCCACAAACCCACTGTTTGCGCGACCATTAAACGCTGTCGCGACTGTTTTGGCATAATAAGGCCGTTAGACAAAAAGAAGAAGCACGTGTGCGGTGAGGGGTACTGCAAAACTTGTAAATCCGATCGGCCATACAATCATTCATGTTTTATGAGACCCCTTGTAAAGGATAGAGATCTGAATAAAAAGCTATTCATCTTCTATGATTTTGAAACGCAACAGTGCAGCCCTTTGGAGGGTACCACAGGCACACGCGTACACGAGCCGAATCTCTGTGTAGCTCAAAGGGTCTGTACAAGCTGTTGCGATAACGACTCTATAACAGAGCCTTGCGAGTTCTGCGGTGTGCATGAGTTTGTATTTAAACACAACCCAGTAGCTCAGCTGGTGGAGCTTGCTATGCAAGATATCAAAGGGTTTTCGCGTACAATATTAATTGCTCACAATGCTGGAGGTTTCGATGCACAGTTTATTCTACGCTATCTTATCGATGAAAAAAAGACCCAGTTGCCATCGCTAATAATGAACGGAACAAAAATTATCACCATGCGTATTGGGAGGCTAGTCTTCCTCGATAGTCTACACTACTTTCATATGCCTCTGAGCAAATTACCGAAATCCTTTGGGTTAACTGACACCCTAGCGAAAGGTACTTTTCCCCACTTATTCAATAAACTCGAAAATCAGTATTATGTAGGAGAATTACCACCGAAAGAGTATTATTCTCCTGATAGTATGTCAGCAACCGTGCGTAATGATATATTCGAGCCGTGGTATTGCGAATTGAAAAACACAAATTATGTGTTCGATTTTCAAAAAGAAATTGTAGCCTACTGCAAAAATGATGTTACGATATTGCGGCAGGCGTGTATGGTTTTTCGGAAAATGTTCATAGCCATAGGGTGTGTTTGTCCGTTCGACGAGAGCACGACGATAGTGTCAGCCTGCTTTCGGATTTTCCGGAAAAATTTCCTCAAAGATGATGCGATCGGGATCATACCGAGAGGTGGCTACAGATGGGCGGATAATCAATCGAGAAAAGCAGTTTCATGGCTCGTATGGATGGAACATTCCCTAGGGCAACGTATTATTCACGCAGGCCGGTCGCATGAGTTCAAGCTTCCTCAGAATTTAACGGTAGATGCTTATTACGAGGCCTCTGAAGCGTCACATGTATTACAGTTCCATGGATGCTACTGGCATGGCTGTCCGCGTTGCTATCTATTGAACAGAGACCGGATACAGAGCGACGGTGTGTCTATGAACGAGCGTCACGAGAGAACGATAGCGGTAGCTTACACCATACGAAATAGCGGGTACACACTGACGGAGATTTGGGAGTGCGTGTATGATCGTATGCTCGAAACAAATACTCAGATGCAAGCTCTTGTACGGGATCATGCGCAAGTTACAACGGAGCCTCTTAATCCTCGTGATACTTTTTTCGGGGGCCGCACAGAAAACATGGTTACGCTCTACGATGTAGAGGAGGATACCGAGCGGATACGATACGTCGATGTATGTTCTTTATATCCGTATATTTATAAATACGGTCAATACCCCGTGGGCCATCCGCGCGTATACGTAGGTGATGAGTGTATGGAGTTAACAGGACCCAGTAACAGCGATCTCACGAAAGTCGAAGGCCTTGTTAAGTGTACGGTGTTACCGCCGCGAAATCTCTATCATCCGGTGCTACCGGTGCGTATGCATCAGCGTTTGTTATTCGCTCTCTGTCGAAGCTGCTGCGAGCGCATGAGTTAAGATGAATGTGAGCATGAAAATCCTACAGAGCGTGTGTTCAATGGTACGTGGGTAGTCGATGAGTTGCGAAAAGCTGTATCATGCGGCTACAAAGTGATTCGCGTAGAAGAAATCTGGCAATACGCGGTAACGCAATACAATCGTGATACACGGTCTGGCGGCCATTTTACCGAATATATAAACACATTCCTGAAAATTAAACAAGAAGCTAGCGGCTGACCTACGGGGTGTTTGGATAACGGTGATGCTCAAGAACAATACGTCGCAGATTTCGAGCGTTCAGAGGGTGTCTAACTGCGTCGTGAGGCAATAGCGAAAAACCCCGGATTGCGTCAAGTAGCTAAATTATGTCTCAACTCTTTTTGGGGAAAGTTTGGGCAGCGCGAAAATCTGCCGCAAACGGTTATAGTTTCGTCGCGCGCCGAGATCCTGGAAATATTGACTAATGCCGAGTACGAAATCACCGGTATCTTACCTGTAAACCATGAGATATTGTATGTCAGCTACATAAAAAAAGACGATGTCGTAACCCCGTCAGGTATAGCGAATTCTGTTATCGCCGCGTATACAACAGCTCAGGCTCGATTGAAACTTCATAGTTATCTAGAGCGCCTAGATAGGCGTGCGTTGTACTGCGACACCGATTCAGTTATTTACGTGACGAAGAATAACCCTGCTGAATACGAGCCGCCAACAGGTCAACTTTTAGGAGATCTTACAGACGAGCTGGATCCGGGGTGTTATAACAAATCTTTCGTTTCCGGAGGGCCAAAATTCTATTCATTCATAATCAGCGGCCCTGATGGTGCCGAAAGCGAGGCTTGCAAAGTCAAAGGTATAATGCTCAATTTCGCAAACAGTCAATTGATTAATTATAGCACAATACGCTCCTATGTAGTTGACGACAAGGTGGAACCTATCGAGCTGCAATACGACGCTATACGTCGTACGCCGTTTCATCATGTTGTCACGCGTGCCGAAAAAAAGAAATGTAAACCGTCGAGCGTCAAACAAAGACGTTGCGGTGAATACGGCTCGCTCCCGTATGGCTACAGGGGAGAATAAACTATTTCATCTAAATGTAAATAATGTAAAATATTTATGCTGTTATTGTACAATAAAAGGTTTATACATATTCCGGCTGTTCGAACCCTTTATCTTGCCCTGTTGTGTAAACATTTACGCATTCGTACAGATGGACACGCGGTGGAAACATCCCTGGACCTCGATGATCTGCGGCCCCACCGGCTGCGGCAAAACGTACTTTGTAAAAAAGTTTTTGAAGTTTATTTCGGGTATGAGCAGTGAGCCATTCAAGAGAATTATTTTATATTATTCCGAGTGGCAGCATGCATACTCGGAGTATGGTACGTCGATAGAGTTTCATGAAGGCCTACCGCAGAGTGCCGATTATGCAAACGACCCCCGTGCGAAACTCATAATCATCGACGATTTGATGCGTGAGGCATCGAACAATAGCGTTATAGATCTTTTCACCAGCGTTGTTTTTATTACCCAAAACTTATTCCATCAAGGACACGGACAACGAGATATTTCGCTGAATGTCAGCTATATCGTCATTTTCAAAAATCCTCATGATCGTGCTCAAATACAGCATCTCGCACGCCAGGTATATCCGGAAAACCCACGCTTTTTACAGGAGGCGTATCACGATGCAACGTCCAAGCCTCATGGTTATTTGTTGCTCAATTTGAAACAATCAACACCTGATAACTGTAGATTTCGCACCGGTATTTTTCCGACGATCCTCATCATTTTGTGTACGTACCGCGAAAAAAGTTGAAAAGCAGCTGCAGTGCTGGCGAATTGCCAGTTCAGCGCATGTAATGCCGTCTAAAGGATCGTCGCGTTACGATAAATGCATCGCCGTATTAAGCGCGTTTCAACAAACCAGCACGATACGAAGAGAGTCTGACTCGCGCAAATCAAATTCAAGCACAACTCATTGTGTTTGCGAGTGTGCCTGGCGCATTCTTAAGGGTATCACTATTCCGAAGACTCCACTGTACAAAAGAAGTTAAAAGAAGTGATACATCTAGACGATCGACAGTTCCATACGCGTAATGGCGCGAGGTGGTTCACCGCTCTGCAAAAAGCACGTTGCAATATTGCGAGCTCTTCAGCATCTCAATAAGGAGCAGCGCGAGGCTATTTTGCGTAAGGCAGACCCGGGTACCATCCGCTATATTTGTGAGTGCGCCTTGAACGTCCTTTGCGGCAATGTGGCTCTGAAGGCCGATCAAAGAAAAAAATTACGTCGGTACGCCCCCGTTCTGCGTCGTTTAGCCTCAAAAAAAACTGCTGGAAGAGTAAGAAACGATTCGTTGTTCAGAGCGGTGGGTTTCTACCGCTCTTACTAGCACCAATACTAGGCACTGTTCTATCGAATTTGATTGGTGGGCGTGGATAATGGAGCACGCAAGAAAAATGGTACTCGTACCAGAGGAACATTTATCGCAGCTGGGCTCACAAAGTCATAATCAGCCAGCGTTTAGCACGGCTACGTTTCAAACGCGCCCAGCGCAAGGAATTGATGCTACGCTAACTAGATTAGATACAGAGATGAATGAAATTCTGAAATCTAATGCATACAAGGATGAGAGGGAAAAGTGGGCTGCATACTTGACTGTACTACAACGTTATCTCCATTTCGTCGATGACAAGAGAGCTCAGCAGTACCGCGCGCTCATGAAGAATAAATATACTGTAGAGCCTGGTTGCGATAAAGAAGAAACCTGTAATGACATGAATGATTCCGTCATCATTGAGAGTATACCGGCCAAATTTCGCATTAAAGCGAAACTGCTGCTTCGCCGGTTACGTGACGCACCACGAGCCCCCGTCAGAGCGGCAGTGGTTATTTTAATAAGAAAAGACGTGTAACCTGGGCTAACCTAAAATTATAATCATGAAAACCTTAGAAAAAGTGTGCTTTAATCCAATCCATGAAGCATCGTTTTCAGGCGCCACCAAATTGTTACACCAGGCGCGTCAGAAAAAAATTTCCAAGATAAAGGCGCTGCATTGGCTTGAAGCACAGGATGCTTACACAAAACACAGGCCCGTGCGTCATCGCTTTCAGCGGCGTTTTATAACGTACGGAACATTGATGATTTTTGGGAGGCTGATCTCGTAGATCTTCGCTCGATTAAGGCTTATAATGATGGCTGTTTACCTCCTCGTCGTTATAGATGTTCTTAGTAAATTTGCATGGGTTCAGCCTTTACGCGATAATACCGCTGCATCTGTGGCTAAAGCCTTTGAGCTCATTTTATCTAAAAAAAAAAGTAACGCTCGGTCGCCCGTTTGCCTACAGATCGACAAGGGTAAAGAATTTATCGGCGCTGTATTTCAGACCCTCTTAAAGAAAAAAAATATTCAGTTTCGTGTTGCGAGAAACCCTGATATAAAAGCGGCTATTGTCGAGAGATTCAATAGAACGCTGAAAGAAAGAATGTGGCGTTATTTCACGTATTCTGGACAAAAACGTTACCTTGACGTTCTGCAGAACATCGTTTCGGCCTACAACAATTCTACGCATAGCGGTATAAAAATGGCTCCTGCCTCTGTGATGCTCGCTACAGCCGCTGGGGCTCGGCATAACCTGATGCAGCGCTACAAGAGAACAGAGCATTGCTCTCCTAAATACAATGTGGGCGATATCGTACGTATCAGTAGCGCGAAGGCAGCCTTCGCAAAAGGTTACGAGGGTGGGTGGAGCAGCGAGCTATTCAGCATTCACTGTGTATCACACAGTATTTGCCCCGTAATATACATTCTGCGTGATCTCCACGGCGAGGACATTGATGGTATATTTTATGAAGCTGAGTGATCGAGAGTGCAAACGAAGAAGAAAAGGCCGGTAGAATGAAGGACGAGTTTTACATTGTTTTACCCAGCAATAGTAGTATGAGTTATTATCCCGATAATGTGACAACACGGTATACCACTCATTTACCGCAATGTGTGTCTCTCCATGGTAGCTGGGCCGTTCCTTTAGCGGAAATACACATACCCATGAAAATTTTGCATGTACCTTCCGAGGGTAAGCGGAACTTCATTAATATCGTAACGAACATTACAACATCGGGCGTTGATGCAGACATCGACTATAAGGAAGATCGTATCTGCGTACCGCCTGGCGTATATCATAGCATAGAAACATTACTCGAGACTATCAACGAAATACCCTGTGTTGCGGGTCACCTGAAATTTAAGTACGCTCACAACGGCTATGTGACGGTGACGCGTATCTGCGAATCATGTAAGAACCTGGAGCACTACTTCCACTTCTCCGACGTGCTGAGCAAGGTTTTAGGATTCACTCAAGCTGAGGAAGGGGCAGTGGTTCAGAGCGAATACACTGCCCAAAGACCCGCCAATCTAGCCAATGAGACACCCGATATGATGTACGTTTATACTGATATCTGTGAACCCTATATCACTGGCGATGTGCACACGCCTTTGCTACGCGTTGTACCCTCCGCTGCCGCTGATAACCGTAATTACGGGTCTGTGAAAATAAGAAGTTTCTCACCACCACGCTATGTTCCTCTATTACGCACTAGTTTTCAAACAATTACTATGACGAATATTTTGATATGCAAACGGGAGGTGGTGGTGTTCGAACAGGTTATGGGGGGATCAGCCATGTGTATATTGGCTCACCGAATCAACGAGGTCATGGCATTGGAAGTTTCCTAGGGGGCCTCTTTCGCCGTATAATACCGCTCTTGAAACAAGGTGCTCGGACTGTCGGTAAAGAGGCCCTTCGCTCGGGTATTAACATGGCCACGGATGTCATGGATTCCGGCATGCACCCGAGAGAAGCATTCAAAGCGCGCCTGCGCGAGTCCGGGGAAAATGTGAAGCGCAAGGCTGAAGAGAAAATCAGTACGCTCATGAAGGGCTCCGGCTATAAAGCTAGTAAAATTAATAAACGGATGCATTCTCTCACTGAGAGCGCATCACGACGCACCGGTGCAAAGAAAAGAAAGAAGACCGTGAAGTCGCGAAAACGCTCAGGCAGTGTGAAAAAGAA
Organism: Dyspetes luteomarginatus; assembly: GCA_963669185.1. Classification (NCBI taxonomy): domain Eukaryota; kingdom Metazoa; phylum Arthropoda; class Insecta; order Hymenoptera; family Ichneumonidae; genus Dyspetes; species Dyspetes luteomarginatus. Next base: position 12,830,212 of record OY769904.1, read on the forward strand.
GCGGAGTAAGAAGAAGCCAGTGAAAAGAAGACCGAAAAAGTCAACCGTCAAGAGACGTAACAAGAAATCAAGAACACTGAGGGATTATTTTGCTTTGCCTAAACTGAGAAAATGGTGTTCCTGCACGCACACTCGTGTGAGTGCCTTAAGTCGGAACTTGAACTATTTACACTACCACCGACCCAGACAACAATTGAGGGAACACATTCAGTGTATTATGAGCCAATCTCATCGTTGACGGACGATTCGCCGATAGAGTTTGTCATACCAGGGCAGGGGGATGAGTACATTGATCTTGCACATACCATGCTGAGTATGCGTGTTAAGATAGAAACTCCGGCCACAAAGGAGGGCGAGCTCATCAAAGTAGGACCAGTCAATAATCTTCTGCACTCAATGTTCAACCAGGTCGATGTATTTTTGAATCAGAAGCTCGTCTCACCTCCTAACAATGCCTATGCATATAGAGCGTACATTGAAACACTCTTGAATTACGGGCATGCTGCGACGACCTCGCATCTTACGAGTGTTCTATGGTATAATGATACAGCTGGTAAAATGGATGATACGGGCGATGATAATAACGGTCTTGTGTCCCGGCGCGCTGTATTAGGTAAGAATAGAACAATCGACCTCCTCGGCTATTTGCACTGCGATATCTTTAATCAAGAGAGGTTTTTGCTAAACGGCGTCGAAATGCGTCTGCGGCTCGTACGGATCAATAATGCTTTTTGTCTCATGAGTTCTTCGAAAGAATGCACGATACGTATTACAGAGGCTTCGCTGCTTGTACGTCGCGTTAAGATAGCTCCAGGCATACTTTTGGCTCATGCAAGGGCTCTGTCCAAATCTACAGCAAAATATCCTTTGACGCGTGTCGAGGTTAAAGCGATATCGATGCATGCAGGGGTACACGGGGATACTCTTGATAATGTCATATTGGGCCAGTTACCCAAACGTATAATTGTCGGTTTTGTCGATAATAAGGCTTTCAACGGTGATCGCGCCATGAATCCATTCAATTTTCAAAATTACCAAATTAATTATCTTTCTTTGTATGCGGACGGCTTGCAAATACCGTCAAAGCCTCTACAGCCAGACTTTATAGATACTAATATGTGTGTGGACGCCTATCATACATTATTTTCCGGTACAGGTATTCACTTTCTCAATGAGGGTAATTGTATTTCACGCTTAAGCTATCCGTGGGGTAATTGTCTCTTCGCATTTGATCTTACACCCGATCTCTCGGCTAATAGTAGCACTCATTGGAACCTGGTGAGACACGGTAGTGTGAGGATAGAAGTACGCTTTGCGGGAGCCCTAGCTTCAACAATTAATTGTATTGTATATGCTGAATACGATAATGTGTTGGAGATCGACTCATCACGGCAAGTGGTCATGGACTTCAGCGGCTGATGAGAGAGAAGCGCCTTCAGTTTGCGTCCATCGTTTGGAGTGTGACGGTCGAAAAAAAAAAGATTTTATCATGAATATCGTTATTGATATACAGGGAATGAGGATTAACGATAATCAGTTTATACCTAAAGAAGTAGCTGTCATCTCGGTACAGACTGAGGACTTTGATCATTGGCTTGTAAAACCGCCCTACGCGTATGACAAATTGTCACCCTCTGTAAAGAGACAAAACATGCGCCTATGCGCTGATATTCATGGTATAGAATGGCCTGAAGGTGATATATCACTACATTCGCTGGACGCAAATCTGAAGAGAATCGCGACCCAGGCTGTACGGATCTTTACAAGAGGCTCTGAGAAAGCGTCATATCTAGCTCAGCTCACGGGATGTTACATTATAAATCTGGAAGAAGATGATGAGGCTCCTTCATTCCGCCACATGCCACGAAGTGACACACGCTGCATGTATCACGGTGTGGTAAATAAAAAACACACATACAAATGCGCTCTGAACAACGCTACCCGGATCAAAGCATGGCTCTGTCATAGCTAACAAATCGCCTCCTTATGGGAGTATAGAACTACTACATCGTGGCACGTCAGTATGCCCGAGTACGCGTCAGAAGAAGAAGAAGAAAACCCCTTGGGCCATGAACAGTCTTCAAATTCTGCAATCTCTCCAGAACATAAAGGATCATACGGTGGGCGTGTACCCAGCAGATCGTATCCCGAGGGTGTGGACGAAACCAACGGCATTCGTGGTTAACACCGATGGCCACAAACTACCAGGGGCCCACTGGGTCGCCATGTACGTCGATCGAAATGGACACGGATGGTTCTTCGACAGTTACGGACTACCACCAATCATTCCGCAGCATCTCGCTCGTCTCCGAAGAAACTGCAGACTCTTCCGCTGCAACGCAACGCAGCTTCAAGGCCCGAATTCACAATGTTGCGGACAGTATTGTGTTATGTTTCTTCATTATATGGCTACTGGTTTCGGTATTCACCGCTTTAGATGCGTATTTTCGAATGATTTGCAGCGAAACGATAAAATAGTGGATGAGTATTATAATGCGTATATCGATAAGCGCAGCAAATCTCCGGGTGTAGTTTCCAATATGAATGGTTGCGCTGGTGGGGGGTATAGAAATAAGCATCTACATTGTATACAGAACTGCTGTTCCCGTGTACGATAATAATAAAAAGTTACATTGAAATTTACACTTTTTTCTACCGTTCCTTGAACTGCGATCACGTGTCTTAGAATCGGCATTCTTTTGGGTCCAAAAGTCGCTTCCAACGACTATCATATTTTCGAACATCGTATGCGTCAAACCAATGATCTTTCGAAGGTTTGCAAAAAAAAAAAAATGCTGATTCCATAGGGTATCATATATAGACGATCAGATTTCTTTTTGTCTTTGTTATGTCTAACAAAAATGAGTAATCCTTGTCGTGGAGGCCTGGTGGAGGGGCAACTGCAGAGTATAATCTAGAACTTGGAGAACGGTCATCATTCGCGATCGAACCAGTGGTCAGATATCGAAGTAAAACTCCAAAGACTCTCTCTCTCTCTCATTTGCTCTCGTTTGAGGTGTATGCAGAGAAAACGACGCGAATTAAAGCGGCGGATAGAAGCACTTTTACAAGACATCACGTCTATAAAAGCAGTTATACAAGCGAGATCGCAATTTCTCTCTTTAATACGAAAATTTGACGACCTCGATATTTACGATGGATTTCGCACGAATTAACAAAGTGGGCCAGACGGCGGCCTTTCTACCGGTGAAAAAGTTATCAGAACTAGAGCTCGAAAAAGACTACAATATCAGCAATATAAGAACTGTTCAAACTAAATGGGGTTCGCGTATCGTCATTGACGTGGAAAACGTATTTGCGTGTTTCCTGCCAGCCAGATTCGTCAAGCTATTCGAAGAAGACGATGATCTTTTTCAACAGCTGATAGTCGCAGCCCGTGAAAATAATCTGGCGGTGCAATATCACGGTACAAAATTCAATAATTTGGAATTTAAGCCGTCTACAAAACATTAAGCCCCGCGATGTCTGCAAAACGTGCCGAGAATATACGTCCGCTATTGGGGTCGTTCGCATATAAGCTAAATAATTTGTGGACAAAATCTGTGTGGGTGGGCCTGGATATTTGTCGGAGTGGTACGTTACGACCTGTGATTAGGTTCATATGTGACATCCACGGCTGCTTAACGCTGGACGACGCTTCTTGGCACGATTTTCAAAATCATATCAACACCATCGCAGAGTTCTTTAGCGACATAGAGGCGGAAGAAGAAGAAGAAGAAGCGTGCATTGCGAATATACCATTCGGTCATAATTACATTTTACAACGATATAAACGCACGAAACACATTTCTGTAATTATTCAGCGCGTAAATGAGCAGCGTGCGGACCTTACACATCGCTCGTTACCGATTTTCCATCTCACAAAAGAACGATTCATTTTACTCACATTTTTACAAACTAGCATAAACAGAAATATTTCATGGCTTCATCGTGTTCGCAACGAGGTGACAGCTTGCAGAGACTCTCTTATACATACAATAGCATCAGAAATATCCGTTTTTAAAACGAGCTGCATAGGACGTAATATTCGCACAAAGCGTGCGAAAATACGAGCTCGAGCTGTCCAAAAAGTAACAACGTCAAAAAACTCATATAGTGAATTACCTACTTATAGAAAAGCAACGATAATTGACAATCTATTGATACACCATTTGGATCACATCGTTAAAACTGTTATAGCCTGTAAGGAATAATTCTCATTGTATTTTCTCATTGTATAAAGCATTACGTATATTTAAGTGAAAAAAAAATGTATATAAAAAATATTAATAAACTAATAAAAAGAAAAAAAGTATGGATTATTATTATTATTTGAATAATAATAATAATCGGTCCGCTCTGGCTAGCCCGCAGAACTCTCCCCCCACCACCTCTCCCCATCACGGCCCCACCACGCTCGGAAAAGAGGCTCTGGCGTGGGGGAAAGTGGAGGGGTTAGGAGTGGGGATAGGAGGGGGGGTCGCCAGAGTGGGCCACATACTACTATCAGGATATAAAATGAGCAGTCATCAACCGCAGCATCATTCATTGTTCGGCCATACAGCTTCACACATCGCCCTACCTGCATTCACAGTGCTCAAAGCTATTAAGGGTCGGAGTTCTGAACGATCAACAAGTAAGAAAAAGAGGAAGAGCATTGAAAAAGTTGTAAAATCACTTAAAGGGATAAACAAAAATAATATAAAAAAAAGAAAATCTGCAAAGACATCTAAGAAAAAAGTAGCAAGTAAGATTCGAGGTACGAAAGTTGTCGGCGTAAAAAGCGTACCGCTGCTGATATATTTGGATAATTATTCAATAATTTTTAGTTTTATATTTTTAACTAAGAGTTGAATTGTAAAAGTGTGGAGAAATGGTTTTTTTCATTCTCATTCTTGCGAGTGCTTGAAATCAGAGTTGGGCTTATTTGCCTTACCATCAACTTAGACGAGCATCGAAGTTTCGCAAGGCATACATTATAAACCTATATCCTCACTAACTGACGAGGCTCCCATTGAATTTGTTGTACCGGGTCATGGCGACGAATATATCGATTTAGCACATACAATCCTTAGTATCCGCGTACAGTTAAAACCTCGCTCCAGCGACGCTGTTCTAATCGATAAAGTAGGGCCTGTTAACAATGTGTTACACTCTCTATTCAATCAAGTAGATGTGTCATTCAATCAAAAACTTGTATACCCATCGAATGATGCGTATGCATATAGAGCATATATCGAAACACTGTTGACCTATAAGGCTTTAACAAAAAAAAGTCATCTTGGCGCTAGCATGTGGGTAGATGATACACCCAGCTATTTTGATGAGATACCTCAAGCAACTGCAGGGGGTCAAACACTCACTAAAAATCTAAACTCCGGTCTGAGAACTCGTCAGGCTATGATGCTAAATGGGTGTATGGTAGATATTCGAGGCTATCTTCATTCAGATATATTTAATCAGGAGAAATTTTTGCTCAATGGTATTGAATTACGTCTTCGACTAGTACGCTCAAGAGATACATTTTATGTTATGGATGGTAGTGCTAAGGATTATACCGTGCATATTACTGATACGAGTCTTATCGTACGCCGCGTTCAAATTACTCCTGGAATTTTACTGGCTCCATGCGAAAGCTCTAAGCAAGGGCACTACTAAATATCCCTTTACGAGAGTTGAGGTAAAACCATTTACAATACATAGCAGCGTTCATGGGGAGACACTATATAACGTTATACTAGGTCAACTGCCAAAAAGAATCATTCTTAGTTTCGTTGATAATAAAGCATTCAATGGTGATAGAAAGCGGAATCGCTTAAATTTTCAACATTTTGATATAAATTATCTATCGCTTCACGTAGATGGTGTACAGATTCCTGGCAAGCCTTTGAAACCAGATTTTACTAATAATTTATATATTGACACATTTCACACTCTGGTCTACATTGGGATGACGATAGTTGTGGGATTGATAGAGCCGGTTACCCTAATGGCCACTGCTTATTCTGTTTCGACTTAACATCAGACATTTCAGCAGCTCGACCGGGCCATTGAAATTTTGTACGTCATGGCAGCCTCCGTATAGAAGTTCGATTCAAAAATGCATTGTCAAAAACTGTAAATTGCATTGTATACATAGAATTTGGTAATGTTGGTTTTGTGGAAATTGACGCATCGCGACAGGTCATTGTAAACTTTTCAGGTTCACATTACGACGCCACTTTTTAGTATAATTGTGTCTTAACACTTGTAGAGCGGCTCGTTCCAGAAACTTGAGTAGATAACTTTTTACTATAGGAAGCCGCCATTTTTCTACACATCACCACTCCTCTAAAGCTTAACTATATTTTTAGACGTAAGAGTTAGTGATGTAAGATCTGCAGTATTAGCCGACACCTCGAGAGTAAAAGACGTGCCATCGTTACACTGTTTGAAATTTATATACCGTGGTCAGATAGAAATTGTTTTGAATACTCAGACCAATGGATTGCGTAATTGATATCCATGGTTTTTCGGATTAGGAAGACTGGTTTACGCCAAAGGTGGTTGCGATTATTTCTCTCGATCATAAATACATCGCACACTGGGTACTAGCTCCAACATGTATTTTCATGGATTTACCTAAATTGATTCGTAATAAGAACGGTCGGGTAACACAATAACATCACGGTTTTGAGTAGTTTGAGGGTGTTTAAATTTTGCCGGAATACGGTAGTGAATTCTGAAAGAAAATAAATTACACTGGGTTGAGATCGATGCGCACAAAAATACTGCCTTTATTAAATAAACTCAATATCAAAGTTAAATTATAAAGGACGAGGCGGGAGGGGTTTCAGCTCGAGTGACGCCTCGGCCGTCTAAACAAAATAACACTCTCGCGAATAAACTAACAACGAGAAATAACACTTAGTCTACGCAATTGGTCCGAATCACAGTCTTGCCACATGAGACACTGGCGTGTCCCAAACGCGAAAAATGGCGTCTCAACGCTACGAATTGTCCATTCGAAGAACGCCGAAAAGTCTGTGGAGAAGAAAGGAAGAGCACTGCACAATACGTCTCATTACGGTGGAAGAGCGCAAATCTCCCACGGTTATGAAAATTACCAAACACTGAAAAGCCGCCGTGGATAGAAACTGAAACTGATCCGGTTTTACTACTACCGCAACAGAACCACGTGTTGGCGCTACAGGTCCTTAAATTGAACTAGTCCACGCACGCCGTGTGCGTCGGAAAAAGAGGGGGCGGCCTCAGTTTCCGCCTAGAACAGCCTTGTAGTATCGAGTTCTTGGAGCGCAATAGCTCGTGAAGTGACCCGGTCACTGGGGCCCTCTCGAGTCGCCCGCGAACCTTAGACTTTGTCAAACATAGGCTGATATACCTCTTCGTCAATTGCATGCGAATCTCAAGGATATTGCCAGGAATGCTGGAAAAATGTATACACGAGGTCTCGACAAAGCAGTCTATCTACAGAACATTATGGCACGTGACATAAAAAATCTTGAGGATACAGATTGTCCAGCTTTTAAAGATTTAACAGAATCCTCCATGACATGTCTACACCACGGTCTCATAAAACGATCGGGTCTCAAGTGGCTTTGAATAATGTGGCCCGATTGAGGAAATGGATCCTTCGTGATGTGATACCTACGGATACTCGATTTCCTTTAAATGTACAGATCACATATCAGTCTGAGACCGTAATAAAGGATCGTACTCGAGACTCGCCACACCTTACGTCACCTATAGCAACATCACCAAAGGAATGTTACTCACCGGTTGTAACAAAAAATGAATACGATCCAGATTGGCCAGGCATTACGAGGTTTTCCCCGGATCGTGTCGAGAGGTGTTCATTCCGCAGATCAAATACCAACCCTACTGACGAGACCGACTGCCCTAGTTGTGAATACTGATGATCACCCACGAGCAGGCAGCCATTGGGTTGCCATCTACATCGACGAGCATGGATCATACTTCGACAGCTACGGTGTTCCACCGCTTTTACCCAGCTTTATCAACTGCTTGCAAAAAAATTGCACCATCTACCAATGGAATATACAGCAAGTGCGGAGCTTCTCTTCAAATGTGTGTGGCCAGTTTTGTATTATGTTCCTTTACCATGTGCACAGCGGGGGATCTCTACTATAATTCAGGGCTATTTTCACCGACAATTTACAACGAAACGATCGACTCGTAGCTGGTTTTTACAAATGCCTGACAAAACTTTTACGTGATACTGCTCGGAGTAAAATTGATCACCGTGGCAGTACGTTATTCGGTGGAGGTGTCGGTCATAGAACATGTGTTCAGTATTGTAACGCTGGATTTAATTATTGTTAAGCTTAGTGGATTTTACTCTTACACATATTTCCTCGTACAACTGTATTACTAGTTTTAAGAATAAATTCTCATATTTTTATACACAAAAAAAAACGTTTCGAAAAATCATTTACGCATGCTCCCCAACAAACTCCTCTCCTCTCCTCGAAAATTATTCACTTAATAATCCTGGTATACTTTCGCACATACCAGGCTAGCATGAGGGTCGCATAGGTCTTTTCGCTCGGCTCCGCTCATTGCTAATATTTTGTTCTTTTAACGCTTACCGATGGTTTTCTTTCAATTTCCCTTCATTAGTTATAGTAAGTATTTTTCAAATATTGAAACCTCGAGAGCTCAGTCAGCCAAAGGAGTCTACCTGCATTTTATTGCACCTCCCGTCCATTTCAACACTCACCATCCTACAACCCTGATGATTTATCTTACTCTTCTCCTCGCGATGGGCCCTTCAGAGAGAGGTGTAAAATCTCCACCTCTACCCCCTCTTTTTCGCCCACGACTCCCATCCCAGTCACCCACACCAGCCACTACTCACCTCCCCCTAATCTTTCAAAACGCCTCGCTAGGTTGCTACCTTCCAAAAAACCTTTCTCACAACCAAAATATCAACTATTAATTATTATATTCAACAATTTTACTGGGTGGTGGTCGGGGATGGCGCCCACGACGAACCCCCGTGAAAATGACTCCTCGAGCGAGTCAGCTTCACCGCACGGAAATTCACTTCTACCATAGAAGCAGCTCCGAACCCCAAAATATACCTGGGGCTGACACCCTGTGTGGAAGGGATAGGCGTATAACACGGTTGACCCGGGATACCCCTCACTTCTGAGCCCCATGTATGAGGTGTTGGCGTATAGGTGCAGTACTCTACTCATGCACAAAAATTAAATGATATTAAAAGAATGTATCGAAACTTAAAAACCCTTAACTAATGAACAATGAAATTAGATTGGTACAAAAAGTATGGTGAAGTAGCTTTCAAACTCTCCGGCGAAAAATCTCAACTAGGGACCAATAAAATTGGTACAGCAAAAAGTGTCTTGGATTTGCTCCTTACCTTCGCGATGAAAAATCTTAACTACGAACTATGATAAATGAACAAAGAAATTAGAAGGTGTAAAAATAAACGACGTGAAAATACTCGGTAATTCCTCGGCGAAAAAAGATCTTGAATAACTCCTCTGAGCCTCTAACCCCTAATTATATAAGCTTCAACTTTGGTAAAAAGTGGGGCATGACCCTTCGGACGCTTCATGCCCCGCACACCTTCGGCTACACGTGAGCTTATCGCCCCTCATGTCTCGATACAATGAATTTTGGAAGAGTGGTTTTTTACATGAATAATTATTGAATTTTATTTGGAATTAATATGATCTCATTTCTAATCATTCATTCATTCATTCATTTTAACGATGAAATAGGTTCGCAAATCCTATTATTTTGGGTATTTTCTGCCGATTTTTTAAGGCAGCCGTCTGGTATAGAGGCCTAAAAAAATGTAATTTTCGCCGTTTTTTTTTATAAGGAGAGAAACAACGGAACGTCTTTAAATTTTTAGTGTATTTTAATGCAGATTTGGAAAGTTAAAAAAAAAATGTATCGTCAAATTGTCGTAGAATAACGCAGTTCTTAGCTGACCATTGAAAAAAAAGTGACGATTTTTACATTTCGCAAAAATTGTCATTTTTTTGTTGAAGCTCGAAAATTAATATGATTTCACGGTTTTTTCTGGGTTTTTTTGGTTTATCGATAATGAAAATATACGTAAATTACAAATAATTTTGGTTTTTACGTTTCAGACAAGAATTAAGCACATCATCTTTCCCGTCAATTCGAGACCCCAGCGGCGAGGTGCTTCAATGGTCAGCTAATAACTTCGCCATTTTGCGACAATTTTACGATAAATTTTTTTTTTGTACTTTCCAAATTTGCGTTAAAATACACTAAAAATTACGAGACGTTCCGTTGTTTCTCTCCCTATAAAAAAAAAATCGCCGAAAATTACCTTTTTTTAAGCCTCTAAACCAGACGACTGCCTCAAAATGTTACGTATGCGCATTGTAGCGTGACTTTTCTCTCTGCCTATTCATCTCCCTCGCTCTCCATTCATCTTCGTATCATTCGGAAGTAGAGTACTGTACCTATACGCCAACCCCTTATACATGGGGCTCGGAAATGCGGGGTAGCCCGGGTCAAGCGTGTTATACGCCTATCCCTTATACACGGGGTGTCCCCCTCAGGTATATTTCGGGGCCTGGAGCTATTTTTAGGGGTGGGGGTAAATTCCGGTGCGGTGAAGCTGACTCGGTGGAGGAGTCATTTTCATGAGGGCCCATTGTGGCCGTCGTCCCCGACCACCACCCAGCAAATTTTGCGGGTATAATAGTTGAGGGTTGATATTGTGTGTGCGAGAAAAGTTTTTCCGGGGGGTAGCCACCTAGCGATATGTTTTGGAAGGTTAGGGGGAGGTGGGTGGTGTAGGTGGTTGAGATAGGGATCGTGAAAGGAGAGTAGGGGGGTAGCGGTGGAGATTTTACACCTGTCTCTCTCTCTGAAGGGCCCCGTCGTGAGGAACTGCGTGGGGGGAAGGTATCAGGGTTGTAGGATGGCGAGAGAGTGTTGAGATGTCCTGAAGGATAAAAAACGCAGGTAGCTTTGGTGAAGCTGCGGAAGGCTAAATATTTGAAAAATACTTACTTTGGGGAAATGAGAAATTGAAAAACCCCCGACGAGCGTAGGAAAGGCGAAATACCAGCGATGAGACCTCCGCGACGCTTATGCTATCCTGGTATACGCAGAAGTATACCAGGGTTATTGAATAAATAATTTTCGGGGGAGGAGAGGGGTTTGTTGGACGCATGCATAAATAATTTGTCGAACATTTTTTGTGTATATAAAAATATGAAAATTAATTTATAAAACTAGGAATACACTTGTACGAGGAAATATATGTAAGAATAAACCCCACTAAACTTAAAAATAATTAAATCTAGCGTTACAATATTGAACACATGTTCTAGGGCCGATACTCCCGCCAAATAACGTGCTGCCGCGATGCGCGGCTGTGCTCCGAGGAGTATCACGTAAAAGTTTTGTCAGACATTTGTAAAAACCAGCTACGAGGCGATCGTTTCGTTGTAAATTGCTGGTGAAAATAGCCCTGAATTGTAGTAGAGATCCCCCGCTGTGTATATGTTAAAGGAACATAATACAAAACTGGCCACACACATCTGAAGAGAAGCTCTGCACTTGCTGCGTATTCCATTGGTAGATGGTGCAATTTTTTCGCGAGCAGCTGATAAAGCTAGGTAAAAGCGTTGGAACGCCGTAGCTGTCGAAGTATGATCCATGTCCTTGCCCGTCGATGTAGATGGCAACCCAATGGCTGCCTGCTCTTGTGTGATCATTAGTATTCACAACTAGAGCAGTCGGTCTCGTCAGTAGAGTTGGTATTTGATCCGCTGGATGAACACGTCTCGACACGATCCGGGGAAAACTTCGTAATGCCTGGCCAATCTGGAACGTATTCATTCTTTGATACAACCGGTGAGTAACATCCCCTTGGTGGTGTTGCTGTAGGTGTCGTAAGACGTGCTGACTCTCGAGTACGATCCTGTACTGCGGTCTCGGGCTTATTTATGATCTGTACATTTAAAGGAATCCGTGTATCCATAGGTATCACATCACGAAGAATCCATTTCCTCAATCGAGCCACATTATTCAGAGCACATTTGAGACCCGCTCGTTTTATGAGACCGTGGGGTAGACATGTCATGGAGGATTCTGGTAAATCTTTGAAAGCTGGACAAGCTGAGTCGTCAAGATTTTTTATCTCACGTGCCATAACGTTCTGTAGATAGACTGCTTTGTCGAGACCTCGTGTGTAAATTTTTCCAGCATTCCTGGCAATATCCCTGAGATTCACATGCAATTTACGAAGAGGTATATCACCCTCGAACCACTCAAACCCGTGATGATATTGAGTTAACCAATTGTTCTTATTACGAATCGCTTTAGGCAAATCCGTGAAAATACATGCTGGAGCTACCACCCAGTGGGCGATGTATTTATGATCAAGAGAAATAACCGCAACCTCCTTTGGCGTAAACCAGTGTTCCTTATCCGCAAAACCTTGGATATCAATTACGCAATCCATTGGTCTGAGTATTCAAAACAATTTCTATCTGACCACGGTATATAAACTTCAAGCAGTGTTACGATGGCACGTCTTTTACTCTCGAGGTGTCGGCTAACACTGTAGATCTTACATCACTAACTCTTATGTCTAAAAATATAGCTAAGCTTTAGAGGAGTGGGGATGTGTAGAAAATGGCGGCTCCCTATAGTAAAAAAGCTATCTACTTAGATTTCTGGAGCGACACGCTCTATAAGTTTTAAGACACAATTATACTAAAAAAGCAGCGCCGTGATGTTAAGGGGGGAAACACATGGAAATTTTTTCAAAAAAGATTTTTTTTTAATTTCACGAATCGATAGTTCAACATCTTAAGAATATTCTCTGAGAATTTCGTTGTAATATCATGAATACTTTCGATGTTATGGCCGGAGAACTGAGCGACCGCGCGCGGAGCAGGTATATCGCCGCTCGCCGGGAGACCCCTTCGTCCTTTGTTTGACAAGAAACATCTGTTCCCTCGAGTATACAATTCTCGGTATGTATGTGTGTATACTGATGTATACTGATGCTTGGTAACGGTTCTATTTACTGGCAACTGTCAATCGTGTTTCGAATTTCGGTTCGTGCAGAAGTCTTCAGCTGCAAAAATGTATCCGAAAACACCAAGAAGTGAATCTCAACGTTCCGCGAGACGACCGAAACGAAAATTCCAAGGGAATCAATTCTCCGATAAAAAAGGTGAATCGTTGGGAGAGAGTTCGAGTGCGAAAAAACTTACCAGTGCGTCCTATACGGACATTAACAAAAATAATGCGCACTGTTACCGAATCATCGAGTTTTTTATGATTTTTGGCGCTCTATCGGAAATGCTCATTTGTGCAAAATGTAAAAAGAGTGTTAAGTTTGAAGAAACCTCGGGTCGTGGATTCGGTTTCAAGCTCGTGGTTTTGTGCCGGTGTGGTCGCAGTGACATACCCTCTGGACTTTCTTGGAACAGTGGTTTTGAAATAAATCGAAGGATTGTATTTGTCATGCGACTTTTGGGCATCGGTCGACAAGGGATAAACATATTTGCTGGTTTGATGGATCTCGGTCGTGGTCTGAGTCAATCCCGCATACGAGAACAGTCTGCAACATATTTACAGTTCAGCAAAAATAATGTTTAACATTTTCTGCAAAAAAGCTGTAGAAAAAGAAAAAGAAGAAAATGTGAAACGCGGAAGGCCTCCATCGAATCTAAAAGTATCGGGTGATGGTTCGTGGAAGAAACGCGGCTTTTCTTCACTGTATGGCGTAACAACTCTTATTGGTTATTATTCTGGCAAGGTAATAGACTTGGTGGTTAAAAGTTCGTACTGCAGAGGTTGTCAAGAATGGAAAGATAAAAAAGATTCTCAGGAATATCTTGACTGGTACGCAGAACATGACGATACGTGCACTTCAAATCACGAAGGTTCAGCGGGTAAGATGGAGGTCGACGGTATAGTAGAAATGTTTGTGGCATCCGAGAAAAATTCGGAGTAAAGTACGGAAATTATATAGGAGACGGGGACTCAAAATTAACCTGAAAAATCTACAATGACCTGTCGCGAGGCGTCAATTTCTATTACATTGTCAAATTCTGTGCATACAATGCAATTTATAGTTTTTGACAATGCATTTTTGAAACGAACCTCTATACGGAGGCTACCATGACGTACAAGATTCCAATGGCCCGGCCGAGCTGCTGAAAGGTCTGGGGTTAAGTCGACACAGAATAAGCAGTGGCCATTAGGGTAACCGGCTCTATCAATGCCACAGCTATCGTCATCCCATTGTATACCAGTACCCGAGACCAGAGTGTGAAATGCGTCAATATATAAATTATTAGTAAAATCTGGTTGTAAAAGCTTGCTAGGAATCTGCACACCATCCACGTAAAGCGATAGATAGTTTATATCAAAATGTTGAAAATTGAAAGGGTTTAGCTTTCTATCACCATTGAATGCTTTATTATCAACGAAACCAAGAACAATTCTATTTGGCAGCTGCCCTAGTATAACGTTATCGAGTGTCTCCCCATGAACGCCGCTATGTATTGTAAATGGTTTTACTTCAACTCTCGTAAAGGGATATTTTGCAGTACCTTGCTTAGAGCCTTTGCGTGAGCCAGTAAAATTCCCGGACTAATTTTAACACGTCGTACGATAAGACTCGCATCAGTAATATGCACGGTATAATCCTTGGCACTATCATCCATAAGGCAAAATCTATCTCGTGAACGTACTAGGCGAAGACGTATTTCAACACTATTGAGTAAAAATTTCTCCTGATTAAATATATCTGAATGAAGATAGCCTCGAAGATGTACCATACAACCATTTACCATCATAGCCTGACGAGTCCTCAGACCTGAGTTTGGGTTTTTAGTGAGTGTTTGACCCTTTACAGTTGCTTGAGGCAGCTCATCAAAATAGCCTGGTGTATAATCTACCCACATGCTAGCGCCAAGATGACTTTTTTGTTGTTGAATCCTTATAGGTCAGCAATGTTTCGATATATGCTCTATATGCATAAGCATTATTCGATGGGGATACAAGTTTTTGATTGAATGACACGTATACTTGATTGAATAAAGAGTGTAACAGATTGTTAACAGGCCCTACTTTATCGGTTAGAACAGCGTCGCCGGAGCGAGGTTTTAACTGTACGCGGATACTGAGCATTGTATGTGCTAAATCGATATATTCATCGCCATGCCCCGGTACAACAAATTCAATGGGAGCCTCATCAGTGAGTGAGGATATAGGTTTATAATGTATGCCTTGAGAGCCTTCGATGCTCGTCTGAGTTGGTGGTAAGGTAAATAAGTCCAGCTCTGATTTCAAGCACTCACAAGAATGAGAATGTGAAGAAGACATTTTTCCACACTTTTAAAATTTAACTCGTAATAAAAAATATAAAACTAAAAAATTATTGAATAATTATCCAAATATATCAGCAGCGGTACGCTTTTTACGCTTGACAACTTTCGTACCTTGAATCTTACTTGCTACTTTTTTCTTAGACGTCTATGCAGATTTTCTTTTTTTTTATTATTTTTGTTTTTCCCTTTAAGTGATTTTACAACTTTTTAATTGTTCCTCTTCTTTTTCTTTCTCTTTGATCGTTCAGAACTAGCCTTAATAGCTTTAAGCGCCGTGAATGCAGGTAATCCGATGTGTGAAGCTGTATGGCCAAACAATGAATGATGCTGTGGCTGATGACTGCTCATTTTATATCCTGATCCTTTCATCAAGCTATCGAGCGTCTCTTCCACTTTCCGTTTAAGATTTCTCCCACCCTCGGTGACGCGTGTCCTGAACGCTTCTTTAAGTGGTGTATTATGAGCAACATCACCTATTATATTCATTCCTGTGTGTAGCGCTTCTTTTCCGACTACGCGAGCACCATGAGTTAGTAATGGTAAAGCTCGTCGAAATAATCCGCTCAGAAAACTACCAAGACCATGGCCGCGTTGATAAGGACTCCCAACAAATGCCCTATCGATCCCCCCACCCACCTGATTATCGTAGTGCTGAATATAATGCTCCGTTGTCATTTTAACGAATCCTCTTAAAGTGTGATGTAACGGTCAGAGTCCCACTCTGGAATGGTACAGGATTACCCATGCCCGTCCTTATATCTATATCAATTGTATTGAACTCCGAGCGTAAAAGCGGTATATAATTTGGCGGTGAGAACGATTTTGTCTGCGTGGATCCATACACATAATTCATGGTGTCTACGGGTATAATACGTAAAAGGGGTGTTTGAACGTCGCCCGTTACATAACTTCCACATATATCCGTATATAAAAACAATTTATCAGGGAGTCCGTGGGTAAGACTTGCCGGAAAGTCAGCGTTATATGCCGATTGTTCATACATTGTGGACATATTTTTTTATTGCATCCACTACCTACGGCTTTAACGCTCACCATAGATCGCTCTTCATTATACTCCATGTAAATATGTTCTTTCAAAACTGTGGCATTATTTATATTTTTAATTAAGGCGTGAATGGATGTATACAAGCCAGGTGGAATATTAATTTGTCGCAATATTTTTGCAGGACTCTTCAGAGCAACCGGTGTTTTCTTTTTCACCTCATTTTCAATAGGTTGATGATCAAAAATGCTTTGTGCTGTTATGTGGCCACTTCCGTGTTCTACGTTCATAAAAGTACGTGGAAATTGAATCTCTGTTAAGGCTACAGCCCACTCGCCCGGCAACTTCAATGTATTCGGCAGCTGTGTTATAAAGTGTGTTACTGTATTATCAGGGTAATATTTCATACTGCTATTAGTGGGTAAAATTAAGTGAAATTGGTCTCTCATTTTATCACTTCTTTAGAACGTTTGCAGCTGAGACCCAAGAATTGAATTTTTCGGGGTACCCTCGCCAACTAACAAAATATTTTTTATTACGCCCTCTCCTTTTGGTCTTGAGAATTTGATCAATTATAAATTCTGCTTCCTTGATATTCTTCTTCACAACGCTCAACTCCTCTTCGTAGAAAAAACCGTCAATCACTTCACCCTCTAGATCGGCTAGTTCATACACGGGTGATTGTCTATTTGTAAGAATCCTATGTATCTTGAATATCTCTTCACTCCAGCGCACTTCATAACCTTTCTCAAAGGCGGTCTTTGCTTTACTGATACGTACAAGGGTTCCGAGCTTGTATTTAGCTGATCTTATACATGGTTTGAAACGTTTCTCCATATTTTCTCGAGCTATTGCAGCGTTGTACAATGTGACGACTGCAGGCTGCATCTTTGTCGTAGAGTGTTTTGTCATATTATATGCCTCAACTATTGATTGTAGTACATCGATATAACGTCGTGTATTCTGATGTGTAAAATAGCGCCACATACGTTCCTTTAAAGTTCTGTTGAAACGCTCTACAACAGCAGCCTTGACATCAGGACTACGAGCTACCCGAAAACGTATTCCCTTACTACCCGAAAATTTTTGTAAAATACTTCCAACAAATTCTTTTCCTTTATCAGTCTGGAGCCATACAGGGCACTGACCATTACTCCTTTCAAGCAGGCGTGTGAAGCCTTCTATTACTGTGGAGCATGTTGTATCTCGTAATATCTCAACCCAAGCGAATTTACTAAGAACATCGATAACAACTAATAGATGAAGAAATCCATCATTATGATCTTTGAGAGAGATCTACGAGATCAGCCTCCCAAACATCGTCAATATTATTCACTACGTAGTATCTTCGTGGAATTTTTCGTCGTATCGGCCGATGCAATGTATAGGTATCCTGAGCTCTCAACCATTTAGTAACTTCTCCAGGTGGTACAGACTCTTTTTTACCAGCTTCAATTAAATATGGAGCACCAGCATAACCGGCTGTGTGCGATGGATCATAATAAATCTTTTCTAATGAATTCATAACAGATTGTGCTTTACCCAGGATTTCAAGGCTTCATTAATAGGTGTGTTTCGACTCTTATTCCTCGATGTAGTAGATGTAGCTCCTAGTGTGTGGTAATTTTGTGTCGATTCGTTTGAAGATTCAAGATTCATGCTAGTATTGATGGTGTTATCATTAATTACACCAGGTCGCGGTGTTGATGATGCAGAAGGATCCACCCATTAGTGAGGATTCCCAACAAATTCACGAGGAACACCTATCCGTTGGAGTTCGCGACCGAACTGAGCTCGACCTATAGCCTTCACTGTTTTTCTAGCTCTCACAGCGACATTGACCAAATCTATTATATTTGATTTTTTTATTTTCTCTCCATTAATACTAACTACACCGTATTTATCCCACAGCAGTGTACTGTCGGATTCTGTATGAATATAATTCAGTAATTGTTCCGCTTGTTTTTTATAACATTTTGGTACTGTTGCTATTATCGTAGAATCACCTGTTCGATCAGTGTACTCATTATTTTTGTCACTAGATAGTCCACCACCAGCTTCAGCAGCTTTTTGATTGTCTTCCCTGAAAAAACGATAACGCTGCAGAACTTGCTGATATAACTTCTACTTCTCACGCTCATTTCCGGGTATTACCGACCGGAGTACATCACTCATTTCAGTATCTAATCTACTTAATGTAGTACCAGGTGTTTGAACGGTATCAAGATCATGTGGGCCCCGTACGACACCGTGGTGTACTTGCCCAATAGCATCTTCAGGTATCAAAACCATCTTCTTGGCGTGATGCATTTTTTCTTATTTTTAGTTGCGGGATATAATGCGCGATAATACACTCCCAATGATAGGTAATAACAGAGGTAGTAAAAAACCACCACCGTTTTGCAGAATTACACGTTTCTTTGCTTTCCAGTTGCCGGTTTTACTTGCTAACTTTCGCAAGATGTTTTTATATTTTGACAGGCGTACTCCTTCACTCTTTTTTAAAGGAACCACGCCACGTAGAGTGTTCAGGGCACATTCACATATACATCGAACGGTACACTTATCAATGGATTGTAAAACTAATTTCCGTTGCTGTTTGTTTAAATAGCACAAGGCGTGTAGTAAAATCGTATTTTTCCGCCCAATAGAACCTATAGCCGTTGTTGATGGAGCCATAGCAGGAACCCGAATGATGTAATGAGTAATATATTCCCCATTTTATATTTTTTCTAATGCAGCGTATTACCCCGCTTAGGTACGTAAACAAAATTATGGGGATCGTCTGGGAAAATACAAGTACGGAAACGACAGTTATCGGGTGTATCTTGTTTCAGATCTAGTAATAAATAACTGTGGGGTTCGGATGTTGCATCATGATGAGCCTCTTGTAAAAATTTCGGATCCTCAGGGTATAGCTGCCTCGATAGGTGTGAAATTTGAGCTCGATCTCGAGGATTTTTAAATACCACTATATAATTGGTAGTAAGAGAGATATCTCTCTGACCCCGGCCTTGATGAAAAATATTTTGGGAGATGAACATCACGCTGATATTTTTATGATGATTACCTTTCGTAAACAAGTCTACGACTGCATTATTAGAGGATTCACGCATCAAATCATCAATGACTATAAGTTTTGGTCTACTGTCGCCGGTAAAGTCAGAGTTCTGAGGTAACCCTTCTAAAAACTCTACATTTCTTCCATACTCAGTGTAACTACTTTGCCATTCTGAATAATAAAAGATTATTCGAGCAAACTGAACTCCGGCCATACACGATATATTTTTTAAAAACTTTTTCACAAAGTACGTCTTTCCGCAGCCAGTGGGGCCACAGATCATTGACGTCCAAGGATGTTTCCATCGCGGGGCTATATTGACTAATGATCTTGTAGGGTAGTGTTGCGAATTAATATACAACTTTTTTCTTGGTTCAAAATAATGATTCATGGTAGAAAAATATTTATTAATTTTTATTGTACAACAGTTTTAAATGGAAAAATCATTTTTTTAGTATTTACAATCAAACATATAGTTTATTTTTTATTTACACGGTGGCTGCTTCACCCCCCAAAACAAATTTTTAATTTACAATAAAAAATATTTTTATTTAGTTACAGCCAGAAATATATTTTTTATTTACAATCAGAAATATATTTTTATTTTTATTGTCAATAATATTTACAAAACTATACTTATACGTAAATTACTCTATGTAGCCATATGGTAGTGAATCGTACGCGCCCCACCGTCGCCTTTTAACGAACACCAGCTTACATGTTTTTTTGTTGGTGCGTGTTACGACCTGGTGAAAAGCGGTACGATGAATGGCTCTAAACTCTAAGTTGATTGCGGTCTCGCTGTCTACCACCAGCTCACAGATCGAATCAAAATTAATCTTTTTACTCGTTGAGTAATTTAAGTTTATATCTTTGACCTTACAGACTTCAATGCTTTTATTATGGCTAGTCTGTGTCACGTAGCCGTAAAATTTCGGACCGCCAGAAACGAAACGTTTTATATAGGTACCCTTCTCATAGCATTCGAGCTCGTCGGTCAGGTCGCCCAAGAGATCTCCTAAAGGTGGGTGATACTCGTTTTCAACTCCCGTACTTATATATATACACGAGTCTGTATCG
Organism: Dyspetes luteomarginatus; assembly: GCA_963669185.1. NCBI lineage: Eukaryota > Metazoa > Arthropoda > Insecta > Hymenoptera > Ichneumonidae > Dyspetes > Dyspetes luteomarginatus. Next base: position 12,850,745 of record OY769904.1, read on the forward strand.
TAATAGAAAACCCGTCTATCCAATCGCTCTAAGAAAGTATACAATTTTAACCGCGCTTAAGCTGTTGTGTACGCTGCAATAACAACACTTGTATTGGGGTTTACGTCAACACTCTGAGAAGTGTTATCCCAGGAAACATACATGACATCGTCATTAACGTGAATAATCTTGTGTACCTGGCAAGAACGATCGGATAGAAGCTCGAGAATTCTCTGACGCGAGGTTACCACTTCAGTTCTAGGCAAATTTTCTCTCTGTCCAAACTTACCCCAAAAACAGTTTAGACAGAGTTTTGCTACAGCTCTGAGCCCTGGGTTTTTAGCGATGCATTCTGAGTCTAATTATACCCCCTCGGCCTCGTAATACCGAGCTATAAAATCGGCCTTCTCGATTTCGGTTGTACAATTAGCTGGCCACCCGCTAGCCTCCTGCTTGATTTTCAACCATAACTTTATGTAATCACCGAAAAGACCAGTAGCACCTGTGGAGGGATTGTACTGCTCTATCTCGTACTGCCAGATCTCATAAATTTTCGTTATTTTATACTCCTTCTCTACAGCTTTTACGAGCTCGCAAGAGACCCAAGTACCCTCGAGGGCTCGGTCGGCTTCATCATTGTGAGGGCAATTATGCTGCATCATTTCTTCACAGCAACGGCGACATAATGGAAACATTAGACGATCGTGCATGCGAATTGGTAGTACAGGATAGTAGAGATTTCGTCGCGGTACGACGCTACAGCGTACAAGCACTTCAACATTGCTTAGATCGTAATCAGACCCAGTTAATGCATTGCAGTTATCCTCGGTGTAGACTTTAGGATGCCCGATGGGAAATTTCTCGGTTTTTGAAATATAGGGATATAATGAGTAAAGTCCACGTAATGATTTTTTTCAGAGTCTGTAACTGCGTGGTAACTTCGCGTATTGCCTGTACGACCACCGAAAAATGCGTCGCGAGGGTTGAGCGGTTTATTCGTCAGGATAGGATGCACCTTTACGAAGGCTGTAATCGCAGGATTTTCGGTTTTTATTTTTATATATTCACACTCCCACATTTCGTGGAGAGTGTAGCCATAAGATCGGATTCGTTCGGAGATGATCTGGGTACATTCAATGATCGCTTCTCTAGAGAAGCGATCATTGAATGTACTACCATGCCATACTTTTTCTCGTGTACGGAGATCACTATAGCACTTGTCACAACCGTGGAAGAAGCACCCATGAAATTGTAAAACATTACGGGTTCCATCGGCTGATTCAAAGTAACCATCGACAGGTGTACCATCGGGCAGCTTATGCTCTCTGCCTCTACCTGCATGAGTAATGTCCGTACCGAAATGGTGTTCACACCACAATAACCATTCAATTGCTATCTCAGATTGACGGTCTGCTATACGGTAGCCATTTCTCGGAACAACTCCGATTTTATTTTTTTCCAAAAAATTCCTGCGATATAAGTAGTATACGGTGCGCTATGGCGACCCCCACTCCTATCCCCACTCCTATCCCCACTCTTCGGGCCTGGTCGGACCGTGTTGAGTGTAGGTGGGAGTGGGGGTAAGTGTCCCCACTCCTACCTGCGCTCTTTGTGATTGGTCGTCGGTCCATGGTGAGTGGGGGTAGGAGTGGGGGGTAGGTTCCTATCCCCACTCCTATCCCCACTCTTCGGGCCTGGTCGGACCGTGTTGAGTGTAGGTGGGAGTGGGGGTAAGTGTCCCCACTCCTACCTGCGCTCTTGGTGATTGGTCGTCGGTCCATGGCGAGTGGGGGGTAGGAGTGGGGGTAGGTGGTGAGGTGTCGCCATAGCGCACCGTGTGTAATTATTGATAATATTTGATTTATAAAAATTAATTTTACCTGTTGCTGCTGCTGCTCGTCCTGCCGGCGGAAAATGTTTTTCTCTTATAAATAGCACACGCACACACACACAAATGTTTTTCACACCAATGTTTTTCACACACACACACACAAATGTTTTTACTAGTTTACACAGCGCGCAGTCGTTGGCGCTCCGGAAGCGCATGTCCCTCCGCAATGAGCTCGCTGCCGAGATCGGCCCCCCGGATAGTGAGCTGTACCCAGAGCGAGCTATTTTCCAGCACTTTCATCGCGATGTGAGCTGTGGCGATAACACCCAGTGTTACATCGCTCACGTATCTCTGTGCCGAGGACGACCATTCGGCGTCGACCGGCTGCACGGCCCATAAGCCGCAGTGAATTGCGGAGACAGTTGTTCGGCAAAAACACTCCTCGAGCCGATAGATCTGCGATCTATCGCAAAAAGCCGAGCAGCCGTCGTCAAGCAGCCAAATCTCGGTGTAGCCCGTTTCATCGATTTCGATAATTCGGCATCGCCGAACCGTTGCACTCGAACGTACCGCGCAAAACGCCCCGGCAGCGAGCTCTTCATCGCCAAGGAGCGTACCACTATTATTGTCGATATAATATTCTATCATTGACACCGTGTTGTCAATGTGGTGCTGTTTTAGTACCGTCGGACGCAGCCACATATTCGTCGGGCTGTCGGCGTTGATAATCTCGACCGGCACGTCCTCGTCCCCGAACCATGCAAGATCGAGAGATTTTACAGCGATTTCCATTTTTCTTTTTCTTTTAACGCGCGATTAAAATTCGATGTGGCGTGTTAAGGCGGCAAGAGAATACTGAGGCTGATTCTTTGCTCTGCCATCGTCGAGATGCAATGATCGGTCGAATAGCAGCATCAGCAAAATTGCACGTGCCCATATTAATTTCTTGGATATCTCATAGTAAATACTGTCGTCATCATTTCTTGGATATCTCATAGTAAATACTGTCGTCATCATTTGGTTACAGCTCGAGGTCGCAATGCTTTTTACGCCGGTCTCCGTTAAGCATATGTATAATGCTCAATTACGCACAAGCGTTGCCTGTACAGGCGGCCTGCAGTATATAGTATATCTGCATATGTGTATATACGCGCCAATTATTACAATTACAGCTTCTGAATTTAGGATTATATTTTGGTTATTTTACAGGCGGCCTGCAGTATATAGTATATCTACACATCTGTGTATATACGCGCCAATTATTACAATTACAGCCTCTGAATTTAGGATTATATTTTGGTTATTTTTGAAGTAAAACTTCTTTAGCCGCGCTGAAGTGAATCCGTAGGAAGAAACACAGCACAAAGAGGAGAAGCCGAGGATAGAGACGCCGCGGAGAGCGTAAGAAGCACCGAACAAAGAGGAGACGCGAAAGGGCTCTCGGTGTCTCCTCTTTGTGCGGTGCTTCTTTCGAGCTCCATGCTGGCGTAAGCATGGTATATAAAACTACTTGCGGGGTGTGCGTGAGTATATAGTAGTGTATATACCGTGTTGATATATATCTATGGGCCCCTCACACATATAGCGCTCCCTGCACGCTCAACGACGGGGGTCGAGAAGCGGTATATATATATATATATATATATACATTTATACATATGTACTACAGTTATCATAAACTGATAGTTTCGTTTTTTGCATTATACCTCAGCGGTAAATGATGAATAAAATTTGACGTATTTTATATTGACGTGTTGTGCTGTAGTGAAATTATTAATGGCCAATTGCCACCCTATATTACACCGTAAGCATTTTTGGGCGACTGTAGCTCGAACGCGTGATACTTTTTTTGCTTTTGCGTGAGCGTTGATCTTCGCTCAGTATATGTTCATATAGTATATCTATACATCGGCGTATATACGAGTTATCATTACAATTACAGCTTCTGAATTTAGGATTATATTTTGGCTATTTTTTGCCTACGATTCGTGTAGAACAATATATGTATATACATTTATTGAGCTCTTTGTACATAGAGATGTCGCGGCGAGTGAAAGAAGCACCGAATAAAGAGGAGACGCGAAGAACGTGGGGAGGGCTCTCGGCGTCTCCTCTTTGTGCGGTGCTTCTTTCGAGCTCCATGCTGGCGTAAGCATGGTATATAAAACTACTTGCGGGGTGTGCGTGAGTATATAGTAGTGTATATACCGTGCTGATATATATCTATGTGCACCTCACACATATAGCGCTCCCTGCACGCTCAACGACGGGGTCGAGAAGCGGTATATATATATATATATATATATATATATATATATATATACATTTATACATATGTACTACAGTTATCATAAACTGATAGTTTCGTTTTTTGCATTATACCTCAGCGGTAAATGATGAATAAAATTTGACGTATTTTATATTGACGTGTTGTGCTGTAGTGAAATTATTAATGGCCAATTGCCACCCTATATTACGCCGTAAGCATTTTTGCGCGACTGTAGCTCGAACGCGCGATACTTTTTTTGCTTTTGCGTGAGCGTTGATCTTCGCTCAGTATATGTTCATATAGTATATCTATACATCGGCGTATATACGCGTTATCATTACAATTACAGCTTCTGAATTTAGGATTATATTTTGGCTATTTTTTGCCTACGATTCGTGTAGAACAATATATGTATATACATTTATTGAGCTCTTTGTACATAGAGATGTCGCGGCGAGTGAAAGAAGCACCGAATAAAGAGGAGACGCGAAGAACGTGGGGAGGGCTCTCGGCGTCTCCTCTTTGTGCGGTGCTTCTTTCGAGCTCCATGCCGGCGTAAGCATGGTATATAAAACTACTTGTGGGGTGTGTGTGAGTATATAGTAGTGTATATACCGTGTTGATATATACTATGTGCCCCTCACACATATAGCGTTCCCTGCACGCTCAACGACGGGGTCGAGAAGCGATATATATATATATATATATATATATATATATATGTGTGTACTACAGTTATCATAAACTGATAGTTTCGTTTTTTGCACTATACCTCAGCGGTAATTGATGAATAAAATTTGACGTATTTTATATTGACGTGTTGTGCTGTAGTGAAATTATTAATAGCCAATTGCCACCCTATATTAGAGCACTGTAATATAGGGCGATTGAGCGCTGATCCTCGCTTAGTATATTTTCATATAGTATCATTTATTGAGTTCTTTGTACACACCACCACCACAAAGATGCTGCTCTGAACGATAGTAAATACCATCATCAGCATTTTTGCACGTGTGGTTTTGTGCGAACGTCAAATGCAATCTGTATATCTGTACACATACATATACACAACGCATAAATATAGTCTATATATCCGATATTATTTTTTAAATTGTCACGAAGATGCGCATTTTTGCACGACTGCAGCGCGAACGCCTGATGCTTTTGCTCGAACGCTGATCTCCGTTAAGTAGATCTATACATCGACGTATATGCGCGTTATCATTACAATTACAGCTTCTGAATTTAGGATTATATTTTGGCTATTTTTTTGCCTACGATGAGCGTACAGCAATATATGTATACACATTTATTGAGGCCTATGTACGCATCACCACAAAGATGCTGTTCTGAGTGGGGGTAAATACTATCATCAGCATTTTTGCACGGGTGATTTTGCATGAGCGTCGAATGTAATCTGTGTATCTGTACACATACAAACACACAACGCATACATATAGTCTATATTCACGATATTATTTTTAAAATTGTCGCGAAGATGTTGCTGTGGGTCATAGTAAATACTATAGGCAGCATTTGCACGGTTGTACAATTAATATGTGGAGCCGCGGGTAGCGTTGCTAAGAACACGGGCGCTCTCAAATCTGCAATTTAGTAAAACATAGCTAGGCTCGAGAAATCGCGGGATATCGTTTACACGTCAGGATTTTATATGCACTGGAAATACAAAAGATCACCAGTCTTGTGACAGCCGTGTGACGATCTAAGTGTATTCAGTCTCCCGGACATAATGCCGAACCGCGCCCTTCGCTCGTGTATCCTCGCTTTTTTAAAATTAGCGATAATTCACAGCGCGCATATTAGGCGTCGCTGTAATCCCTCATGGTGTAGGAGTTTAAGAGATTTATCGACTGATAGACTCGTTAACCGTTTAAAATATATTTTATGGTGGACACCTTTGCGTGTTATTGTGATAGCTTACAATAGAGGGATTCTCAGAGGCTGCAAAGTGTTAACGTGCGTGTTTGAAGAATTACAACGACGAGGGCTTGAAGATTCTTCAGCAACCCGAGGGATTCGCAACGAAATTCGATGTGAGTAATATTTAGCACTATAGCAAAGAATAACAGGGTCGAGTTTGGATTGGGTGGGTTTGTGCATTTTTAGCGGGGATTATTTACTAAACTAAATTCATCGTTTAGTATATAGCCTGCTGCTAGAAGCCTCAAGTGATGAAGAAGCAGATCTCATAGAAGCGACGCGGGCTGCGGAAGAACAGGATTTGTGGCGCCGAACACACCCCGAAAATCGTAAGTATTGAAAACTGCTAGGGGCGGGGTATATTGTATACGAACAATAATAATAATAATGAGGATAACTTCAACAGAATCAGCGACTTCATCGGAGCTCAACTTCAATGATGATGACGATGATGATGATGATGATGATGATGATGATGATAACCCGGTGATAATTGCCGTCATAGAAGCAGCGCAGGCTGTAGATGATGAGGCGGCGCAGACGCAGCATACAACAAATCGTAAGTACTTAAAATCGTGAATGATCTTTAAAATATTATTATGAATAATAAAAAATTTCATTCAAATATCAGCATCTCGAGGCGAGCACGGAGAAGAAAATGGCGCCGTGGCAGGGCCATCAGGCTTATGCAATGAAAGCAGCAGCCCGCTCATCGCCGGTGCTGAACCAGAAACAGCAAGGGTTCCTGAAAACACTCAACGGACCAATAGCACTGCTGATAATAATAATGAGCGTGATGCAATTGACGAAGAAGATGTATCAATCATGGCTAGGGAAAACCAACTATGGGAAGACCAATTATGGGAACAACAGCCTCAGGAAATATTACCGGCACAGCAGGCCCATGAAAGAGCTGACGCGTGGTTCGATCACCTCATGGTCGATGATTCGGGTAAATATGAATTTTATCCTAAATTATATCCAGATTCTTCGGTGTGAAAATAAGCGTGTGTGTTTTGTGTTAGGATATTCGACAACTGTCTCACGATGAAGATACTCTACGACTCTACAAATCCTTATTTTACAAAAAAGCGCTGAGATACTTTCATTTCTACAAACATTATCATTGTAAAAAATTAATTTCTGATAATTTAATTTCTGTAAACATTATCATTGGATGTCAATAAATATAATAAAATTTAAACCCTCATACTCTTTTCTTCAGGAATACAGAAAGGCGCTGGAAGCACACGGAGCGCGCATACATATAGCGACATACACCCACCAGGGGTTCGAATCGAAATAATTCAGGACACTGCGCGTTATTTTAAGCGTTTTGAACTTCGCGGTCGCGAGACAACTATGCGTATTCGCGAACCACCGCCAGGAACGAGTGTAATGAGCTGGCTTGAAGGGGCGTTCAATGATCTACTCACGCATATAACTAATTCGTGCGAGGGTGGCGATTATGTAGGAATATCGTTCACCGCGAGTACTTTGACACACGGCCCCGTATGGCTTTCTTTCCGCCCTGCTCGCGATTACGTGTTTCAAGACATATGGCAACTCATAAGTAGTGTTGCTCAAAGCGCCGAATCTCTTAATATCGACGACGAGTGTAATATAAAAACGTGTGTTGTCAAGGGTGTGGAGGGTAGGGGGCGTCGGAAAGGCTTAACACATGAGGGCGTAGCAAAAAGATCTATCTTAACGATTCGTAACGATGATAATTTATGTTTACCGCGCTCGTTGGCAGCAGCCCTCGTGCATGCGGAACGGGGTGAAATACGCACGGGCGACTTACATACAAAATGGCAGAGGGTGAGACAGGTTAATGGATCGGCTCAAAAAATGGCAGCACTTGATCTTACGCGACGCGCAAATGTCAGGATACCGCGAAAAGGATGTCGCGTAAATGAAATCGGTCATTATCAGGATTACTTATCGCGTGATGGTGTTGCGATTGTCGTTTTCGCGTTTTTGGACTTGGGGCGGCGTAAAAAAAAGCCCATCTTCAATGGCACGCAAAGCGTCTTGAACACCGTAGGAACGGTGCAACACACGCTGTATATCTTGTATCACGAGCGCTCGAACCATTTCGAGCCGATTCTCAACCTGAGAGGAGCGACAGGCAGTACAGGTTTTTGCACATCGTGCGATACACTATATCGTAAATTAGATCATCGATGCAGAGGAGAAAGATGCGCTCGTTGTTTCACGATACCCCCATGCACGCCGGACTCGTCAGATACGATCAGATGTGTGGTGTGCAACCGTGTTTTTTTCGGGGAGACATGCTTCAAGAATCATATTAGCGCCGAAGCGACCCACAAACCCACTGTTTGCGCGACCATTAAACGCTGTCGCGACTGTTTTGGCATAATAAGGCCGTTAGACAAAAAGAAGAAGCACGTGTGCGGTGAGGGGTACTGCAAAACTTGTAAATCCGATCGGCCATACAATCATTCATGTTTTATGAGACCCCTTGTAAAGGATAGAGATCTGAATAAAAAGCTATTCATCTTCTATGATTTTGAAACGCAACAGTGCAGCCCTTTGGAGGGTACCACAGGCACACGGGTACACGAGCCGAATCTCTGTGTAGCTCAAAGGGTCTGTACAAGCTGTTGCGATAACGACTCTATAACAGAGCCTTGCGAGTTCTGCGGTGTGCATGAGTTTGTATTTAAACACAACCCAGTAGCTCAGCTGGTGGAGCTTGCTATGCAAGATATCAAAGGGTTTTCGCGTACAATATTAATTGCTCACAATGCTGGAGGTTTCGATGCACAGTTTATTCTACGCTATCTTATCGATGAAAAAAAGACCCAGTTGCCATCGCTAATAATGAACGGAACAAAAATTATCACCATGCGTATTGGGAGGCTAGTCTTCCTCGATAGTCTACACTACTTTCATATGCCTCTGAGCAAATTACCAAAATCCTTTGGGTTAACTGACACCCTAGCGAAAGGTACTTTTCCCCACTTATTCAATAAACCCGAAAATCAGTATTATGTAGGAGAATTACCACCGAAAGAGTATTATTCTCCCGATAGTATGTCAGCAACCGTGCGTAATGATATATTCGAGCCGTGGTATTGCGAATTGAAAAACACAAATTATGTGTTCGATTTTCAAAAAGAAATTGTAGCCTACTGCAAGAATGATGTTACGATATTGCGGCAGGCGTGTATGGTTTTTCGGAAAATGTTCATAGCCATAGGGTGTGTTTGTCCGTTCGACGAGAGCACGACGATAGCGTCAGCCTGCTTTCGGATTTTCCGGAAAAATTTCCTCGAGGATGATGCGATCGGGATCATACCGAGAGGTGGCTACAGATGGGCGGATAATCAATCGAGAAAAGCAGTTTCGTGGCTCGTATGGATGGAACATTCCCTAGGGCAACGTATTATTCACGCAGGCCGATCGCATGAGTTCAAGCTTCCTCAGAATTTAACGGTAGATGGTTATTACGAGGCCTCTGAAGCGTCACATGTATTACAGTTCCATGGATGCTACTGGCATGGCTGTCCGCGCTGCTATCTATTGAACAGAGACCGGATACAGAGCGACGGTGTGTCTATGAACGAGCGTCACGAGAGAACGATAGCGATAGCTTACACCATACGAAATAGCGGGTACACACTGACAGAGATTTGGGAGTGCGAGTATGATCGTATGCTCGAAACAAATACTCAGATGCAAGCTCTTGTACGTGATCATGCGCTAGTTACAACGGAACCTCTTAATCCGCGTGATGCTTTTTTCGGGGGCCGCACAGAAAACATGGTTACGCTCTATGATGTAGAGGAGGAGGATACCGAGCGAATACGATACGTCGATGTATGTTCTTTATATCCGTATATTTGTAAATACGGTAAATACCCCGTGGGTCATCCGCGTGTATACGTAGGTGATGAGTGTATGGAGTTAACAGGGCCCAGTAACAGCGATCTCACGAAAGTCGAAGGCCTTGTTAAGTGTACGGTGTTACCGCCGCGAAATCTCTATCATCCGGTGTTGCCGGTGCGTATGCATCAGCGTTTGTTATTCGCTCTATGTCGTAGCTGCTGCGAGCGCATGAGTCAAGATGAATGTGAGCATGAAAATCCTGCAGAGCGTGTGTTCAATGGTACGTGGGTAGTCGATGAGTTGCGAAAAGCTGTATCGTGCGGCTACAAAGTGATTCGCGTAGAAGAAATTTGGCAATACACAGTAACGCAATACAATCGTGATACACGGTCTGGCGGCCATTTTACCGAATATATAAACACATTCCTGAAAATTAAACAAGAAGCTAGCGGCTGGCCTGCGGGGTGTTTGGATAACGGCGATGCGCAAGAACAATACGTCGCAGATTTCGAGCGTTCAGAGGGTGTGCAACTGCGTCGTGAGTCAATAGCGAAAAACCCCGGATTGCGTCAAGTAGCTAAATTATGTCTCAACTCTTTTTGGGGAAAGTTTGGGCAGCGCGAAAATCTGCCGCAAACGGTTATAGTTTCGACGCGCGCAGAGCTCCTGGAAATATTGACTAATGCCGAGTACGAAATCACCGGTATCTTACCTGTAAACCATGAGATATTGTATGTCAGTTACATAAAAAAAGACGATGTCGTAACCCCGTCAGGTATAGCGAATTCTGTAATCGCCGCGTATACAACAGCTCAGGCTCGATTGAAACTTTATAGTTATCTAGAGCGCCTAGATAGGCGCGCGCTGTACTGCGACACCGATTCAGTTATTTACGTGACGAAGAATAACCCTGCTGAATACGAGCCGCCAACAGGTCAACTTTTAGGAGATCTTACAGACGAGCTGGATCCGGGGTGTTATATCAAATCTTTCGTTTCCGGAGGGCCAAAATTCTATTCATTCATAATCAGAGGCCCCGACGGTGCCGAAAGCGAAGTTTGCAAAGTCAAAGGTATAACGCTCAATTTTGCAAACAGTCAATTGATTAATTATAGTACAATACGTTCCTATATAGTTGACGACAAGGTGGAACCTATCGAGCTGCAATACGACGCTATACGCCGTACGCCGTTTCATCATGTTGTCACACGTACAGAAAAAAAGAAATGTAAACCGTCGAGCGTCAAACGAAGACGTTGCGGTGAATACGGCTCGCTCCCGTATGGCTACAGGGGGGAATAAACTATTTCATCTAAATGTAAATAATGTAAAATATTTATGCTGTTATTGTACAATAAAAGGTTTATACATATTCCGGCTGTTCGAACCCTTTATCTTGCCCTGTTGTGTAAACATTTACTCATTCGTACAGATGGACACGCGGTGGAAACATCCCTGGACCTCGATGATCTGCGGCCCCACCGGCTGCGGCAAAACGTACTTTGTAAAAAAGTTTTTGAAGTTTATTTCGGGTATGAGCAGTGAGCCATTCGAGAGAATTATTTTCTATTATTCCGAGTGGCAGCATGCATACTCGGAGTATGATACGTCGATAGAGTTTCATGAAGGCCTACCGCAGAGTGCCGATTATGCAAACGACCCCCGTGCAAAACTCATAATAATCGACGATTTGATGCGTGAGGCATCGAACAATAGCGTTATAGATCTTTTCACCAAAGGTAGCCATCATAAAAATCTGAGCGTTGTTTTTATCACCCAAAACTTATTCCATCAAGGACACGGACAACGAGATATTTCGCTGAACGCCAGCTATATCGTCGTTTTCAAAAATCCTCGTGATCGTGCTCAAATACAGCATCTCGCACGCCAGGTATATCCGGAAAACCCGCGCTTTTTACAGGAGGCCTATCACGATGCAACGTCCAAGCCTCATGGTTATTTGTTGCTCGACTTGAAACAATCAACACCTGATAACTGTAGATTTCGCACCGGTATTTTTCCCGACGATCCTCATCATTTTGTGTACGTACCGCGAAAAAAGTTAAAAAGCAGCTGCAGTGCTGGCGAATTGCCAGTTTAGCGCATGTAATGCCGTCTAAAGGATCGTCGCGTTACGATAAATGCATCGCCGTATTAAGCGCGTTTCAACAAACCAGCACGATACGAAGAGAGTTTGACTCGCGCAAATCAAATTCAAGCACAACTCATTGTATTTGCCAGTGTGCGTGGCGCATTCTTAAGGGTAGCGCTATCCCGAAGACTCCACTGTACAAAAGAAGTTAAAAGAAGTGATACATCTAGACGGTCGACAGTTCCACACGCGTAATGGCGCGAGGTGGTTCACCGCTCTGCAAGAAGCACGTTGCAATATTGCGAGCTCTTCAGCATCTCAATAAGGAGCAGCGCGAGGCTATTTTGCGTAAGGCAGACCCGGGTATCATCCGCTGCATTTGTGAGTGCGCCTTGAACGTTCTTTGCGGCAACGTGGCTCTGAAGGCCGATCAAAGAAAAAAATTACGTCGGCACGCCCCCGTTCTGCGTCGTTTAGCCTCAAAAAAAGGCTGCTGGAAGAGTAAGAAACGATTCGTTGTTCAGAGCGGTGGGTTTCTACCGCTCTTACTAGCACCAATACTAGGCACTGTTCTATCGAATTTGATTGGTGGCCGTGGATAATGGAGCACGCAAGAAAAATGGTACTCGTACCAGAGGAACATCTATCGCAGTTGGGTTCACAAAGTCATAATCAACCACCGTTTAGCACGGCTACGTCTCAAACGCGCCCAGCGCAAGGAATTGATGCTACGCTAACTAGATTGGATACAGAGATGAATGAAATTTTGAAATCTAATGCATACAAGGATGAGAGGGAAAAGTGGGCTGCATACTTGACTGTACTACAACGTCATCTCCATTTCGTCGATGACAAGAGAGCTCAGCAGTACCGCACGCTTATGAAGAATAAATATACTGTAGAGCCTGGTTGCGATAAAGAAGAAACCTGTAATGACATGAACGATTCCGTCATCATTGAGAGTATACCGGCCAAATTTCGCATTAAAGCGAAACTGCTACTTCGCCGGTTACGTGACGCACCACGGGCTAATTTTTCTTGGGATTCAGCCGGGGTCGTGTCGGTTGGCGGAAAACCAATCAAGGATTCAAATATTGTTGATCTTGTTAATGACGCCATGAGGGCGCGGAAAATACCTAAACCAGCGGGGCGCAGTGCCTTTGCCAAATTTCTGCGAACGATGCAGACGCCGCGAGAATTCATTGGTAATGAGGAGTTGTGGATGGAGTCAAGAGCTAGCTCAACACTACGACAATCGCAGATCGACGATAGCAGTACAGGGAGCGAGGGAACAGGCGAAATGAGCCAGTCATCGTTTTTCAGTGGTCGTGACAACAGATCGCCGGCGCCACAGGCAGAAAGCCCCCGTCAGAGTGGCAGTGGCTATTATAATAAGAAAAGACGTGTAACCTGGGCTAACCTAAAATTATAATCATGAAAATCTTAGAAAAAGTGTACTTTAATCCAATCCATGAAGCATCGTTTTCAGGCGCCACCAAATTGTTACACCAGGCGCGTCAGAAGAAAATTTCCAAGATAAAGGCGCTGCATTGGCTTGAAGCACAGGATGCTTACACAAAACACAGGCCCGTGCGTCATCGCTTTCAGCGGCGTTTTTATAACGTACGGAACATTGATGATTTTTGGGAGGCTGATCTCGTAGATCTTCGCTCGATTAAGGCTTATAATGATGTCTATGTTTATCTCCTCGTCGTTATAGATGTTCTTAGTAAATTTGTATGGGTTCAGCCATTACGCGACAAGACCGCTGCATCTGTGGCTAAAGCGTTTGAGCTCATTTTATCTAAAAAAAATAGTAACGCTCGATCGCCCGTTTGCCTACAGACCGACAAGGGTAAAGAGTTTATCGGCGCTGTATTTCAGACCCTCTTAAAGAAAAAAAATATTCAGTTTCGTGTTGCGAGAAACCCCGATATAAAAGCGGCTATTGTCGAGAGATTCAATAGAACGCTGAAAGAAAGAATGTGGCGTTATTTCACGTATTCTGGACAAAAACGTTACCTTGACGTTCTGCAGAAGATCGTTTCGGCCTACAACCATTCTACGCATAGCGGTATAAAAATGGCTCCTGCCTCTGTGACGCTCGCTACAGCCGCTAGGGCTCGGCATAACCTGATGCAGCGCTACAAGAGAACCGAGCATTGCTCTCCTAAATACAATGTGGGCGACATCGTACGTATCAGTAGCGCGAAGGCAGCCTTCGCAAAAGGTTACGAGGGTGGATGGAGCAGCGAGCTATTCAGCATTCACCGTGTATCACACAGTATTTGCCCCGTGATATACATCCTGCGTGATCTCCACGGTGAGGACATTGATGGTATATTTTATGAAGCTGAGTTATCGAGAGTGCAAACGAAGAAGACTAAGAGAAACGGCCGGTAAAAATGAAGGACGAGTTTTACATTGTTTTACCCAGCAACAGTAGTATGAGTTATTATCCCGATAATGTGACAACACGGTATACCACTCATTTACCGCAATGTGTGTCTCTCATATTAGCTCTCATAAGAATCATATAGCTCTCATAAGAATCATATTAGCGCCGAAGCGACCCACAAACCCACTGTTTGCGCGACCATTAAACGCTGTCGCGACTGTTTTGGCATAATAAGGCCGTTAGACAAAAAGAAGAAGCACGTGTGCGGTGAGGGGTACTGCAAAACTTGTAAATCCGATCGGCCATACAATCATTCATGTTTTATGAGACCCCTTGTAAAGGATAGAGATCTGAATAAAAAGCTATTCATCTTCTATGATTTTGAAACGCAACAGTGCAGCCCTTTGGAGGGTACCACAGGCACACGGGTACACGAGCCGAATCTCTGTGTAGCTCAAAGGGTCTGTACAAGCTGTTGCGATAACGACTCTATAACAGAGCCTTGCGAGTTCTGCGGTGTGCATGAGTTTGTATTTAAACACAACCCAGTAGCTCAGCTGGTGGAGCTTGCTATGCAAGATATCAAAGGGTTTTCGCGTACAATATTAATTGCTCACAATGCTGGAGGTTTCGATGCACAGTTTATTCTACGCTATCTTATCGATGAAAAAAAGACCCAGTTGCCATCGCTAATAATGAACGGAACAAAAATTATCACCATGCGTATTGGGAGGCTAGTCTTCCTCGATAGTTTACACTACTTTCATATGCCTCTGAGCAAATTACCAAAATCCTTTGGGTTAACTGACACCCTAGCGAAAGGTACTTTTCCCCACTTATTCAATAAACCCGAAAATCAGTATTATGTAGGAGAATTACCACCGAAAGAGTATTATTCTCCCGATAGTATGTCAGCAACCGTGCGTAATGATATATTCGAGCCGTGGTATTGCGAATTGAAAAACACAAATTATGTGTTCGATTTTCAAAAAGAAATTGTAGCCTACTGCAAGAATGATGTTACGATATTGCGGCAGGCGTGTATGGTTTTTCGGAAAATGTTCATAGCCATAGGGTGTGTTTGTCCGTTCGACGAGAGCACGACGATAGCGTCAGCCTGCTTTCGGATTTTCCGGAAAAATTTCCTCGAGGATGATGCGATCGGGATCATACCGAGAGGTGGCTACAGATGGGCGGATAATCAATCGAGAAAAGCAGTTTCGTGGCTCGTATGGATGGAACATTCCCTAGGGCAACGTATTATTCACGCAGGCCGATCGCATGAGTTCAAGCTTCCTCAGAATTTAACGGTAGATGGTTATTACGAGGCCTCTGAAGCGTCACATGTATTACAGTTCCATGGATGCTACTGGCATGGCTGTCCGCGCTGCTATCTATTGAACAGAGACCGGATACAGAGCGACGGTGTGTCTATGAACGAGCGTCACGAGAGAACGATAGCGATAGCTTACACCATACGAAATAGCGGGTACACACTGACAGAGATTTGGGAGTGCGAGTATGATCGTATGCTCGAAACAAATACTCAGATGCAAGCTCTTGTACGTGATCATGCGCTAGTTACAACGGAACCTCTTAATCCGCGTGATGCTTTTTTCGGGGGCCGCACAGAAAACATGGTTACGCTCTATGATGTAGAGGAGGAGGATACCGAGCGAATACGATACGTCGATGTATGTTCTTTATATCCGTATATTTGTAAATACGGTAAATACCCCGTGGGTCATCCGCGTGTATACGTAGGTGATGAGTGTATGGAGTTAACAGGGCCCAGTAACAGCGATCTCACGAAAGTCGAAGGCCTTGTTAAGTGTACGGTGTTACCGCCGCGAAATCTCTATCATCCGGTGTTGCCGGTGCGTATGCATCAGCGTTTGTTATTCGCTCTATGTCGTAGCTGCTGCGAGCGCATGAGTCAAGATGAATGTGAGCATGAAAATCCTGCAGAGCGTGTGTTCAATGGTACGTGGGTAGTCGATGAGTTGCGAAAAGCTGTATCGTGCGGCTACAAAGTGATTCGCGTAGAAGAAATTTGGCAATACACAGTAACGCAATACAATCGTGATACACGGTCTGGCGGCCATTTTACCGAATATATAAACACATTCCTGAAAATTAAACAAGAAGCTAGCGGCTGGCCTGCGGGGTGTTTGGATAACGGCGATGCGCAAGAACAATACGTCGCAGATTTCGAGCGTTCAGAGGGTGTGCAACTGCGTCGTGAGTCAATAGCGAAAAACCCCGGATTGCGTCAAGTAGCTAAATTATGTCTCAACTCTTTTTGGGGAAAGTTTGGGCAGCGCGAAAATCTGCCGCAAACGGTTATAGTTTCGACGCGCGCAGAGCTCCTGGAAATATTGACTAATGCCGAGTACGAAATCACCGGTATCTTACCTGTAAACCATGAGATATTGTATGTCAGTTACATAAAAAAAGACGATGTCGTAACCCCGTCAGGTATAGCGAATTCTGTAATCGCCGCGTATACAACAGCTCAGGCTCGATTGAAACTTTATAGTTATCTAGAGCGCCTAGATAGGCGCGCGCTGTACTGCGACACCGATTCAGTTATTTACGTGACGAAGAATAACCCTGCTGAATACGAGCCGCCAACAGGTCAACTTTTAGGAGATCTTACAGACGAGCTGGATCCGGGGTGTTATATCAAATCTTTCGTTTCCGGAGGGCCAAAATTCTATTCATTCATAATCAGAGGCCCCGACGGTGCCGAAAGCGAAGTTTGCAAAGTCAAAGGTATAACGCTCAATTTTGCAAACAGTCAATTGATTAATTATAGTACAATACGTTCCTATATAGTTGACGACAAGGTGGAACCTATCGAGCTGCAATACGACGCTATACGCCGTACGCCGTTTCATCATGATGTCACACGTACAGAAAAAAAGAAATGTAAACCGTCGAGCGTCAAACGAAGACGTTGCGGTGAATACGGCTCGCTCCCGTATGGCTACAGGGGGGAATAAACTATTTCATCTAAATGTAAATAATGTAAAATATTTATGCTGTTATTGTACAATAAAAGGTTTATACATATTCCGGCTGTTCGAACCCTTTATCTTGCCCTGTTGTGTAAACATTTACTCATTCGTACAGATGGACACGCGGTGGAAACATCCCTGGACCTCGATGATCTGCGGCCCCACCGGCTGCGGCAAAACGTACTTTGTAAAAAAGTTTTTGAAGTTTATTTCGGGTATGAGCAGTGAGCCATTCGAGAGAATTATTTTCTATTATTCCGAGTGGCAGCATGCATACTCGGAGTATGATACGTCGATAGAGTTTCATGAAGGCCTACCGCAGAGTGCCGATTATGCAAACGACCCCCGTGCAAAACTCATAATAATCGACGATTTGATGCGTGAGGCATCGAACAATAGCGTTATAGATCTTTTCACCAAAGGTAGCCATCATAAAAATCTGAGCGTTGTTTTTATCACCCAAAACTTATTCCATCAAGGACACGGACAACGAGATATTTCGCTGAACGCCAGCTATATCGTCGTTTTCAAAAATCCTCGTGATCGTGCTCAAATACAGCATCTCGCACGCCAGGTATATCCGGAAAACCCGCGCTTTTTACAGGAGGCCTATCACGATGCAACGTCCAAGCCTCATGGTTATTTTTTGCTCGACTTGAAACAATCAACACCTGATAACTGTAGATTTCGCACCGGTATTTTTCCCGACGATCCTCATCATTTTGTGTACGTACCGCGAAAAAAGTTAAAAAGCAGCTGCAGTGCTGGCGAATTGCCAGTTTAGCGCATGTAATGCCGTCTAAAGGATCGTCGCGTTACGATAAATGCATCGCCGTATTAAGCGCGTTTCAACAAACCAGCACGATACGAAGAGAGTTTGACTCGCGCAAATCAAATTCAAGCACAACTCATTGTATTTGCCAGTGTGCGTGGCGCATTCTTAAGGGTAGCGCTATCCCGAAGACTCCACTGTACAAAAGAAGTTAAAAGAAGTGATACATCTAGACGGTCGACAGTTCCACACGCGTAATGGCGCGAGGTGGTTCACCGCTCTGCAAGAAGCACGTTGCAATATTGCGAGCTCTTCAGCATCTCAATAAGGAGCAGCGCGAGGCTATTTTGCGTAAGGCAGACCCGGGTATCATCCGCTGCATTTGTGAGTGCGCCTTGAACGTTCTTTGCGGCAACGTGGCTCTGAAGGCCGATCAAAGAAAAAAATTACGTCGGCACGCCCCCGTTCTGCGTCGTTTAGCCTCAAAAAAAGGCTGCTGGAAGAGTAAGAAACGATTCGTTGTTCAGAGCGGTGGGTTTCTACCGCTCTTACTAGCACCAATACTAGGCACTGTTCTATCGAATTTGATTGGTGGCCGTGGATAATGGAGCACGCAAGAAAAATGGTACTCGTACCAGAGGAACATCTATCGCAGTTGGGTTCACAAAGTCATAATCAACCACCGTTTAGCACGGCTACGTCTCAAACGCGCCCAGCGCAAGGAATTGATGCTACGCTAACTAGATTGGATACAGAGATGAATGAAATTTTGAAATCTAATGCATACAAGGATGAGAGGGAAAAGTGGGCTGCATACTTGACTGTACTACAACGTCATCTCCATTTCGTCGATGACAAGAGAGCTCAGCAGTACCGCACGCTTATGAAGAATAAATATACTGTAGAGCCTGGTTGCGATAAAGAAGAAACCTGTAATGACATGAACGATTCCGTCATCATTGAGAGTATACCGGCCAAATTTCGCATTAAAGCGAAACTGCTACTTCGCCGGTTACGTGACGCACCACGGGCTAATTTTTCTTGGGATTCAGCCGGGGTCGTGTCGGTTGGCGGAAAACCAATCAAGGATTCAAATATTGTTGATCTTGTTAATGACGCCATGAGGGCGCGGAAAATACCTAAACCAGCGGGGCGCAGTGCCTTTGCCAAATTTCTGCGAACGATGCAGACGCCGCGAGAATTCATTGGTAATGAGGAGTTGTGGATGGAGTCAAGAGCTAGCTCAACACTACGACAATCGCAGATCGACGATAGCAGTACAGGGAGCGAGGGAACAGGCGAAATGAGCCAGTCATCGTTTTTCAATGGTCGTGACAACAGATCGCCGGCGCCACAGGCAGAAAGCCCCCGTCAGAGTGGCAGTGGCTATTATAATAAGAAAAGACGTGTAACCTGGGCTAACCTAAAATTATAATCATGAAAATCTTAGAAAAAGTGTACTTTAATCCAATCCATGAAGCATCGTTTTCAGGCGCCACCAAATTGTTACACCAGGCGCGTCAGAAGAAAATTTCCAAGATAAAGGCGCTGCATTGGCTTGAAGCACAGGATGCTTACACAAAACACAGGCCCGTGCGTCATCGCTTTCAGCGGCGTTTTTATAACGTACGGAACATTGATGATTTTTGGGAGGCTGATCTCGTAGATCTTCGCTCGATTAAGGCTTATAATGATGTCTATGTTTATCTCCTCGTCGTTATAGATGTTCTTAGTAAATTTGTATGGGTTCAGCCATTACGCGACAAGACCGCTGCATCTGTGGCTAAAGCGTTTGAGCTCATTTTATCTAAAAAAAATAGTAACGCTCGATCGCCCGTTTGCCTACAGACCGACAAGGGTAAAGAGTTTATCGGCGCTGTATTTCAGACCCTCTTAAAGAAAAAAAATATTCAGTTTCGTGTTGCGAGAAACCCCGATATAAAAGCGGCTATTGTCGAGAGATTCAATAGAACGCTGAAAGAAAGAATGTGGCGTTATTTCACGTATTCTGGACAAAAACGTTACCTTGACGTTCTGCAGAAGATCGTTTCGGCCTACAACCATTCTACGCATAGCGGTATAAAAATGGCTCCTGCCTCTGTGACGCTCGCTACAGCCGCTAGGGCTCGGCATAACCTGATGCAGCGCTACAAGAGAACCGAGCATTGCTCTCCTAAATACAATGTGGGCGACATCGTACGTATCAGTAGCGCGAAGGCAGCCTTCGCAAAAGGTTACGAGGGTGGATGGAGCAGCGAGCTATTCAGCATTCACCGTGTATCACACAGTATTTGCCCCGTGATATACATCCTGCGTGATCTCCACGGTGAGGACATTGATGGTATATTTTATGAAGCTGAGTTATCGAGAGTGCAAACGAAAAAGACTAAGAGAAACGGCCGGTAAAAATGAAGGACGAGTTTTACATTGTTTTACCCAGCAACAGTAGTATGAGTTATTATCCCGATAATGTGACAACACGGTATACCACTCATTTACCGCAATGTGTGTCTCTCATATTAGCTCTCATAAGAATCATATAGCTCTCATAAGAATCATATTAGCGCCGAAGCGACCCACAAACCCACTGTTTGCGCGACCATTAAACGCTGTCGCGACTGTTTTGGCATAATAAGGCCGTTAGACAAAAAGAAGAAGCACGTGTGCGGTGAGGGGTACTGCAAAACTTGTAAATCCGATCGGCCATACAATCATTCATGTTTTATGAGACCCCTTGTAAAGGATAGAGATCTGAATAAAAAGCTATTCATCTTCTATGATTTTGAAACGCAACAGTGCAGCCCTTTGGAGGGTACCACAGGCACACGGGTACACGAGCCGAATCTCTGTGTAGCTCAAAGGGTCTGTACAAGCTGTTGCGATAACGACTCTATAACAGAGCCTTGCGAGTTCTGCGGTGTGCATGAGTTTGTATTTAAACACAACCCAGTAGCTCAGCTGGTGGAGCTTGCTATGCAAGATATCAAAGGGTTTTCGCGTACAATATTAATTGCTCACAATGCTGGAGGTTTCGATGCACAGTTTATTCTACGCTATCTTATCGATGAAAAAAAGACCCAGTTGCCATCGCTAATAATGAACGGAACAAAAATTATCACCATGCGTATTGGGAGGCTAGTCTTCCTCGATAGTTTACACTACTTTCATATGCCTCTGAGCAAATTACCAAAATCCTTTGGGTTAACTGACACCCTAGCGAAAGGTACTTTTCCCCACTTATTCAATAAACCCGAAAATCAGTATTATGTAGGAGAATTACCACCGAAAGAGTATTATTCTCCCGATAGTATGTCAGCAACCGTGCGTAATGATATATTCGAGCCGTGGTATTGCGAATTGAAAAACACAAATTATGTGTTCGATTTTCAAAAAGAAATTGTAGCCTACTGCAAGAATGATGTTACGATATTGCGGCAGGCGTGTATGGTTTTTCGGAAAATGTTCATAGCCATAGGGTGTGTTTGTCCGTTCGACGAGAGCACGACGATAGCGTCAGCCTGCTTTCGGATTTTCCGGAAAAATTTCCTCGAGGATGATGCGATCGGGATCATACCGAGAGGTGGCTACAGATGGGCGGATAATCAATCGAGAAAAGCAGTTTCGTGGCTCGTATGGATGGAACATTCCCTAGGGCAACGTATTATTCACGCAGGCCGATCGCATGAGTTCAAGCTTCCTCAGAATTTAACGGTAGATGGTTATTACGAGGCCTCTGAAGCGTCACATGTATTACAGTTCCATGGATGCTACTGGCATGGCTGTCCGCGCTGCTATCTATTGAACAGAGACCGGATACAGAGCGACGGTGTGTCTATGAACGAGCGTCACGAGAGAACGATAGCGATAGCTTACACCATACGAAATAGCGGGTACACACTGACAGAGATTTGGGAGTGCGAGTATGATCGTATGCTCGAAACAAATACTCAGATGCAAGCTCTTGTACGTGATCATGCGCTAGTTACAACGGAACCTCTTAATCCGCGTGATGCTTTTTTCGGGGGCCGCACAGAAAACATGGTTACGCTCTATGATGTAGAGGAGGAGGATACCGAGCGAATACGATACGTCGATGTATGTTCTTTATATCCGTATATTTGTAAATACGGTAAATACCCCGTGGGTCATCCGCGTGTATACGTAGGTGATGAGTGTATGGAGTTAACAGGGCCCAGTAACAGCGATCTCACGAAAGTCGAAGGCCTTGTTAAGTGTACGGTGTTACCGCCGCGAAATCTCTATCATCCGGTGTTGCCGGTGCGTATGCATCAGCGTTTGTTATTCGCTCTATGTCGTAGCTGCTGCGAGCGCATGAGTCAAGATGAATGTGAGCATGAAAATCCTGCAGAGCGTGTGTTCAATGGTACGTGGGTAGTCGATGAGTTGCGAAAAGCTGTATCGTGCGGCTACAAAGTGATTCGCGTAGAAGAAATTTGGCAATACACAGTAACGCAATACAATCGTGATACACGGTCTGGCGGCCATTTTACCGAATATATAAACACATTCCTGAAAATTAAACAAGAAGCTAGCGGCTGGCCTGCGGGGTGTTTGGATAACGGCGATGCGCAAGAACAATACGTCGCAGATTTCGAGCGTTCAGAGGGTGTGCAACTGCGTCGTGAGTCAATAGCGAAAAACCCCGGATTGCGTCAAGTAGCTAAATTATGTCTCAACTCTTTTTGGGGAAAGTTTGGGCAGCGCGAAAATCTGCCGCAAACGGTTATAGTTTCGACGCGCGCAGAGCTCCTGGAAATATTGACTAATGCCGAGTACGAAATCACCGGTATCTTACCTGTAAACCATGAGATATTGTATGTCAGTTACATAAAAAAAGACGATGTCGTAACCCCGTCAGGTATAGCGAATTCTGTAATCGCCGCGTATACAACAGCTCAGGCTCGATTGAAACTTTATAGTTATCTAGAGCGCCTAGATAGGCGCGCGCTGTACTGCGACACCGATTCAGTTATTTACGTGACGAAGAATAACCCTGCTGAATACGAGCCGCCAACAGGTCAACTTTTAGGAGATCTTACAGACGAGCTGGATCCGGGGTGTTATATCAAATCTTTCGTTTCCGGAGGGCCAAAATTCTATTCATTCATAATCAGAGGCCCCGACGGTGCCGAAAGCGAAGTTTGCAAAGTCAAAGGTATAACGCTCAATTTTGCAAACAGTCAATTGATTAATTATAGTACAATACGTTCCTATATAGTTGACGACAAGGTGGAACCTATCGAGCTGCAATACGACGCTATACGCCGTACGCCGTTTCATCATGTTGTCACACGTACAGAAAAAAAGAAATGTAAACCGTCGAGCGTCAAACGAAGACGTTGCGGTGAATACGGCTCGCTCCCGTATGGCTACAGGGGGGAATAAACTATTTCATCTAAATGTAAATAATGTAAAATATTTATGCTGTTATTGTACAATAAAAGGTTTATACATATTCCGGCTGTTCGAACCCTTTATCTTGCCCTGTTGTGTAAACATTTACTCATTCGTACAGATGGACACGCGGTGGAAACATCCCTGGACCTCGATGATCTGCGGCCCCACCGGCTGCGGCAAAACGTACTTTGTAAAAAAGTTTTTGAAGTTTATTTCGGGTATGAGCAGTGAGCCATTCGAGAGAATTATTTTCTATTATTCCGAGTGGCAGCATGCATACTCGGAGAATGATACGTCGATAGAGTTTCATGAAGGCCTACCGCAGAGTGCCGATTATGCAAACGACCCCCGTGCAAAACTCATAATAATCGACGATTTGATGCGTGAGGCATCGAACAATAGCGTTATAGATCTTTTCACCAAAGGTAGCCATCATAAAAATCTGAGCGTTGTTTTTATCACCCAAAACTTATTCCATCAAGGACACGGACAACGAGATATTTCGCTGAACGCCAGCTATATCGTCGTTTTCAAAAATCCTCGTGATCGTGCTCAAATACAGCATCTCGCACGCCAGGTATATCCGGAAAACCCGCGCTTTTTACAGGAGGCCTATCACGATGCAACGTCCAAGCCTCATGGTTATTTGTTGCTCGACTTGAAACAATCAACACCTGATAACTGTAGATTTCGCACCGGTATTTTTCCCGACGATCCTCATCATTTTGTGTACGTACCGCGAAAAAAGTTAAAAAGCAGCTGCAGTGCTGGCGAATTGCCAGTTTAGCGCATGTAATGCCGTCTAAAGGATCGTCGCGTTACGATAAATGCATCGCCGTATTAAGCGCGTTTCAACAAACCAGCACGATACGAAGAGAGTTTGACTCGCGCAAATCAAATTCAAGCACAACTCATTGTATTTGCCAGTGTGCGTGGCGCATTCTTAAGGGTAGCGCTATCCCGAAGACTCCACTGTACAAAAGAAGTTAAAAGAAGTGATACATCTAGACGGTCGACAGTTCCACACGCGTAATGGCGCGAGGTGGTTCACCGCTCTGCAAGAAGCACGTTGCAATATTGCGAGCTCTTCAGCATCTCAATAAGGAGCAGCGCGAGGCTATTTTGCGTAAGGCAGACCCGGGTATCATCCGCTGCATTTGTGAGTGCGCCTTGAACGTTCTTTGCGGCAACGTGGCTCTGAAGGCCGATCAAAGAAAAAAATTACGTCGGCACGCCCCCGTTCTGCGTCGTTTAGCCTCAAAAAAAGGCTGCTGGAAGAGTAAGAAACGATTCGTTGTTCAGAGCGGTGGGTTTCTACCGCTCTTACTAGCACCAATACTAGGCACTGTTCTATCGAATTTGATTGGTGGCCGTGGATAATGGAGCACGCAAGAAAAATGGTACTCGTACCAGAGGAACATCTATCGCAGTTGGGTTCACAAAGTCATAATCAACCACCGTTTAGCACGGCTACGTCTCAAACGCGCCCAGCGCAAGGAATTGATGCTACGCTAACTAGATTGGATACAGAGATGAATGAAATTTTGAAATCTAATGCATACAAGGATGAGAGGGAAAAGTGGGCTGCATACTTGACTGTACTACAACGTCATCTCCATTTCGTCGATGACAAGAGAGCTCAGCAGTACCGCACGCTTATGAAGAATAAATATACTGTAGAGCCTGGTTGCGATAAAGAAGAAACCTGTAATGACATGAACGATTCCGTCATCATTGAGAGTATACCGGCCAAATTTCGCATTAAAGCGAAACTGCTACTTCGCCGGTTACGTGACGCACCACGGGCTAATTTTTCTTGGGATTCAGCCGGGGTCGTGTCGGTTGGCGGAAAACCAATCAAGGATTCAAATATTGTTGATCTTGTTAATGACGCCATGAGGGCGCGGAAAATACCTAAACCAGCGGGGCGCAGTGCCTTTGCCAAATTTCTGCGAACGATGCAGACGCCGCGAGAATTCATTGGTAATGAGGAGTTGTGGATGGAGTCAAGAGCTAGCTCAACACTACGACAATCGCAGATCGACGATAGCAGTACAGGGAGCGAGGGAACAGGCGAAATGAGCCAGTCATCGTTTTTCAGTGGTCGTGACAACAGATCGCCGGCGCCACAGGCAGAAAGCCCCCGTCAGAGTGGCAGTGGCTATTATAATAAGAAAAGACGTGTAACCTGGGCTAACCTAAAATTATAATCATGAAAATCTTAGAAAAAGTGTACTTTAATCCAATCCATGAAGCATCGTTTTCAGGCGCCACCAAATTGTTACACCAGGCGCGTCAGAAGAAAATTTCCAAGATAAAGGCGCTGCATTGGCTTGAAGCACAGGATGCTTACACAAAACACAGGCCCGTGCGTCATCGCTTTCAGCGGCGTTTTTATAACGTACGGAACATTGATGATTTTTGGGAGGCTGATCTCGTAGATCTTCGCTCGATTAAGGCTTATAATGATGTCTATGTTTATCTCCTCGTCGTTATAGATGTTCTTAGTAAATTTGTATGGGTTCAGCCATTACGCGACAAGACCGCTGCATCTGTGGCTAAAGCGTTTGAGCTCATTTTATCTAAAAAAAATAGTAACGCTCGATCGCCCGTTTGCCTACAGACCGACAAGGGTAAAGAGTTTATCGGCGCTGTATTTCAGACCCTCTTAAAGAAAAAAAATATTCAGTTTCGTGTTGCGAGAAACCCCGATATAAAAGCGGCTATTGTCGAGAGATTCAATAGAACGCTGAAAGAAAGAATGTGGCGTTATTTCACGTATTCTGGACAAAAACGTTACCTTGACGTTCTGCAGAAGATCGTTTCGGCCTACAACCATTCTACGCATAGCGGTATAAAAATGGCTCCTGCCTCTGTGACGCTCGCTACAGCCGCTAGGGCTCGGCATAACCTGATGCAGCGCTACAAGAGAACCGAGCATTGCTCTCCTAAATACAATGTGGGCGACATCGTACGTATCAGTAGCGCGAAGGCAGCCTTCGCAAAAGGTTACGAGGGTGGATGGAGCAGCGAGCTATTCAGCATTCACCGTGTATCACACAGTATTTGCCCCGTGATATACATCCTGCGTGATCTCCACGGTGAGGACATTGATGGTATATTTTATGAAGCTGAGTTATCGAGAGTGCAAACGAAGAAGACTAAGAGAAACGGCCGGTAAAAATGAAGGACGAGTTTTACATTGTTTTACCCAGCAACAGTAGTATGAGTTATTATCCCGATAATGTGACAACACGGTATACCACTCATTTACCGCAATGTGTGTCTCTCATATTAGCTCTCATAAGAATCATATAGCTCTCATAAGAATCATATTAGCGCCGAAGCGACCCACAAACCCACTGTTTGCGCGACCATTAAACGCTGTCGCGACTGTTTTGGCATAATAAGGCCGTTAGACAAAAAGAAGAAGCACGTGTGCGGTGAGGGGTACTGCAAAACTTGTAAATCCGATCGGCCATACAATCATTCATGTTTTATGAGACCCCTTGTAAAGGATAGAGATCTGAATAAAAAGCTATTCATCTTCTATGATTTTGAAACGCAACAGTGCAGCCCTTTGGAGGGTACCACAGGCACACGGGTACACGAGCCGAATCTCTGTGTAGCTCAAAGGGTCTGTACAAGCTGTTGCGATAACGACTCTATAACAGAGCCTTGCGAGTTCTGCGGTGTGCATGAGTTTGTATTTAAACACAACCCAGTAGCTCAGCTGGTGGAGCTTGCTATGCAAGATATCAAAGGGTTTTCGCGTACAATATTAATTGCTCACAATGCTGGAGGTTTCGATGCACAGTTTATTCTACGCTATCTTATCGATGAAAAAAAGACCCAGTTGCCATCGCTAATAATGAACGGAACAAAAATTATCACCATGCGTATTGGGAGGCTAGTCTTCCTCGATAGTTTACACTACTTTCATATGCCTCTGAGCAAATTACCAAAATCCTTTGGGTTAACTGACACCCTAGCGAAAGGTACTTTTCCCCACTTATTCAATAAACCCGAAAATCAGTATTATGTAGGAGAATTACCACCGAAAGAGTATTATTCTCCCGATAGTATGTCAGCAACCGTGCGTAATGATATATTCGAGCCGTGGTATTGCGAATTGAAAAACACAAATTATGTGTTCGATTTTCAAAAAGAAATTGTAGCCTACTGCAAGAATGATGTTACGATATTGCGGCAGGCGTGTATGGTTTTTCGGAAAATGTTCATAGCCATAGGGTGTGTTTGTCCGTTCGACGAGAGCACGACGATAGCGTCAGCCTGCTTTCGGATTTTCCGGAAAAATTTCCTCGAGGATGATGCGATCGGGATCATACCGAGAGGTGGCTACAGATGGGCGGATAATCAATCGAGAAAAGCAGTTTCGTGGCTCGTATGGATGGAACATTCCCTAGGGCAACGTATTATTCACGCAGGCCGATCGCATGAGTTCAAGCTTCCTCAGAATTTAACGGTAGATGGTTATTACGAGGCCTCTGAAGCGTCACATGTATTACAGTTCCATGGATGCTACTGGCATGGCTGTCCGCGCTGCTATCTATTGAACAGAGACCGGATACAGAGCGACGGTGTGTCTATGAACGAGCGTCACGAGAGAACGATAGCGATAGCTTACACCATACGAAATAGCGGGTACACACTGACAGAGATTTGGGAGTGCGAGTATGATCGTATGCTCGAAACAAATACTCAGATGCAAGCTCTTGTACGTGATCATGCGCTAGTTACAACGGAACCTCTTAATCCGCGTGATGCTTTTTTCGGGGGCCGCACAGAAAACATGGTTACGCTCTATGATGTAGAGGAGGAGGATACCGAGCGAATACGATACGTCGATGTATGTTCTTTATATCCGTATATTTGTAAATACGGTAAATACCCCGTGGGTCATCCGCGTGTATACGTAGGTGATGAGTGTATGGAGTTAACAGGGCCCAGTAACAGCGATCTCACGAAAGTCGAAGGCCTTGTTAAGTGTACGGTGTTACCGCCGCGAAATCTCTATCATCCGGTGTTGCCGGTGCGTATGCATCAGCGTTTGTTATTCGCTCTATGTCGTAGCTGCTGCGAGCGCATGAGTCAAGATGAATGTGAGCATGAAAATCCTGCAGAGCGTGTGTTCAATGGTACGTGGGTAGTCGATGAGTTGCGAAAAGCTGTATCGTGCGGCTACAAAGTGATTCGCGTAGAAGAAATTTGGCAATACACAGTAACGCAATACAATCGTGATACACGGTCTGGCGGCCATTTTACCGAATATATAAACACATTCCTGAAAATTAAACAAGAAGCTAGCGGCTGGCCTGCGGGGTGTTTGGATAACGGCGATGCGCAAGAACAATACGTCGCAGATTTCGAGCGTTCAGAGGGTGTGCAACTGCGTCGTGAGTCAATAGCGAAAAACCCCGGATTGCGTCAAGTAGCTAAATTATGTCTCAACTCTTTTTGGGGAAAGTTTGGGCAGCGCGAAAATCTGCCGCAAACGGTTATAGTTTCGACGCGCGCAGAGCTCCTGGAAATATTGACTAATGCCGAGTACGAAATCACCGGTATCTTACCTGTAAACCATGAGATATTGTATGTCAGTTACATAAAAAAAGACGATGTCGTAACCCCGTCAGGTATAGCGAATTCTGTAATCGCCGCGTATACAACAGCTCAGGCTCGATTGAAACTTTATAGTTATCTAGAGCGCCTAGATAGGCGCGCGCTGTACTGCGACACCGATTCAGTTATTTACGTGACGAAGAATAACCCTGCTGAATACGAGCCGCCAACAGGTCAACTTTTAGGAGATCTTACAGACGAGCTGGATCCGGGGTGTTATATCAAATCTTTCGTTTCCGGAGGGCCAAAATTCTATTCATTCATAATCAGAGGCCCCGACGGTGCCGAAAGCGAAGTTTGCAAAGTCAAAGGTATAACGCTCAATTTTGCAAACAGTCAATTGATTAATTATAGTACAATACGTTCCTATATAGTTGACGACAAGGTGGAACCTATCGAGCTGCAATACGACGCTATACGCCGTACGCCGTTTCATCATGTTGTCACACGTACAGAAAAAAAGAAATGTAAACCGTCGAGCGTCAAACGAAGACGTTGCGGTGAATACGGCTCGCTCCCGTATGGCTACAGGGGGGAATAAACTATTTCATCTAAATGTAAATAATGTAAAATATTTATGCTGTTATTGTACAATAAAAGGTTTATACATATTCCGGCTGTTCGAACCCTTTATCTTGCCCTGTTGTGTAAACATTTACTCATTCGTACAGATGGACACGCGGTGGAAACATCCCTGGACCTCGATGATCTGCGGCCCCACCGGCTGCGGCAAAACGTACTTTGTAAAAAAGTTTTTGAAGTTTATTTCGGGTATGAGCAGTGAGCCATTCGAGAGAATTATTTTCTATTATTCCGAGTGGCAGCATGCATACTCGGAGTATGATACGTCGATAGAGTTTCATGAAGGCCTACCGCAGAGTGCCGATTATGCAAACGACCCCCGTGCAAAACTCATAATAATCGACGATTTGATGCGTGAGGCATCGAACAATAGCGTTATAGATCTTTTCACCAAAGGTAGCCATCATAAAAATCTGAGCGTTGTTTTTATCACCCAAAACTTATTCCATCAAGGACACGGACAACGAGATATTTCGCTGAACGCCAGCTATATCGTCGTTTTCAAAAATCCTCGTGATCGTGCTCAAATACAGCATCTCGCACGCCAGGTATATCCGGAAAACCCGCGCTTTTTACAGGAGGCCTATCACGATGCAACGTCCAAGCCTCATGGTTATTTGTTGCTCGACTTGAAACAATCAACACCTGATAACTGTAGATTTCGCACCGGTATTTTTCCCGACGATCCTCATCATTTTGTGTACGTACCGCGAAAAAAGTTAAAAAGCAGCTGCAGTGCTGGCGAATTGCCAGTTTAGCGCATGTAATGCCGTCTAAAGGATCGTCGCGTTACGATAAATGCATCGCCGTATTAAGCGCGTTTCAACAAACCAGCACGATACGAAGAGAGTTTGACTCGCGCAAATCAAATTCAAGCACAACTCATTGTATTTGCCAGTGTGCGTGGCGCATTCTTAAGGGTAGCGCTATCCCGAAGACTCCACTGTACAAAAGAAGTTAAAAGAAGTGATACATCTAGACGGTCGACAGTTCCACACGCGTAATGGCGCGAGGTGGTTCACCGCTCTGCAAGAAGCACGTTGCAATATTGCGAGCTCTTCAGCATCTCAATAAGGAGCAGCGCGAGGCTATTTTGCGTAAGGCAGACCCGGGTATCATCCGCTGCATTTGTGAGTGCGCCTTGAACGTTCTTTGCGGCAACGTGGCTCTGAAGGCCGATCAAAGAAAAAAATTACGTCGGCACGCCCCCGTTCTGCGTCGTTTAGCCTCAAAAAAAGGCTGCTGGAAGAGTAAGAAACGATTCGTTGTTCAGAGCGGTGGGTTTCTACCGCTCTTACTAGCACCAATACTAGGCACTGTTCTATCGAATTTGATTGGTGGCCGTGGATAATGGAGCACGCAAGAAAAATGGTACTCGTACCAGAGGAACATCTATCGCAGTTGGGTTCACAAAGTCATAATCAACCACCGTTTAGCACGGCTACGTCTCAAACGCGCCCAGCGCAAGGAATTGATGCTACGCTAACTAGATTGGATACAGAGATGAATGAAATTTTGAAATCTAATGCATACAAGGATGAGAGGGAAAAGTGGGCTGCATACTTGACTGTACTACAACGTCATCTCCATTTCGTCGATGACAAGAGAGCTCAGCAGTACCGCACGCTTATGAAGAATAAATATACTGTAGAGCCTGGTTGCGATAAAGAAGAAACCTGTAATGACATGAACGATTCCGTCATCATTGAGAGTATACCGGCCAAATTTCGCATTAAAGCGAAACTGCTACTTCGCCGGTTACGTGACGCACCACGGGCTAATTTTTCTTGGGATTCAGCCGGGGTCGTGTCGGTTGGCGGAAAACCAATCAAGGATTCAAATATTGTTGATCTTGTTAATGACGCCATGAGGGCGCGGAAAATACCTAAACCAGCGGGGCGCAGTGCCTTTGCCAAATTTCTGCGAACGATGCAGACGCCGCGAGAATTCATTGGTAATGAGGAGTTGTGGATGGAGTCAAGAGCTAGCTCAACACTACGACAATCGCAGATCGACGATAGCAGTACAGGGAGCGAGGGAACAGGCGAAATGAGCCAGTCATCGTTTTTCAGTGGTCGTGACAACAGATCGCCGGCGCCACAGGCAGAAAGCCCCCGTCAGAGTGGCAGTGGCTATTATAATAAGAAAAGACGTGTAACCTGGGCTAACCTAAAATTATAATCATGAAAATCTTAGAAAAAGTGTACTTTAATCCAATCCATGAAGCATCGTTTTCAGGCGCCACCAAATTGTTACACCAGGCGCGTCAGAAGAAAATTTCCAAGATAAAGGCGCTGCATTGGCTTGAAGCACAGGATGCTTACACAAAACACAGGCCCGTGCGTCATCGCTTTCAGCGGCGTTTTTATAACGTACGGAACATTGATGATTTTTGGGAGGCTGATCTCGTAGATCTTCGCTCGATTAAGGCTTATAATGATGTCTATGTTTATCTCCTCGTCGTTATAGATGTTCTTAGTAAATTTGTATGGGTTCAGCCATTACGCGACAAGACCGCTGCATCTGTGGCTAAAGCGTTTGAGCTCATTTTATCTAAAAAAAATAGTAACGCTCGATCGCCCGTTTGCCTACAGACCGACAAGGGTAAAGAGTTTATCGGCGCTGTATTTCAGACCCTCTTAAAGAAAAAAAATATTCAGTTTCGTGTTGCGAGAAACCCCGATATAAAAGCGGCTATTGTCGAGAGATTCAATAGAACGCTGAAAGAAAGAATGTGGCGTTATTTCACGTATTCTGGACAAAAACGTTACCTTGACGTTCTGCAGAAGATCGTTTCGGCCTACAACCATTCTACGCATAGCGGTATAAAAATGGCTCCTGCCTCTGTGACGCTCGCTACAGCCGCTAGGGCTCGGCATAACCTGATGCAGCGCTACAAGAGAACCGAGCATTGCTCTCCTAAATACAATGTGGGCGACATCGTACGTATCAGTAGCGCGAAGGCAGCCTTCGCAAAAGGTTACGAGGGTGGATGGAGCAGCGAGCTATTCAGCATTCACCGTGTATCACACAGTATTTGCCCCGTGATATACATCCTGCGTGATCTCCACGGTGAGGACATTGATGGTATATTTTATGAAGCTGAGTTATCGAGAGTGCAAACGAAGAAGACTAAGAGAAACGGCCGGTAAAAATGAAGGACGAGTTTTACATTGTTTTACCCAGCAACAGTAGTATGAGTTATTATCCCGATAATGTGACAACACGGTATACCACTCATTTACCGCAATGTGTGTCTCTCCATGGCAGCTGGGCCGTTTCTTTAGCGGAAATACACATACCCATGACAATTTTGCATGTACCTTCCGAGGGTAAGCGGAACTTCATTAATATCGTAACGAACATTACAACACCGGGCGTTGATGCAGACATCGACTATAAGGAAGATCGTATCTGCGTACCGCCCGGCGTATATCATAGTATAGAAACATTACTCGAGACTATTAACGAAATACCATGTGTTGCGGGTCACCTGAAATTTCATTACGCTCACAACGGTTATGTGACGGTGACGCGTATCTGTGAATCATGTAAGAACCTGGAGCACTCCTTCTACTTCTCCGACGTGCTGAGCAAGGTTTTAGGATTCACTCAAGCTGAGGAAGGGGTAGTAGTTCAGAGAGAATACGCTGCTCAGAGACCCGCCAATATAGCCAATGGGACACCCGATATGATGTACGTTTATACTGATATCTGTGAACCCTATATCACTGGCGATGTGCACACGCCTTTGCTACGCGTTGTACCCTCCGCTGCCGCTGATAACCGTAATTACGGGTCTGTGAAAATAAGAAGTTTCTCACCACCACGCTATGTTCCTCTATTACGCACTAGTTTTCAAACAATAACCATTGATATAAGGGATGAATTTGGCGAACCGATACCATTCGAGTACGGGACGCTGACGGTGACGTTACAGTTCAAACGTACAGATTAACTTGAACTGCTCTAAAATGGATTACTATGACGAATATTTTGATATGCAAACGGGAGGTGGTGGCGGTGCTCGAACAGGTTATGGGGGTATCAGCCATGTGTATATTGGCTCACCGAATCAACGAGGTCACGGCATTGGAAGTTTCCTAGGGGGCCTCTTTCGCCGTATAATACCGCTCTTAAAATAAGGTGCTCGGACTGTCGGTAAAGAGGCCCTTCGCTCGGGTATTAACATGGCCACGGATATCATGGATTCGGGTATGCACCCGAGAGAAGCATTTAAAACGCGCCTGCGCGAATCCGGGGAAAATCTGAAGCGCAAGGCTGAAGAAAAAATCAGTACGCTCATGAAGGGCTCCGGCTATAAAGCTAGTAAAATTAATAAACTGATGCATTCTCTTACTGAGAGCGCATCACGACGCACCGGTGTGAAGAAAAGAACGAAGACCGTGAAGTCGCGAAAACGCTCAGGCAGTGTGAAAAAGAAGCGGAGTAAGAAGAAGCCAGTGAAAAGAAGGCCGAAAAAGTCAACCGCCAAGAGACGTAACAAGAAATCAAGAACGCTGAGGGATATTTTTGCTTAGCCTAAACTGAGAAAATGGCGTTCCTGCACGCACACTCGTGTGAGTGCCTTAAGTCGGAACTTGAACTATTTACACTACCACCGACCCAGACAACAATTGAGGGAACACATTCAGTGTATTATAAGCCAATCTCATCGTTGACGGACGATTCGCCGATAGAGTTTGTCATACCAGGGCAGGGGGATGAGTACATTGATCTTGCACATACCATGCTGAGTATGCGTGTTAAGATAGAAACTCCGGCCACAAAGGAGGGCGAGCTCATCAAAGTAGGACCAGTCAATAATCTTCTGCACTCAATGTTCAACCAGGTCGATGTATTTTTGAATCAGAAGCTCGTCTCACCTCCTAACAATGCCTATGCATATAGAGCGTACATTGAAACACTCTTGAATTATGGGCATGCTGCGAAGACCTCGCATCTTACGAGTGTTCTATGGTATAATGATACAGCTGGTAAGATGGATGATACGGGCGATGATAATAACGGTCTTGTGTCCCGGCGCGCTGTATTAGGTAAGAATAGAACAATCGACCTCCTCGGCCATTTGCACTGCGATATCTTTAATCAAGAGAGGTTTTTGCTAAACGGCGTTGAAATGCGTCTGCGGCTCGTACGGACCAATAATGCTTTTTGTCTCATGAGTTCTTCGAAAGAATGCACGATACGTATTACAGAGGCATCGCTGCTTGTACGTCGCGTTAAGATAGCTCCAGGCATACTTTTGGCTCATGCAAGAGCTCTGTCCAAATCTACAGCAAAATATCCTTTGACGCGTGTCGAGGTTAAAGCGATATCGATGCATGCAGGGGTACACGGGGATACTCTTGATAATGTCATATTGGGCCAGTTACCCAAACGTATAATTGTCGGTTTTGTCGATAATAAGGCTTTCAACGGTGATCGCGCCATGAATCCATTCAATTTTCAAAATTACCAAATTAATTATCTTTCTTTGTATGCGGACGGCTTGCAAATACCGTCAAAGCCTCTACAGCCAGACTTTATAGATGCTAATATGTGCGTGGATGCCTATCATACATTATTTTCCGGTACAGGTATTCACTTTCTCAATGAGGGTAATTGTATTTCACGCTCAAGCTATCCGTGGGGTAATTGTCTCTTCGCATTTGATCTTACACCCGATCTCTCGGCCAATAGTAGCACTCATTGGAACCTGGTGAGACACGGTAGTGTGAGGATAGAAGTACGTTTTGCGGAAGCCCTAGCTTCAACAATTAATTGCATTGTATATGCTGAATACGATAATGTCTTGGAGATCGACTCATCACGGCAAGTGGTCATGGATTTCAGCGGCTGATGAGAGAGAAGTGCCTTCAGTTTGCGTTCATCGTTTGGAGTGTGACGGTCGAAAAAAAAGATTTCATCATGAATATCGTTATTGATATACAGGGAATGAGGAATAAAGATAATCAGTTTATACCTAAAGAAGTAGCTGTCATCTCGGTACAGACTGAGGACTTTGATCATTGGCTTGTAAAACCGCCCTGCGCGTATGACAAATTGTCACCCTCTGTAAAGAGACAAAACATGCGCCTATGCGCTGATATTCATGGTATAGAATGGCCTGAAGGTGATATATCATTACATTCGCTGAATGCAAATCTGAAGAGAATCGCGACCCAGGCTGTACGGATCTTTACAAGAGGCTCTGAGAAATCGTCATACCTAACTCAGCTCACGGGATGTTACATTATAAATCTGGAAGAAGATGATGAGGCTCCTTCATTCCGCCACATGCCACGAAGTGACACACGTTGTATGTATCACGGTGTGGTAAATAAAAAACACACATACAAATGCGCTCTTAACAACGCTACCCGGATCAAAGCATGGCTCTGTCATAGCGAGCAAATCGCCTCCTTATGGGAGTATAGAACTACTACATCGTGGCACGTCAGTTTGCCCGAGTACGCGTCAGAAGAAGAAGAAAAACCCTTGGGCCATGAACAGTCTTCAAATTCTGCAATCTCTCCAAAACATAAAGGATCATACGGTGGGCGTGTACCCAGCAGATCGTATCCCGAGGGTGTGGACGAAACCGACGGCATTCGTGGTTAACACCGATGGCCACAAACTACCAGGGGCCCACTGGGTCGCCATGTACGTCGATCGAAATGGACACGGATGGTTCTTCGACAGTTACGGACTACCACCAATCATTCCACAGCATCTCGCTCGTCTCCGAAGAAACTGCAGACTCTTCCGCTGCAGCGCAACGCAGCTTCAAGGCCCGAATTCACAATGTTGCGGACAGTATTGTGTTATGTTTCTTCATTATATGGCTACTGGTTTCGGTATACACCGCTTTAGATGCGTATTTTCGAATGATTTGCAGCGAAACGATAAAATAGTGGATGAGTATTATAATGCGTATATCGCTAAGCGCAGCAAATCTCCGGGTGTAGTTTCCAATATGAATGGTTTCGCTGGTGGGGGGTATAGAAATAAGCATCTACATTGTATACAGCACTGCTGTTCTCGCTCTCGCTAATTATGGGCCAATAAACGCTTTAAAAAATGTACATGTTTTGTCTGACTCATTGCTTTCAACAGAAATCATTTGGGGTGGTGACGGTGAGCTTAGGTTTCGCACACGTGCAATACTGCTGACTGTACGTCTTAGGTTTCGCGCGCGCGCGTGCAATGCTGATGACATTAGATCCATTTTGACTCAGCCGCGAGATGCCGTCATGTGATGGTGAGTCAGCTGCCACTGCGAAAAAGAGGCATCAAGAGGGGGCGGGTGTCAGAAAATAAGCCGCGCATCGTTGAACTAGCTAGATAGTCAGTCGTCATTTGTCATTCGTCGTCAACTGAACTCATCCAAATCTACAATTCGGTCTTTTTCTATACAAATAAAGCGCCGCGCGTTGAAAAAGCGAGTAGAAAGACTCTTGCAAGACATCAGCGATATTAAAGTGCTAATACGCGCACGATCTGACTTGAATTTTTTAACACATCAGCTAAGAGCGCTTGAACTCCGCGATGGATTTTTCACGAATCAATAGAGTGAGCAAATTGACGGAATTCCTGCCCGTCAAAAAACTGACCGAATTGGAGGTGGGCAAGGACTACAAAATTACCAACATGAGAACAGCGCGAACAACATGGGGCAACAGAATTACCATTGATGTGGACAACGAATTCACGTCTTTCCTACCGGTGAGATTCGTCAAAGCCTTCGAAGAAGATGATGTCCTGTTCCAGCAAATGGTTGCTACCGCACACGCTGACAACCTGTACATGCAATATCTGGGTGGTCGATTCAATAATCTGGAATTCAAACCAGCCCCAGTGTAATATCACAGCGGTAGCAGCAGTTGAGTGTGATCCGTGTTCGTGGGTGCTACAATATGCGCGGGTGTGATCTCGTTTTCGATATTCAACACTTCAAAGATAAAAATGGCAAATTTCTGCCAAAAGAAGTAGTTGTTGGTGCGATACAAAAACCGCGATGCCTAGCAGGGTGGTTGGTCGCCCCGCCTTACCATATCAGTGAATTACCACCAGGCGTACGTTTGGAAAATGAGTGGAAAACGGAGAACGATCATGGCATTCATTGGGCCGAGGGCAACACCAGCATCGATAATCTCCGTAAAGAATTATTCAAAATAGCTAATGCGGTCGGATACACTCTCCTATACTCGAGAGGCCATCAAGCTGTCGAATTCTTGGAAGAGGCCACCAAGCTGCGGTTCATAAACCTAGACAACAATCAACATTTTCCATCAACCGCCGATCCATCGCCTCTGGCCGTAGTGTGCCCATGGCATGGCCGCCAACGAAACCACCATCACACCTGTATAGTATATCATTGTGCTCTACAAAATGTCAAAAAAATGCAGTGCTATCTAAGCCATTTTTTGCCTAACACAATATAAATCCTATGGGGGTAATTAGCATATAAATATTGTACACTCTAACCTGTATTCAATGTAAAAATGTATTTTTTATCAAATAAAAATAAAAAAGTAATTATTATTAATATCCGAATAATTCACATTATTTTGATAATAATAATAACACACGGTGCGCTATGGCGACACCTCACCACCTACCCCCCCACTCCTACCCCCCACTCGCCATGGACCGACGACCAATCACCAAGAGCGCAGGTAGGAGTGGGGACACTTACCCCCACTCCCACCTACACTCAACACGGTCCGACCAGGCCCGAAGAGTGGGGATAGGAGTGGGGATAGGAACCTACCCCCCACTCCTACCCCCACTCACCATGGACCGACGACCAATCACAAAGAGCGCAGGTAGGAGTGGGGACACTTACCCCCACTCCCACCTACACTCAACACGGTCCGACCAGGCCCGAAGAGTGGGGATAGGAGTGGGGATAGGAGTGGGGGTCGCCATAGCGCACCGTATACTACTACTGATATACTTTATTACATGCGGACGCTATAGTTACAGCCTCCGTAAATGGACAAACATTCCCGCGTGAGATAAAAATTTGTCTAAAAACCGCACACGCTCGTCTTAAAATTACTACATCGCTTCGGCAATAATCTACGATTTCTTTTTGAAAGTCGAATTGATACCCCGATTCTTTCGCTTCGTTGTATCTCTGTAAGAATTCTTTACGATTTTTGATACTCATCGTGTCGGGAGAATAATCTTCCAGAGGAGGCAACTGTCCTATGTAATGTTCGTTACATTTTTTATTAAAGAGGTGTGGAAACACGCCCTTAAAAATATTCTCACCTAAACCAAAAGCTTTTGGGAGAGCGCTGAGAGGCATGTGAAAGTAATTTAAACTGTCAATGAATTTTACTCCCTTTACCTCCATCATCATAATACTCGTGCCATTCATTATGAGTTTAGGAGGATTCCGGGAGCCTTTTTCGACGAGATATCGGAGAATGAATTGAGCGTCAAAACCCTTGGAGCTATGTGCTATACATATAAACTCATTCACACCCTTTCGTGGTTTCATAGCGAATTCTACGAGCTTCTCTACAGGAGCATCATGGAAAATATTCTCACGCTCCTCACTTGTACATAAGTCACACCGGCCATCATCATCGTTGTCATCGATGCATTTTGTACACCGTTGCTGACTTATACACAAATTTGGGATGTGAATATTTACATCTCTCGTCCCTTCCACTACGCCTTCCTGTTGAGTCTCAAAATCATAAAAAATAAACACGGCACGGTTGTCGGTTTTTCGCAACGGCTTCGCGGGCGCTATGAAACAACGATGGTTGTCAGGGCAGCTCTCTTTACACGTCTGACAGTAAAATTTACCGCACTCATGTTTTTTATTCTCTTTATAAATTTGTTCAAAACACACAGGACAGCTGCGTAACATCTCGCATAAGATTGTTCTCGGCCCATGTGACCCCACTGCACGATGATTCTCGAGGCATTCTACTCGTCGAAAGAATCGTTTACAATTCTCGCAACGAATATTTCCTTCGTTTGCATCGCACGGTGGACTTGACATGCAGCTGGCACACTTTTGGGGACAGCGATGACCCACCGCACGATCGTATGATTTTCCACAAGGGACGCAGAAGAATCGGTTTCCCGCGGCTGTAGCGAGTTTCAAAATGACATCAAAGTGTCTCGTGTCTTGATCATACAGAAGGTAGATCGTATGTTTTACCTCCACGACATTGTTTAATACGGTGGTCGTACCGTCAAAAAAGGGTGGAGCCCCAGAACCGAAAGTAGCGAAATCGAATACAACGATGGCAATCTTATCGCGTGTCAAAAAACGTTGAAACGCTGTCAACTCAGCCATTCCACACCCTGTTTGGGGGATGTTGACTCCAGAAGCGTTCGTCAGCTCTTTAGCCATTTCACGCTGCATCCAACCGGCTGATCTCTGTACAGAGGTCCACCGGTCATGGAGAACTCCCTCTCGAACAGCCCCCCGTTCTACATATATTCGGCCTGCTACAATTGCTCGGGGCAGGTACAGATTGTCGCGATTTTTTATAAATAGAATAGAGCGCTTCGAGCAATCACCCACCGTTAGCGGTTTTGGTCGCGCGCTTCCTACAGGCATCGTTATCACTGTACTTGCTATTGATAGAGACTCATCTATCGAGAATGATGCTGAGCTTTGAGCTATACTGGATATTAAACCGAATAAATCCTCGAAAAAAAAGTCTCTGATCAAACGAAACGACATACCTGCAGGACCACGTGTAAAACTATTAGAACTCAAGGTCAACCCTATGACATCGGTTCCTTCACTACCAGTCACGAGAAGCGTGTGAATTTCACGGAATGCGGCTTCCAACCACTCAATGGGGTTACTCCCGGTTGTAGGCTCGCCGACCTTAAATTCTAATACCGAACCTGACGCATGGAATTTGGGGAAAAAACGTTACGTTTCGGACAGTCGCGAAATTTTCGACTCACCCTGATAAGCTGAAGTCTGTGAAGTTTCCGGTAAATTTTGCTGAGCCGATCTGTGGATTGCTGCGTCTATAACCGCGCTGGATGGACCAGCGATCGGTTCAACTGGTGACAGACGGCTCGCTGCACCACTACCCTGCTGCAGCTTCTCCTGGCCGTTTAATCTTAAGCCGTGTGTGTTCATAATCGGCTCATTCAGATCTATTGATTCTGAAATGGAGAAAGCTATTAATATTAGTATGGGTATTTATAATAATAAGGAGAATGATAAAAATAATACAAGACAAAAATGTCTTATTGGTTAAATCGTTATCCTGGAAATTCTCTAAATTATCAACAACCTCGAGAATGGCCGTCTCGTCGAAATCAACCTACATATCGCTACTACTGACGTCTATACAAATGGAAATAAATGGAAAATTAAAAATTGAAGAATTCAAAATATTATTCATGAATCATAAAATAATTAAATTTATATAAAGAATAACTGACCTCTGGTGTGTGTATCAGTACGCCCCTCATTGGTGGCTGGTGGTTGAGGCGGTGATAAACTTATTTCAGCTGTGAACAAGGTAAGTAATTAAGAATGACTCTTTCAGTATATATATATATATATATATATATATTGTAACGTGGTAATTCTGCCCCGTTACAAAGCGCCCATTTTTGGCGCCTATATTTTTTTGGCATGACACGAGAGCGACATCTCTTCTCGGCTGAGTCCCCCCGAGGCAATCCAACAGGGCCATCCGTTAGCTTACCGTCGTCTTTTCTAATTTTCTTAAATTATTTTATCTCCTTAAGTTCGAGCGAGCGACGGCTTAGTCGGTTCAACGAGAGCCTCGAGTCACATCTGGGCATGCGTTAGCCTGTCGGACGTCACACCAACGTTTGGTAT
Source organism: Dyspetes luteomarginatus (assembly GCA_963669185.1). NCBI lineage: Eukaryota > Metazoa > Arthropoda > Insecta > Hymenoptera > Ichneumonidae > Dyspetes > Dyspetes luteomarginatus. The sequence goes on from OY769904.1 coordinate 12,892,390, forward strand.
TCACGGCACAACGGATCGATGGGGAAATATCGACACGAACGAGAACAGAGCGCTCTCTTCCCCCACGATCTGCCTGAGCATCGACCGAGTGTGTGGCTCACATATTTGTTACCGCTGCCAACACTTCGGGAATTACCGAAAGAGAGCGGGAATTGAGATCTCGTTAGGCGACGTTGTCTCGCCATATTATCCACCCGAGCCTTTGGGGCTAATTATGCATCGTTCGAGTTCGCTGTATCGAAGTTCGTAACCGTTGAGGTTTCACTGTCGAGCTTTTGGAATTTATCGTTTCGCGCTCTCGGATCGCCCAATAAATCGATTCCGAGTCGCGTGCCACTGCCATGTCGATCAGCGGTACAATTATAACGAGCATTTGTTGGCGTGGGGTGGGGGGTACAAAGGAACCGCGCCGAGTAACGAGAGCACGCCTAATTTCTCGAGGACTCTAGCCTTTGTCGTAAACGAGGAGAGACGCGATTCTCGTGTCGCTGCCGTTTCCGTTGCCCAAGAACGCGACGCTACCGAATAATCTCACGGGTGGACAACCGAGGACGTTCCGGGGTCCATCGGCCGAGTTAATATCGGAATCATCAGTTTGGTGAGAGACCGCACTCGCGAGCGAGGATGTCTGTCGTCGCCATCTTGCATGCCGTTACGGCTCCCAACATGAGGCGGCAGATTTCTCGTCATCTTGCTAAATTGTTTGTGTGGCCGGGAGTGCGAGGGTTCACGTTAAATTGTATCGAGCCGAGGATCAGTGCATTGTTGCAAAGTAAATTATTAAGGATGTGATTGAACACGGTAACTTTTCTTTTATTCTTTTCCATTGTGATGCTTTGTTCAATAAATTATATTGTGATTCCCGGTCAACGTGGTGTGTGTTGTTGCCTTATTGTGGTCACCTTGCGAGAAAACCCAGCCCCTCTACCATTTCGATGGCTGTAGCCGAGTCGGGCCGGTTTCTCGCGCGCTTGTGAGAAAAATAAATTCGTCACGAGAGCTTTCCTCTTTCGAGGCTGGCGCCCAATCTCACAAGTGTCGCGGGAAGGCTTTGTGAGCGAAGTCCGCGGGAAAATGCGTCACAATATATATATATATATATATATATATATAATATTCACACAGGCATGCAACAACGAAGAATAGAAATGTAGATACAGCGATAATTACCTAGTATCCTCTCGTATTCGCTTCGTAGTCCGATGACAGGTGTCATACGGGTATGATTGCGCGACTGTATCACTCCTTACGCGATCACGAGTAAATCCGGACACCCCCGAAACACATCCTTGTGATACATCACACCTATGTCACCGGTACTCACTGAATTCATCAAAGATCTAAATTTTCGTCAGAGTGCTTGGATAGGAAGCAACCTCAGCGTACGATTTTTTAGGTACGCTGATATCTGAGACGGCACCGTCCTACCTCTAGCCCGTAGAAATGCCACAACTCTAGAAAAAACTGCTGTAAACGTGACAACTTCCATTTTCACTGATTATATCACGTACAATAAAAATTACACTGTCTGTACACGATCAAAAATAAACACTATCGAAAAACGCACGATAAAAATAAACAGTATCAACACACGCTGCACAAAATGATGACCCTGAGATGAGACTCAAAATGTATAGCGATGCACTTTATACTTGTGACTGACTAAAGACTCAGAGTATAAAGACTACACTCCTGGAGAAAACATTGAATTTAAAGAATTTTGAAACCTTCGAAACCCTTACCCTACACTCCCCCTGCGCCATCTAGCCACAAGCATTAGACACCTGTAGGCATAAATTAGCGACACACTAGCGAGGTCTAATTCCTATCTCAGGAATTCTGGTTAAAGCTGAAAGAGGCGGCTGACGCTGATCATCACCCGCCGCGCAGCGGTATAACAGAAATTTAAAAAATCTGCTCGAGATGTATCTTCTGATTTGAAGTATCCGTGAAAAAAGAAAAACAATCCATCGAGGAGTATACACAGGCTGGACCGGCCCTAGTGACAAAGGGTCATAAAATTTAAAAGGTCTTCCAGGATGCATTTCCTTCCGTCATGAAGAAATCCTTGGAGAAGAAGAAAACAATGCTACCAGTAGTATACACCGTCTAGATCTATCCCGAACGGTTGTGACGAGTTAAAAAAAAAAAGCTGCTCGAGATGTATCTTCCGACTTGGAGAATCCGTGAAAAAGAAAAACAAGCTATCCTACGGTAGACATTAGCGGCGCCAGCAGTTGATGAAGGGTCATAAAATTTAAAGGTCTTTCATGAGGCATTTTTCTACCATGAAGAAATCCTTGGAGAAAGAGAGAACAATGCGAGCAGGAGTATACACCGTCTAGACCTAGCCCAATGACAGTTGTGACACTAACGGCGACACCAGCGATGCCAAAGGATAATAAATTTTTAAATTTACATTATCGGGTATAGAGGCGTATATATTTATAGAAAACGTCTAGCCAGTCATAAAAATTGTATTTGTCCCCAAAGTTCAGACGTTATACAGTCTGGAAAAATCTGGCCACTATATGGCGGTCTAGCCACCTAACTTAGCTACGATTGGTACGTTTCACCCCAACCCGCTAACGAGCTTGGGAAACTCAGTAAATTTATGACAGGGCTGATACTGGTATGTAGGTCCTTAGACTGCCACTTTCTCACCCCCTCCCTATCCTCTAAACACGCCTACGCAGTGGAGGCCCACTCTAGCCTCCCGTACCCCCTCTCTTCCGAGGGGGTGATCATATACGGCCCCCCCTGGTTATAAAAGGCTCCGAAAAGATCCAGCGTTTATTACACCGTTTTCCGACAGTGGCGCGTGCCCTTCATCCTACCGTGACGTTATAAAAAGTTATTCAACAATGGAATGGAACCGTGACGTAAATACACAGAAAGTTTCGAGCAACGGGGCTTCTAGTGAACACGTTACTAATTACAATGCTTTACAACTAGCAACGACCTACAATTTAAATAAATCAGCGAGCAAAAAGATTACTGTTGGCTTAGAGTCTGTGAATGGCGAGCCCTTTGTAACTGTGATAAAAATCACAAACCAGTATGGCGGTGGCATTACTCTATCGCCTAATGAGTGGTATGAACTACGTGAGCGTATGACTGTTATTACATCATGGTTCGAGGACCCTACGCAAACAGAAAAAAAAATCCCGCCAGGTCTGAATCCTATCGGTAGACAGAAGATATCTTTTACAACAGTGTATAACGAGAAAGCTGTTGCCTTAGAATTCATAGGGCCAGCTAACCCTAGTGAGCTCAGAAGAAATGATGCATTCAACTCTAAAAAACAACAGCTGGCCGCGCCTTCTCTCATCATGCAGAAAACAAGCTACTATGGATTACGATCGGTCGCTCCGTGCGTGGATGAAACAGTAATAATCGCTCGGGATCATGAAATACTCACAAATAAGTGTAGACCTCTACTCATAGAGGAAATTAGTATGGAGTCAATTCGTAAAGATTGGGGTCCGATAACACGGAAAGCCATACGAAAAGCAGGTTTTCAAAAAGTAAATGATGAACAATTTCGGCTGCATAAAAGATTTTTGAAAGAAATGTGTTGCCCTACTGATGAGGCTGAAATGCTCGAGTATGGTAAACGGCGAATGATCTGTTATAAACTGCTATCAGTTGATCTCGAGCATATATTTAATGCCATTTCAATACGAGAACAGGAGATGTGTTTACACGGTATGTGACACTGCATATTTTGTTTGGGTTGCGGGCGTGAGTGTTCTACATTACTATATACTTTATATTCCAATTATTCCTTATGTACGTACTACCCGAAGATGCTTTGTCTTCAAGGGTCTACATACTATATCGCCGGTCAGTATATTCTCAAGGAGGTGAAAATTGCCTATAATGAGCAGAAAAACACAGCAAGAGTAGTGGAGGGGGGTGTAAAAATTTTCCGGGGTAGTTAAAAGAAAAACAGTTCACAATAGTAGTGGTGGGGGTGTCAAACTTTTTTCGGGGGTAGTTAAAAGAAAAAAAGCTTTGCTGCGTGAGGATGCTGTCACGTCTCAACAGTTCGCCGTGAAAATTTCACCAGCCAACACCTCCAGAGTAACCAACCCAAACCCAAAATGGAGAAAAATAGTAACGCACAGGCATTCGGAGTATTCATGAGAGTACTGGAGTATTTCATGATATACGGGGATGGAGGGTCACCAGTGCTGGCCCTCTACAAGAGGAAACGGCCAACCATACGTTCACTGGTGGGTGATATTAACCAGGCCATATTTGATTTATTAAATGATGTGTCGTCACGCAATATCGGCGTGATGAACACCGATGATGTTTTCCGTCGGGATCGCACCTACCTCGAGATGGCCTGGGGTATCATCGTCGCACGTGGCCATCCGAAGCAAGCTGTCGTGCGACATCTGCATCAGGATTATTTGGCTGCGACATCGACACCTCTATGTAAGTATTTTATTTTGTGTAATCAGAAATATTTTTATACGCCTATACATGTATTTTATTTTTATTGTCCGGTGTTACAGATACAATATTCTTGGGATTGCCCGATGATTCGGTCCTCCTCGAGGCTGATGCGATGGACATCGAGCCAGGGCTCTTCGACGAGACTTTCACTCTACTTAAAAGTCCGCGCATGGAGAGCCCTGACAGCGGTGTCAAATCGGGGCCATCAGCATCTGGCGGACACCCGAACGCCAGCTTTGAGGAATGGCCAGCACTGGGCACATGGACGCAGCTCAATGATGATGTGCCTACGGAGCAAGCATCCGCATTTACGTCGACGCCATCATACAAGGACGCAAATACGGGTGATCTTTTCAACACCTCGGCTCAAAACATCGCGGATTTCTGCAAGTGCACGGGATATCCGAGTTACCCGTGCACCCACAATGAGCTGAGGTAGCCCATAGTTTGGGTTACAAGTGTATTACTAGTTTTATGAATAAATTTTTTATATTTTTATATACACAAAAAATGTTCGACAAATTATTTATGCATGCGTCCAACAAACCCCTCTCCTCCCCCGAAAATTATTTATTCAATAACCCTGGTATACTTCTGCGTATACCAGGATAGCATAAGCGTCGCGGAAGTCTCATCGCTGGTATTTCGCCTTTCCTACGCTCATCGGGGGTTTTTCAATTTCTCATTTCCCCATAGTAAGTATTTTTCAAATATTTAGCCTTCCCCAGCTCCACCAAAGCTACCTGCGTTTTTTTATCCTCCAGGACATCTCAACACTCTCTCGCCATCCTACAACCCTGATACCTTCCCCCTACGCAGCTCCTCACGACGGGGCCCTTCAGAGAGAGAGGCAGGTGTAAAATCTTTACCGCTACACCCCTCCTCTCCTCCCACGATCCCTATCTGAACCACCTACACCACCCACCTCCCCCTAACCTTCCGAAACATATCGCTAGGTGGCTACCCCCCGGAAAAACCTTTCTCGCACACACAATATCAACCCTCAACTATTATACCCGCAAAATTTGCTGGGTGGTGGTCGGGAACGGCGGCCACAACGGGCCCTCGTGAAAATGACTCCTTCACCGAGTCAGCTTCACCGCACTGGAATTTACCCCCACCCCTAAAAACAGCTCCAGGCCCCGAAATATACCTGAGGGGGACACCCCGTGTATAAGGGATAGGCGTATAACACGCTTGGCCCGGGCTACCCCGCATTTCCGAGCCCCATGTATAAGGGGTTGGCGTATAGGTACAGTACTCTACTTTCGGACTCTCTTGCTCGGAGGCGCGTGCGCTCGCTAGGCCCCTATGGAAGGACTCTTTCCACCCTCTCTCCTACATACTCCCATTTGCTCCATCCTCTCATGCTTCTCTTCTTACTTCCTCGTGTGTGTTTTCTTCTCCTCTCCTTTCTTTTCATTCTATTTCTTCTTTGGGTGACGCAAGATTTGACTATATCATTCAATCGATGTATAGTTAATGCTTCCGCAACTATTAAGTCAGTGCATTATCAATGATTTTAGATTTTATAGAAAAGCGTAATTACTATTATGGATCTCTGATAAGTAATATTCCGGATTTAATAAAATTTTATTTTATTGATTGATAAATTCCGAAGATCTCTGAATTTTCATTTAGATTTAAAGGTTTGTTCACCAAAAATAAGTTGAATGGATCTATATGAAGCTTTTACATCTATAAATTAATGATCCTGCATAAATTAAGTCAATGAGTGATTAACTTTGACTTTTGATTAAATTATATTGTTACATCCCTATCACAGATTTCAATTATTTCGATTACTTTCAATTATTTTTACAAAACTAATATAATTCATTATTATACTGCACATATAATATCTTCTTCTCGAATATTCAGTTGCCATGAATATTCGAGAAGAACTCAAAGTCCGAGTGCTGACTCGCGGACTGCTGTGGCGCTCAAGTCACTCGCGGCGACGGCGGTCCGCGACGAGCGGCGACGGGGCCAGGGGAATTGCAGACGCAACCTAAGGGGTTTTGGCACGTAAAAACGTAACGAAACCCTCAGAAAAAACACGCGATATTTCCCCTCTGCTGGAGAGACGAGACTTTCGTTTCTTCTCGAAGCGGTGGAGAAATCAGTCATAATCGAAAATTTGACATAATAACTAGTCGAATCCAGGACTCCGGATTCTTGTTGCCGAACGCCTTGCATAGTGTTGTAAATCTATTTCGTGTGTACTCGGGAATAGTGTTCACGCCGTGGGTATCAGTTCGGGAGATCCGCATGTAAATAAATAATTATTCGAACAGTTTCGTCTGCTTTTGCGACCGCGAGTCTAGTCAAAAGTGTTACAAGAACTCTTTGCGTCCCCTGGTGCCGTTCACCGCCCCTTGAGTCTGACTGTCAGTGCCGACGGCAGCGCGGAGCATCTGTCGAATAATTCCAACGGGGGCACTGCGATCAGGTTACGAAAGTGAGTACGAGTGATGTATGAGAATTTTGGTTTAAGCCATAATCATTCTCGCCACGGTAAACCGGTGTAATATTATAAATCAGATGTACTTTGAATGTATTGTGATTAACTCTTCCACGCATATCAATTCCAACTCTTTTTGAGACCATTAAAATTATCACAAGTTCCGAAGAGGATACTGCTCGTCGAGTAATTTTCACTCTATTTTATTAAAAACCTCAGCCATGTCGGAGAAAGAAAACGGGCCCGTATGAGAAGAAGGTAAGGCTCCCAATGTATTAGCGGGAATTTGTCGATCAAAATATTCTCGCGTTACGTTCACACGTAACAATATAATTATTAAATTTATGGTTAATTCGTATTTTATTTATTTTGCTTTGAAATGGATAATTTGATAAACCGATCGGGTTAAAACAATCGTGTTATTTCTTGTGAAAAATTAATTCATTCATCCCATGCATTTCAAAATTCACACGAATTCGTATTTGTTCATTAATGATTTTAATATAAAAGATCTGGAATCGAAACATCATAAATGCGTTACCGGGGTGTCTTAATTGGACCATCTTATACTCGTGATGTCGGGCTCGTTCGGTTACTCATTCGTATAATTTCCTCTCTTCCTTCGTAGGGAGCATACCCACGAGCCTCATATGGAGCGTTTCCAAGCAGACCCGATAAAATTGTAGGAGAGGCTCGCATTGGTTATGAGAGTGCGAGAGAGATGACCAGCCTTGGGGTCGAAGCATGGGCTTCGAGTATAGGTAGAAAAAGGACGCATGGCATCGCCTGCCAACGCCTTTCTTTGTCACCTGAGCTATCGGTAACGTCACCTGGTCCTCTCATTGTCCACGCTGTTGAATTCTGACTCTTGTTACTCGCTTCGAATATTTATTTTAATGTAGATGAGATTTCTCCGAACTCCTTCTTGAGCATGGCTCTTGAGTTCCCGTCTAAACATTCTCAATCTTCCGATAATTTTTGCCAACGAGAGTGACTATATACTGTGTCTGAATGTGAAAAAGAATCCTCACGACCCTGGGTGATGATTTTTATAAAATCGCATTTAATCACAATCCAACGTTTCTCCCAAATGATTATTGCATTTAAAGTTTTTAAGAAAAAGGAAATACTATTCGAACTCGTGTAAAATTTTCATGCCCACTTTCATACCCTTAAATTATATAAAAAATAAACTGTCGTTGATGGCCTGACCCAGGTACTCATGATCATACTTGAAAATATCTTTAATTATTATTCGTCACCACGCAACTTTCGGGAATTCACTCGGTCATATTATTTCATGGCATGCTGATTAGTTCTACCAGTCATATGCCCTCACTCATACACACATACAATTGTGGGACCATTGCTGGGCTGCCACATGCTGGTAGTAGTTCCACGCGCTCTTTCACGCTGGGCCAAAAGACTCTCTATGCACCGAGAAACACGAAGCTATCGCCAAGGATTTTCAACTAGCCTTGATACGTTTGATAGTCGTTGCCGTTCCGTCGCCCTTTAGGTGGTCCTCGGCGTCGAAAACTCTTCGCTCTCACTAACGGTCCGTACGTGTCAATTTCATCGATTCATTCCGGTGATGAGAAATTATCCGCACGTGAACTCGACCATGTTTCGGACTTCCCTTCTTATTCTTTGGGGATTGCCAGATTTGACAATCTCTATGAGAAAAAGAAATCCCGAAAGTAGCAGGACGTAATACCCCTATATATGTAAAAAAAAAAAAATCACAGTCACTTTTTCGGTGGCTAATTTGGCGTGGAATATTTCATATATTGCTTCAATAGAATATGGGAATTTAACCGGCGTCATTATATTGTTTTTTAAGAGCCTATGCCACAGCATTCCTAAACGTTCCGTTATCAATGTGTCGACAAGTAATAGCTAGTGTCCAATATCATCTCAAATGAAAGCGTCAGTAGTATGTGGACTACTCTGGCGACCCCCACTCCTATCCCCTCCACTTTCCCCCTCGCCGGAGCCTCTTTTCCGAGCGTGGTGGGGCCGTGATGGGGAGAGGTGGTGGGGGGAGCGTTCTGCGGGCGAGCCAGAGTGGCCCTATTATTATTATTATTCATATAATAATAATAATATAAAATATAATAATAATGCAATAAGGTTTTTTAACTCACGTGACTGGTTGCTGGAGGCCCTACTGACGATGTCTTGAGGGGCACACACGACCACACACGCACACACACACACACACACACACGCACACGCACTACACACTACCGCCCTCTTCCTCCTCCTCAGCGAACCGTTCATCGGGGAGCCCCTGATCGTACGGGTAAAAAATATCGTCCCCGAGGGCATCTACGAGGATGCCCCCCACATTCCGACGATCGGTGTCCTACAGCCGTACGCAATGAACGCCGTGACTGCGGGACACCACGTGGCACCCGAAGAGGGGCTCGCGGAGGCAAATGTCCTTTAAAAGAGCGGTGGCACTACTATCATTATTTACGCCTTCCTAACCTATCATACGACACTCGAAACACAGCCCAGGAAGTACGCTAAATAAGGCTTCCCCTTCATATAGCGACGACGCCTCAAAATACTCGCTGTGCTCCTCATCGACAAGGAACACCTCCGTGTGGCCACTATCGTCGACGTACACGATTTCCCCACGATAGGCCCCCAAACCGCACCTCACGACACATGACGCCCCCTCTAGTATATCCTCGTACGCCATGAGCACCCCCTTACGCTGGCTTACATAAAAGTCATTTAGCAAAATTGCCAATTGCTCATACGCGCACTCAGTCGCCTCCGTACGAATAATAATAAATTGTGTACACACAACATCCAATACCCAACACCAAAAATAACCCGCCGGCGTGTCTTTGCTATATCTTGGATACATTTTTTTTTTTTTAACTGTCGTGCTCGCGTACTGAATAGTGACTGAAGACTATGTACTATAATACACACAGCGACGAGGATGCTGCGACTATATTAACTGCGTGCTCTTCAAAAAAATGCATGGTCAGCTGCACGTGCTCCGAGTAAACGACCCCTTTGCAATTAATATAGGCGTAAACAGCTCGCAGACCAAGGCTATCTGTTTAGTCTATAGCATGTTTTATCCCGCAGCTTTATAAGGCGCAATTCCCTGTGTTTCAAAACACACACATATGGGTCTTTCTTCCAAAGAGCATCAAAGAAATATTTTATAAAATACATCAATACATATATCAAAGTAATTTTTTATAAATCAAAGTAATATATCAAAGTAACATACATACATCAAAGTAATATTTTATAAAATTTAGCGGCCAGCTTCATAAGGCATATTCTTCGAAGCAAAGAGCGTCAGCTAATTTGCGAGCGCCAAGGTTTACTTTGTTTTGACGAAAACAGAGTATCAAAATCATGGTCCTTCATGAAAGCGATCTAAGGCCTATTAGAACTATGTAAGAAAAATTGAAGGAAAATATATATATATTGTGACGTGGCGTCACAGAATCCCCCGGAAGAATAGATTTTTTTGTTATAGTTTACCGAATCCCCGCGCTCGGAGTCCACCACCACACGTAACCCCGAGTAATGTGAATAGTAGAATTTAAGAAATATAACGTTATGTAAATAGTAGAATTTAAGTAAAATAATGTAAATAGTATTTATAAGTGAATCAAGTAACCCGCCATGACACCGAGCCACCGAAGAGGCCTTCCCCAAAAATTCCCAAGAAAACCCAAAATACTTCCCTGTATACCCTTGAAAACCCATACGATTTCCCCACGAAATACCTTTTTCCCCTCCCCAAACCCCCTGACGTATCCCCAGCAAGAAGCCAGCAAGAAAATCAGCAAGTCCTGGAGAGGCACCATCACCAGCATCCCCGAGGAGAAGAACCCACGCTGTACTGCCCGGCTAGAGAGGGTCACAAAGGACCATCCCGCGCTCACGGCAATTGTTAGGCTCAAATTTGCCACGAAAAAGAGAGAGACCGTGAGCGCGGCAATAGCCCACTCTTCTCGTCTGCCGTGTCGATAAGGGACATTCCTGAGCACGCGCAGCGAGAGAGTGGGGCGAGAGAGTACCCTCTCTATGCTAATGAGGGCAGCAGCGTGCGGTATTGATTGCCGATATCGACAGCGAGACTTCCCACGTGCGAGAGATGGCCCCACGTGTTCCTCTATCTACAGTTTTCCCGGCCGATCAACTATCGCTCTCCAGGACAAGGACCAGTTCACAGGCGCAAATTAATGCAGATTTCCGATGATTGGATACCCATCGGAAATACGTCAGTCCCGTATCCCCTTCCCTACCCTTCGATTTCCTTTTCCGAGCCTCGTGGCCAAGAAGACGAAGAAGAAGCTCACTTCGAGCGTAGCGGTTAAAGAGTAGAGAGATAAGGCGTTTAGAGATTTATATAGTGTAGAGAGTGAGAGAGACGGAGAGAGTGAGAAGAGTTGGAGGAAAGCGAGGAGAGTTTTGAGTTTGAGTTTTGAGTTTGATTTGGAGTTTTGTTTTTTTTTGAGTTTTCTTTCTTCCTGTTTCTTTTTTGTATTATTGCGTTTTTTTTTTGTATAAAGTTTATTGTGAAACGGACAGAAGTGAGTGAAAGAGAGAGAAAGGGACAGGCGAAAAAGAGAAAGAGACGAAGGAAAAAAAAAGAGTGGAGTGTTGATTTGAGTTTTTTGTTACTATTATTATTATATCGAATCTTTCTTTTTTTTTTTTGTACTGAGTTTTTTTTATATAAAGTTGTTGCGGAAAGGACAGGAGTGAGTGAGAGAGAGGGAGAGAGCGACAGGCGAAAGAGAAAAGAAAAAAAAAAGGGAGAGACGAAGAAGGAGAAAGAGAGAGAACGAGGAGAGATAAAAGAAGCAGCGAGGAATAAAAAAGAGTGAGTAGCCCGAATCCCTATTTTCAAAGTGTGGCGAGATTTTTATAAAGAAAAATTGTCCCTGCGTACCGGCCACGAGGCGGGCCGCCATTTTATACCGGCTAACATTTTTGCGTGCGTGTGGTCTCTTAAACTGTATCGAGTCCGTGCAGTGTGGTGGTGCAACAGGTAGCTTCAGCCCGACATTATTCATTTTGCGTTCCCCGCGTTTTCCCCGACCCTTTTGCAGCTCATTATTAACCGTTATAAATTTTTTTTTTATTATTTTAATTTACTTTTTGTTCTGCTTTGCCTTTTTGTTCCCTCTTTTCGTAGCGATTCCTCCCCCCCCCCAAGCGAATATCGAGTCTTCCCCGTAAAGTCCGAAAAAAGGAAAAATAACCGAGAAAGTAACCTGTAATAAGAAACGGCCGTGGTAATTATTAAGAGGCCGAACCACGGACCTTGCCCCCCCCTGAGAGTAGTTCCCCTCATCTACGAGCTAGCCCGCGTACCCCTTACCTTTGAGTCAAGGCAGTTATGCCTCAAAAATAACTGGCGCCCAAGCGAGAATTAGTATTATTATTATTTAGTTATTTAGTTTTTTGCGATTTTCATAGTAGTCTTTTTCTTTTATAATCTTTTTATTGTGGTAAATAATAAATAGTCTTTATTTTTTTTTGTGTGATCACCCGACTTTGCGTTTCCCTTATTTCCCCCCCCCCCCCCCATTCCAGTTGGCGTGACAATATATACGGTTCGTGTACGTATCAATACTACGAAAATTATTTTTTTTGAAAAAAAAAAAGTGCCGATAGGTGGGCTCGATGCCTGGCAGAGAGAGAGCTGCGGCAGAGAGCACGAGCATAGTTATCAAGCTCTCTTCTTTGTGCGGGTATTCGCTAGCACTCATTCTCTCTCTGTACCTCTATATTTTTATATTTTTTATGTATACGGAGTATTCGTGTATAACACTACGCGATCTCTCGATTTCTCGAGGTGTGCGAAATGCATCATCAGCAGAGCATCAGCCAGCTACATGCCGTCTTCGTTCAATGCTGCGAATCTCTTCTCCTTTCATTTAATGTTCTTTAGTACTATAATTGAATATATATATTTTGCCCTCAAGGGGCAAAATAATAAATGCCCCTTAAGGCTTATGAAAATTGTCGCGCCAATATTCATCGCTGATTACACATCACGTTTATGTATTTAATTTTGGATAAATATTTTTCGTTTTTTTTTCAAAGCATATTTTTATAAATCGAAAATTTTCTCTTGACTTAAAAATATTTACTTTATTGAACGAAAATTATTTTTCGAGAAAAAAAAGAGCCGAGAGGAGAGTTCGAGGCTCAACAGAGAAGTACGGTAGAGAGTACGAACATGGTTATCGAGCTCTCCTCTTTGAGCGCGTATTCGTTAACGCTCTCTCTCTCTCTCTTTCTGCATCTATATCGTTTTCCACGCTCGAGTCCTTCTATCGTAGCAATAGCGGTCACTTTTTATGTATTCAATTTTAAATAAATATTTTTTGGTTATTCAAAGTATATTTTTAAAAAATGCATATTAAATATTTAAAATGCATATCAAGGCTATGTGCTGTCCAACTCATTGCGCTTTTGGAGAAGGCGCTGTTTAGAAAATTTGATCAGAGTCTCGCAATATGATGTTACATGGAAACAATAAGAGCGTTTGGAATGATTATATGCAAATGCGCTGAGATATTGATATCTTGATACATCATCATGCATGTTTTTGCTCCGCGATGAGGTCTCGCTTTATGATATCGTTGCAGTTTAAGTGAAATGAGTAAACGCGCTCAGAAGCATCGTATTAGATATTTATATGGATAGAACAAGGTACAATATTATTCAGTCTCAATTCAGAGGGGCGTTATCGCGCATCGCAATCAATCATGACAGATCGAGCCCTTCGTGAATATGTTTTTAATCTTTTGCGTTTAGTTATATCACATAGCTCCCATCTTCGTCGTCGGTGTAATGATCGATGGTGCAACGAGTTAAATCGATTATCAGGAAATAGACTCATAAGCCGCTGTAGGGTCTAGGGAAATTAAAAATTCAACTCAACCCTTTGCTTATAATCACTACGATATTAAATATGAAAAATGTTTATTCGATAAATAGAGACAATCTTTGTGAATCGTGTTGGCTTCTCGCGACCATAGCCTGCTGCTAACTGTGCTCCATATTCCTTTTTTCCACACACCTCGAACTCTCCCTTTTTTAAAACATAGGTGGTGGGGAGACAATCAACGTTTATTCGCATATATTTCCGTTAACGTGCCCGCACATATACAATGGGCAACACACGGTCAGCAAAAGTAACGGACATAGGAAAATAAATAAATAGCCTACAGTCGGCCATACTGACAATATGACCGTCCCGGTCATATCTAACGCAAGAAATAAAATAATTTAATTTAAACTAAATTTTAAATGACAAAACATAAATAAATGTTATAATAATTCCCAGACCACATGGTCGTGAACGGAAAACACACCTTTACTTATGAATATACGGCTTCATTTGATCGACAGCAATCACACCGGTATAAGGCAATTGTGTCACCTGAAAGCCTTCTATATCGCTCACCACATAGCGATCGTAACGAAGCACTTTTTTTATGACATAGGGTCCTTTATATTTCGGAATCAGTTTTTTGTTACTCCCTGTCGAAGTATCGATGTTGCGAATCATGACGTAATCGCCCTGTTCATAGCGTTTTGCTTCTTTGTGTTTATTATTATAATAGCACTCATTTTCTGTGGCATTTTTATCGATTTTTTCAGAAGCGGTGGCTCGTATTGATTCTAAATCTCGATCTTCGCTCGAATATGAATTAAGAATTAATCTTAGATTATCATTCACCCCATTGATCTGGTCAATTCCAAACAGCAATTTACTGGGTGTCGCACCAGTCGATCGGCAAACGGTATTATTAATAGCGAACTCAACCTTTTTTAGGACTTCGTCCCATTTACTTGGATTTTCACACAGTTTCGCAATCATCGGTGTTATAACCCGATTGAATCGTTCTACCTGCCCATTTGCACGCGGGGTACCAACCGCGACAAGAACGTGTTCGATGGACTCGCTAAGCACAAAGTCTTTAAATCGTTCCGACGTAAACGCTGTACCACGATCGCTTACAACACGCCGTGGCTTACTATACGCTTCACAATAGTATCGCAGATGCTTTATCGTTTCGTCTGACGTCGTTGACTTACACGCATATAATTTTATAAATTTAGTGAACGCGTCGACGATAGATAAAATATGTCTATATCCGCGACCGGTCTTTTCAAAGGGACCGCAATGGTCCACGTGGACGGTTTGGAACGGCAACTTGCCTTTCGGTATACTGTGCAATTGACCTTCCCTTTTACCACTCGAGGAAGAGAACTCGATACAACGCAGGCAATTTCCTATATATTTTTTTACTTTTTCTCTCAGTTTAGGGAACCAATAGACTTTGCAAATTTTATCGACAACATTATCAACTCCGACATGACCAACATCATCATGGCATGTGCGGATTACATTATTTTCCATCGACGATGGAACGTAAAACAAAAGTTTCTTATTTTGGTCTTTACGATACACGAGACCGTCTCGTAATTCGTAAAACTTATCTTCCGCTAGTTCCAATCTATCACGGACTTTCGAAATCTCGGCGTCTCGATCCTGTTGTATCGACAACGTTTGTTCGAATGAATTGGCTTCCAAAACGAGGACACTATGACAACGGCTCAATGCATCGACGTGACCCATGCGGGTACCCGGCCGGTGTATAATCTCATACGTATATTGTTCTAGAAACAACGCCCACCGATAAATTCGTGGATTAACAGTTTGTTTACTTAGCGTAAGACGGAAACTGTCACAATCTGTGACGATCTTGAACGGTATGCCCGCTAAGTAAATATGGAAACGTTTGGTCGCGTAAACTACGGCGAGACATTCCAGCTCGAAACTATGATATCTGGACTCGACTACGGTCGTTCTTTTACTAAAATAAAACACTGGTCGAAATATTTTATCACTTTGTTTTTGTAACAGGATTGCACCAAAGCCGCTCGCGCTCGTGTCGCAATGCAATTCTGTCTCAAGTTTTGGCGAATAGATCGCTAGTATCGGTTGCGAGGACAACATTGTTTTCAATTTCTCAACAACGTTATTTTCGTCTGGTCCGAACTTAAACGTCCCGTCTTTCTTTATCAAATCGTATAATGGCTTAGCTAACACGGAAAAATTCGGTATGAACCGGCGAAAATAACTGACAAGGCAAACGAATCGGTGGACTTCCTTGGTATTTCGCGGTACAGGGTAATTAACTACAGACTCGACATTCTGCGAACTCGGACGGATACCATACTCATTAATCAAATACCCGAGATACGTAATTTCTGTTCGAACAAGAAAACATTTATCGAGTCTAAATTGTAATCGATATTGCCTCGCGATTTCAAACACCTCCTTCAAAATAGCGAGATGTTCATCGAGATTTTCTGTCGCGCTAAGAATATCGTCAAGGTACAACAAAATTTTATTCTCCCGTATCAACTTTTCGAATGTTTCGTTAACGAATCGTTGAAACACACGCGGAGCATTGGTCAACCCAAACGGCATGCGAAGAAACTCAAACTGTCCAAGCGGCGTGACGTATATTTGATTGAGCACTCGGACATTTTTACATGGTAAAACCCATTTTTTAAATCGAGACTGCTAAAATATTTTTTATCTTTCAGCCGGTCAATATGATCATCTATTAACGGCGTTGGAAAATTATCCTTCACCGTGATTTTATCTAATTCGCGGAAATCGATACATAGTCGCGTTTCACCAGTTTTCTTTCGAACGAGGACAATTGGGCTTGCATATGGTGACTTGCTCGGCCTGATCGTACCCGATTTCACTAAATCGTCCAAAATGACTTGCAATTTTCCTTTATCATCGAATGTTAATCGCCTCGGTCGAAAAGTCACTGGTTGTTCGTTTTTAAGTGAGATTTTCATTGCCGCTTCCGGTTCTCTCGCCTCGGAACCCCACTTACCGACATACTCATCCTCGTACAATTTTCGCACCGTTTTTGCTACTTCGGGCTCGACAACGGGATTAACATTCAGTTCATACTTTACATTATTCGGACTTTCCAGATAATCAAAACTTAGGATCTGAGTGATAACATTAACTTCGTCCGACGAATCAATGTTTCTTCTAATTTTTACAGTATCGCCTAACTCCAACCTTATTATCGGACTTCGCGAAAAATCACGCCCAAGAAGCGCTACACACGACATCGTTTCATCGGGAACAACGAGGAAACGTAATTTAATTTCTATCCCTTCGACCTCGATCGGTCGTGTGAAGGTACCTAATACACGGACGACAGATCTGTTTACACCGCAAAATTTGTCACCGTTTGGTGGTACAGGTTCATGCAAATTCACTGGTATACACTCGCGCTTAATAAGGCTTACCGGAGATCCCGGGTCGATAATTGCACTTACTGAGTGTATACGATTATTGCCCTCATTGTCTGGCACCGAAAACTTAACTTGAACGCAATATGGATCGCTAACGTGTATCGGCTCGATTAAGTTCGTCGCTGTTGCCAATGCTGACTTTGATTCCTCTTCGATACAATCCTTCTGCAAACGACCGCTCTTGCCACAGCGATAACACGCCCCCTTTGGTTTCTTCGGATGCGGACAGGCAGGTGCGAGATGTCCTTGTTCTTGACAATTGTAACATTTAGCCGCTTTTCGTCGTGATGGCAGGCTCTCGTTCAACGGATTAGGATTTCCTTTGGATGACTCACCCTTCGCTGTCATCTTTCCTTCCCCATTTCCTCTCGACTCACGGTCAGCAAATTTTTTTGAGCCCAGTGTCACCTTCGTGAATGCTTCCAACAATGCAGAGTGCGAGTCGAATCGCATAATACGCGCTTGGTCCTGTAGATTCCAATTCGGTATACCATCGATAACATAGTCGACAACTTCGTCGTCTTCAATCGGTATACGGTTCGCCAATATTACTTTCTCGTGGTAATAGTCACCGACTCGACTGCCACACTCTTCGTTCAAACTTCTTACGTAGCACAAGTTTTGATTGACGGAGGTCAAACATTTCTTTCATCCTCGATAAAAGATTTTCCATACTTATCGTGAGATGTTCGGGCTTGGAATGAAACCATTCGAGAGCGCGCCCTTTTAACTTCGCGATCACTAGCATTCTCGTCGCACCATCATCCAGCGAGTACGTTATTCGTAGTAATTGTATTTGTTGTTCCCACTTCCAGAATGTACACTCACTGCCATCAAACTCGCTCAACGAATCGCGAATAGCCCTGATACTTTCATTCAATGGCAAACCACTACGTCTCCGTCCACTGTCATCGGCCTGAGATGGACCTCGACTTTCCGAACGCTCTCGTCTTGCAGCTGCTAATTCACGCTCAAGAAACGCTCTTTCTCGTTTCAACAGCTCGTTCTCGCGTCGAATCAAATCATTTTCAGTCAATGCGACGCCTGCAGGTAAATTCTCATTCGTTCTACCCCCTCCGGCCGCCAATTCGCCATCGACTGCACCATTGTGCTGTACTTGGTGAATACGCAATTCGTCTAAAGATGCCCATACATTCAGATCAAAATCCGTCAACCTAGCTATTAGTTCATTCTTATTACCCACCGCTGATAAGGACTTCTCTCGAAGAATGTCTTTCAGCTCTTGGACTGTGTATTCACTTGGTGATTTCGTAGCCATCGTTCACCCAGAGCGTTGCTACACACACACACAAACACACACACAACTGTTTTGAACGTCTTCTCGTACACACAACTTTCGAATAATCGGCACACAGCTTCGATATATTCGGCGCGATTTCTTATTAGCCCGACGCCAATTCACAATATCTTTCCCCCGCGCGTTTCTTTGTCCCACGTATTACACGCGTTTTTAACCTTCTGTATTCCGCGTATAATTCTCGTTTTAATCCCACTTCTGAACTGTAGGGTCTAGGGAAATTAAAAATTCAACTCAACCCTTTGCTTATAATCACTACGATATTAAATATGAAAAATGTTTATTCGATAAATAGAGACAATCTTTGTGAATCGTGTTGGCTTCTCGCGACCATAGCCTGCTGCTAACTGTGCTCCATATTCCTTTTTTCCACACACCTCGAACTCTCCCTTTTTTAAAACATAGGTGGTGGGGAGACAATCAACGTTTATTCGCATATATTTCCGTTAACGTGCCCGCACATATACAATGGGCAACACACGGTCAGCAAAAGTAACGGACATAGGAAAATAAATAAATAGCCTACACCGCCCAAAATATATTATATGGTGGGCGCCCTTGCGAGCCATAGTGACAGCTTATAACAGAGGTCTGCTAAATGGTCAACAAGTGTTGGTGTCTCTCTTTTTCATTAAGACGCTGTTAACAGCTTCTCTCTCTTCCATGAAAGCCGTACAGAGAGCCTGTTATCGTTAGAAAAAATATTTTACGAGTTTCAATATGGTATATTTAAAAAGCATTCTTATTCATCAATCTCTACTGTCTCTCTCTCACATTAAATCGGCATAGAGTTTAATACTTAAATTGTATTGAAAAATATTTTCACGGCCCTATCAGCACGCTACCATGGGTAAATCTTATTTGTCGAGCTCTGCTCTTTGTGCCATGCTTCGCGTGGTCCCTGTCTCTATATTATGTTAGCACGGGCAAGCCTTATTTATCGAGCTCCAGTCTTTGTGCCATGCTTCATGTGGCCCCCCTGTCTCTATATATTATGTTAGCACGGGCAAGCCTTATTTATCGAGCTCTACTCTTTGTGCCATGCTTCGCGTGAGCCCGGGCTCTCTGTCTCTCGCTGTCTCTTTCACTCGCTTTTTCATTATGATGCTGTTAATGCTCTTTCTCTCTTTCGTTATAGAGGTACAAAATATTTTCGCGGCTCTATATTATGTTAACACGGGCAACTCTTATTTATCGAGCTCTACTCTTTGTGCCGTGCTTCGTATGGTTTGGCGCGCTCTCACTCTCTCTCTCTCTCGCTTTTTCATTAGAAAAAATATTATACAAAATTTCAATAGGGTTTATTGAAAAAGTATTATTCATCAGCCGCCTCTTTCTCTGTATCTCTCGTTAAATCAATATAGAAATCTCTCTCTCTTTTCTCTCTTTACATTATTATCGGAAAAATAATGTGAAAGAGCTGAAAATTATCGAAAAATGAGCTGAATGCTCTACTTTTATTTTAATGTTTGCATGCTCATAGTATATCGACAGTTCTTGGATGCATCGTCGGGTGAAGAAGCGGCTCTTATAGAGGGGGCTTGTGCTGCAGAAATAGCAGAAGCGTCATGCCAGCGGAGGAGCGTAACGAACCAACACCCATCATGCGATGAGAAAAATGGCGGGCAGCCAATGAGCACCGTTTCAAGTATCGGCCATCCGTCGGAATTATGGACTAGCACGTCAAGTTTCGAACGTAAGTTAAAATTAAGGTGCCGAACAATTTTGGTGTGGTTTCGGTTTTAAATGATAAATTTATTCAGAGCTCCTAGGTCGGGAGGTTGCACAAGATGACGCTGTACCGGGCCCATCGGGGCTGTGCAATTCAGGGCGGCGAGCAATCTCAACATTCGACGCTGATGATATCTCGTCAACATTAGAGGATTGTGACGCTGATGTTTTTGATCATCGTGAAAATCAGTTGCGGGAATATCCTATCGAGAACGAGAGAGACAAGGAAATGGCTATTCAAAGAGCTGATGATTGGCCTCTCGTTGTAGAGGATGAGCAGGAAGACGACATAAATGAGGCATTCCAAAGGGCGGATCACTGGTTTCAAATGCTTGTAACTGATGACGACTCAGGTAAACAATTTTTCTAACATATGAACAAGTTAGTAAGCAAGCAAGAAAGTAGGAGGGTCCTTCTGTAACAGGGTATTCGTCGGCATCTTTGTTTGACTGGTGATATCGGTCTGTTTAAGCAGTACTGTGACTCGTGAGAGGTACAAATATAGATAAAAATTCATTAATTTCCGTATTAAACTGTTCTAGAATATAATACGAGACTCTTTTTCCAGACAACCGGCAGACAACGACGTGTACCAAGGAGAGGACCGCTCGAAGAAATACACCCGCCAGGAAAACATTTTGAAATCATCGGCGATTATACACGATATTTTAAGCGGTTTAAAATACGGGAGCGTGAAACATCATTAGGAATTCGCAAACCTGTCTCCGGAGTAAGTGTGGTAGACTGGCTCAACGGGGCATTTCGCGATCTCTTAACGCACATCACGAGCTCCTGCGAGGGAGGCGATTATGTCGATATTTCGTTTACAGCGAATAGCCTGCCACACGGTCCCGTGTGGTTATCTTTCCGGCCGCCCAGGGATTATATATTTAAAGATATCTGGCAATTGATAAGCAGCGTGGCGCAGAGTGCATCAACTTTGAACATCGATGACGCGTGCACGATAAAAATGTGCGCTGTCAAGGGGGTCGAAGGGCGCGGCGCGGGTGTTGCAAAGCAATCTATTCTCTCGATCCGGAATACCGACAGTCTATGTTTACCGCGTTCACCCGTAGCGGCCCTAGCATACGCAGAATGAGGAGAAGTACGGCCGGGTAGCCTACACGATAAATGGCAAGGTATTAGGCAAATTAATGGAGTTGCACAAAAACAAGCGGCACTCGAACTTACGCGAGAGGCAGATGTTCGCGTACCTGTAGAAGGCTGTGGTGTATATGTGATTGCGCTTTCAGGATTATTTGGTGCGAGACGGCTTTGCAATTGTCGTGTACGAATTTTTAACTTTGGGTCGCAGGGAGGAGTCTCTATTTAATGGGAGACAGCGTGTTCTGGACAGCGTATGCTCAATTCAGCACACCCTGAACATTTTTTAGTATGAGCGCTCACATCATTTCGAGCCTATTCTAAACCTCAGAGCAGCCGTCGGCAATGGAGATTTCTGTTCCTCGCGTAATACAGCATATCGGCGATTCGGTCATAGATGTTCAAAAAAAAAAAAAATGTGCTCGGTGCTGGGGGCTACAGACCTGTGATACACGCTCGCGCGATATAATCAGATGTGAAGTATGCAACCGCGATTTTTTCGGAGAGGCCTGCTTACAGGGACATAAGGCACCGCTGGTGACCATGAGACGCAGAAAGGTTAGCATTTGTGAGTCGCTCAAACGCTGTCGTAACTGCTTTCGAACAATAAGGCATTTGGAAATAAAAGAGAAGCATATATGTGGGGTAGGTTTCTGCAAAACGTGCAAATCCCATCAGCCAAGTAATCATTTGTGTTTCATGCAACCGATTCGCGGAGATTCAGAATTTGAAAAAATACTGTTTATTTTGTACGATTTCGAAACACAGCAGTCCACACCTGTGAAGATTGATGCAACTACGCTTGTACACGAGCCAAATCTTTGCGTAGCTCATCGAGTTTGCACATTTTGCTGTGTTCACGACTCTATAACCGAACCGTGCGAGCATTGTGGAGAACACGAATTTGTATTTAGCCACAGCCGCGTAGCACAGTTTGTCGAATTAGCCATGAAGTCGCTCAAAGGTTTTTCGCGTACAATCTGTATTGCACATAATGCAGAGGGTTTTGACGCTCAATTCATCCTACGTTATTTCATCGAAGAGAAAAAAACTCAACTACCCACCTTAATTATGACGGGACAAAAATTATCACGATGCGCATCGGAAAGGTTCATTTCTCGACAACCTGAATTACTTCCATATGCCTCTGAGCGGTTAACCGAAAGCCTTTGGGCTGACCGGTGCTATTGTTAATTGCTTTCGCAACTATTAATTCGATTGATTGTTAATGATTTCAGATTTTATGAGAAAAGCCCAATTATTATTTTGAATCTCCGATAATTAATATTCTGGAGTGATAAAATTCCATTTCCTGTCCTTGTTGATTACGTAAGATCTTGAAAATTCGTTCATCAAAAATAATTTTAGTAGATTTAAAGTTTTTCCATCTACAAATCAATTATCCCCCCTGAATCAAATTGATGGGCAATCGAATTTAACTTTTGATCGAATTATATAATTATTGAATCTATTGTTAATTTGTCTTTTATTTATTTTGCTTTGGAATGGATAGTTTAATAAACAAATCCGGTTAAAACAATCGTGTCGTTTCCTGTGAAAACTAATTAATTCATTCATTCCATGAATTTGTTACGTCCTACCATAACTATGGTAAATTCTGCAGCGGCTGCCACGCTAGTCTTTCTGAGGAGAACGAATGACATATAGGTTGATCTTGAAAGAAAGGAAGAGGAGGAAGAAATTTTCACATTATTAATTTGTAATTGATTCTATCAGGCCAGAAATTCACGATCGGGAATTATCTCAATTCAAATTTTTTATCATGGGTCAATTATGGGAAATAATAGAACATCGTACGAGGTAGAGATGGAATAAAAATAATTTGGTTACGCCCTGCCCCTCCATGTTGCATGGCAAAAGCCAACTCAAAAATCCTCTCCGAGACCTCTGGGTATCTATCTACCCAAAATTACCGATCGAAATGGTTCACCAGTTCACCAGGAATTCGACCCTTTTGGGAGTTTGTCAGCTGCGACGTGGCAGATGGTCAAGTAGATGAGTGGAAAACTGAAAGGGTTTACTAGAGTAGGGTGACTTGTGACCCCTCTCAGACCGTAAAACCAAGAGAAAAAGAGAGAAACACCCCGATCGAGTTTTGTCTGACAAATACATATGTTCCAGGGTTTACAGCACCTACCTTCTTACCTTTACCTGTTTTTAACCTTGTGACTTCGTTCGTTTCATTTTCGGACAGGTGAATTAATCGATTCAATTATTACAAAGAAATAAATTCACAAATGTAAATCCAAATTTTTATAATAACAAGCACGGGTTTCCTGTAAACGAATTCTGTTTTGAGCTAAATAATAATCCTCATAACTGACTTACATTAAATTAAACACCTAGAAAAGTACGGATAATTCAAGAAGACAAAATTCCATACAGGTATTCTGACACTAACAGAAAAAAAGCCATAGAAATGATTAATAATAATCAAAGACCCACAATCAAATGGTGAACAATAAGATGATACAATCATCACTATCATCTCTATCACTACTACTTATAAATGAGAGTTGCTTTTCGCGTTGTCACTGTTCTGCTCCAAAACCACTGAATGGATTCCAATTGGGGTTTCACTGTTGAATAGCTTGGTTCTTTGTATTGGCAAGGTTTTAAACTAGAAGTAATGCAATAAAGTCGTAAAACTACTTATCAGGAGCAAGATATCCTAACCCTAAATAAGAAAAGAGAAGGAGCATAGAGGTAGTGAGAGAGACAGAGTGAGATAGAACCCACTACTCTTCTACGTAGCTGAGCGCTACGTGTTATAAAGGGATACAGGCGCGAGCTTTATGTATGTACCCAATCATGCGAAGCTGAGACGGGTCGCTAGTATATAATAAGCCAACACGTGTAAATTTAGAATACAGACTAAGTACGAAATTTAATCGCGTATAAGAATATACATACCGTCGAGAGGGGCTCTTATCGTCGCTCTCGAGCGATCACTTCAAGGAAAGAAAGTTAAACAAAAATTCTCCCCGAAGGAAAAGCCTGATCGGGGGCAACAACCCTCCCAGGTCGTATTCCAGAAGAACATGTGGTCACAAACATCAGAATAAACGACCCCACCACAGTTAGACGCTCTCAAAGACACCCAAACATATACGCAGCTAGATCTATACAAATAAAATATAACGATAGGTGTAATATTTTCAGAATACATCGTGTCACCTCACCCCATTTGAGATTAGGAGACATTATTTTGATATATTAATTGTTAAAACTGCTGTAAATGTCATCGGAAGAAAACCAAACGTTGCCTTGACCAATTAGATTTTATCTTATTAATATTTACTGGTAAATAAAAATAACCAGGCTAATCAACGCAAAGAACTACGTTGCTTGAAGTCCTCGATTTCTGCACAGAATATGACAATACAGGCGGTGGCGGCTGCGAACGAAGAAAATAAGGATACAGATGAGGAAAGAGAGAGAGAGCGAAAATAAAAACTTACCAAGGGGCAAGCTAATGAAAGGTTCCCCGAATAGATCCATAATTTCATCCAAGAATCTCTCTCTATCGTGTTTCTCTTTCTCCTCAGCTCTATATAGATTGTATTATAACATAAGAAGCGGCAAACGCGCACATGTCAAGGTTCAACGCGGCACGACAAAGTGTTGGCCAGAGTCATATTTTTGTAGTATTGTAGGCAACACCTAAACAAGAACAACTCTTGAACAAACGAACCCCTTACCGACTCGGATATTACAAACTAAGAGCGACTCCCGCAAGGAGTAAGAAGAAGCCATAACCTCCCTGATTTGTGAATATGACCAGTGAATAATGTCGTTCTAGGGAAAATAACCTCCGACTGTGTAACTAAAGCCCCAGAATAAAGAGAGGGGTATTTACCGAAAAGAAAGATCATATTCTCAAAACGATTAGGAAGATTTCGGGACCAATCAGGATGCAGCTAGCTTTTCTGATTTCAGTATAGACACCCATGTAAAGACAGACTCAGCACTCATTTTCGGAAATTTTATAAGGCGTTACTATGTTTCTTAATTAAGGATTTTTTATTTTTATTGCGGTATTGCGATTCGCATTTGGAAATTGCCTTCCAAAAATTGAAACAAAAAATATTCATACAAATGTATACCTTTATCAAATTTAAGATACCATCTTTTGTGCGACATCTTATCTCTGCAAACGGTAATCTACAAGCTGGCAGAACCGTCCGGACACGAACAATAAGTTCAATTCATTATTTTGCTTTAATTTGTGTTGAAATAAAAATCTGGAAACTAGATCGTTTACACATTTGTTTCGATATTTCGGTTCGTTTCGCAATATCCAACCTTTTCTTCTGTTATGTCAAAAATCCAAGTTTTTCAAATTCTTTATGTATAATGCAGCAAGAGGTTGCGTCGGTCATAACTGATACGCTCTGGTCAGGGAGAAATTTTCCCTCTACCACACCTGAAAAACAGTCTCGATCGCAACTGCCTGTTTTCGAGTATAACCGTGAGGTAAATTACTCAGGATAGGACGAGGAATGCTTTACAAGAAAAATGAATGAACAAAAGGTGGGGTTTAAATAAAAAGAAGGCATTGGTTATTTGGAATTGGGAATAATGACGAAATTTCCGGTATCATTAAAAGTCGATAATATCGAACGAATGAAACAATCTGAAGAAACAATTAATTACTCAAATCTTAAAGTCCCAAAAAAATGGTAACACGTAATGACAAAACTCTCTTACCTTAAGTCCTTCGATGAACGGAAATGGCGACGGAGGAACGATGGAAATTAACAAGATGACTAGTGATAAGTTTAGTTACGGATTTATTCAAAATTATACGGTAGGAAAAGAAAATGTAATTTCTCTCGAACAGTCCTATCAACTTGTAAATTACCATTTACAAATAAATGTTACTTAATTATACGAAAACTGATTTATACTTTATCTAAACTTGAAAAACCGTAAAACTAAATTCAAACGGGGTATATCTTGGCGTACAGAACTCAAATAAAATCGACAAAATTATTGAAAATTTGAAACAAAGAATGAATCAATGACAATATTTGAAATCCAGATCAACGAGAAGTAACTCGTTTCAAGTCCCGAAGAATGAAAAATAAATCGACGAAATTATTCCAAGTCAAAGGATAAAATAAAATAAACTCGATGAAAAATTCTAAGTTCCAGAGACAGAGTCGCATTCAAAAACTTCTGAAAAATGCCCATATTGATCAATTTTTTGGTTGTTTTATCAAAAATTTGTGAGTAAGATGATTTCTATTTGGTCCATGAATTTTTCGATTTCTTTCTATTGGTTGAAAGAAAAAGTCGCATATGTATTACGCAGTCTCGAATTTTAGTCTCTCTATCTCTATATGAAACTTGTGGTGTAATCGTCTTTTGTAGTGCCCTTATACCTCAAGTGATTTTTTATTATGAAATCTGCTCCTGTCGATGAAATCGACGTATTGCGAGGTTACATTATGTCATAAATCAACAATTTTCGTATTAAAGCAATGTAGGGTCAACGTTATAACCTGGTGCATGATAAAGAGGAAGCTTTAATGATTAAAATGGGCATTGATTCAATACCGGAAACTCCCTTTTATACGCCAACGAAATCGGTAAAATGTTAGTAGAAAATCGCGATATCTCGAAAATTCATTCCTGGGATGCGCGGCTGTGTTTGCATGCTTCGCTCCAGGGCCGAGCCTAGGACGGGTTCCCTACCTACTGATGTCGCAGTTAAATTAACTTGGCGGTATAAAAATATTTCGTAAGAATGTTTAAAAATAAAAAATTAATCACCAATGATTAATAATTAACAATTAATAATTGAATATCTATCGTTGATAAATTCGATAATTAATAATTCAAAAATAACAATAATTATTAATTGTTAATTATTAATCACTAATGATTATTTTTTTATTATCAAATATTCTTACGAAATATTTTTATATAGTCAAGTTAATTCAACTGCCACATCAGTAGGTAGGTACCCCCTCCCAGGCCCGGCCCTGGAGCGAAGCATGCAAATACAGCCGCGCATCCCAGGAACGAATTTTCGAGATATCGCGATTTTCTACTAACATTTTACCGATTTCGTTGGCGTATAAAAGGGAGTTTCCGGTATTGAATCAATACCCATTTTAATCATTAAAGCTTCCTCTTTATCATGCACCAGGTTATAATGTTGACACTACAGTGCTTCAATACGGAAAATGTTGATTCATGAGATAATGTAACCTCGCAATACCTGGATTTCATCGACTGAAGCAGATTTCATAATAAAAAATCACTTGAGGTGTAAGGGCACTACAAAATGCGATTACACAACAAGGTTCAATCAATTCCATCGACTCGCATTTTCGTTTAATCACCGATAACGTCCCCAAAAACCGAGAATCACTTCCTGGACTCTAGCTTCTTCTGGAGTAGGCCAACCGCAATTTTTTCGGAGTGGTTTGTGATCGCCACGAGCTGCCCTTTTGACTGACACCCATCGTTGAGGGAGTTTCAACGACTCCAATATCAATTCTGGGGGTACTTTCGCGTGGTCGCATACCCTCGATTTACACGTGATTGTGCCATACCTTTGCACCAGATCAATTCGCATCCGATCATAATAAAACTAGTTTCATTCGGACGATAATTAAATTACCTTGAAAGTACTTTTTTAGTTTTTTGAAATTTGTTTAGGTTTCGCTGAAATCGCCCCAAAAATACTCTGTCCCACTTCAATTGCCCCTCACTGTATATATAAAAAAAATGTGGGACTAAGTTGATAGTACCAATTATTATAAATGATCTGGATGAGATTCAACTTCTTAATGACAAAAACTTTGCCGTTAGGTACGAGGAATTCCATTTGTTTCAGTAAGTAATTGTCGATTAATGTTACGTGATTAAATGTATGTTCCTTCGTTAGACAAGATGAATCCGGATGAAACAATGTTTTATGATTGAAAAACGTTAGAGGTGGGTGAAAAGGCTACAAGGTATTTAACTGTATTTTATATTCACGTGTCGCTTGCGGACCTTCAACGATACGCCTGTATGTGTATGTATGCATTATGATATTTGTCATGCATAGAGTACGTCGTCATTGCGGCTAACAGAACTTCGTGACAAAATCTTAGCACCTTTTTCTATAGTTTAGTTTGTGTCCCTTTTCTGACCATCGTTCTCGAAACTAAGTGCACCTGTGGTGCATCAGGTTTTATGACATTGAATCTGTTTACTCCACCATTCCTGTCTTTTCATCAAGGTGTATCAATTATATTTGCATCGACTGCGCTTTTATTGTTACTCAATAAATTAATTGGTAAATAATATGAAATATTCATTGCTGGAATTTGTGCAGAGGTAACTTTTCCTAGAGGCCTACTTTCATACTCTTAAATTATATTAAAAAGATTTTATCGTTGATGGCCTGACCTAGGCACTCATGATCATTCTTGAATCTACTTTTAATCATTATTTGTCTCTACCTTAAGATCGCTGCTTGTATATTGGAGTTATAGTAATCACGACATTTCTTTTGTATCGGAGTTTCTGAAGTTGAAGTTCACCTTCTCCCTGCTGTTGTAGTAGTTGCCGCTGTAGTTGAAAATATATCCAGGACGCTTCTCTCACATTCCGGATAAAGAACGTGGCAGTTCTCGGTCACATTCCTACCTAGTCTTTCGGCAGCATGGTATTCACGATCCCCATACTCGTCGTATGCCTCACTCGTACTCGAGGGTCTGAAATTCCATTTGTGTGCTAGCATATTATTCTGCCCTATATTGTACTATACTGTACTGCACTATACTATACTATACTTTGGGACATTCTTTGTGTAGTGGGATGGTTTATGGCAGGGGCGCAGCGATTTTTAGCCTCATCGAGAATTCCCATTATTTTAATCATGTAAACAACCTCCTATAGTTACACATTCCAAATGTTATTAGAACGGAAATCCTGAGACTTTATTTTCTTTAATTATCATTGATCGGATCACATACTGCATACCATAGAGATCAAGGCCACATTCATCGTGAGCATTAATGGGCGGATTCAAAATGACACTCATTTTCTGCCGGTAAAATGTGCTCTTTTCAATTAAATGACAATTTTTTTTTTTTAGGAATAATCTTAGTGCACGCACGAGAACATCGTCTTCGGCCGTCCGGCCCCACTCGTGCATCCACACATGCCGGTGGGTGCTAGGCACTTTTTGATTCCCCGAAATTAACCAACTGGTGTAACCTGGGGTTGAGGGGCACCAGGCTCAACCCCAATAACGCAAGCAGCATGGGAATCAGTGCCAATTTCTGTTTCCTTCGGAATTGACAGATCGCCCTTACTGGATGCACTTCCGAGGACGAACGGTTGCGGAAATGCACGACAGCTCAGGCTGCAGGTTGTGACAACGAGGACCGAGATTCGCCAGCAAATAATGACGAAAATCTTAACAAATCAAACTTGCCGAGAGTAAGTATTCCATTGGGAATCTCAAGTCAAGTATAGACTATATCTTTGATTTATTATACACACGGCAGCTTGTACGAAAATTTTCAGCGCAGAATCGAAACCACTTTTAATTTTGCAACAACACGAGAACGGTATATCGAGAATCGGTCAAGGGCATAACACACTATATCGCGTATGAGCGGCAGCGAGATACGACTATCACGTACATACGCTGGATCCAAACCGCACTATATCACACACCCGCGAGGACGAGATACACACTGAGAAAAAGGAGTGGCTCATATAACTAAATGAATGATAGCTGCATATATATTTCTTATAAAAGCTATGGAGATTTTTGTTTGAGGCATAAGTAATACTATGGTAGCAATATCGTTCAGTTAAATGAGTGTTTGTTACTGTAGCAACGACCGAAACTACGTGGAAAAATACCCGTCAGGTTTTAGAGTGTCACGTACGACGAAATTTTCATAGTTAATTCTAAGATCTTTTACCCATATTCTGCGTTCTCGAAAAACCACAGTAACATAGCCATCACAACCAACTATACAAAATATTAATATATTTCACGACTCATTCTCACTAGGAGAGCTACTTATCACCCTTCTTTCTCACACCCATGACTATGCCATATTAGCTGCGCATATAGTAATGTGTAAAACACGTGTTCATCGACCAAGAGATCATAGGTCTATTCGACTGCTCTCCAAGAGAGCGACAATAAAAGTTATTTTGGAAAGAACACCAATAGTAACCCTAGAAGTCACTCGCGCATCTGTGTCACTTGAGTGACAAACTATAATATCTAATTTTTATTGCCGCTCCAGGAAGCACCACAATTTCTGAGAAAGACGAAATAAGCCTTCTACATCTATGCCCAAATTTGTAATAGTTGTCCCCCACTTAGCCACTTTTCCCATTATAAAAACACCGCCCGCTTTTCCTTCAGCAAGTTAGTCCATCTCAGAACTTCACCGCGGCATAACGCTGCCTGTCTCCAGGTCTTCTGTAGAAGAGAGTGAGTCGGGTAGTAGTTAGTCGCCTTTATATTTAGCAGGAGTGTCAAGATCACACTTCTATATTTCTCAAATCATTATATACTTATACTCTGTCCGCGATTTCGGGTCTTCTGTAGAAGAGAGTGAATCGTTGTCAATATAAAAGTATCAAGCCTATACATAAAGGTGAATTGTAAAGTTATAAAAGTACCAAGCCAAAGAATACCAAAAGTAAAACATAAAGTCACATAAAGACTTCTAAAAATCGAGAAACATAGATTACGACGTAATAATTATAATAAATAAAAAGGGTTGTAAAACCCAACTCAACGCTCAAACAAACGAAAGACACCTCTCCGATAAGGTAACTAAACGATTTATATTAACGATTATAATGTTAACGGAATTGATCACGAATGTAACGAATGTACTCAACTAATCACGTTGCATTTATATTCAATAAATATATCTCAATTGTGTGCATAAAGTTGGACCTTATACTTCTTTATTCAGTAGAAACTAACCTATTCAAATCACCGAGTCGAAACTAACAAGATCTCTCGAGGTCTTACAGCGAACATTCCCACTCCCCTATTGATCCATCGTTTTAAAATATCGATTAGGATTAATAAATAGAGTCAACGTTTACCGCTCGACGTTTGATTCGAATTTTCGCGCGCCTTCGGACGTAACAGAAAATTTTTGGTGACAGAGGTGGGATAGGCTGAACGTTTCTTTCAGACTAGTGATAAAGTGATTCAGTGAAAATTATAAAAGGAAAAAAATAAATATATTATAAAAATAAATAAAAATGGAAAACGATATTGCAAACATTACCCATCATCAAAACATTACTGATGCTATGCTTACGAGCATGGGGGAATGTATGGCACTTCAACAAGCATTGCTTCATGTGCCTAATTTTAATGGTAAAAATATGTCACTTAAAGCTTTTATTCAAGACGTTGAAAACGGTTATACTTTTGTGCCTGAAGGTCTTCGCAATTCTTTCTTCAAAGGAGTTTGCTCTAAATTAAAAGAAACAGCTCGTGACGCAGTCACCGATAAACAAATTGCATCAATTGAAGATCTATCAAACGCATTAAAAGAATATTTCGCACCAAAGAAATCATACCCGTATTTTTGTGCCGAAATTCAAGCCGTCAGACTAAGACGCGATGAAACAGTGTTAGATTATTATACAAGAATAAAACAATTGAGAACGAGTGCAATAGCTGCTCTTAAAGATAAATTCAGTGAAGCAGAAACTACCCAAATGCTACCGATGCTTGACGGTTTAGCATTAGAATCATTTAAAAGAGGACTATCAGACGATCTGTTATACGTCATCAGCGTTCAAGATCCTCAAACAATAGAAGAAGCATTTAAAGTTGTCCAAAGAATAGAAAGTGATATGCAAGGCGCAAATGCCAGAAATTCAAACTCACTACGCTACACCCAGTCAGAACAAACGCAGCAACACCCGTCGGGAATCGAACCGCGTCGTGTCTCCTTCCAAAACCAAGAATATAGAAATTTTGGAAATAGAAATTCAAATTTCGGAAGAATCTTCCAACACGATTCTACCCCTCCTCGAGAAAATAGAGTCAATTCTGATAATTATCCACGTCAACAATTTAATCGAAACCAACCCCGCGGAAATTATTATAATTACCCGCCAAATAATCATTTTCCACCTCCACCGTTTTACCCATATATGCCTCCAATGCATTACCCTTATTTTCCGCAATCTACGGAATTCTACTCTCCATACCCCAACCAACGTGATCCGTTTCATAAACGTGAAAAATATCCTCGCGAAGAATTTAACGAAGCACGACCCGTCTCTCCGCGCCCCAACAATAATACGGAGTCTTTAAACTCGCAAGACGCCCGCCGAACGGACGCATCGACGAGCGATCTTTTAAACACGCGTCCCTCAACAGTGAAATTCCTTACGGCAGGAGATATATTAGATGGACGCAAGGACAGGGACGATCCCCAATAATTACACTTCGAGCACCTAAACTCGAAAAGGGTTACGGCCGCTTCCGAGTAGATACTGGCGCTGACATTAATATAATTAAAATCCAAGCACTATAACGCCGCTGCGTAATTGCCAGTCATGATTCTTTAACTATATCGGGAATAACACCAGAAAAGATTTCAACTGTAGGTTCGACAGAATTAACGTTTTCTGAAAGACCCGAAAAATTCCGAGTGTTAATGGAAAATACAGTGATACCCGCGGACGGAATAATTGGCATAGACTTTTTAATGAACGAAAAGGCAGAAATATCCTTTCACCATAACACCTTGGTGACATCCTCCAAACCAATTACACCAATCCCGTTCGAAAATCACGATAACGAATATTCTAATCCCGTAAACATGCCTCGAGAAATTCCCCAAAATAATGACAGTTCCAGCTTATTCATACTTGGGGCCGTACTCGCGTTAAAGTGCCGATTAAACTCATGAATACAGATTTAAAAACCGGATACCTCCCGCGTATAGAAACCCCTGAACACATCTTTATCGGAAACGCTTTAGTAACGAATCACGATGGTACATGCTACGTACACGCCGTAAACGCATATG
Organism: Dyspetes luteomarginatus; assembly: GCA_963669185.1. Lineage (NCBI taxonomy): Eukaryota > Metazoa > Arthropoda > Insecta > Hymenoptera > Ichneumonidae > Dyspetes > Dyspetes luteomarginatus. Next base: position 12,925,904 of record OY769904.1, read on the forward strand.
AAAATGATGCACAGATAGAAATACCACCACAAGAATTAATACCATTTGATTATTACGACACTTCAGAAGACTTCTTCGAACAAGACACAGACAGTAACATACAGGATCACGATATTGACAGAAATCAAAGAATTAACAATAGCCTTCGTCTAGACCATCTAAACTCGGAGGAAAGACAACATGTTTTAGATCTCGTTACGGAATATCCACATCTATTTCATTTACCTGGTGATAGGTTACCTGATACACCATTAATCAAACATACAATTCCTACGACCGACGAACTACCTATTACCATACGACAATATAGATATCCTCCCGTTCATAAAGATGAAATTAACCAACAAATTAAAAAGCTCCTCAGAGACGAAGTAATTGTAGACTCATCATCCCCCTATAATTCACCCTTATGGATTGTTCCAAAGAAACCTGATTCGAAAGGAAACAAGCGATGGAGAATGGTAATAGATTTTCGTGCATTAAATGAGAAAACAATAAGCGACGCTTATCCACTGCCTAATATAATAGAAATCCTCGATAGACTCGGTGGCGCAAAATATTTTTCAACCTTTGATTTAGCAAGCGGATTTCATCAAATCGAAATGGACCCAAAAGACAGACAAAAGACTGTTTTTAGCACCCCTAACGGACATTATGAATACGTAAGAATGCCTTTTGGTCTTAAAAACGCACCCGCGACATTTCAACGATTGATGGATAAAGTTCTTCTTGGCTTACAAGACACTGATATATTCGTTTATCTGGACGATATAGTTGTCTTTGCTTCTTCTCTAGAAGAACACCGTACTAAAGTTCGCAGACTCTTTGACAGACTCAGTAACGCAAAACTCTTTTTACAACCAGATAAGTGTGAATTTTTAAATACGGAAGTTATTTATCTCGGACACGTCATCGGCGACGGCGGAGTTCGCCCCGATCCGAAAAAGACGGAAGCCGTTGATAAATTCCCGGTTCCCAAAACTGTTACGAATATCAGGCAATTTCTCGGTCTACCTGGTTATTATCGAAGATTCATAGAAAACTTCTCCAGTGAAGCAAAACCCTTGACGAATTTATTAAAAAGGGGGATTGAATTTAATTGGGGTCCAGAAACACAAAAGGGTTTTGATAATTTAAAGAAAGCATTGTGTTCCACACCAATCTTACAATATCCAAATTTTAACGAACCGTTCATTTTGACGACTGACGCCTCGAACCATGCGATCGGTGCCGTGTTAAGCCAAGGAAAAATTGGCGAGGATAAACCAGTAGCATATATGTCTAGGTTATTAAATCCGGCTGAAAAGAACTATGGAACAACAGAAAAGGAATGCCTAGCGACCATATACGCAATTTTACATTTCCGACCATATCTATATGGAAGACATTTTACACTCGTTAGCGACCACGAACCACTCAGATGGATCGATTCAGTAAAATCACCGGTTCAATGACTAATTCGTTGGAGAATTAGATTACGCGAATATGAATATACATTCGTTTACAAGCCCGGAAGGCTTAATTCAAACGCCGATGCCCTCTCACGAAATCCCGTCACACCAGACGTTACCGTATTACCTATATCTTCAGCACCAAAGACAGCGACGGTAAAGGTTACACCGCGTAGCGCTACATCCTCAAATCCAATAGTAACACGTAGCCGAGCAGCAGCTCGTAGAAATACTCCATTATCCACACTCCTCGAAGAAAGCCATCTTCCGGGGGCTACAATTGCTGAGAGGTTAAGAAGTCGCAGGGAAATTTCAAAACCTCCCACAGTAGTAAAGCCCACACAACCTCTACGAACATAGACGGCAACGCAAAGACGACAACGAGCTGTGAGCTCTTCAGACTCTACACAACCACCCCCAGTCGCACGCGCTCGAAACAGTGCATTTCCAAGCCTCGCCACAAAGCGTAAAATACCACAAGAACGTCCTAATACTTCAACTCATTTGCCACTCAAGCGATCTACAAACGCGTTAAAATTTGCATTCGATATCGATGAAGATCTCGACGTAGAAGAAGTACCCACTAAGTCCGATAATTTGCCAACACAAACAAATAATAAAAACATAGTAGAAATAACAACTGACCAATCGTCTAGTAACGAACGAGAACAATACTGGTGGGACACGACTCAAGGAAATCAAAATTTGCGCAAAAACTCTGGTACACAAACTGACGATGCTACAGAATTTGAAGATGCAGATAACGAGACACAACGTGACCACGAAACAGCTATTACTTTCAGACATCCCGCAGGAAGATCGACCCCCGCTGTACCCACTATATTAGAATCGAGCAGTGATGAAGAAACTTACGCATCAAAAGAACCTTTAGTTATCAATACGCCACAACCTACTATCGAAAACTTAGACGATGACGAAACAGAAAACGAAAATATTCTTACGCAAAGACAACCCACCATTGTCTCAAATACAATACCGCCAGGAATTTACTATCCCAATATGAAACCGTGCACTAACAATATACAGGTTAATACAACCAATGAAAATCTGACCTATTATAAGGGAAATTATTTGCATTTTATTTCCGCTGATTGCGAACTCACTACGATGATATCGCGATTATTAATTGAAACCAATAAAATTTGCGCACATGATATAAAGTGGAAAAAGCCTAAACGTAAACAAGTGCTAGTAACGACGAAAGGCAGTCATAAAATCTTGAGCGCAGTTTTGAAAAATAAACACTTCGAAACATTTTCTATTCAAGACCTTAAAGAGGTGCTTCATACAGTTAAAGATGTCATTCAGAGATACAAAATAAAATCCTTACGCATTTCAAAACCAGGTGATATGTTAGAAGATTTTAGTCATTCTTTCATCACAGAAATACTTCAAGAGTGTTGAAACGAATGTGATTGTACCATTATTATATGCCAAGGAAACGTAGTAATTCCAGCCGAAGAAATAAGATGCGAAATAATTTCTGAATATCACGAAAGTTTAGTAGGCGGACACAAAGGGATCACAAAAACATACCGACGTATCCGCGAACGATTTTATTGGCCAAATCTCAAAGGTGAAGTTACTGAATACGTAAGAACGTGTCCCGAGTGCCAAGAGCAAAAACTAACGCGGATAAAGACACGTGAACCAATGATAATTACAGATACTCCCGCAGAACCATTTGATAAAATATCCATAGACACAGTAGGACCATTGCCAATAACTCCGACTGGGAACCGACACATACTAACTATTCAGGATAATTTAACTAAATATTGCATTGCTGCACCAATCCCCGATACAAAAGCCGAAACGATAGCCGACGCTTTAGCTAGGAACGTCATTATCCATTTTGGGTCCCCGGGTATAATTTTGAGTGGCCAAGGTAGATCCTTCGTTGGACTCGTATTTTATCACCTCGAGAAAATATTTAAAATTAAACAAGTTACGACTTCCGGTTACCACCCGCAAACGAATGGATCTTTAGAAAGGAGCCACATAGTACTCGCCGAATTTATTAAACACTACATTGATAAATATGAAGATTGGGACAAACTTGTTCCTTTCGCAATGTTTTCTTACAATACATCAGTTCATGAATCAACTAATTTTACCCCATTTGAATTAATATACGGTAAACCTGCGCAAATTCCTAGCTCCTTTTCTACTGCTGAAAAGACGGAGACCTATGGAGACTATTTATGTGATCTTCCTTCCCGATTAGACGAAATGCGCCAACTCGCTTCCAAATCCCTTACTAAATCTGAACATCGTTCTAAACAATATTACGATAGGAGACTTCACACCGCGAATTTTAAACCCGGAGATATGGCCTACGTGTTGAAAGAGCCTCGAAAGGGTAAGTTCGACAGCCACTATATCGGCCCATATATCATCACAGAAATCCTCGCCAACCACAACGCTATATTGGAGACCGAGAGTAGGAAACGCATCGTGAAACATCTGGATAAGCTAAAACCTTTTAAGGAATGAACTGTAAATATATCAATGTGACTAATGTCTCCAATAAGAACTTTCAGAAATTCAAGTCCAACAATGCTCATTTTCCTCATCATCTTCCTGCTTGGACGAAGTCATGCTGTCGGAATCTCATACAAGAAGTCCTAACACATTGAATGAACGAGATCGACCGAAACCTCACATATCTACACTGACTGAAGAACTTCGGTAACCAAACCCATGACGAAGCGCTCCATTTGGTTTCATTGGCACCGTAAGCAAGGCCCTATTTGGAACTCTATCAGCTGAAGATGCCGCCTATTATAACAACAAGATCGACAAACTGTACCAAAAAAAAAAAAAAAAAAAAAAAAAAAAATGGCTTTTGTCCTCCACAACCAAACACACATTGTGAATCTGAACACTGCTTACACCCGTCCAGAACATCGAAGAAACAATTGAAGAAGAATACATAGCACCAGCTGAACTAGATATCAACAGTCTAGTTCCAGACATCACCTCCTAAGAGCCAGTCCAAGATCCAAGAAGATCATCATCTCGCTCTCCTCCAATGGCCCTTACTACCTCCAAAGGCGAGCTGGAAATACCACCATATGACACCAGCCTGAAGGAAATAGAACAAGAACTTATGGAACTTTCAACTTATAAGCGAGAAAATCTACACCGAGACGAAGTTACGACCATAACATTTTGGGGAAGCATCGGATTGGCAATAGCATTCGCAGTGTATATGCTACGAGATCTGCCAATACTACTCATCAACATGCTGCGAAAACAACCGTCCACCCACAATGAACCACCAGCGGATCATCACAGTAACAGCTATAGGCGAAACGACGAAGTCATTTACGACGTTCCAAGTCCGCGTCCACAACCCGCCTCCTTCATGGCCGCTACAACACAAACCTCTTTGACAGGATAAGATGCGCAAACAAAAACTACTATTATATCATATGTTTGCTCTCTGAACTAACCCTAGGAACTAAAAATTAGGTTATAACGAACATTTGCCCCATAACGACTATAATAAAAATAATGGTTCTAGAGTAATGAATATGTTAATGGTCAACCAAATTTAATTCTCAAATTTAAGTCAATCGCTATACGATGGGAGTAAGTCATTAGACATATCCTTTCCAAAACCACCTTTCTGATCCACTCTTACCACTATTTTCCTGTATACTGCACTCTTATAATCAGATGATGTGGAGTAATCATAATAGGAGCCGGCCACAATCACTCAAATCTTATTCAGCCTATTGACGTTGTTCAGAGGAATAATTACGAAAGAAGGAATGACCATTTTACACCAATAGCAGTATATATATAAAATTATACGTATATACATATATGCTTGGCCGACAATTTCCTATAATAGGAAAAATCGTAGAGAATACACTCTCTCATGAAATTGGCTGGAATTATGTCAACTAATTAATTCCATCGGTCATCCTTCATAAAAACAACTAGGATATGTAGATTCGGCTATGATCTCCTCATTTTATGAAAGTAAAATTTCCACATCACTTTGCAGTAATCCCCAATCCAATCAACTATCCAAAAGAAAAGGGAAAGAGGGAAAAATATATGGTTGTATATTTAAAGATATACATACGGTGTATTTATCCTTTATCTGTTGGGTGATTTACTCGACATTGTGCACGCAAAAAGAAAAAAAAAACATATATATATATATATATATATTAAAAGAAATAATAATGATAAAATAACAAGAGGGTTATATAATTATATGACTTACTAAAGAACGCACCATTTACACATATTCATGTCTTTATATCCATTATATGCATAAATCTTGAAGTCCTCGAGGACGATGACCAATCTAGGTGGGGAGGTGTCACGTACGACGAAATTTTTATGGTTAATTCTAAGATCTTTTACCCATATTCTGCGTTCTCGAAAAACCACAGTAACATAGCCATCACAACCAACTATACAAAATATTAATACATTTCACAACTCATTCTCACTAGGAGAGCTACTTATCACCCTTCTTTCTCACACCCATGACTATGCCATATCAGCTGCACATATAGTAATGTGTAAAACACGTGTTCATTGACCAAGAGATCATAGGTCTATTCGACTGCTCTCCAAGAGAGCGACAATAAAAGTTATTTTGGAAAGAACACCAATAGTAACCCTAGAAGTCACTCGCGCATCTGTGTCACTTGAGTGACAAACTATAATATCTAATTTTTATTGCCGCTCCAGGAAGCACCACAATTTCTGAGAAAGGCGAAATAAGCCTACTACATCTATGCCCAAATTTGTAATAGTTGTCCCCCACTTAGCCACTTTTCCCATTATAAAAACACCACCCGCTTTTCCTTCAGCAAGTTAGTCCATCTCAGAACTTCACCGCGGCATAACGCTGCCTGTCTCCAGGTCTTCTGTAGAAGAGAGTGAGTCGGGTAGTAGTTAGTCGCCTTTATATTTAGCAGGAGTGTCAAGATCACACTTCTATATTTCTCAAATCATTATATACTTATACTCTGTCCGCGATTTCGGGTCTTCTGTAGAAGAGAGTGAATCGTTGTCAATATAAAAGTATCAAGCCTATACATAAAGGTGAATTGTAAAGTTATAAAAGTACCAAGCCAAAGAATACCAAAAGTAAAACATAAAGTCACATAAAGACTGCTAAAAATCGAGAAACATAGATTACGACGTAATAATTATAATAAATAAAAAGGGTTGTAAAACCCAACTCAACGCTTAAACAAACGAAAGACACCTCTCCGATAAGGTAACTAAACGATTTATATTAACGATTATAATGTTAATGGAATTGATCACGAATGTAACGAATGTAACGAATGTACTCAACTAATCACGTTGCATTTATATTCAATAAATATATCTCAATTGTGTGCATAAAGTTGGACCTTATACTTCTTTATTCAGTAGAAACTAACCTATTCAAATCACCTAGTCGAAACTAACAAGATCTCTGGAGGTCTTACAGCGAACATTCCCACTCCCCTATTGATCCATCGTTTTAAAATATCGATTAGGATTAATAAATAGAGTCAACGTTTACCGCTCGACGTTTGATTCGAATTTTCTCGCGCCTTCGGACGTAACAAGAGAAAAGATATTGAACTGGTGCGATAACTATCCCAGTATGGCTGTAGGAACTATACGCAAGGGTACAGGAGCCACATACATATATAATAACAGACGTTCCCCTTGAATATGCCGTAGCATAAAATACATTTCGTTCAGCTCCCACAGCTATACTGCATCGGTCATGCAAGCGAGTTAAGTTAGGCGCAAATGATCCGCTGTGATAACTGGGCAACACAACTGTTGTGGCCAAAAACTGAATTATAGCTCTACGAACTAGAAATCTGGGAGGCAGAGCCATACTTTTTTGGTAGTGCACTATACTGAGTGTAAAAGCGGGAACGAGACAGAGTTCGTGAACAGAAAAACTATATCAACACGGTATTGCGGAAACCACGCACCCTTGCCAGAGGCACATGAAAGGCTGACTATTAAACTAATGAAGGTAATGGGATTTCTATTTTGACCGGTAACTGCTGCCCTCTAATTTGAATTACCGCACCGTACTATCCATAGCATTATCGGGAACATTTCCGTTCGGCAGCGTTGAGATTCTCCAGGATCGTATCCCTTGGCTCACCGTGCGAAAACAAGGCACTCTCAAAATAAAATAAAAACGGCACAAACGGGTCCCAGCTCTTGACCGTAACGCAGGTAAACTCCCCGCCGGTTTTCCAGTACGATGTACTCTCAATTTGCCGGTGGTATTTCCGCCGCACCTCCACCAATTCCTGGAGAAATCCTGTTCGGCACTCTCCTCGGTCGGGTTGCTCGTTACCATAAGCCGTACTCCGCACGACCAATTTGAGCGCTCTAACTCTTTATATTTTTCTCGCAAACGAAACAAAATGTGAACTCCAGAGCTTGTGACCAAAAATTCTTACGAGGGCCATAAACTTATAACTAAGGCCATTCAAGAGGATCAAACAAAGTGAACAATATCATAAGCGATAGCTATTCGACACTTTATGACCGTGAGTCAAAAAAGTCACGTCACACAATAAATTCTTCAGAACATCACATTTCGATTTTCGAGGTTGTCTGCAAGTAATACTGGCAGCACTGGCGGTAATTTTGTACTACGACGCGAATCAATATTTCCCGGAAAAAGATTACACGCCCGTTGATATGAAATCACAGGAATTTAACTTCCCTTGATGTTGATGTTTTGACTATACCGTGAGAAAATTCATCACTATCAAGTAAGAGTTATCCATTGTGATGAGAACGATCTTTTTTCAATGTTAAATAATCCTGCTTTCATTTGAAAGCAAATATCATTACGCTTTGGATTTCAAGGTTATCTGTCAATACCGGCGGTAATCTTTCACTACGACCCTAATCAATATTTTTTGAAACCACAGCATGTGGCAGTTGATGTAAAATGTATGGAATAAAAAATGGAATCTTAGATTTTATCTTATTAATTGGACAACTACAACTGACTATGCAACTGCATCGTAGGAAATAAAAAAACCCGATATGATCGAAATGCCTATACCTACAGCTTTCATTATACTCCCAATTGAAACAGAAAAAAAAATTGACAATGTACGCATACGTAATAATCTGTAACACTGTAATTAATTACAGTGTTAAAGATTACAAACATGCACAACAACTTACAATTTTACAAATTTCAAATGTAAAGTACACATTTACAGTAAATGTACAAATTTAAAGTATATGTAGAAATTTACAGTATATATACAAATTTACAGATTACAAATTAAAAAATAAAATTAATTACAGTGTTACAGATTATTGAGTATGCATAAATTTGTAATTTTTTTTTTAAATACGAGGAAAATAAATTTTTGTGTGTAAAAATATATGCCTGTGTATAAGCAACATGTGTCGGGTACCGGATAAAAGAGTCTTGGAGCTCCGCACTTCTTGTCGGTCGATCGATATCGTCGGTGCAGTAGGAAAATGTACTCGGCTCAAATCATTACCACGACTCTTGATTGCCGTCCATGTGAAATTTTGGAAATGGCGTTTGGCCGAAAAAATGTATAGTCAGCATCGACGAATAGAGGCCGGTGCAGCGGACGTTTAGTTCTCGAGCGTTCCGCTTGTGAATCGAAGACTTGAGCAGTAGAGGTGTCTCTTTCTTACTCCTTCTTCCTTCCACAGTACCGGGTATCTCTTTCCTTATCATTCTCATTCTACATGTAACTGCAATGTATTTTAGTTTTCCCAACATAATGTATACTTTGTATGTATTGTATACATATATACGAATTTCCCATGTCAATCGGGTTGGTAATGTTCACAAATTTTTTATACTCCATATAAATTTGCGGAGATCGAAAGCTAAGTGTAAAAATATCGTCAATAAATTATTTATTAACGATGCTAAGCATTGTAATAAAAAATAATTATTCATACCGCAATAAACAATAACCCTACATGCGTCACGTGTATGGTTACTCGTGTGGACTACCTTCCCCATCCTAAAACTAATCGTTAGTCAATGTACTCGGAAAAATTCAGACGGCAATTTTCATGTTTCAGCCATCCATAGTTTTCGAACAATTAAATAGTCAATTAGTAGGTGTAGATTAATCTATCGAGTTTACACATGTTTTGTCTATCGTTATTATTGCACTTTGAAAACCGTGCATACAGATTTTAGAAATGTATCAATTATTAGTTTTCAGATACTAAGTTATCATTAAACAACTGTGGTGTTAATCAATTATACTTGAAGATTTCTTTGCATTCGGAAGAATTTACACACCGTAAAAATCTTTAATTAAAATTTTCCGAATGCATCAATCCTCACTTTCTAAGTAATCGAATTGTTAATTTACAGTTTTGATATATACTAACTGAATATCAACATGTCCTGTTTATGGTCATCATTTATCTAGTATCATCGGTTTCCCATTTCGAATATAATAGCTTAGATGCAAATTGTCGTCATTTATCAATCCATACTTCTTATGCAATTAAATTCATGATTTAACTATTCTGGTACTACTGATTCCATACCAAGATTTGATATGCCTAACACATTATATTCTTATAGTCGCTTCATAGAACCAACGGCAATAGAGGTCGTTGAGAGGATGGTCGCGTATTACACAAAAACGTGTTAATAAGTATATGCGGTATATATATACGCATTCCATCCCAACGTTCCAATGAACCTGTCTTTACTGTTTGCGGGCATTTTTCGTGAAACCTGGCCGTTTATTACTGTGCTCAGTGAACCCTCAGCACGCCATACTAGAAAATTGGCCACACTGGAGAGCTACTGTGTATACAAACGTCTCTCACCACTCGGTTAACGCTCAAGGTTCCATAGTATGGTGACATGTACGGTCTTATGTCTTATATTGGGCTTACAATATATGCGATATACCTAACATCCCGGTCACGATTGGATTTTTGAATATGTACATGTAGTCGTGTATACGTACATATGATTTTGTGAATATATGGGAAGAAAAGTAAAATACTAAAATCCTCGACTCAATTGATTTTCCATTGGTTGGATAGAGCGATGCTCTATTACATCGAAAATCATTGTCCGCTATCAGTACTCTTGATGTATTTATTGATATTCACTTCTGCTCGCAAAAAGATACTCGATGAGCCTCAAGGTCCAAGTCCTTATCGCCATCCGCACAGAAAAATGAAGTCTTGGAAAGAGTCTTGCCAAGATCTTGGAAAGAGTCTCGGAAAAAGTGTTGGGAAGCCTTGGCAATAATCTTGGGTCCTGAAAAGAGTCTTAGAAAAAGTTCACGGTAGTCTTTCAGAAGACCCTGATATAATCCATTATTCCAATACTTTACGGCTTTGAGTTGTCCTTCCAAGACTCTCTCCATGACTCTATCCAAGACTCGCCCAAGGTTTTTTCTAAGACTACAAAGACTCTTTCCAAGACTTGAAAGTTAAAGGCTTAGAAAAATATTTTTAGAATGTTCTGTTACCCGGCAATAATATGGACGCTGAGGTGATAATACACATATGAGTGCGAGTTTTCTTGTTTACCATCTAGTGGCCCGTAGTATGAGGAGTTTCTGCTGGATGGCGAACAAGGAACCTCGATCTCATATAAGAAACATCACCTCAGCGTCCATATTATCTTCTTGGAAGAGTGTTCGTAGCCGCGCAAAAAAATAAAGTCTTGGCAAGAGATTTGAAAAGACAGCAAGACGGCAAGAGTCTTGAGAGAGTTTCGACAAGAAAAAGAGTCTTGTGGAGAGTCCTTGGCGAGAGTCTTGGGTCTTGGAAAGAGTCTTAGAAAAAGTCCGCAGTAGCCTTGCAGAAGTCCCGGAAATAATCCGTGTTTCCAATACTTTAACAATAAGTTTTTCCAAGACTCTTGAAAGACTCTTCCAAGACACTTCCAATATTTTCATGTACGCTATCTAGCGGGCTGTAGTACGAGGAGGTGCAGCTAGATGGCGGACAAGGAAATCATATGCATATGTGAAATATCATCTCAGCGTCTATATCATTGCAGGGCAACAGAACATCTATACAAATTTTGTTTGGGCATTTAGCTTCTGACTCATGAAAAAAGTCTTGGAAGTGTCTTGGAAAGACTTAAAGTATCAGAAAAAGGATTATTTACGGGACTTCTGCCAAACTACCGCGAACTTCTTCTAAGACTCTTTCCAGCAACCAAAACTCTTTACAAGACTTGATTTTTCTGCGCGGGCAGTCAGTAAGGGTGAAATAAACTTTTGCTAAGACTACCGAGTCTCTAGATCGAAACCGTATATGTGATCACACTATAACTGCGCGAATAGTTCGGTTTATTGTCGTTATGAACGGGGAGAAACTATTCCATATGTGGGGAACACTTTGTACTTGTGGAGACACTAAGGAGACTCACATACACATTTTTCCAGAAGGGGAATGGCTCGAAGTGAAAAGTTCTCTACAAAAAGTTGTGATATGACTAATCTATATTATTCTACATGGAAATCTACGTAAGCTTATAAAACCCAAGTAAAATTGTACTCCAACTGACAGTCCATGTAAGTTTCAGCAAAGGCAAACGGAGATCGAGGTGGGATTTATGGAATGCCCAGCTGCAACTCGTTATGAAACTCTACTCGGGATTCTTATCTGTAAATTCGATCAAGTGTGAAAAACATTTGACATCTGGCAATGAATGTTCCAATTACAAAAAAACCAGGTGACGTCCCACCTGGATGGTTTTCAATTGCGGTGTGTTTGTAAGTTGAAAGTTTCTGACGGATAGTTTTGCTTATTTATATTGATTAATCATTCTGATTGCACAGTTTGCATCATTTTATTCATCCGTCATTATATACGTACGTGAGAAAGGCTTGGGTCATTTGACCAAACAGTCCATGGCGCAGTTCAAACGGTACAGCAGCAGCCTCGCATATAGCCCTGAGCACGCAACCCTTGCCAGCGCCAAAACCGAAAAGCTCGGCAGCTCTCTCCAATACTTTGTAAATACTCCAGCGGCTTTTGGTACGAGCGAAGTAGGTTCCGGCTTGCGTGAAATCCGTCGAGTTCATTGGTAGGGTATATATCATTTTCGTAAATGCACCGATGATAACGCTCTCACGATCCAACTGCAAAGGCGTACCCAGACCAAAGATCAACTGTGAAAACATTAAGCTATGAAGTACATTAAGCTATGAAGTACATTAAGCTATGAAGACTACCAACTCTTTCATTTGCGGAGCTTGGAATTCTTCACAGCGCACTAAAAATATAATAGTATTCAGACATCAATGTTTCTATTTCAAGAATAGCCGCTCCAGTGGAAGCGATATTTTTGTAACGGACGTTCGAAATATATAACCGACTTGATGGGTAAACCTCACGCCTGGGCAACAAGAACACTCAGCAATGCCAAGATGTATTTGTTGTCGGTATCTAAAATGATCGATTGGTGAGTAGTGCGTGAGTCCCCATGTATACCTTTTCCCATAAATTCTTTTGGACCGTCTGGGCTGTCACTAATGCGTTGCGCCTACTACATTTGATACTGCTGCTTAAACGAGTATATGTTCGAGTATATATTGAGTCAGCTAACTTTTCATAGACTGTCATATTATATCAGCAAAATTGAAGGTAATATTTCACAAAGGTATATCGGATTTCCAATTTTGTTCCTTGATCGACAGCAATGTTTTTATGATCAATTTGCTTACCAGAATAGTCGAAGGCTCCGGATAAATCAAAGTTCTTTTGGCACGCAAAATACTATCAGCTGCGGTAAACTTCAGGGTAGAATTGGTATGCACAGTAATGGAGGCTACGGAATCTCTGACAGCATCAGAAACATATGAAGATTGCATAAAAAATGCTTTAGGAGGAAAAGCAGGAGTTTTCACAGAAGCCTCATGTGGATCAGTAGCCGCTGAAGTAATACCCTGAACGGGAAATGAAATCTCCGGAACATCGATGTTGATATATTCGTCGCCAAAATGTTTCGTGGAATGTATATCAGCCGCAGCTGACATTGATTCAAGCGTGATTAAAATGATCCTCCAGATACTGGCGAAGTTCATGTTGATAAGACCTTGAATTCAATGATATTGACAAGTTAACTGCTTATCTCTCCAATTACTCTAAATGTAGATGCACAGCTTCTATGTACATGGGAACATTTCTTGAATTAAGAGCAATTCAAAATTCATCTTCACGGAATTTGTGCATAGCACTTCCAGTTTGATCTATGGCTTCTCGAGTATAGTTTAATGCCTCTACTTCTATACGAAAAATTTTGCTAAAGCTTTGAGCATAAAAAATTATGAGTCAAAATATTTCATTCAGATTTTTAAGAAAGCGTTGCAGTGAGACCGATTTGATGACGAGTGTTAGCGAAACTACAGCGAGTGGACATGGAACGAAAGAGAGCAAAACCTGTGACATGGCACGCAACTGAATTATCACGTTCCGTCGGACCGTTTCACACACGCCTGTCTTAAACAAACGTTCGAGTTAGCACGTCAGTGGAATGAAAATGTTATATATTTAAGCTATATAGTTGTACTATAGGTAACGCTATGGTACATATAGTGCTAGAGTGGTTCAACACTACCTGATTATAATGCAGATTCAGTCCGCCTTTACCTTTCATGGCAAGCACTTCTTGGACCGCTGGATCCTTTTTGAGTTCTATGACTACTGTTGCACCAGGCAAAGAAATTAGCATTGAATGAATAAAGCAAAAACGTCGTATGTTGTAACAGTGGCCAAGAACAGCTCCAACCAGTTTTAATCACCGCATAACCACATATTTCATCCTTCTCCATCGCAGCACAATCATTCACATAACATTAGTGGACGGAGTTTGCCTTTTCATATGCTGAAAAATCAAAAATAAAACATTATTTTATCGGGACGGACAAAATGCCATCTCAGAGCGGTATCTCTTTAATTTATTTTATTTCATTTAACTTTTATCTATTCCATTTCCTTCTCAACTAGCTCCAAGGAGGTATATAAAGGGAGCAATCGTCGATTGAAACCCGGATTTGATAATGAAGATTTATTCAGACTTCACTATCATTTCAACGATGACTGAATAACTGAACAAACGTGAACTGTCACTGTTAAAATGAATTCCCCCAAAAACTCGATTACTGGTGTAGAAAAAGTTGAGACAAGTACATTTATGGAAAGTGTCGTTTGTATACTCGTATTTTCGGAAAGGTGTGAAGTGAGTTGAGATGAAGCTTGAAACCATGTATCGCTAAATATCTAGAGACTCGGTAGAGTCTCAGGACATGTACATTTCTCCCTTACCGGCTTGCGGGAAGGTCCTCGCTTGGCTCTCAAGCTCGCAGAGTATATTATCCCGATACGTAATAATGTGTCGAGGTGGGAACCAAAAAATTTTCTTATATAATGAATTACTGATAATGAATACAGAATACTCGTTTCTAGTGATACTTATTATCTAATACCAACGAAGATTAAGATCTATAGAAGCACAAAGCCTATAGCCCGCTTGGTTCCAATTTTTTAGTGAGTCAAACATACGCTGGGAGGCTCTAGTGTCGACCGATCGATATGCTCCGCCTTGTAGCTTCGATGCTCGCAGCCATCTGGCTACGGTGGGGTCACGTAGCTTCCCCTGACTTCCCTCTCTGTGGCTTCCCCTTCCGTCCCTCATTCTGCACCGCTCGACGACGCGCGGCGGCGGACTTATTTTTACGAACAATAACTACATCCATACGACGAGCTTTATTCCAATTTTACTAACATCGATGTACTAAAATAGAGCGTAATGCGCGGTGTAAATAGCGTATTATACTCGAATTAACAACGTACGTGTGAACCGGAGTAAATTATTGAAACCCAAACCTAAGAACACCTAATCCAAGCGGGGTACACAACATAAATATTACAATGCTCATTCAATATTAAATCAGTTACGCTAGCGTAGTTGGTAGAGCAACAAGATACGAGTCGGACTGCGCGCGATCGAGACACGGATTTTTTTTTTTTTCGTCCTGATTGTCTTTCGGCCAACGATTTCACATATTCACTAATTTTCATACACTTTTTACATTGAACATAGACATTTTTGTGTGAAATATGGAATTTTTATTTCCGTTTTACAACATTATAGAAACAAATGTATCTAGGAAGAAAATACAATGCGTGGAATGTTTTGTTGTTTCATTAAACAACGACCGCCAGATATTGCTCAGATAGAAAAATAATATTATGGTGAGCTTGCATGGATTACAATTTAGGTTATTATTTTCAGTTCTTTTGAGTACTTTGAAATAAGATAAAAATCTTGAGGAAAGTAACCGTATTGAAGATGACTTCAATTTTAAATAATAATACCAAAATTTTGTCGTCAAATTTGTTTTAAAAAATTATTTCAATATATTTGCCGGAAACAAATATTTTTTTACTCACCACATGGATTCCCTGATTTTTCTGAATACATTAAATGTTTTTTTCAATTTGGAAATTTTCATATTCAAAAATCGAAAAATTGATGCAACGTTGCAAATTTCGGATATGATTCCATAGAGAAATGTCATATTACACATTTTTATTTTCAAGATCACTGAACAAGCAGTTATTTAAATCCAGTCTGTTATAATACGCAAAAACTGATATTTCGAAATTGAGAGAAAATTCTCAAAAAATCAATGTATTCGGAAAAATCAGGGAATGTCTTCCGTAAGTGAAAAAATAATGTTTCGGTCAATTTGTTGAATAAATTCTTTTTAACCAATTTTTTAATAACTTTTTGGTCTTATTACTATTAAAAATTAATATTATCATTATTTGCAATGAGGCTAGTCTAAGACACAGCGCCTGCAATTAAGAAAAGAATGAAAGACTTAAGACAGTATCAAGTGCGTTTGTAACTTATTAATATCGCGAATCATGCAATGATGTCTTTATTGACAAAATTCTACCGATGTATCGGACAAAACGTCTATTCCAGACCGGCAAACAAGAGTCTGAGGACTGTAAACACATACACGTGGGGAGTACGTCAGCCCCTACTCTCAGAGCGAGAGAGATCGCATCATCGAGCTAAATGTGAATACGCGAGAGATAGCGCCGTCAAGCTGATCGCGATTGCGAGAGATAGCGATAGTCAAATATCATCATTACATCGCAGTACGAGCAGGGGCCAACGCGTGACCTGCTCGTATTAACATGCTGCTCTCTCTCTTATAAAAACTTTTTTCGCTGATTTTTTATATTTTATTTATTGTGTATATTGCAAATTGCATAATTGCAAAAAAATAATAATAATGAAGCCGGGGATTGAACTACCGACCTAGCACATACAGAAGCAGCGCCGTATCAATTACCCCAACTTGGACACATATACTTTTATCTTTTTAAGTATAAAAATCGTGTCCCCGCTCGGATTTCATTAGATTTGCTTAGTTGGGTTAATTAACTCCTAGTTTACGTAAATATAAAGAAATAATTTAAAAAATAAGATTGTCTCTTCATAGAGGTCATTAAAATGCAAAAGTATTTGCAATGAATAGCTCTATGTTCGTCGGTATCAGCAATGTACACCCAAACCCCCACTTTACGTCCGTATCGCTCTTGTGCGAGCGAGCGCACCCATCACCCGAGCTGCGAGTACGAGTGAAATAGCATCATCAACCCAACTCAGTAGGTGGAGCCAACGCAGTTATACAGCCGCTCACGTGTGTTAGTTTTGTATGTGAGCGCACACATGTAAACTCGACGCTAGCGACATCTTACCGTTGGGGGAGAAAGATTGTCCGAGCTCCCCAACTTTTTTGGAACAAAGCGGGCTATAGGCTTTGTGCTTTTATAGATCTCGATCTTCGTAGCTAATACAATTATCGGTTTATTCATGGTGACCAGAATCAATCGAATTCGGCCACGTTTCATCGTTTTTGGGCACTGATTCATTAAAAAGTACCTATTAAAAGTGTTAGTAAAAAAAACGTGCCCATTAAAATTGGCCTCCGATGTCCCCTGGGCGTCCGTCCGAAGCTGTTTGTCTGCAACCCGCGCAAAAAAATGAAGTCTTGGCAAGAGTCTTGCCAAGACCTCTGCAAGAATCTCGTCAAGAGGAAAGAGGAAAGAGTCTTGGCTCTTCGAAAGAGTCTTAGAAAGACTCCGCAGTAGTCTTGCAGAAGTCCCGGAAATAATCCGTTTGAAAGGTTTTGTGAAACTCCGATGGCGCCGGCATAGTAGTGAACGGGGCACGCGCAACGAATTATCATCTGTGCGGCGCGCGCCACCGATAGATGGCACTATACGCCATCGGTGATTCGACAGACACACCATTAGCGATCTTCGACTTTTATCTTTCTTTACAATGTTTCTGACTTCCCAGAAATATATATTGTGAAGAAAGATGTGAGATCGCAAATTTGTTTCGTGTATATCGAGCTTAGATTTTTTTTGAATTTATTTTATTTCGGAATAACACTATAGGCGCTATACGACATCGGCGATTTGACAGACAAACCCACGTCGTGAGAGGCGTAGGAAAGCGGCTCGGTCGCTACGCCCCATCAAACACGCGCGGTTGTCAACGGTCACCGAGAATGTGTAATCTCGGTGACGAAAATGACTCGTTCGAGTAAATTTATTATCGGCATCGCATGAAATCAGCTCGATGAGATTCTGATCGAATATATAAGATTGTCAAGTCAAATTGATTCAAATAAATCAACAATCTGATCGTATGATGCTGCACGAACATCGTCGTCGACTTCGATTTTCGTGACCGAGAACATGCAATCTCGGCGACGATAGATTTTCAACGAAAATTTGCGCTGTATACAATGAAGCGAGGTCATGCAATTACTGCACGATTGTATCGTTGAAATAAATCAACGAAAACATCGAGCGATTATGCATGAGCATCGGCACCAATGATGCCGGGCTTCCTAATGCCAAGGATGCCCCAAATGGGTGGATTTTGGCATCCGCCGTATTAAAAAAAAAAAAATTGGAGTAAAATACAGTTGTTTTTATAAAAAGCAAGTTTTTATAAAAATAAAGTTTTCATAAAAATAAAGTTTTTATAGAAATAAAGTTTTTATAGAAATAAAGTTTTTATAAAAATAAAGTTTTTATGAAATTAAAGTTTTTATAAAAATAAAGTTTATATAAAAATAAATATTGTTATTGATTATTTTCCTCTCTGCTACTTTAGCTCTCCCCCGCCCCAATTTCTAAAGAGAGAGAGGGAGTGAGAGAGAATGATAGAGACAGGGAATTATACAGAGAGAGAATGATAGAGAGAAAGAATGATAGTGGAAGAGAATGATAGAAAGAGAGAATGATAGAGAAAGAGAATGATAGAGCCAGAGAATGATGGAGAGAGAGAGAGAATTATAGAGATAAAGAATAATAGTGAGAGAGAATGATAGAAAGAGAGAGAGAATGATAGAGACAGAGAGAATGATAGAGAGAGAGAGAATGATAGAGAGAATGATAGAGAGAATGATAGAGAGAATGATAGAGAGAATGATAGAGAGAATGATAGAGAGAATGATACAGAGAATGATAGAGAGAATGATAGAGAGAATGATAGAGAGAATGATAGAGAGAATGATAGAGAGAATGATAGAGAGAATGATAGAGAGAATGATAGAGAGAATGATAGAGAGAATGATAGAGAGAATGATAGAGAGAATGATAGAGAGAGAATGATAGAGAGAATGATGGAGAGAATGATGGAGAGAATGATGGAGAGAATGATAGAGAGAATGATAAAGAGAATGGTAGAGAGAATGATAGAGAGAATGGTAGAGAGAACGATAGAGAGAATGATAGAGAGAATGATAGAGAGAATGATAGAGAGAATGATAGAGAGAATGATAGAGAGAGAATGATAGAGAGAGAATGATGGGGATGAAGAATGATAGAGAGAGAGAGAGACAGAGAGAGAGAGACAGAGAGACAGAGAGACAGAGAGAGAATGATGGAAAGAGAGAGAGAGAGAGAGAGAGAGAGAGAATGATAGAGAGAGAGAGAGAGAGAGAGAGAATGATAGAGAGAGAGAGAGAGAGAGAATGATAGAGGGAGAGAGAGAGAATGATAGAGAGAGAGAGAATGATAGAGACAGAATGATAGAGACAGAATGATAGAGACAGAATGATAGAGAGAAAGAATGATAGAGAGAGAGAGAGAGACAGAGAGAGACAGAATGATAGTTAGAGAGAATGATAGGGAGAAAGAGAATGATAGAGACAGAGAATGATAGAGAGTAAGAATGATAGAGATAGAGAATGAGAGAGGGAGAGAGAACGATAGAGAGAGGGAAAGAGAATGATGGGAAAGAGAATAATAGGGTGAGAGAATGATAGATAGAAAGAATGATAGAGATAGAGAATAATAGAGAGAGAGAGAGAGAGAGAATGATAGAGACAGAAAAAGATAGGGAGAAAGAATGATAGAGAGAGACAATTATAGAGAGAGAGAGAATGATTGTGAGAGAGAATGATAGAGAGAGAGAGAGAGAGAGAGGCAATGATGTGAGAGTGAGAGTGAGAATGATGGGAGAGTCAGAGTGAGAATGATAGAGGGAGAGAGAATGATAGAGAGAGAGAATGATAGAGAGGGAGAATGATAGTGAGAGAGGATGATAGTGAGAGACAATGATAGAGAGAGAGAATAATAGTGGGAATGATCGCGAGAATGATAGAGAGAGGCTGAAAAAGAGAGGGAGAGAATGATAGCGAGAGAAAGAGAGAGGATGATGGGAGAGCGTAAAAAAGAGAGGGAGAGAATGATAGCGAGAGAAAGAGAGAAGATGATGGGAGAGAGTGAAAAAGAGAGGGAGAAAATGATAGCGAGAGAAAGAGAGAGGATGATGGGAGAGAGGATGATAGAGGGAGAGAGAGAATTGTAGAGAGAGAGAATGATAGTGAGAGAGGATGAAAGAGAGAGAGAATGATACAGAGGGAGAATGATAGAGGGAGAGAGAGAATGATAGAGAGAGAGAATTATAGAGAGAGAGAGAATGATAGAGACAGAGAATGATAGAGAGAAAGATTGATAGAGATAGAGAATGAGAGAGAGAATAATAGAGAGGCAGAGAGACAGAGATCTCGTGATCTCGTGATCTCGTGATCTCGTCATCGTCATCGTCATCTCGGCATCTCATCAGCATCTTGTCATCTCGTCATCTCATCATCATCTTGTCATCTCGTGATCTCGTGATCTCGTGATCTCGTGATCTCGTGATCTCGTGATCTCGTGATCTCGTGATCTGGTGATCTCGTAATCTCGTAATCTCGTCATCCCGTCATCTCGTCATCTCGACATCTCGTCATCTGGTCATCTGGTCATCTCGTCATCTGGTCATCTCGTCATCTCGCCATCTTGTCATCTCGACATCTCGTCATCTCGTCATCTCGTCATCTCGTCATCTCGTCATCTCGTCATCTCGTCATCTCGTCATCTCGTCATCTCGTCATCTCGTCATCTCGTCATCTCGTCATCTCGTCATCTCGTCATCTCGTCATCTCGTCATTTCGTCATCTCGTCATCCCGTCATCCCGTCATCCCGTCATCCCGTCACCTAATCATCATCTCGTCATCTCATCGTTTGGGCTCATCTCGTCATCTCGTGAAGTCGTCATCTCGTCATCCCGTCACCTGATCATCATCTCGTCATCTCATCGTTCGGGCTCATCTCGTCATCTCGTGAAGTCGTCATCTCGTCATCTCGTCAACTCGACATCCCGTCACCTAATCATCATCTAGTCATCTCATCATCATCTCGTCATCTGGTCATCTCGTCATCCCGTAATCTCGTCATCTCGTCATCTCGTCATCTCGTCATCTCGTCATCTCGTCATCTCGTCATCTCGTCATCTCGTCATCTCGTCATCTCGCCATCTCGTCATCTCGTCTTTATAAAAATAAAGTTTGTATAAAAATAAATATTGTTATTAATTAGTTTCCTCTCTGCTACTTTAGCTCTCCCCCACCCCAATTTCTCAAGGAAGAGAGGAAGTGAGACAGAATGATAGAGACAGAGAATTATACAGAGAGAGAATGATGGAGAGAAAGAATGATAGTGAGAGAGAATGATAGAAAGGGAATGATGGAGCCAGAGAATGATAGAGAGAGAGAGAGAATTAGAGAGAGAGAGAATGATAGTGAGAGAGAATGATAGAAAGAATGAGAGGATGATAGAGACAAAGAGAATTATAGCGAGAGAGAATGATGGAGAGAAAGAGAGAATGATAGAGATATTGATAGAGAGAGAGAGAATCATGGAGAGAGAGAGAGAATAATAGAGATAATGATAGAGAGAGAGAGAGAATCATGGAGAGAGGGAGAGAATGATGGAGAGAAAGAGAGAATAATAGAGATATTGATAGAGAGAGAGAGAATGATAGAGATAATGATAGAGAGAGAGAGAATCATGGAGAGAGGGAGAGAATGATGGAGAGAATGATGGAGAGAATGATGGAGAGAATGATGGAGAGAATAATGGAGAGAATGATGGAGAAAATGATGGAGAGAATGATGGAAAGAATGATAAAGAGAATGATAGACAGAATGGTAGAGAGAATGATAGAGAGAATGATAGATAGAATGGTAGGGCCAATGATAGAGAGAATGATAGAGAGAATGATAGAGAGAATGATAGAAAGAATGATAGAGAGAATGATAGAGAGAATGATAGAGAGAGAGAGAGAGAGAGAGAGAGAATGATAGAAAGAGAGAATGATAAAGAGAGAGTGAATGATAGAGAGAGAGAGAGACAGGGAATGATAGAAAGAGAGAATGATAAAGAGAGAAAGAATGATAGAGAGAGACAATGATAGAGACAGAATGATAGAGAGAAAGAATGATAGGGAGAAAAAATGATGGAGAGAGAGAGAGAGAGAGAGACAGAATGATAGAGGAAATAATGATAGGGAGAGAGAATGAAAGAGAGAATGATAGGGAGAGAGAGAGAGAGGGAGAGAATGATGGGAGAGAGAGAGAGAATGATAGAGGGATAGAAAGAATGATAGAGAGAGAAAATGATAGACAGAAAGAATGATAGCGAGAACGTTCACGAGAATGATAGAGAGAGAGAGCAAGAATGATAGAGAGAGAGAGAGAATGATAGAGAGATAAAATGATAGAGAGACAGAATTATAGAGAGAGAGAGAATGTTAGTTAGAGAGAATGATGGGGAGAGAGAGAATGATAGAGAGAAAAAATGATAGAGGTAGAGAATGAGTGAGGGAGAGAGAACGATAGAGGGAGAGAGAATGATAGAGAGAGAGAATGATAGTGAGAGAGATTAATAGAGAGAGAGAATGATAGTAAGAGAGAATGATAGAGAGAGAGTGAAAAAGAGCGGGAGAGAATGATAGCGAGAGAAAGAGAGAGGATGATGGGAGAGAGATTGATAGAGAGAGAGAATGATAGTGAGAGAGAATGATAGAGAGAGAGAATAATAGAGAGAGAGAGAATGATAGAGACAAAAAATGATAGAGAGAATGATAGAGGGAGAGAGAGAATGATAGAGAGATAAAATGATAGAGGGAGAGAATTACAGAGAGAGAGAGAGAATGATAGAGACAGAAAATGATAGAGACAAAGAATGATAGAGATAGAGAATGAGAGAGAGAATCATAGAGAGGCAGAGAGACAGAGATCTCGTGATCTGGTGATCTGGTGATCTCGTGATCTCGTGATCTCGTGATCTCGTCGTCGTCATCGTCATCTCGTCATCTCATCATCATCTTGTTATCTCGTCATCTCATCATCATCTTGTCAACTCGTCATCTCGTCATCTCGTCATCTCGTCAACTCGACATCTCGTCACCTAATCATCATCTAGTCATCTCATCATCATCTCGTCATCTGGTCATCTCGTCATCCCGTCATCTCGTCATCTCGTCATCTCGTCATCTCGTAATCTCGTCATCACGTCATCTCGTCATCTCGTCATTTCGTCATTTCGTCATTTCGTCATTGCGTCATCTCGTCATCTCGTCATCTCGTCATCTCGTCATCTCGTCATCTCGTCATCTCGTCATCTCGTCTTTATAAAAATAAAGTTTGTATAAAAATAAATATTGTTATTAATTAGTTTCCTCTCTGCTACTTTAGCTCTCCCCCACCCCAATTTCTCAAGAGAGAGAGGGAGTGAGACAGAATGATAGAGACAGAGAATTATACAGAGAGAGAATGATAGAGAGAAAGAATGATAGTGAGAGAGAATGATAGAAATTGAATGATGGAGCCAGAGAATGATGGAGAGAGAGAGAGAATTATAGACAGAGAGAATGATAGTGAGAGAGAATGATAGAAAGAATGAGAGAATGATAGAGACAAAGAAAATTATAGCGAGAGAGAATGATGGAGAGAAAGAGGGAATGATAGAGATATTGATAGAGAGAGAGAGAGAATGATAGAGATAATGATAGAGAGAGAGAGAATCATGGAGAGAGGGAGAGAATGATGGAGAGAATGATGGAGAGAATGATGGAGAGAATGATGGAGAGAATGATGGAGAGAATGATGGAGAGAATGATGGAGAGAATGATGGAGAGAATGATGGAGAGAATGATGTAGAGAATGATGGAGAGAATGATGGAGAGAATGATGGAGAGAATGATGGAGAGAATGATGGAGAGAATGATAAAGAGAATGATAGAGAGAATGGTAGAGAGAATGATAGAGAGAATGATAGATAGAATGGTAGGGACAATGATAGAGAGAATGATAGAGAGAATGATAGAAAGAATGATAGAGAGAATGATAGAGAGAATGATAGAGAGAGAGAGAGAGAATGATAGAGAGAATGATAGACAGAGAGAGAGAGAGAGGGAATGATAGAAAGAGAGAATGATAAAGAGAGAGAGAATGATAGAGAGAGAGAGAGACAGGGAATGATAGAAAGAGAGAATGATAAAGAGAGAAAGAATAACAGAGAGAGAGAGAATGATGGAGAGAAAAAATGATAGAGGTAGAGAATGAGTGAGGGAGAGAGAACGATAGAGGGAGAGAGAATGATAGAGAGAGAGAATGATAGTGAGAGAGAATAATAGAGAGAGAGAATGATAGTAAGAGAGAATGATAGCGAGAGAAAGAGAGAGGATGATGGGAGAGAGATTGATAGAGAGAGAGAATGATAGTGAGAGAGTATGATAGAGAGAGAGAATAATAGAGAGAGAGAGAATGATAGAGACAAAAAATGATAGAGAGAAACAATGATAGAGGGAGAGAATGATAGAGGGAGAGAATGATAGTGAGAGAGAATGATAGAAAGAATGAGAGAATGATAGAGACAAAGAGAATTATAGCGAGAGAGAATGATGGAGAGAAAGAGGGAATGATAGAGATATTGATAGAGAGAGAGAGAATCATGGAGAGAGAGAGAGAGAGAGAATGATAGAGATAATGATAGAGAGAGAGAGAATCATGGAGAGAGGGAGAGAATGATGGAGAGAATGATGGAGAGAATGATGGAGAGAATGATGGAGAGAATGATGGAGAGAATGATGGAGAGAATGATGGAGAGAATGATGGAGAGAATGATGGAGAGAATGATGGAGAGAATGATGGAGAGAATGATGTAGAGAATGATGGAGAGAATGATGGAGAGAATGATGGAGAGAATGATGGAGAAAATGATGGAGAGAATGATGGAGAGAATGATGAAGAGAATGATAGAGAGAATGGTAGAGAGAATGATAGAGAGAATGATAGAGAGAATGATAGATAGAATGGTAGGGACAATGATAGAGAGAATGATAGAGAGAATGATAGAAAGAATGATAGAGAGAATGATAGAGAGAATGATAGAGAGAGAGAGAGAGAATGATAGAGAGAATGATAGAGAGAGAGAGAGAGAGAGGGAATGATAGAAAGAGAGAATGATAAAGAGAGAGAGAATGATAGAGAGAGAGAGAGACAGGGAATGATAGAAAGAGAGAATGATAAAGAGAGAAAGAATGGCAGAGAGAGAGAGAATGATGGAGAGAAAAAATGATAGAGGTAGAGAATGAGTGAGGGAGAGAGAACGACAGAGGGAGAGAGAATGATAGAGAGAGAGAATGATAGTGAGAGAGAATAATAGAGAGAGAGAATGATAGTAAGAGAGAATGATAGCGAGAGAAAG
Organism: Dyspetes luteomarginatus; assembly: GCA_963669185.1. Classification (NCBI taxonomy): domain Eukaryota; kingdom Metazoa; phylum Arthropoda; class Insecta; order Hymenoptera; family Ichneumonidae; genus Dyspetes; species Dyspetes luteomarginatus. Next base: position 12,951,515 of record OY769904.1, read on the forward strand.
AGAGAGGATGATGGGAGAGAGATTGATAGAGAGAGAGAATGATAGTGAGAGAGTATGATAGAGAGAGAGAATAATAGAGAGAGAGAGAATGATAGAGACAAAAAATGATAGAGAGAAACAATGATAGAGAGAGAGAATGATAGAGGGAGAGAGAGAATGATAGAGAGATAAAATGATAGAGAGAGAGAGAATTACAGAGAGAGAGAGAGAGAGAATGATAGAGACAGAAAATGATAGAGACAAAGAATGATAGAGATAGAGAATGAGAGAGAGAATAATAGAGAGGCAGAGAGACAGAGATCTCGTGATCTGGTGATCTCGTGATCTCGTGATCTCGTGATCTCGTGATCTCTCGATCTCGTCGTCGTCATCGTCATCTCGTCATATCATCATCTTCTTGTTATCTCGTCATCTCGTCATCTCGTCATCTCGTCAACTCGACATCTCGTCACCTAATCATCATCTAGTCATCTCATCATCTCGTCATCTGGTCATCTCGTCATCCCGTCATCTCGTCATCTCGTCATCTCGTCACCTCGTCATCTCGTCATCTCGTCATCTCGTCATCTCGTCATCTCGTCATCTCGTCATCTCGTCATCTCGTCATCTCGTCATCTCGTCATCTCGTCATCTCGTCATCTCGTCATCTCGTCATCTCGTCATCTCGTCATCTCGTCATCTCGTCATCTCGTCATCTCGTCATCTCGTCATCTCGTCATCTCGTCATCTCGTCATCACGTCATCACGTCATCTCGTCATCTCGTCATCTAGTCATGTCGTCTTTATAAAAATAAAGTTTGTATAAAAATAAATATTGTTATTAATTAGTTTCCTCTCTGCTACTTTAGCTCTCCCCCGCCCCAATTTCTCAAGAGAGAGAGGGAGTGAGACAGAATGATAGAGACAGAGAATTATACAGAGAGAGAATGATAGAGAGAAAGAATGATAGTGAGAGAGAATGATAGACAGAGAATGATGGAGCCCGAGAATGATGGAGAGAGAGAGAGAATTATAGAGAGAGAGAATGATAGTGAGAGAGAATGATAGAAAGATTGAGAGAATGATAGAGACAAAGAGAATTATAGCGAGAGAGAATGATGGAGAGAAAGAGAGAATGATAGAGATATTGATAGAGAGAGAGAGAATCATGGAGAGAGAGAGAGAGAATGATAGAGATAATGATAGAGAGAGAGAGAATCATGGAGAGAGGGAGAGAATGATGGAGAGAATGATGGAGAGAATGATGGAGAGAATGATGGAGAGAATGATGGAGAGAATGATGGAGAGAATGATGGAGAGAATGATGGAGAGAATGATGGAGAGAATGATGGAGAGAATGATGGAGAGAATGATGGAGAGAATGATGGAGAGAATGATGGAGAGATTGATGGAGAGAATGATGGAGAGAATGATGGAGAGAATGATGGAGAGAATGATGGAGAGAGTGATGGAGAAAATGATGGAGAGAATGATGGAGAGAATGATAAAGAGAATGATAGAGAGAATGGTAGAGAGAATGATAGATAGAATGATAGATAGAATGGTAGGGACAATGATAGAGAGAATGATAGAGAGAATGATAGAGAGAATGATAGAAAGAATGATAGAGAGAATGATAGAGAGAATGATAGAGAGAGAGAGAGAGAGAGAGAATGATAGAAAGAGAGAATGATAAAGAGAGAGAGAGAGACAGGGAATGATAGAAAGAGAGAATGATAAAGCGAGAAAGAATGACAGAGAGAGAGAGAATGATAGAGAGAGACAATGATAGAGACAGAATGATAGAGAGAAAGAATGATAGAGAGAAAGAATGATAGAGAGAGAGAGAGACAGAGAGACAGAATGAGAGAGGAAATAATGATAGGGAGAGAGAATGAAAGAGAGAATGATAGGGAGAGAGAGAGAGAGGGAGAGAATGATGGGAGCGAGAGAGAGAATGATAGAGGGATGGAGAGAATGATAGAGAGAGAGAGCGAGAATGATAGAGGGAGAGAGAGAATGATAGAGAGATAAAATAATAGAGAGACAGCATTATAGAGAGAGAGAGAATGATAGAGAGAGAGAATGTTAGTTAGAGAGAATGATGGGGAGAGAGAGAATGATAGAGACAGAGAATGATAGAGAGAAAAAATGATAGAGGTAGAGAATGAGTGAGGGAGAGAGAACGATAGAGGGAGAGAGAATGATAGAGAGAGAGAATGATAGTGAGAGAGATTAATAGAGAGAGAGAATGATAGTAAGAGAGAATGATAGAGAGAGAGTGAAAAAGAGCGGGAGAGAATGATAGCGAGAGAAAGAGAGAGGATGATGGGAGAGAGATTGATAGAGAGAGAGAATGATAGTGAGAGAGAATGATAGAGAGAGAGAATAATAGAGAGAGAGAGAGAATGATAGAGACAAAAAATGATAGAGAGAATGATAGAGGGAGAGAGAGAATGATAGAGAGATAAAATGATAGAGAGAGAGAATGATAGAGAGATAAAATGATAGAGAGAGAGAATTACAGAGAGAGAGAGAGAATGATAGAGACAGAAAATGATAGAGACAAAGAATGATAGAGATAGAGAATGAGAGAGAGAATAATAGAGAGGCAGAGAGACAGAGATCTCGTGATCTGGTGATCTGGTGATCTCGTGATCTCGTGATCTCGTGATCTCGTCGTCGTCATCGTCATCTCGTCATCTCATCATCATCTTGTTATCTCGTCATCTCATCATCATCTTGTCAACTCGTCATCTCGTCATCTCGTCATCTCGTCAACTCGACATCTCGTCACCTAATCATCATCTAGTCATCTCATCATCATCTCGTCATCTAGTCATCTCGTCATCCCGTCATCTCGTCATCTCGTCATCTTGTCATCTCGTCATCTCGTCATCTCGTCATCTCGTCATCACGTCATCTCGTCATTTCGTCATCTCGTCATCTCGTCTTTATAAAAATAAAGTTTGTATAAAAATAAATATTGTTATTAATTAGTTTCCTCTCTGCTACTTTAGCTCTCCCCCACCCCAATTTCTCAAGAGAGAGAGGGAGTGAGACAGAATGATAGAGACAGAGAATTATACAGAGAGAGAATGATAGAGAGAAAGAATGATAGTGAGAGAGAATGATAGAAATTGAATGATGGAGCCAGAGAATGATGGAGAGAGAGAGAGAATTATAGACAGAGAGAATGATAGTGAGAGAGAATGATAGAAAGAATGAGAGAATGATAGAGACAAAGAGAATTATAGCGAGAGAGAATGATGGAGAGAAAGAGGGAATGATAGAGATATTGATAGAGAGAGAGAGAATCATGGAGAGAGAGAGAGAGAGAATGATAGAGATAATGATAGAGAGAGAGAGAATGATAGAGATAATGATAGAGAGAGAGAGAATCATGGAGAGAGGGAGAGAATGATGGAGAGAATGATGGAGAGAATGATGGAGAGAATGATGGAGAGAATGATGGAGAGAATGATGGAGAGAATGATGTAGAGAATGATGGAGAGAATGATGGAGAGAATGCTGGAGAGAATGATGGAGAGAATGATGGAGAAAATGATGGAGAGAATGATGGAGAGAATGATAAAGAGAATGATAGGGAGAATGGTAGAGAGAATGATAGAGAGAATGATAGATAGAATGGTAGGGACAATGATAGAGAGAATGATAGAGAGAATGATAGAAAGAATGGTAGAGAGAATGATAGAGAGAATGATAGAGAGAGAGAGAGAGAATGATAGAGAGAATGATAGAGAGAGAGAGAGAGAGAGGGAATGATAGAAAGAGAGAATGATAAAGAGAGAGAGAATGATAGAGAGAGAGAGAGACAGGGAATGATAGAAAGAGAGAATGATAAAGAGAGAAAGAATGACAGAGAGAGAGAGAATGATGGAGAGAAAAAATGATAGAGGTAGAGAATGAGTGAGGGAGAGAGAACGATAGAGGGAGAGAGAATGATAGAGAGAGAGAATGATAGTGAGAGGGAATAATAGAGAGAGAGAATGATAGTAAGAGAGAATGATAGCGAGAGAAAGAGAGAGGATGATGGGAGAGAGATTGATAGAGAGAGAGAATGATAGTGAGAGAGTATAATAGAGAGAGAGAATAATAGAGAGAGAGAGAATGATAGAGACAAAAAATGATAGAGAGAAACAATGATAGAGAGAGAGAATGATAGAGGGAGAGAGAGAATGATAGAGAGATAAAATGATAGAGAGAGAGAGAATTACAGAGAGAGAGAGAGAGAGAATGATAGAGACAGAAAATGATAGAGACAAAGAATGATAGAGATAGAGAATGAGAGAGAGAATAATAGAGAGGCAGAGAGACAGAGATCTCGTGATCTGGTGATCTCGTGATCTCGTGATCTCGTGATCTCGTGATCTCTCGATCTCGTCGTCGTCATCGTCATCTCGTCATATCATCATCTTCTTGTTATCTCGTCATCTCGTCATCTCGTCAACTCGACATCTCGTCACCTAATCATCATCTAGTCATCTCATCATCTCGTCATCTCGTCAACTCGACATCTCGTCACCTAATCATCATCTAGTCATCTCATCATCTCGTCATCTGGTCATCTCGTCATCCCGTCATCTCGTCATCTCGTCACCTCGTCATCTCGTCATCTCGTCATCTCGTCATCTCGTCATCTCGTCATCTCGTCATCTCGTCAACTCGACATCTCGTCACCTAATCATCATCTAGTCATCTCATCATCTCGTCATCTGGTCATCTCGTCATCCCGTCATCTCGTCATCTCGTCACCTCGTCATCTCGTCATCTCGTCATCTCGTCATCTCGTCATCTCGTCATCTCGTCATCTCGTCAACTCGACATCTCGTCACCTAATCATCATCTAGTCATCTCATCATCTCGTCATCTGGTCATCTCGTCATCCCGTCATCTCGTCATCTCGTCATCTCGTCATCTCGTCACCTCGTCATCTCGTCATCTCGTCATCTCGTCATCTCGTCATCTCGTCATCTCGTCATCTCGTCATCTCGTCATCTCGTCATCTCGTCATCTCGTCATCTCGTCATCTCGTCATCTCGTCATCTCGTCATCTCGTCATCTCGTCATCTCGTCATCTCGTCATCTCGTCATCTCGTCATCTCGTCATCTCGTCATCTCGTCATCTCGTCATCACGTCATCTCGTCATCTCGTCATCTCGTCATCTAGTCATCTCGTCTTTATAAAAATAAAGTTTGTATAAAAATAAATATTGTTATTAATTAGTTTCCTCTCTGCTACTTTAGCTCTCCCCCGCCCCAATTTCTCAAGAGAGAGAGGGAGTGAGACAGAATGATAGAGACAGAGAATTATACAGAGAGAGAATGATAGAGAGAAAGAATGATAGTGAGAGAGAATGATAGAAAGAGAATGATGGAGCCAGAGAATGATGGAGAGAGAGAGAGAATTATAGAGAGAGAGAATGATAGTGAGAGAGAATGATAGAAAGATTGAGAGAATGATAGAGACAAAGAGAATTATAGCGAGAGAGAATGATGGAGAGAAAGAGAGAATGATAGAGATATTGATAGAGAGAGAGAGAATCATGGAGAGAGAGAGAGAGAATGATAGAGATAATGATAGAGAGAGAGAGAATCATGGAGAGAGGGAGAGAATGATGGAGAGAATGATGGAGAGAATGATGGAGAGAATGATGGAGAGAATGATGGAGAGAATGATGGAGAGAATGATGGAGAGAATGATGGAGAGAATGATAGAGAGAATGATGGAGAGAATGATGGAGAGAATGATGGAGAGAATGATGGAGAAAATGATGGAGAGAATGATGGAGAGAATGATAAAGAGAATGATAGAGAGAATGGTAGAGAGAATGATAGATAGAATGATAGATAGAATGGTAGGGACAATGATCGAGAGAATGATAGAGAGAATGATAGAGAGAATGATAGAAAGAATGATAGAGAGAATGATAGAGAGAATGATAGAGAGAGAGAGAGAGAGAAAGAGAATGATAGAAAGAGAGAATGATAAAGAGAGAGAGAGAGACAGGGAATGATAGAAAGAGAGAATGATAAAGAGAGAAAGAATGACAGAGAGAGAGAGAATGATAGAGAGAGACAATGATAGAGACAGAATGATAGAGAGAAAGAATGATAGAGAGAAAGAATGATAGAGAGAGAGAGAGACAGAGAGACAGAATGAGAGAGGAAATAATGATAGGGAGAGAGAATGAAAGAGAGAATGATGGGGAGAGAGAGAGAGAGGGAGAGAATGATGGGAGCGAGAGAGAGAATGATAGAGGGATGGAGAGAATGATAGAGAGAGAGAGCGAGAATGATAGAGGGAGAGAGAGAATGATAGAGAGATAAAATAATAGAGAGACAGCATTATAGAGAGAGAGAGAATGATAGAGAGAGAGAATGTTAGTTAGAGAGAATGATGGGGAGAGAGAGAATGATAGAGACAGAGAATGATAGAGAGAAAAAATGATAGAGGTAGAGAATGAGTGAGGGAGAGAGAACGATAGAGGGAGAGAGAATGATAGAGAGATAGAATGATAGTGAGAGAGATTAATAGAGAGAGAGAATGATAGTAAGAGAGAATGATAGAGAGAGAGTGAAAAAGAGCGGGAGAGAATGATAGCGAGAGAAAGAGAGAGGATGATGGGAGAGAGATTGATAGAGAGAGAGAATGATAGTGAGAGAGAATGATAGAGAGAGAGAATAATAGAGAGAGAGAGAATGATAGAGACAAAAAATGATAGAGAGAATGATAGAGGGAGAGAGAGAATGATAGAGAGATAAAATGATAGAGAGAGAGAATTACAGAGAGAGAGAGAGAATGATAGAGACAGAAAATGATAGAGACAAAGAATGATAGAGATAGAGAATGAGAGAGAGAATAATAGAGAGGCAGAGAGACAGAGATCTCGTGATCTCGTGATCTCGTGATCTCGTGATCTCTCGATCTCGTCGTCGTCATCGTCATCTCGTCATATCATCATCTTCTTGTTATCTCGTCATCTCGTCATCTCGTCAACTCGACATCTCGTCACCTAATCATCATCTAGTCATCTCATCATCTCGTCATCTCGTCAACTCGACATCTCGTCACCTAATCATCATCTAGTCATCTCATCATCTCGTCATCTGGTCATCTCGTCATCCCGTCATCTCGTCATCTCGTCACCTCGTCATCTCGTCATCTCGTCATCTCGTCATCTCGTCATCTCGTCATCTCGTCATCTCGTCAACTCGACATCTCGTCACCTAATCATCATCTAGTCATCTCATCATCTCGTCATCTGGTCATCTCGTCATCTCGTCATCTCGTCATCTCGTCATCTCGTCACCTCGTCATCTCGTCATCTCGTCATCTCGTCATCTCGTCATCTCGTCATCTAGTCATCTCGTCTTTATAAAAATAAAGTTTGTATAAAAATAAATATTGTTATTAATTAGTTTCCTCTCTGCTACTTTAGCTCTCCCCCGCCCCAATTTCTCAAGAGAGAGAGGGAGTGAGACAGAATGATAAAGACAGAGAATTATACAGAGAGAGAATGATAGAGAGAAAGAATGATAGTGAGAGAGAATGATAGAAAGAGAATGATGGAGCCAGAGAATGATCGAGAGAGAGAGAGAATTATAGAGAGAGAGAATGATAGTGAGAGAGAATGATAGAAAGATTGAGAGAATGATAGAGACAAAGAGAATTATAGCGAGAGAGTATGATGGAGAGAAAGAGAAAATGATAGAGATATTGATAGAGAGAGAGAGAATCATGGAGAGAGAGAGAGAGAATGATAGAGATAATGATAGAGAGAGAGAGAATCATGGAGAGAGGGAGAGAATGATGGAGAGAATGATGGAGAGAATGATGGAGAGAATGATGGAGAGAATGATGGAGAGAATGATGGAGAGAATGATGGAGAGAATGATGGAGAGAATGATGGAGAGAATGATGGAGAGAATGATGGAGAGAATGATGGAGAGAATGATGGAGAGAATGATGGAGAGAATGATGTAGAGAATGATGGAGAGAATGATGGAGAGAATGCTGGAGAGAATGATGGAGAGAATGATGGAGAAAATGATGGAGAGAATGATGGAGAGAATGATAAAGAGAATGATAGAGAGAATGGTAGAGAGAATGATAGAGAGAATGATAGATAGAATGGTAGGGACAATGATAGAGAGAATGATAGAGAGAATGATAGAAAGAATGGTAGAGAGAATGATAGAGAGAATGATAGAGAGAGAGAGAGAGAATGATAGAGAGAATGATAGAGAGAGAGAGAGAGAGAGGGAATGATAGAAAGAGAGAATGATAAAGAGAGAGAGAATGATAGAGAGAGAGAGAGACAGGGAATGATAGAAAGAGAGAATGATAAAGAGAGAAAGAATGACAGAGAGAGAGAGAATGATGGAGAGAAAAAATGATAGAGGTAGAGAATGAGTGAGGGAGAGAGAACGATAGAGGGAGAGAGAATGATAGAGAGAGAGAATGATAGTGAGAGAGAATAATAGAGAGAGAGAATGATAGTAAGAGAGAATGATAGCGAGAGAAAGAGAGAGGATGATGGGAGAGAGATTGATAGAGAGAGAGAATGATAGTGAGAGAGTATAATAGAGAGAGAGAATAATAGAGAGAGAGAGAATGATAGAGACAAAAAATGATAGAGAGAAACAATGATAGAGAGAGAGAATGATAGAGGGAGAGAGAGAATGATAGAGAGATAAAATGATAGAGAGAGAGAGAATTACAGAGAGAGAGAGAGAGAGAATGATAGAGACAGAAAATGATAGAGACAAAGAATGATAGAGATAGAGAATGAGAGAGAGAATAATAGAGAGGCAGAGAGACAGAGATCTCGTGATCTGGTGATCTCGTGATCTCGTGATCTCGTGATCTCGTGATCTCTCGATCTCGTCGTCGTCATCGTCATCTCGTCATATCATCATCTTCTTGTTATCTCGTCATCTCGTCATCTCGTCAACTCGACATCTCGTCACCTAATCATCATCTAGTCATCTCATCATCTCGTCATCTCGTCAACTCGACATCTCGTCACCTAATCATCATCTAGTCATCTCATCATCTCGTCATCTGGTCATCTCGTCATCCCGTCATCTCGTCATCTCGTCACCTCGTCATCTCGTCATCTCGTCATCTCGTCATCTCGTCATCTCGTCATCTCGTCATCTCGTCAACTCGACATCTCGTCACCTAATCATCATCTAGTCATCTCATCATCTCGTCATCTGGTCATCTCGTCATCCCGTCATCTCGTCATCTCGTCATCTCGTCATCTCGTCACCTCGTCATCTCGTCATCTCGTCATCTCGTCATCTCGTCATCTCGTCATCTCGTCATCTCGTCATCTCGTCATCTCGTCATCTCGTCATCTCGTCATCTCGTCATCTCGTCATCTCGTCATCTCGTCATCTCGTCATCTCGTCATCTCGTCATCTCGTCATCTCGTCATCTCGTCATCTCGTCATCTCGTCATCTCGTCATCTCGTCATCTCGTCATCTCGTCATCTCGTCATCACGTCATCTCGTCATCTCGTCATCTCGTCATCTAGTCATCTCGTCTTTATAAAAATAAAGTTTGTATAAAAATAAATATTGTTATTAATTAGTTTCCTCTCTGCTACTTTAGCTCTCCCCCGCCCCAATTTCTCAAGAGAGAGAGGGAGTGAGACAGAATGATAGAGACAGAGAATTATACAGAGAGAGAATGATAGAGAGAAAGAATGATAGTGAGAGAGAATGATAGAAAGAGAATGATGGAGCCAGAGAATGATGGAGAGAGAGAGAGAATTATAGAGAGAGAGAATGATAGTGAGAGAGAATGATAGAAAGATTGAGAGAATGATAGAGACAAAGAGAATTATAGCGAGAGAGAATGATGGAGAGAAAGAGAGAATGATAGAGATATTGATAGAGAGAGAGAGAATCATGGAGAGAGAGAGAGAGAATGATAGAGATAATGATAGAGAGAGAGAGAATCATGGAGAGAGGGAGAGAATGATGGAGAGAATGATGGAGAGAATGATGGAGAGAATGATGGAGAGAATGATGGAGAGAATGATGGAGAGAATGATGGAGAGAATGATGGAGAGAATGATGGAGAGAATGATGGAGAGAATGATGGAGAGAATGATGGAGAGAATGATGGAGAGAATGATAGAGAGAATGATGGAGAGAATGATGGAGAGAATGATGGAGAGAATGATGGAGAAAATGATGGAGAGAATGATGGAGAGAATGATAAAGAGAATGATAGAGAGAATGGTAGAGAGAATGATAGATAGAATGATAGATAGAATGGTAGGGACAATGATCGAGAGAATGATAGAGAGAATGATAGAGAGAATGATAGAAAGAATGATAGAGAGAATGATAGAGAGAATGATAGAGAGAGAGAGAGAGAGAGAGAGAATGATAGAAAGAGAGAATGATAAAGAGAGAGAGAGAGACAGGGAATGATAGAAAGAGAGAATGATAAAGAGAGAAAGAATGACAGAGAGAGAGAGAATGATAGAGAGAGACAATGATAGAGACAGAATGATAGAGAGAAAGAATGATAGAGAGAAAGAATGATAGAGAGAAAGAATGATAGAGAGAGAGAGAGACAGAGAGACAGAATGAGAGAGGAAATAATGATAGGGAGAGAGAATGAAAGAGAGAATGATGGGGAGAGAGAGAGAGAGGGAGAGAATGATGGGAGCGAGAGAGAGAATGATAGAGGGATGGAGAGAATGATAGAGAGAGAGAGCGAGAATGATAGAGGGAGAGAGAGAATGATAGAGAGATAAAATAATAGAGAGACAGCATTATAGAGAGAGAGAGAATGATAGAGAGAGAGAATGTTAGTTAGAGAGAATGATGGGGAGAGAGAGAATGATAGAGACAGAGAATGATAGAGAGAAAAAATGATAGAGGTAGAGAATGAGTGAGGGAGAGAGAACGATAGAGGGAGAGAGAATGATAGAGAGATAGAATGATAGTGAGAGAGATTAATAGAGAGAGAGAATGATAGTAAGAGAGAATGATAGAGAGAGAGTGAAAAAGAGCGGGAGAGAATGATAGCGAGAGAAAGAGAGAGGATGATGGGAGAGAGATTGATAGAGAGAGAGAATGATAGTGAGAGAGAATGATAGAGAGAGAGAATAATAGAGAGAGAGAGAATGATAGAGACAAAAAATGATAGAGAGAATGATAGAGGGAGAGAGAGAATGATAGAGAGATAAAATGATAGAGAGAGAGAATTACAGAGAGAGAGAGAGAATGATAGAGACAGAAAATGATAGAGACAAAGAATGATAGAGATAGAGAATGAGAGAGAGAATAATAGAGAGGCAGAGAGACAGAGATCTCGTGATCTGGTGATCTCGTGATCTCGTGATCTCGTGATCTCGTGATCTCTCGATCTCGTCGTCGTCATCGTCATCTCGTCATATCATCATCTTCTTGTTATCTCGTCATCTCGTCATCTCGTCAACTCGACATCTCGTCACCTAATCATCATCTAGTCATCTCATCATCTCGTCATCTCGTCAACTCGACATCTCGTCACCTAATCATCATCTAGTCATCTCATCATCTCGTCATCTGGTCATCTCGTCATCCCGTCATCTCGTCATCTCGTCACCTCGTCATCTCGTCATCTCGTCATCTCGTCATCTCGTCATCTCGTCATCTCGTCATCTCGTCAACTCGACATCTCGTCACCTAATCATCATCTAGTCATCTCATCATCTCGTCATCTGGTCATCTCGTCATCCCGTCATCTCGTCATCTCGTCATCTCGTCATCTCGTCACCTCGTCATCTCGTCATCTCGTCATCTCGTCATCTCGTCATCTCGTCATCTAGTCATCTCGTCTTTATAAAAATAAAGTTTGTATAAAAATAAATATTGTTATTAATTAGTTTCCTCTCTGCTACTTTAGCTCTCCCCCGCCCCAATTTCTCAAGAGAGAGAGGGAGTGAGACAGAATGATAAAGACAGAGAATTATACAGAGAGAGAATGATAGAGAGAAAGAATGATAGTGAGAGAGAATGATAGAAAGAGAATGATGGAGCCAGAGAATGATCGAGAGAGAGAGAGAATTATAGAGAGAGAGAATGATAGTGAGAGAGAATGATAGAAAGATTGAGAGAATGATAGAGACAAAGAGAATTATAGCGAGAGAGTATGATGGAGAGAAAGAGAAAATGATAGAGATATTGATAGAGAGAGAGAGAATCATGGAGAGAGAGAGAGAGAATGATAGAGATAATGATAGAGAGAGAGAGAATCATGGAGAGAGGGAGAGAATGATGGAGAGAATGATGGAGAGAATGATGGAGAGAATGATGGAGAGAATGATGGAGAGAATGATGGAGAGAATGATGGAGAGAATGATGGAGAGAATGATGGAGAGAATGATGGAGAGAATGATGGAGAGAATGATGTAGAGAATGATGGAGAGAATGATGGAGAGAATGCTGGAGAGAATGATGGAGAGAATGATGGAGAAAATGATGGAGAGAATGATGGAGAGAATGATAAAGAGAATGATAGAGAGAATGGTAGAGAGAATGATAGAGAGAATGATAGATAGAATGGTAGGGACAATGATAGAGAGAATGATAGAGAGAATGATAGAAAGAATGGTAGAGAGAATGATAGAGAGAATGATAGAGAGAGAGAGAGAGAATGATAGAGAGAATGATAGAGAGAGAGAGAGAGAGAGGGAATGATAGAAAGAGAGAATGATAAAGAGAGAGAGAATGATAGAGAGAGAGAGAGACAGGGAATGATAGAAAGAGAGAATGATAAAGAGAGAAAGAATGACAGAGAGAGAGAGAATGATGGAGAGAAAAAATGATAGAGGTAGAGAATGAGTGAGGGAGAGAGAACGATAGAGGGAGAGAGAATGATAGAGAGAGAGAATGATAGTGAGAGGGAATAATAGAGAGAGAGAATGATAGTAAGAGAGAATGATAGCGAGAGAAAGAGAGAGGATGATGGGAGAGAGATTGATAGAGAGAGAGAATGATAGTGAGAGAGTATAATAGAGAGAGAGAATAATAGAGAGAGAGAGAATGATAGAGACAAAAAATGATAGAGAGAAACAATGATAGAGAGAGAGAATGATAGAGGGAGAGAGAGAATGATAGAGAGATAAAATGATAGAGAGAGAGAGAATTACAGAGAGAGAGAGAGAGAGAATGATAGAGACAGAAAATGATAGAGACAAAGAATGATAGAGATAGAGAATGAGAGAGAGAATAATAGAGAGGCAGAGAGACAGAGATCTCGTGATCTGGTGATCTCGTGATCTCGTGATCTCGTGATCTCGTGATCTCTCGATCTCGTCGTCGTCATCGTCATCTCGTCATATCATCATCTTCTTGTTATCTCGTCATCTCATCATCTCGTCAACTCGACATCTCGTCACCTAATCATCATCTAGTCATCTCATCATCTCGTCATCTCGTCAACTCGACATCTCGTCACCTAATCATCATCTAGTCATCTCATCATCTCGTCATCTGGTCATCTCGTCATCCCGTCATCTCGTCATCTCGTCACCTCGTCATCTCGTCATCTCGTCATCTCGTCATCTCGTCATCTCGTCATCTCGTCATCTCGTCAACTCGACATCTCGTCACCTAATCATCATCTAGTCATCTCATCATCTCGTCATCTGGTCATCTCGTCATCCCGTCATCTCGTCATCTCGTCATCTCGTCATCTCGTCATCTCGTCATCTCGTCATCTCGTCATCTCGTCATCTCGTCATCTCGTCATCTCGTCATCTCGTCATCTCGTCATCTCGTCATCTCGTCATCTCGTCATCTCGTCATCTCGTCATCTCGTCATCTCGTCATCTCGTCATCTCGTCATCTCGTCATCTCGTCATCTCGTCATCTCGTCATCTCGTCATCTCGTCATCTCGTCATCTCGTCATCTCGTCATCACGTCATCTCGTCATCTCGTCATCTCGTCATCTAGTCATCTCGTCTTTATAAAAATAAAGTTTGTATAAAAATAAATATTGTTATTAATTAGTTTCCTCTCTGCTACTTTAGCTCTCCCCCGCCCCAATTTCTCAAGAGAGAGAGGGAGTGAGACAGAATGATAGAGACAGAGAATTATACAGAGAGAGAATGATAGAGAGAAAGAATGATAGTGAGAGAGAATGATAGAAAGAGAATGATGGAGCCAGAGAATGATGGAGAGAGAGAGAGAATTATAGAGAGAGAGAATGATAGTGAGAGAGAATGATAGAAAGATTGAGAGAATGATAGAGACAAAGAGAATTATAGCGAGAGAGAATGATGGAGAGAAAGAGAGAATGATAGAGATATTGATAGAGAGAGAGAGAATCATGGAGAGAGAGAGAGAGAATGATAGAGATAATGATAGAGAGAGAGAGAATCATGGAGAGAGGGAGAGAATGATGGAGAGAATGATGGAGAGAATGATGGAGAGAATGATGGAGAGAATGATGGAGAGAATGATGGAGAGAATGATGGAGAGAATGATGGAGAGAATGATGGAGAGAATGATGGAGAGAATGATGGAGAGAATGATGGAGAGAATGATAGAGAGAATGATGGAGAGAATGATGGAGAGAATGATGGAGAGAATGATGGAGAAAATGATGGAGAGAATGATGGAGAGAATGATAAAGAGAATGATAGAGAGAATGGTAGAGAGAATGATAGATAGAATGATAGATAGAATGGTAGGGACAATGATCGAGAGAATGATAGAGAGAATGATAGAGAGAATGATAGAAAGAATGATAGAGAGAATGATAGAGAGAATGATAGAGAGAGAGAGAGAGAGAGAGAGAATGATAGAAAGAGAAAATGATAAAGAGAGAGAGAGAGACAGGGAATGATAGAAAGAGAGAATGATAAAGAGAGAAAGAATGACAGAGAGAGAGAGAATGATAGAGAGAGACAATGATAGAGACAGAATGATAGAGAGAAAGAATGATAGAGAGAAAGAATGATAGAGAGAGAGAGAGACAGAGAGACAGAATGAGAGAGGAAATAATGATAGGGAGAGAGAATGAAAGAGAGAATGATGGGGAGAGAGAGAGAGAGGGAGAGAATGATGGGAGCGAGAGAGAGAATGATAGAGGGATGGAGAGAATGATAGAGAGAGAGAGCGAGAATGATAGAGGGAGAGAGAGAATGATAGAGAGATAAAATAATAGAGAGACAGCATTATAGAGAGAGAGAGAATGATAGAGAGAGAGAATGTTAGTTAGAGAGAATGATGGGGAGAGAGAGAATGATAGAGACAGAGAATGATAGAGAGAAAAAATGATAGAGGTAGAGAATGAGTGAGGGAGAGAGAACGATAGAGGGAGAGAGAATGATAGAGAGATAGAATGATAGTGAGAGAGATTAATAGAGAGAGAGAATGATAGTAAGAGAGAATGATAGAGAGAGAGTGAAAAAGAGCGGGAGAGAATGATAGCGAGAGAAAGAGAGAGGATGATGGGAGAGAGATTGATAGAGAGAGAGAATGATAGTGAGAGAGAATGATAGAGAGAGAGAATAATAGAGAGAGAGAGAATGATAGAGACAAAAAATGATAGAGAGAATGATAGAGGGAGAGAGAGAATGATAGAGAGATAAAATGATAGAGAGAGAGAATTACAGAGAGAGAGAGAGAATGATAGAGACAGAAAATGATAGAGACAAAGAATGATAGAGATAGAGAATGAGAGAGAGAATAATAGAGAGGCAGAGAGACAGAGATCTCGTGATCTGGTGATCTCGTGATCTCGTGATCTCGTGATCTCGTGATCTCTCGATCTCGTCGTCGTCATCGTCATCTCGTCATATCATCATCTTCTTGTTATCTCGTCATCTCGTCATCTCGTCAACTCGACATCTCGTCACCTAATCATCATCTAGTCATCTCATCATCTCGTCATCTCGTCAACTCGACATCTCGTCACCTAATCATCATCTAGTCATCTCATCATCTCGTCATCTGGTCATCTCGTCATCCCGTCATCTCGTCATCTCGTCACCTCGTCATCTCGTCATCTCGTCATCTCGTCATCTCGTCATCTCGTCATCTCGTCATCTCGTCAACTCGACATCTCGTCACCTAATCATCATCTAGTCATCTCATCATCTCGTCATCTGGTCATCTCGTCATCCCGTCATCTCGTCAACTCGTCATCTCGTCATCTCGTCACCTCGTCATCTCGTCATCTCGTCATCTCGTCATCTCGTCATCTCGTCATCTAGTCATCTCGTCTTTATAAAAATAAAGTTTGTATAAAAATAAATATTGTTATTAATTAGTTTCCTCTCTGCTACTTTAGCTCTCCCCCGCCCCAATTTCTCAAGAGAGAGAGGGAGTGAGACAGAATGATAAAGACAGAGAATTATACAGAGAGAGAATGATAGAGAGAAAGAATGATAGTGAGAGAGAATGATAGAAAGAGAATGATGGAGCCAGAGAATGATCGAGAGAGAGAGAGAATTATAGAGAGAGAGAATGATAGTGAGAGAGAATGATAGAAAGATTGAGAGAATGATAGAGACAAAGAGAATTATAGCGAGAGAGTATGATGGAGAGAAAGAGAAAATGATAGAGATATTGATAGAGAGAGAGAGAATCATGGAGAGAGAGAGAGAGAATGATAGAGATAATGATAGAGAGAGAGAGAATCATGGAGAGAGGGAGAGAATGATGGAGAGAATGATGGAGAGAATGATGGAGAGAATGATGGAGAGAATGATGGAGAGAATGATGGAGAGAATGATGGAGAGAATGATGGAGAGAATGATGGAGAGAATGATGGAGAGAATGATGGAGAGAATGATGGAGAGAATGATGTAGAGAATGATGGAGAGAATGATGGAGAGAATGCTGGAGAGAATGATGGAGAGAATGATGGAGAAAATGATGGAGAGAATGATGGAGAGAATGATAAAGAGAATGATAGAGAGAATGGTAGAGAGAATGATAGAGAGAATGATAGATAGAATGGTAGGGACAATGATAGAGAGAATGATAGAGAGAATGATAGAAAGAATGGTAGAGAGAATGATAGAGAGAATGATAGAGAGAGAGAGAGAGAATGATAGAGAGAATGATAGAGAGAGAGAGAGAGAGAGGGAATGATAGAAAGAGAGAATGATAAAGAGAGAGAGAATGATAGAGAGAGAGAGAGACAGGGAATGATAGAAAGAGAGAATGATAAAGAGAGAAAGAATGACAGAGAGAGAGAGAATGATGGAGAGAAAAAATGATAGAGGTAGAGAATGAGTGAGGGAGAGAGAACGATAGAGGGAGAGAGAATGATAGAGAGAGAGAATGATAGTGAGAGGGAATAATAGAGAGAGAGAATGATAGTAAGAGAGAATGATAGCGAGAGAAAGAGAGAGGATGATGGGAGAGAGATTGATAGAGAGAGAGAATGATAGTGAGAGAGTATAATAGAGAGAGAGAATAATAGAGAGAGAGAGAATGATAGAGACAAAAAATGATAGAGAGAAACAATGATAGAGAGAGAGAATGATAGAGGGAGAGAGAGAATGATAGAGAGATAAAATGATAGAGAGAGAGAGAATTACAGAGAGAGAGAGAGAGAGAATGATAGAGACAGAAAATGATAGAGACAAAGAATGATAGAGATAGAGAATGAGAGAGAGAATAATAGAGAGGCAGAGAGACAGAGATCTCGTGATCTGGTGATCTCGTGATCTCGTGATCTCGTGATCTCGTGATCTCTCGATCTCGTCGTCGTCATCGTCATCTCGTCATATCATCATCTTCTTGTTATCTCGTCATCTCGTCATCTCGTCAACTCGACATCTCGTCACCTAATCATCATCTAGTCATCTCATCATCTCGTCATCTCGTCAACTCGACATCTCGTCACCTAATCATCATCTAGTCATCTCATCATCTCGTCATCTGGTCATCTCGTCATCCCGTCATCTCGTCATCTCGTCACCTCGTCATCTCGTCATCTCGTCATCTCGTCATCTCGTCATCTCGTCATCTCGTCATCTCGTCAACTCGACATCTCGTCACCTAATCATCATCTAGTCATCTCATCATCTCGTCATCTGGTCATCTCGTCATCCCGTCATCTCGTCATCTCGTCATCTCGTCATCTCGTCACCTCGTCATCTCGTCATCTCGTCATCTCGTCATCTCGTCATCTCGTCATCTCGTCATCTCGTCATCTCGTCATCTCGTCATCTCGTCATCTCGTCATCTCGTCATCTCGTCATCTCGTCATCTCGTCATCTCGTCATCTCGTCATCTCGTCATCTCGTCATCTCGTCATCTCGTCATCTCGTCATCTCGTCATCTCGTCATCTCGTCATCTCGTCATCTCGTCATCACGTCATCTCGTCATCTCGTCATCTCGTCATCTAGTCATCTCGTCTTTATAAAAATAAAGTTTGTATAAAAATAAATATTGTTATTAATTAGTTTCCTCTCTGCTACTTTAGCTCTCCCCCGCCCCAATTTCTCAAGAGAGAGAGGGAGTGAGACAGAATGATAGAGACAGAGAATTATACAGAGAGAGAATGATAGAGAGAAAGAATGATAGTGAGAGAGAATGATAGAAAGAGAATGATGGAGCCAGAGAATGATGGAGAGAGAGAGAGAATTATAGAGAGAGAGAATGATAGTGAGAGAGAATGATAGAAAGATTGAGAGAATGATAGAGACAAAGAGAATTATAGCGAGAGAGAATGATGGAGAGAAAGAGAGAATGATAGAGATATTGATAGAGAGAGAGAGAATCATGGAGAGAGAGAGAGAGAATGATAGAGATAATGATAGAGAGAGAGAGAATCATGGAGAGAGGGAGAGAATGATGGAGAGAATGATGGAGAGAATGATGGAGAGAATGATGGAGAGAATGATGGAGAGAATGATGGAGAGAATGATGGAGAGAATGATGGAGAGAATGATGGAGAGAATGATGGAGAGAATGATGGAGAGAATGATGGAGAGAATGATGGAGAGAATGATAGAGAGAATGATGGAGAGAATGATGGAGAGAATGATGGAGAGAATGATGGAGAAAATGATGGAGAGAATGATGGAGAGAATGATAAAGAGAATGATAGAGAGAATGGTAGAGAGAATGATAGATAGAATGATAGATAGAATGGTAGGGACAATGATCGAGAGAATGATAGAGAGAATGATAGAGAGAATGATAGAAAGAATGATAGAGAGAATGATAGAGAGAATGATAGAGAGAGAGAGAGAGAGAGAGAGAATGATAGAAAGAGAGAATGATAAAGAGAGAGAGAGAGACAGGGAATGATAGAAAGAGAGAATGATAAAGAGAGAAAGAATGACAGAGAGAGAGAGAATGATAGAGAGAGACAATGATAGAGACAGAATGATAGAGAGAAAGAATGATAGAGAGAAAGAATGATAGAGAGAAAGAATGATAGAGAGAGAGAGAGACAGAGAGACAGAATGAGAGAGGAAATAATGATAGGGAGAGAGAATGAAAGAGAGAATGATGGGGAGAGAGAGAGAGAGGGAGAGAATGATGGGAGCGAGAGAGAGAATGATAGAGGGATGGAGAGAATGATAGAGAGAGAGAGCGAGAATGATAGAGGGAGAGAGAGAATGATAGAGAGATAAAATAATAGAGAGACAGCATTATAGAGAGAGAGAGAATGATAGAGAGAGAGAATGTTAGTTAGAGAGAATGATGGGGAGAGAGAGAATGATAGAGACAGAGAATGATAGAGAGAAAAAATGATAGAGGTAGAGAATGAGTGAGGGAGAGAGAACGATAGAGGGAGAGAGAATGATAGAGAGATAGAATGATAGTGAGAGAGATTAATAGAGAGAGAGAATGATAGTAAGAGAGAATGATAGAGAGAGAGTGAAAAAGAGCGGGAGAGAATGATAGCGAGAGAAAGAGAGAGGATGATGGGAGAGAGATTGATAGAGAGAGAGAATGATAGTGAGAGAGAATGATAGAGAGAGAGAATAATAGAGAGAGAGAGAATGATAGAGACAAAAAATGATAGAGAGAATGATAGAGGGAGAGAGAGAATGATAGAGAGATAAAATGATAGAGAGAGAGAATTACAGAGAGAGAGAGAGAATGATAGAGACAGAAAATGATAGAGACAAAGAATGATAGAGATAGAGAATGAGAGAGAGAATAATAGAGAGGCAGAGAGACAGAGATCTCGTGATCTGGTGATCTCGTGATCTCGTGATCTCGTGATCTCGTGATCTCTCGATCTCGTCGTCGTCATCGTCATCTCGTCATATCATCATCTTCTTGTTATCTCGTCATCTCGTCATCTCGTCAACTCGACATCTCGTCACCTAATCATCATCTAGTCATCTCATCATCTCGTCATCTCGTCAACTCGACATCTCGTCACCTAATCATCATCTAGTCATCTCATCATCTCGTCATCTGGTCATCTCGTCATCCCGTCATCTCGTCATCTCGTCACCTCGTCATCTCGTCATCTCGTCATCTCGTCATCTCGTCATCTCGTCATCTCGTCATCTCGTCAACTCGACATCTCGTCACCTAATCATCATCTAGTCATCTCATCATCTCGTCATCTGGTCATCTCGTCATCCCGTCATCTCGTCATCTCGTCATCTCGTCATCTCGTCACCTCGTCATCTCGTCATCTCGTCATCTCGTCATCTCGTCATCTCGTCATCTAGTCATCTCGTCTTTATAAAAATAAAGTTTGTATAAAAATAAATATTGTTATTAATTAGTTTCCTCTCTGCTACTTTAGCTCTCCCCCGCCCCAATTTCTCAAGAGAGAGAGGGAGTGAGACAGAATGATAAAGACAGAGAATTATACAGAGAGAGAATGATAGAGAGAAAGAATGATAGTGAGAGAGAATGATAGAAAGAGAATGATGGAGCCAGAGAATGATCGAGAGAGAGAGAGAATTATAGAGAGAGAGAATGATAGTGAGAGAGAATGATAGAAAGATTGAGAGAATGATAGAGACAAAGAGAATTATAGCGAGAGAGTATGATGGAGAGAAAGAGAAAATGATAGAGATATTGATAGAGAGAGAGAGAATCATGGAGAGAGAGAGAGAGAATGATAGAGATAATGATAGAGAGAGAGAGAATCATGGAGAGAGGGAGAGAATGATGGAGAGAATGATGGAGAGAATGATGGAGAGAATGATGGAGAGAATGATGGAGAGAATGATGGAGAGAATGATGGAGAGAATGATGGAGAGAATGATGGAGAGAATGATGGAGAGAATGATGGAGAGAATGATGTAGAGAATGATGGAGAGAATGATGGAGAGAATGCTGGAGAGAATGATGGAGAGAATGATGGAGAAAATGATGGAGAGAATGATGGAGAGAATGATAAAGAGAATGATAGAGAGAATGGTAGAGAGAATGATAGAGAGAATGATAGATAGAATGGTAGGGACAATGATAGAGAGAATGATAGAGAGAATGATAGAAAGAATGGTAGAGAGAATGATAGAGAGAATGATAGAGAGAGAGAGAGAGAATGATAGAGAGAATGATAGAGAGAGAGAGAGAGAGAGGGAATGATAGAAAGAGAGAATGATAAAGAGAGAGAGAATGATAGAGAGAGAGAGAGACAGGGAATGATAGAAAGAGAGAATGATAAAGAGAGAAAGAATGACAGAGAGAGAGAGAATGATGGAGAGAAAAAATGATAGAGGTAGAGAATGAGTGAGGGAGAGAGAACGATAGAGGGAGAGAGAATGATAGAGAGAGAGAATGATAGTGAGAGGGAATAATAGAGAGAGAGAATGATAGTAAGAGAGAATGATAGCGAGAGAAAGAGAGAGGATGATGGGAGAGAGATTGATAGAGAGAGAGAATGATAGTGAGAGAGTATAATAGAGAGAGAGAATAATAGAGAGAGAGAGAATGATAGAGACAAAAAATGATAGAGAGAAACAATGATAGAGAGAGAGAATGATAGAGGGAGAGAGAGAATGATAGAGAGATAAAATGATAGAGAGAGAGAGAATTACAGAGAGAGAGAGAGAGAGAATGATAGAGACAGAAAATGATAGAGACAAAGAATGATAGAGATAGAGAATGAGAGAGAGAATAATAGAGAGGCAGAGAGACAGAGATCTCGTGATCTGGTGATCTCGTGATCTCGTGATCTCGTGATCTCGTGATCTCTCGATCTCGTCGTCGTCATCGTCATCTCGTCATATCATCATCTTCTTGTTATCTCGTCATCTCGTCATCTCGTCAACTCGACATCTCGTCACCTAATCATCATCTAGTCATCTCATCATCTCGTCATCTCGTCAACTCGACATCTCGTCACCTAATCATCATCTAGTCATCTCATCATCTCGTCATCTGGTCATCTCGTCATCCCGTCATCTCGTCATCTCGTCACCTCGTCATCTCGTCATCTCGTCATCTCGTCATCTCGTCATCTCGTCATCTCGTCATCTCGTCAACTCGACATCTCGTCACCTAATCATCATCTAGTCATCTCATCATCTCGTCATCTGGTCATCTCGTCATCCCGTCATCTCGTCATCTCGTCATCTCGTCATCTCGTCATCTCGTCATCTCGTCATCTCGTCATCTCGTCATCTCGTCATCTCGTCATCTCGTCATCTCGTCATCTCGTCATCTCGTCATCTCGTCATCTCGTCATCTCGTCATCTCGTCATCTCGTCATCTCGTCATCTCGTCATCTCGTCATCTCGTCATCTCGTCATCTCGTCATCTCGTCATCTCGTCATCTCGTCATCTCGTCATCTCGTCATCTCGTCATCACGTCATCTCGTCATCTCGTCATCTCGTCATCTAGTCATCTCGTCTTTATAAAAATAAAGTTTGTATAAAAATAAATATTGTTATTAATTAGTTTCCTCTCTGCTACTTTAGCTCTCCCCCGCCCCAATTTCTCAAGAGAGAGAGGGAGTGAGACAGAATGATAGAGACAGAGAATTATACAGAGAGAGAATGATAGAGAGAAAGAATGATAGTGAGAGAGAATGATAGAAAGAGAATGATGGAGCCAGAGAATGATGGAGAGAGAGAGAGAATTATAGAGAGAGAGAATGATAGTGAGAGAGAATGATAGAAAGATTGAGAGAATGATAGAGACAAAGAGAATTATAGCGAGAGAGAATGATGGAGAGAAAGAGAGAATGATAGAGATATTGATAGAGAGAGAGAGAATCATGGAGAGAGAGAGAGAGAATGATAGAGATAATGATAGAGAGAGAGAGAATCATGGAGAGAGGGAGAGAATGATGGAGAGAATGATGGAGAGAATGATGGAGAGAATGATGGAGAGAATGATGGAGAGAATGATGGAGAGAATGATGGAGAGAATGATGGAGAGAATGATGGAGAGAATGATGGAGAGAATGATGGAGAGAATGATAGAGAGAATGATGGAGAGAATGATGGAGAGAATGATGGAGAGAATGATGGAGAAAATGATGGAGAGAATGATGGAGAGAATGATAAAGAGAATGATAGAGAGAATGGTAGAGAGAATGATAGATAGAATGATAGATAGAATGGTAGGGACAATGATCGAGAGAATGATAGAGAGAATGATAGAGAGAATGATAGAAAGAATGATAGAGAGAATGATAGAGAGAATGATAGAGAGAGAGAGAGAGAGAGAGAGAATGATAGAAAGAGAGAATGATAAAGAGAGAGAGAGAGACAGGGAATGATAGAAAGAGAGAATGATAAAGAGAGAAAGAATGACAGAGAGAGAGAGAATGATAGAGAGAGACAATGATAGAGACAGAATGATAGAGAGAAAGAATGATAGAGAGAAAGAATGATAGAGAGAGAGAGAGACAGAGAGACAGAATGAGAGAGGAAATAATGATAGGGAGAGAGAATGAAAGAGAGAATGATGGGGAGAGAGAGAGAGAGGGAGAGAATGATGGGAGCGAGAGAGAGAATGATAGAGGGATGGAGAGAATGATAGAGAGAGAGAGCGAGAATGATAGAGGGAGAGAGAGAATGATAGAGAGATAAAATAATAGAGAGACAGCATTATAGAGAGAGAGAGAATGATAGAGAGAGAGAATGTTAGTTAGAGAGAATGATGGGGAGAGAGAGAATGATAGAGACAGAGAATGATAGAGAGAAAAAATGATAGAGGTAGAGAATGAGTGAGGGAGAGAGAACGATAGAGGGAGAGAGAATGATAGAGAGATAGAATGATAGTGAGAGAGATTAATAGAGAGAGAGAATGATAGTAAGAGAGAATGATAGAGAGAGAGTGAAAAAGAGCGGGAGAGAATGATAGCGAGAGAAAGAGAGAGGATGATGGGAGAGA
Organism: Dyspetes luteomarginatus; assembly: GCA_963669185.1. Classification (NCBI taxonomy): domain Eukaryota; kingdom Metazoa; phylum Arthropoda; class Insecta; order Hymenoptera; family Ichneumonidae; genus Dyspetes; species Dyspetes luteomarginatus. Next base: position 12,975,825 of record OY769904.1, read on the forward strand.
GATTGATAGAGAGAGAGAATGATAGTGAGAGAGAATGATAGAGAGAGAGAATAATAGAGAGAGAGAGAATGATAGAGACAAAAAATGATAGAGAGAATGATAGAGGGAGAGAGAGAATGATAGAGAGATAAAATGATAGAGAGAGAGAATTACAGAGAGAGAGAGAGAATGATAGAGACAGAAAATGATAGAGACAAAGAATGATAGAGATAGAGAATGAGAGAGAGAATAATAGAGAGGCAGAGAGACAGAGATCTCGTGATCTGGTGATCTCGTGATCTCGTGATCTCGTGATCTCGTGATCTCTCGATCTCGTCGTCGTCATCGTCATCTCGTCATATCATCATCTTCTTGTTATCTCGTCATCTCGTCATCTCGTCAACTCGACATCTCGTCACCTAATCATCATCTAGTCATCTCATCATCTCGTCATCTCGTCAACTCGACATCTCGTCACCTAATCATCATCTAGTCATCTCATCATCTCGTCATCTGGTCATCTCGTCATCCCGTCATCTCGTCATCTCGTCACCTCGTCATCTCGTCATCTCGTCATCTCGTCATCTCGTCATCTCGTCATCTCGTCATCTCGTCAACTCGACATCTCGTCACCTAATCATCATCTAGTCATCTCATCATCTCGTCATCTGGTCATCTCGTCATCCCGTCATCTCGTCATCTCGTCATCTCGTCATCTCGTCACCTCGTCATCTCGTCATCTCGTCATCTCGTCATCTCGTCATCTCGTCATCTAGTCATCTCGTCTTTATAAAAATAAAGTTTGTATAAAAATAAATATTGTTATTAATTAGTTTCCTCTCTGCTACTTTAGCTCTCCCCCGCCCCAATTTCTCAAGAGAGAGAGGGAGTGAGACAGAATGATAAAGACAGAGAATTATACAGAGAGAGAATGATAGAGAGAAAGAATGATAGTGAGAGAGAATGATAGAAAGAGAATGATGGAGCCAGAGAATGATCGAGAGAGAGAGAGAATTATAGAGAGAGAGAATGATAGTGAGAGAGAATGATAGAAAGATTGAGAGAATGATAGAGACAAAGAGAATTATAGCGAGAGAGTATGATGGAGAGAAAGAGAAAATGATAGAGATATTGATAGAGAGAGAGAGAATCATGGAGAGAGAGAGAGAGAATGATAGAGATAATGATAGAGAGAGAGAGAATCATGGAGAGAGGGAGAGAATGATGGAGAGAATGATGGAGAGAATGATGGAGAGAATGATGGAGAGAATGATGGAGAGAATGATGGAGAGAATGATGGAGAGAATGATGGAGAGAATGATGGAGAGAATGATGGAGAGAATGATGGAGAGAATGATGGAGAGAATGATGTAGAGAATGATGGAGAGAATGATGGAGAGAATGCTGGAGAGAATGATGGAGAGAATGATGGAGAAAATGATGGAGAGAATGATGGAGAGAATGATAAAGAGAATGATAGAGAGAATGGTAGAGAGAATGATAGAGAGAATGATAGATAGAATGGTAGGGACAATGATAGAGAGAATGATAGAGAGAATGATAGAAAGAATGGTAGAGAGAATGATAGAGAGAATGATAGAGAGAGAGAGAGAGAATGATAGAGAGAATGATAGAGAGAGAGAGAGAGAGAGGGAATGATAGAAAGAGAGAATGATAAAGAGAGAGAGAATGATAGAGAGAGAGAGAGACAGGGAATGATAGAAAGAGAGAATGATAAAGAGAGAAAGAATGACAGAGAGAGAGAGAATGATGGAGAGAAAAAATGATAGAGGTAGAGAATGAGTGAGGGAGAGAGAACGATAGAGGGAGAGAGAATGATAGAGAGAGAGAATGATAGTGAGAGGGAATAATAGAGAGAGAGAATGATAGTAAGAGAGAATGATAGCGAGAGAAAGAGAGAGGATGATGGGAGAGAGATTGATAGAGAGAGAGAATGATAGTGAGAGAGTATAATAGAGAGAGAGAATAATAGAGAGAGAGAGAATGATAGAGACAAAAAATGATAGAGAGAAACAATGATAGAGAGAGAGAATGATAGAGGGAGAGAGAGAATGATAGAGAGATAAAATGATAGAGAGAGAGAGAATTACAGAGAGAGAGAGAGAGAGAATGATAGAGACAGAAAATGATAGAGACAAAGAATGATAGAGATAGAGAATGAGAGAGAGAATAATAGAGAGGCAGAGAGACAGAGATCTCGTGATCTGGTGATCTCGTGATCTCGTGATCTCGTGATCTCGTGATCTCTCGATCTCGTCGTCGTCATCGTCATCTCGTCATATCATCATCTTCTTGTTATCTCGTCATCTCGTCATCTCGTCAACTCGACATCTCGTCACCTAATCATCATCTAGTCATCTCATCATCTCGTCATCTCGTCAACTCGACATCTCGTCACCTAATCATCATCTAGTCATCTCATCATCTCGTCATCTGGTCATCTCGTCATCCCGTCATCTCGTCATCTCGTCACCTCGTCATCTCGTCATCTCGTCATCTCGTCATCTCGTCATCTCGTCATCTCGTCATCTCGTCAACTCGACATCTCGTCACCTAATCATCATCTAGTCATCTCATCATCTCGTCATCTGGTCATCTCGTCATCCCGTCATCTCGTCATCTCGTCATCTCGTCATCTCGTCATCTCGTCATCTCGTCATCTCGTCATCTCGTCATCTCGTCATCTCGTCATCTCGTCATCTCGTCATCTCGTCATCTCGTCATCTCGTCATCTCGTCATCTCGTCATCTCGTCATCTCGTCATCTCGTCATCTCGTCATCTCGTCATCTCGTCATCTCGTCATCTCGTCATCTCGTCATCTCGTCATCTCGTCATCTCGTCATCACGTCATCTCGTCATCTCGTCATCTCGTCATCTAGTCATCTCGTCTTTATAAAAATAAAGTTTGTATAAAAATAAATATTGTTATTAATTAGTTTCCTCTCTGCTACTTTAGCTCTCCCCCGCCCCAATTTCTCAAGAGAGAGAGGGAGTGAGACAGAATGATAGAGACAGAGAATTATACAGAGAGAGAATGATAGAGAGAAAGAATGATAGTGAGAGAGAATGATAGAAAGAGAATGATGGAGCCAGAGAATGATGGAGAGAGAGAGAGAATGATAGTGAGAGAGAATGATAGAAAGATTGAGAGAATGATAGAGACAAAGAGAATTATAGCGAGAGAGAATGATGGAGAGAAAGAGAGAATGATAGAGATATTGATAGAGAGAGAGAGAATCATGGAGAGAGAGAGAGAGAATGATAGAGATAATGATAGAGAGAGAGAGAATCATGGAGAGAGGGAGAGAATGATGGAGAGAATGATGGAGAGAATGATGGAGAGAATGATGGAGAGAATGATGGAGAGAATGATGGAGAGAATGATGGAGAGAATGATGGAGAGAATGATGGAGAGAATGATGGAGAGAATGATGGAGAGAATGATGGAGAGAATGATAGAGAGAATGATGGAGAGAATGATGGAGAGAATGATGGAGAGAATGATGGAGAAAATGATGGAGAGAATGATGGAGAGAATGATAAAGAGAATGATAGAGAGAATGGTAGAGAGAATGATAGATAGAATGATAGATAGAATGGTAGGGACAATGATCGAGAGAATGATAGAGAGAATGATAGAGAGAATGATAGAAAGAATGATAGAGAGAATGATAAAGAGAATGATAGAGAGAGAGAGAGAGAGAGAGAGAACGATAGAAAGAGAGAATGATAAAGAGAGAGAGAGAGACAGGGAATGATAGAAAGAGAGAATGATAAAGAGAGAAAGAATGACAGAGAGAGAGAGAATGATAGAGAGAGACAATGATAGAGACAGAATGATAGAGAGAAAGAATGATAGAGAGAAAGAATGATAGAGAGAGAGAGAGACAGAGAGACAGAATGAGAGAGGAAATAATGATAGGGAGAGAGAATGAAAGAGAGAATGATGGGGAGAGAGAGAGAGAGGGAGAGAATGATGGGAGCGAGAGAGAGAATGATAGAGGGATGGAGAGAATGATAGAGAGAGAGAGCGAGAATGATAGAGGGAGAGAGAGAATGATAGAGAGATAAAATAATAGAGAGACAGCATTATAGAGAGAGAGAGAATGATAGAGAGAGAGAATGTTAGTTAGAGAGAATGATGGGGAGAGAGAGAATGATAGAGACAGAGAATGATAGAGAGAAAAAATGATAGAGGTAGAGAATGAGTGAGGGAGAGAGAACGATAGAGGGAGAGAGAATGATAGAGAGATAGAATGATAGTGAGAGAGATTAATAGAGAGAGAGAATGATAGTAAGAGAGAATGATAGAGAGAGAGTGAAAAAGAGCGGGAGAGAATGATAGCGAGAGAAAGAGAGAGGATGATGGGAGAGAGATTGATAGAGAGAGAGAATGATAGTGAGAGAGAATGATAGAGAGAGAGAATAATAGAGAGAGAGAGAATGATAGAGACAAAAAATGATAGAGAGAATGATAGAGGGAGAGAGAGAATGATAGAGAGATAAAATGATAGAGAGAGAGAATTACAGAGAGAGAGAGAGAATGATAGAGACAGAAAATGATAGAGACAAAGAATGATAGAGATAGAGAATGAGAGAGAGAATAATAGAGAGGCAGAGAGACAGAGATCTCGTGATCTGGTGATCTCGTGATCTCGTGATCTCGTGATCTCGTGATCTCTCGATCTCGTCGTCGTCATCGTCATCTCGTCATATCATCATCTTCTTGTTATCTCGTCATCTCGTCATCTCGTCAACTCGACATCTCGTCACCTAATCATCATCTAGTCATCTCATCATCTCGTCATCTCGTCAACTCGACATCTCGTCACCTAATCATCATCTAGTCATCTCATCATCTCGTCATCTGGTCATCTCGTCATCCCGTCATCTCGTCATCTCGTCACCTCGTCATCTCGTCATCTCGTCATCTCGTCATCTCGTCATCTCGTCATCTCGTCATCTCGTCAACTCGACATCTCGTCACCTAATCATCATCTAGTCATCTCATCATCTCGTCATCTGGTCATCTCGTCATCCCGTCATCTCGTCATCTCGTCATCTCGTCATCTCGTCACCTCGTCATCTCGTCATCTCGTCATCTCGTCATCTCGTCATCTCGTCATCTAGTCATCTCGTCTTTATAAAAATAAAGTTTGTATAAAAATAAATATTGTTATTAATTAGTTTCCTCTCTGCTACTTTAGCTCTCCCCCGCCCCAATTTCTCAAGAGAGAGAGGGAGTGAGACAGAATGATAAAGACAGAGAATTATACAGAGAGAGAATGATAGAGAGAAAGAATGATAGTGAGAGAGAATGATAGAAAGAGAATGATGGAGCCAGAGAATGATCGAGAGAGAGAGAGAATTATAGAGAGAGAGAATGATAGTGAGAGAGAATGATAGAAAGATTGAGAGAATGATAGAGACAAAGAGAATTATAGCGAGAGAGTATGATGGAGAGAAAGAGAAAATGATAGAGATATTGATAGAGAGAGAGAGAATCATGGAGAGAGAGAGAGAGAATGATAGAGATAATGATAGAGAGAGAGAGAATCATGGAGAGAGGGAGAGAATGATGGAGAGAATGATGGAGAGAATGATGGAGAGAATGATGGAGAGAATGATGGAGAGAATGATGGAGAGAATGATGGAGAGAATGATGGAGAGAATGATGGAGAGAATGATGGAGAGAATGATGGAGAGAATGATGTAGAGAATGATGGAGAGAATGATGGAGAGAATGCTGGAGAGAATGATGGAGAGAATGATGGAGAAAATGATGGAGAGAATGATGGAGAGAATGATAAAGAGAATGATAGAGAGAATGGTAGAGAGAATGATAGAGAGAATGATAGATAGAATGGTAGGGACAATGATAGAGAGAATGATAGAGAGAATGATAGAAAGAATGGTAGAGAGAATGATAGAGAGAATGATAGAGAGAGAGAGAGAGAATGATAGAGAGAATGATAGAGAGAGAGAGAGAGAATGATAGAGAGAATGATAGAGAGAGAGAGAGAGAGAGGGAATGATAGAAAGAGAGAATGATAAAGAGAGAGAGAATGATAGAGAGAGAGAGAGACAGGGAATGATAGAAAGAGAGAATGATAAAGAGAGAAAGAATGACAGAGAGAGAGAGAATGATGGAGAGAAAAAATGATAGAGGTAGAGAATGAGTGAGGGAGAGAGAACGATAGAGGGAGAGAGAATGATAGAGAGAGAGAATGATAGTGAGAGGGAATAATAGAGAGAGAGAATGATAGTAAGAGAGAATGATAGCGAGAGAAAGAGAGAGGATGATGGGAGAGAGATTGATAGAGAGAGAGAATGATAGTGAGAGAGTATAATAGAGAGAGAGAATAATAGAGAGAGAGAGAATGATAGAGACAAAAAATGATAGAGAGAAACAATGATAGAGAGAGAGAATGATAGAGGGAGAGAGAGAATGATAGAGAGATAAAATGATAGAGAGAGAGAGAATTACAGAGAGAGAGAGAGAGAGAATGATAGAGACAGAAAATGATAGAGACAAAGAATGATAGAGATAGAGAATGAGAGAGAGAATAATAGAGAGGCAGAGAGACAGAGATCTCGTGATCTGGTGATCTCGTGATCTCGTGATCTCGTGATCTCGTGATCTCTCGATCTCGTCGTCGTCATCGTCATCTCGTCATATCATCATCTTCTTGTTATCTCGTCATCTCGTCATCTCGTCAACTCGACATCTCGTCACCTAATCATCATCTAGTCATCTCATCATCTCGTCATCTCGTCAACTCGACATCTCGTCACCTAATCATCATCTAGTCATCTCATCATCTCGTCATCTGGTCATCTCGTCATCCCGTCATCTCGTCATCTCGTCACCTCGTCATCTCGTCATCTCGTCATCTCGTCATCTCGTCATCTCGTCATCTCGTCATCTCGTCAACTCGACATCTCGTCACCTAATCATCATCTAGTCATCTCATCATCTCGTCATCTGGTCATCTCGTCATCCCGTCATCTCGTCATCTCGTCATCTCGTCATCTCGTCACCTCGTCATCTCGTCATCTCGTCATCTCGTCATCTCGTCATCTCGTCATCTCGTCATCTCGTCATCTCGTCATCTCGTCATCTCGTCATCTCGTCATCTCGTCATCTCGTCATCTCGTCATCTCGTCATCTCGTCATCTCGTCATCTCGTCATCTCGTCATCTCGTCATCTCGTCATCACGTCATCTCGTCATCTCGTCATCTAGTCATCTCGTCTTTATAAAAATAAAGTTTGTATAAAAATAAATATTGTTATTAATTAGTTTCCTCTCTGCTACTTTAGCTCTCCCCCGCCCTAATTTCTCAAGAGAGAGAGGGAGTGAGACAGAATGATAAAGACAGAGAATTATACAGAGAGAGAATGATAGAGAGAAAGAATGATAGTGAGAGAGAATGATAGAAAGAGAATGATGGAGCCAGAGAATGATGGAGAGAGAGAGAGAATTATAGAGAGAGAGAATGATAGTGAGAGAGAATGATAGAAAGATTGAGAGAATGATAGAGACAAAGAGAATTATAGCGAGAGAGAATGATGGAGAGAAAGAGAGAATGATAGAGATATTGATAGAGAGAGAGAGAATCATGGAGAGAGAGAGAGAGAATGATAGAGATAATGATAGAGAGAGAGAGAATCATGGAGAGAGGGAGAGAATGATGGAGAGAATGATGGAGAGAATGATGGAGAGAATGATGGAGAGAATGATGGAGAGAATGATGGAGAGAATGATGGAGAGAATGATGGAGAGAATGATGGAGAGAATGATGGAGAGAATGATGGAGAGAATGATGGAGAGAATGATGGAGAGAATGATGGAGAGAATGATGGAGAGAATGATAGAGAGAATGATGGAGAGAATGATGGAGAGAATGATGGAGAGAATGATAAAGAGAATGATAGAGAGAATGGTAGAGAGAATGATAGATAGAATGATAGATAGAATGGTAGGGACAATGATCGAGAGAATGATAGAGAGAATGATAGAGAGAATGATAGAAAGAATGATAGAGAGAATGATAGAGAGAATGATAGAGAGAGAGAGAGAGAGAGAGAATGATAGAAAGAGAGAATGATAAAGAGAGAGAGAGAGACAGGGAATGATAGAAAGAGAGAATGATAAAGAGAGAAAGAATGACAGAGAGAGAGAGAATGATAGAGAGAGACAATGATAGAGACAGAATGATAGAGAGAAAGAATGATAGAGAGAAAGAATGATAGAGAGAGAGAGAGACAGAGAGACAGAATGAGAGAGGAAATAATGATAGGGAGAGAGAATGAAAGAGAGAATGATGGGGAGAGAGAGAGAGAGGGAGAGAATGATGGGAGCGAGAGAGAGAATGATAGAGGGATGGAGAGAATGATAGAGAGAGAGAGCGAGAATGATAGAGGGAGAGAGAGAATGATAGAGAGATAAAATAATAGAGAGACAGCATTATAGAGAGAGAGAGAATGATAGAGAGAGAGAATGTTAGTTAGAGAGAATGATGGGGAGAGAGAGAATGATAGAGACAGAGAATGATAGAGAGAAAAAATGATAGAGGTAGAGAATGAGTGAGGGAGAGAGAACGATAGAGGGAGAGAGAATGATAGAGAGATAGAATGATAGTGAGAGAGATTAATAGAGAGAGAGAATGATAGTAAGAGAGAATGATAGAGAGAGAGTGAAAAAGAGCGGGAGAGAATGATAGCGAGAGAAAGAGAGAGGATGATGGGAGAGAGATTGATAGAGAGAGAGAATGATAGTGAGAGAGAATGATAGAGAGAGAGAATAATAGAGAGAGAGAGAATGATAGAGACAAAAAATGATAGAGAGAATGATAGAGGGAGAGAGAGAATGATAGAGAGATAAAATGATAGAGAGAGAGAATTACAGAGAGAGAGAGAGAATGATAGAGACAGAAAATGATAGAGACAAAGAATGATAGAGATAGAGAATGAGAGAGAGAATAATAGAGAGGCAGAGAGACAGAGATCTCGTGATCTGGTGATCTCGTGATCTCGTGATCTCTCGATCTCGTCGTCGTCATCGTCATCTCGTCATATCATCATCTTCTTGTCATCTCGTCATCTCGTCATCTCGTCATCTCGTCAACTCGACATCTCGTCACCTAATCATCATCTAGTCATCTCATCATCTCGTCATCTGGTCATCTCGTCATCCCGTCATCTCGTAATCTCGTCACCTCGTCATCTCGTCATCTCGTCATCTCGTCATCTCGTCATCTCGTCATCTCGTCATCTCGTCATCTCGTCATCTCGTCATCTCGTCATCTCGTCATCTCGTCATCACGTCATCTCGTCATCTCGTCATTTCGTCATTTCGTCATTTCGTCATCGCGTCATCTCGTCATCTCGTCATCTCATCATCTCGTCATCTCGTCATCTCGTCATCTCGTCATCTCGTCATCTCGTCATCTCGTCATCTCGTCATCTCGTCATCTCGTCATCTCGTCATCACGTCATCACGTCATCTCGTCATCTCGTCATCTAGTCATCTCGTCTTTATAAAAATAAAGTTTGTATAAAAATAAATATTGTTATTAATTAGTTTCCTCTCTGCTACTTTAGCTCTCCCCCGCCCCAATTTCTCAAGAGAGAGAGGGAGTGAGACAGAATGATAAAGACAGAGAATTATACAGAGAGAGAATGATAGAGAGAAAGAATGATAGTGAGAGAGAATGATAGAAAGAGAATGATGGAGCCAGAGAATGATCGAGAGAGAGAGAGAATTATAGAGAGAGAGAATGATAGTGAGAGAGAATGATAGAAAGATTGAGAGAATGATAGAGACAAAGAGAATTATAGCGAGAGAGTATGATGGAGAGAAAGAGAAAATGATAGAGATATTGATAGAGAGAGAGAGAATCATGGAGAGAGAGAGAGAGAATGATAGAGATAATGATAGAGAGAGAGAGAATCATGGAGAGAGGGAGAGAATGATGGAGAGAATGATGGAGAGAATGATGGAGAGAATGATGGAGAGAATGATGGAGAGAATGATGGAGAGAATGATGGAGAGAATGATGGAGAGAATGATGGAGAGAATGATGGAGAGAATGATGGAGAGAATGATAGAGAGAATGATGGAGAGAATGATGGAGAGAATGATGGAGAGAATGATGGAGAGAATGATGGAGAAAATGATGGAGAGAATGATGGAGAGAATGATAAAGAGAATGATAGAGAGAATGGTAGAGAGAATGATAGATAGAATGATAGATAGAATGGTAGGGACAATGATAGAGAGAATGATAGAGAGAATGATAGAGAGAATGATAGAAAGAATGATAGAGAGAATGATAGAGAGGATGATAGAGAGAGAGAGAGAGAGAGAGAATGATAGAAAGAGAGAATGATAAAGAGAGAGAGAGAGACAGGGAATGATAGAAAGAGAGAATGATAAAGAGAGAAAGAATGACAGAGAGAGAGAGAATGATAGGGAGAGACAATGATAGAGACAGAATGAGAGAGGAAATAATGATAGGGAGAGAGAATGAAAGAGAGAATGATAGGGAGAGAGAGAGAGAGGGAGAGAATGATGGGAGCGAGAGAGAGAATGATAGAGGGATAGAGAGAATGATAGAGAGAGAGAGCGAGAATGATAGAGGGAGAGAATGATAGAGGGATAGAGAGAATGATAGAGAGAGAGAGCGAGAATGATAGAGGGAGAGAGAGAATGATAGAGAGATAAAATAATAGAGAGACAGCATTATAGAGAGAGAGAGAGAGAATGATAGAGAGAGAGAATGTTAGTTAGAGAGAATGATGGGGAGAGAGAGAATGATAGAGACAGAGAATGATAGAGAGAAAAAATGATAGAGGTAGAGAATGAGTGAGGGAGAGAGAACGATAGAGGGAGAGAGAATGATAGAGAGAGAGAATGATAGTGAGAGAGAATGATAGAGAGAGAGTGAAAAAGAGAGGGAGAGAATGATAGCGAGAGAAAGAAAGAGGATGATGGGAGAGAGATTGATAGAGAGAGAGAATGATAGTGAGAGAGAATGATAGAGAGAGAGAATGATAGAGAGAGAGAGAATGATAGAGACAAAAAATGATAGAGAGAAACAATGATAGAGAGAGAGAATGATAGAGGGAGAGAGAGAATGATAGAGAGATAAAATGATAGAGAGAGAGAATTACAGAGAGAAAGAGAGAGAGAATGATAGAGACAGAAAATGATAGAGACAAAGAATGATAGAGATAGAGAATGAGAGAGAGAATAATAGAGAGACAGCGCGACCGAGATCTCGTCATCTGGTGTTCTCGTGATCTCGTGATCTCGTGATCTCGTGATCTCGTCGTCGTCATCGTCATCTCGTCATCTCATCATCATCTTGTTATCTCGTCATCTCATCATCATCTTGTCAACTCGTCATCTCGTCATCTCGTCATCACGTCATCACGTCATCTCGTCATCTCGTCATCTCGTCATTTCGTCATTTCGTCATTTCGTCATCGCGTCATCTCGTCATCTCGTCATCTCGTCATCTCGTCATCTCGTCATCTCGTCATCTCGTCATCTAGTCATCTAGTCATCTCGTCATCTCGTCTTTATAAAAATAAAGTTTGTATAAAAATAAATATTGTTATTAATTAGTTTCCTCTCTGCTACTTTAGCTCTCCCCCGCCCCAATTTCTCAAGAGAGAGAGGGAGTGAGACAGAATGATAGAGACAGAGAATTATACAGAGAGATAATGATAGAGAGAAAGAATGATAGTGAGAGAGAATGATAGAAAGAGAATGATGGAGCCAGAGAATGATGAAGAGAGAGAGAGAATTATAGAGAGAGAGAATGATAGTGAGAGAGAATGATAGAAAGAATGAGAGAATGATAGAGACAAAGAGAATTATAGCGAGAGAGAATGATGGAGAGAAAGAGAGAATGATAGAGATATTGATAGAGAGAGAGAGAACCATGGAGAGAGAGAGAGAGAATGATAGAGATAATGATAGAGAGAGAGAGAATCATGGAGAGAAGGAGAGAATGATGGAGAGAATGATGGAGAGAATGATGGAGAGAATGATGGAGAGAATGATGGAGAGAATGATGGAGAGAATGATGGAGAGAATGATGGAGAGAATGATGGAGAGAATGATGGAGAGAATGATGGAGAGAATGATGGAGAGAATGATAGAGAGAATGATGGAGAGAATGATGGAGAGAATGATGGAGAAAATGATGGAGAGAATGATGGAGAGAATGATAAAGAGAATGATAGAGAGAATGGTAGAGAGAATGATAGATAGAATGATAGATAGAATGGTAGGGACAATGATAGAGAGAATGATAGAGAGAATGATAGAGAGAATGATAGAAAGAATGATAGAGAGAATGATAGAGAGAATGATAGAGAGAGAGAGAGAGAGAGAGAGAATGATAGAAAGAGAGAATGATAAAGAGAGAGAGAATGATAGAGAGAGAGAGAGACAGGGAATGATAGAAAGAGAGAATGATAAAGAGAGAAAGAATGACAGAGAGAGAGAGAGAATGATAGAGAGAGACAATGATAGAGACAGAATGATAGAGAGAGAGAGAGACAGAGAGACAGAATGAGAGAGGAAATAATGATAGGGAGAGAGAATGAAAGAGAGAATGATAGGGAGAGAATGATGGGAGCGAGAGAGAGAATGATAGAGGGATAGAGAGAATGATAGAGAGAGAGAGCGAGAATGATAGAGGGAGAGAGAGAATGCTAGAGAGATAAAATAATAGAGAGACAGCATTATAGAGAGAGAGAATGTTAGTTAGAGAGAATGATGGGGAGAGAGAGAATGATAGAGACAGAGAATGATAGAGAGAAAAAATGATAGAGGTAGAGAATGAGTGAGGGAGAGAGAACGATAGAGGGAGAGAGAATGATAGAGAGAGAGAATGATAGAGAGAGAGAATGATAGTGAGAGAGAATAATAGAGAGAGAGAATGATAGTGAGAGAGAATGATAGAGAGAGAGTGAAAAAGAGAGGGAGAGAATGATAGCGAGAGAAAGAAAGAGGATGATGGGAGAGAGAATGATAGAGAGAGAGAATGATAGAGAGAGAGAGAATGATAGAGAGAGAGAGAATGATAGAGACAAAAAATGATAGAGAGAGAGAATGATAGAGGGAGAGAGAGAATGATAGAGAGATAAAATGATAGAGAGAGAGAATTACAGAGAGAAAGAGAGAGAGAATGATAGAGACAGAAAATGATAGAGACAAAGAATGATAGAGATAGAGAATGAGAGAGAGAATAATAGAGAGACAGAGCGACCGAGATCTCGTCATCTGGTGTTCTCGTGATCTCGTGATCTCGTGATCTCGTGATCTCGTCGTCGTCATCGTCATCTCGTCATCTCATCATCATCTTGTTATCTCGTCATCTCATCATCATCTTGTCAACTCGTCATCTCGTCATCTCGTCATCTCGTCATCTCGTCATCACGTCATAACGTCATCTCGTCATCTCGTCATCTCGTCATCACGTCATCACGTCATCTCGTCATCTCGTCATCTCGTCATTTCGTCATTTCGTCATTTCGTCATCGCGTCATCTCGTCATCTCGTCATCCCGTCATCTCGTCATCTCGTCATCTTGTCATCTCGTCATCTCGTCTTTATAAAAATAAAGTTTGTATAAAAATAAATATTGTTATTAATTAGTTTCCTCTCTGCTACTTTAGCTCTCCCCCACCCCAATTTCTCAAGAGAGAGAGGGAGTGAGACATAATAATAGAGACAGAGAATTATACAGAGAGAGAATGATAGAGAGAAAGAATGATAGTGAGAGAGAATGATAGAAAGAGAATGATGGCGCCAGAGAATGATGGAGAGAGAGAGAGAATTATAGAGAGAGAGAATGATAGTGAGAGAGAAAGATAGAAAGAATGAGAGATTGATAGAGACAAAGAGAATTATAGAGAGAGAGAGAATGATGGAGAGAAAGAGAGAATGATAGAGATAATGATAGAGAGAGAGAGAATCATGGAGAGAGAGAGAGAATGATAGAGATTGTCACGTACGACCAAATTTTTATAGTTAATTCTAAGATCTTTTACCCATATTCTGCGTTCTCGAAAAACCACAGTTACATAGCCATCACAACCAACTATACAAAATATTAATACGTTTCACGACTCATTCTCACTAGGAGAGCTACTTATCACCCTTCTTTCTCACACCCATGGCTATGCCATGTTCGCTGTACACATAGTAATGTAATACACGTGCTCATCGACCGAGAGATCATAGGTCTATTCGACTGCTCTCTAAGAGAGCGACAATAAAAGTTATTTTGGAAAGAACACCAATAGTAACCCTAGAAGTCACTCGCGCATCTGTGTCACTTGAGCGACAAACTATAATATCTAATTTTTATTGCCGCTCCAGGAAGCACCACAATTTCTGAGAAAGACGAAATAAGCCTACTACATCTATGCCCAAATTTGTAATAGTTGTCCCCCACTTAACCACTTTTCCCATTATAAAAACACCACCCGCTTTTCCTTCAGTAAGTTAGTCCATCTCAGAACTTCACCGCGGCATAACGCTGCCCTTCTCCAGGTCTTCTGTAGAAGAGAGCGAGTCGGGTAGTAGTCAGTCGCCTTTATATTTAGCAGGAGTGTCAAGATCACACTTCTATATTTCTCAAATCATTATATACTTATACTCTGTCCACGATTTCGGGTCTTCTGTAGAAGAGAGTGAATCGTTATCAAAATAAAGTATCAAGCCTATATTAAAGGTGAATTATAAAGTTATAAAAGTATCAAGTCAAACAATATCAAAGTGGAATATAAAGTCATATAAAGACTTCTGAAAATCGAGAACATAGATTACGACGTAATAATTATAATAAATAAGAAGGATTGTAAAAAACCAATTCGACGCTCAAACAAACGAAAGACACCTCTCCGATAAGGTAACTAAACGATTTATATTAATGATTACAATGTTAACGGAATTGATCACGAATGTAACGAATGTACTCAACTAACCACATTGCATTTATATTCCATAAATATATCTCAATTGTGTGCATAAAGTTGGACCTTGTACTTCTTTATTCAGTAGAAACTAAACTATTCAAATCACCTAGTCGGAACTAACAAGATCTCTCGAGGTCTTACAGCGAACATTCCCACTCCCCTATTGATCGATCGTTTAAAATATCGATTAGGATTAATAAATAGAGTCAACGTTTACCGCTCGACGTTTGATTCGAATTTTCGCGCGCCTTCGGACGTAACAAGATAATGATAGAGAGCGAGAGAATCATGGAGAGAGGGAGAGAATGATGGAGAGAATGATGGAGAGAATGATGGAGAAAATAATGGAGAGAATGATGGAGAGAATGATGGAGAGAATGATGGAGAGAATGATGGAGAGAATGATGGAGAGAATGATGGAGAGAATGATGGAGAGAATGATGGAGAGAATGATGGAGAGAATGATGGAGAAAATGATGGAGAGAATGATAAAGAGAATGATAGAGAGAATGGTGGAGAGAATGATAGAGAGAATGATAGATAGAATGATAGAGAGAGACAATGATAGAGACAGAATGATAGAGAGAAAGAATGATAGAGAGAGACAGAGAGACAGAATGATAGAGGAAATAATGATAGGGAGAGAGAATGAAAGAGAGAATGATAGGGAGAGAGAGAGAGAGGGAGAGAATGATGGGAGAGCGAGACAATGATGGGAGAGAGAGAGAGAATGATAGAAGGATAGAGAGAATGATAGAGAGAGAAAATGATAGACAGGAAGAATGATAGCGAGAACGTTCACGAGAATGATAGAGAGAGAGAGAGCGAGAATGATAGAGGGAGAGAGAGAATGATAGAGAGATAAAATGATAGAGAGACAGAATTATAGAGAGAGAGAGAATGATAGTTAGAGAGAATGATGGGGAGAGAGAGAATGATAGTGAGAGAGAATGATGGCGAGAGAAAGAGAGAGGATGATGGGAGAAGGATTGATAGAGAGAGAGAATGATAGTGAGAGCGAATGATAGAGAGAGAGAATGATAGAGAGAGAGAATTACAGAGAGAGAGAGAGAGAATGATAGAGACAGAAAATGATAGAGACAAAGAATGATAGAGATAGAGAATGAGAGAGAGAATAATAGAGAGGCAGAGAGACAGAGATCTCGTGATCTGGTGATCTCGTGATCTCGTGATCTCGTCGTCGTCATCGTCATCTCGTCATCTCATCATCATCTTGTTATCTCGTCATCTCATCATCATCTTGTCAACTCGTCATCTCGTCATCTCGTCATCTCGTCATCTCGTCATCTCGGCATCTCGTCATCTCGTCAACTCGACATCCCGTCACCTAATCATTATCTAGTCATCTCATCGTCATCTCGTCATCTCGTCATCTCGTCATCTCGTCATCTCGTCATCTCGTCATCTCGTCATCTCGTCATCTCGTCGTCTCGTCATCTCGTCATCTCGTCATCTCGTCATCTCGTCATCTCGTCATCTCGTCATCACGTCATCCCATTATCTCGCTATCTCCTCATGTCATCATCTCGTCATCTCGTCATCTCGTCATCTCGCTATCTCCTCATCTCGTCATCTCCTCATCTCGTCATCTCCTCATCTCGTCATCTCTTCATTTCGTCATCTCGTCATCTCGTCATCTCGTCATCTCGTCATCTCATCATCTCGTTATCTCGTAAACTCGTCATCTCATCATCTCGTCATCTCGTCATCTCGTCTTTATAAAAATAAAGTTTGTATAAAAATAAATATTGTTATTGATTATTTTCCTCTCTGCTACTTAAGCTCTCCCCCTCCCAATTTCTCAAGAGAGAGAGGGAGTGAGACAGAATGATAGAGACAGAGAATTATACAGAGAGAGAAGGATAGAGAGAAAGAATGTTAGTGAGAGAGAATGATAGAAAGAGAATGATGGAGCCAGAGAATGATGGAGAGAGAGAGAGAATTATAGCGAGAGAGAATGATAGTGAGAGAGAATGATGGAGAGAATGATGAAGAGAATGATAGAGAGAATGATGGAGAGAATGATGGAGAGAATAATGGAGAGAATGATGGAGAAAATGATGGAGAGAATGATGGAGAGAATGATAGAGAGAATGATAGAGAGAACGATAGAGAGAGAATGATAGAGAGAGAATGATAGAGGGGGAGAGAATGATAGAAACAGAATGATAGAGGAAAGAATGATAGGGAGAGAGAATAATAGAGAAAATGATAGGGAGAGGGAGAGAGAGGGAGAGAATGATGGGAGAGAGAGAGACAATGATGGGAGAGAGAGAGAGAGAATGATAGAGAGAGAAAATGATAGAGAGAAAGAATGATAGCGAGAACGATCGCGAGAATGATAGAGAGAGAGAGCGAGAATGATAGAGGGAGAGAGAGAATGATAGAGAGATAAAATGATAGAGAGCTAGAATTATAGAGAGAGAGAGAATGTTAGAGAGAGAGAATGATAGTTAGAGAGTATGATGGGGAGAGAGAGAATGATAGAGACAGAGAATGACAGAGAGAAAGAATGATAGAGATAGAGAATGAGTGAGGGAGAAAAAACGATAGAGAGAGAGAGAGAGAGAGAGAGAATGATGGGAGAGAGAATGATAGTGACAGAGAATGATAGAGACGCAGAATGATAGATAAAAAGAATAATAGAGATAGAGAATAATGGAGCGAGAGAAAGAGAGAATGATAGAGGGAGAGAGAATGATAGAGTCCGAAAATGATAGGGAGAAAGAATGATAGAGAGAGACAATTATAGAGAGAGAGATTGATTGTGAGAAAGAATGATAGAGAGAGAGAGAGAGAAGCAATGATGGGAGAGTGAGAGTGAGCATCATAGAGGGAGAGAGAATGATAGAGAGAGAGAATGATAAAGAGAGAGAATGATAGTGAGAGAGAATGATAGAGAGAGAGTGAAAACGAGAGGGAGAGGATGATAGCGAGAGAAAGAGAGAGGATGATGGGAGAGAGATTGATAGAGAGAGAGAATAATAGTGCGAGAGAATGATAGAGACAAAAAATGATAGAGAGAAACAATGATAGAGAGAGAGAATGATAGAGGGAGAGAGAGAATGATAGAGAGATAAAATGATAGAGAGAGAGAATTACAGAGAGAGAGAGACAGAATGATAGTTAGAGAGAATGATAGAGTCAGAGAATGATAGAGACAAAGGATGATAGAGATAGAGAATGAGAGAGAGAATAATAGAGAGGCAGAGAGACAGAGATCTCGTGATCTCGTGATCTCGTGATCTCGTGATCTCGTGATCTCGTGATCTCGTCGTCGTCATCGTCATCTCGTGATCTCATAATCATCTTGTCATCTCGTCATCTCGTTATCTCATCATCATCTTGTCATCTCGTCATCTCGTCATTTCGGCATTTCGTCATTTCGTCATCGCGTCATCTCGTCATCTCGTCATCCCGTCATCTGGTCATCTCGTCATCTCGTCATCTCGTCATCTCGTCGTCTCGTCATCTCGTCTTCTCGTCATCTCGTCATCTCGTCATCTCGTCATCTCGTCACCCCGTCATCTCGTCATCTCGTCATCTCGTCATCTCCTCATCTCGTCATCTCGTCATCTCGTCATTTCGTCATCCCGTCATATCGTCATCCCGTCATCTCGCCACCTTATCATCATCTAGTCGTCTCATCATCATCTGGTAATCTCGTCATCTCATCATCTCGTCATCTCGTTATTTCGTCATCCCGTCATTTCGTCATCCCATCATCTCGCCGCTTAATCATCATCGCGTCATCTCGTCATCTCGTCATCCCGTCATCTGGTCATCTCGTCATCTCGTCATCTCGTCATCTCGTCGTCTCGTCATCTCGTCTTCTCGTCATCTCGTCATCTCGTCATCTCGTCATCTCGTCACCCCGTCATCTCGTCATCTCGTCATCTCGTCATCTCCTCATCTCGTCATCTCGTCATCTCGTCATTTCGTCATCCCGTCATATCGTCATCCCGTCATCTCGCCACCTTATCATCATCTAGTCGTCTCATCATCATCTGGTAATCTCGTCATCTCATCATCTCGTCATCTCGTTATTTCGTCATCCCGTCATTTCGTCATCCCATCATCTCGCCGCTTAATCATCATCTGGTCATCTCGCCGTGTCGTCATCTCGTCATCTCGTCATCTCGTCATCTCTTCATCTCGTCATCTCGTCATCTCGTCATCTCGTCATCTCGTCATCTCGTCATCTCGTCTTCTCGTCATCTCGTCATTATCTCGTCATCTCATTATCATCTCGTCTTCCCGTCATCATCATCTCGTCTTCTCGTCATCTCGGCATTTCGTCATCTCGTCATCTCGTCATCTCGTCATCTCGTCATCTCGTCATCTGGTCATCTCGTCATCTCGTCATCTCGCCATCTCGTCATCTCGTCGTCTCGTCATCTCGTCTTCCCGTCATCTCGTTAGCCCGTCATGTCGTCATCCCGGGATCTCGCGACCTAATCATCATCTCGTCATCTAGTCATCTTGTCATCTCGTCATCTCGTCATCTCGTTATCTCGTTATCTCGGCATCTCGTCATCTCGTCATCTCGTCATCTCGTCATCTCGTCATCTCGTCATCTCGTCATCTCGTCATCTCGTCATTCCGTCATCTCGTTATCCCGTCATCTCGTCATCCCGAGATCTCGCCACCTAATCATCATCTCGTCATCTAGTCATCTCGTCATCTCGTCATCTCGTCATCTCGTCATCTCGTCATCTCGTCATCTCGTCATCTCGTCATCTCGTCATCTCGTCATCTCGTCATCTCGTCATCTCGTCATCTCGTCATCTCGTCATCTCGTCATCTCGTCATCTCATTATCATCTCGTCTTCCCGTCGTCATCAGCTCGTCTTCTCGTCATCTCGTCATCTCGTCATCTCGTCATCTCGTCATCTCGTCATCCCGTCATCTCGTTATCCCGTCATCTCATCATCCCGGGATCTCGCCACCTAATCATCATCTCGTCATCTAGTCATCTCGTCATCTCGTCATCTCGTCATCTCGTCTTCTCGTCATCTCGTCATTATCTCGTCAAACCATTATCATCTCGTCTTCTCGTCATCTCGTCATTATCTCGTCATCTCATTATCATCTCGGCTTCCCGTCATCATCATCTCATCATCTCGTCATTTCGCATCTCGTCATCTCGTAATCTCGTCATCTCGTTATCTCGTCATTTCGTCATCTCGTCATCTCGTCATCTCGTCATCTCGTCAGCTCGTCATCTCGTCATCTCGTCATCATCTTGTCATCTCGTCATCTCGTCATCTCGTCATCTCATCATCATCGCGTCATCTCGTCATCTCGTCATCTCGTCATCTCGTCACCTCGTCGTCCCGTCATCTCGTCACCCCGTCATCTCGTCATCTCGTCATCCCGTCATTTCGTCATCTCGTCATCCCGTCATCTCGTCATCCCGTCATACCGTTATCTCGTCACCCCGTCATCTCGTCATCTCGTCATCCCGTCATCTCGTCATCTCGTCATCTCGTCATCCCGTCATCTCGTCATCCCGTCATCCCATCATCTCGTCATCTCGTCATCCCGTCATCTCGTCATCCCGTCATACCGTCATCTCGTCATCTCGTCATCCCGTCATCTCGTCATACCGACATCTCGTCATCCCGTCATCTCGTCATCCCGTAATCCCGTCATCTCGTCACCCCGTCATCTCGTCATCCCGTCATCTCGTCATCTCGTCATCTTGTCATCCCGTCATCTCGTCATCCCGTCATCTCGACATCTCGACATCCCGTCATCTCGTCATCTTGTAATCTCGTCAGCCCGTCATCTCGTCGTCCCGTCATCTCGTAATCTCGTCATCTCGTAATCTCGTCATCTCGTTATCTCGTCATCTCGTCATCTCGTCATCTCGTCATCTCGTCATCTCGTCATCTCGTCATCTCGTCATCTCGTCATCTCGTCATCCCGTCATCTGGTCATCTCGTCATCTCGTCATCTCGTCATCTCGTCGGCTCGTCATCTCGTCATCTCGTCATCTCGTCATTTCGTCATCTCATCATCTCGTCATCGCGTCATCTCGTCTTCTCGTCATCTCGTCATCTCGTCATCTCGTCGTCTCATCATCATCTGGTAATCTCGTCATCTCATCATCTCGTCATCTCGTTATTTCGTCATCCCGTCATTTCGTCATCCCATCATCTCGCCGCTTAATCATCATCTGGTCATCTCGTCGTCCCGTCATCTCGTCACCCCGTCATCTCGTCATCTCGTCATCCCGTCATTTCGTCATCTCGTCATCCCGTCATACCGTCATCTCGTCACCCCGTCATCTCGTCATCTCGTCATCTCGTCATCCCGTCATCTCGTCATCTCGTCATCTCGTCATCTCGTCATCCCGTCATCTCGTCATCCCGTCATCCCATCATCTCGTCATCTCGTCATCCCGTCATCTCGTCATCCCGTCATACCGTCATCTCGTCATCCCGTCATCTCGTCATCCCGTCATCTCGTCATACCGACATCTCGTCATCCCGTCATCTCGTCATCCCGTCATCCCGTCATCTCGTCACCCCGTCATCTCGTCATCCCGTCATCTCGACATCTCGACATCCCGTCATCTCGTCATCCCGTAATCTCTTCAGCCCGTCATCTCGTCGTCCCGTCATCTCGTAATCTCGTCATCTCGTAATCTCGTCATCTCGTTATCTCGTCATCTCGTCATCTCGTCATCTCGTCATCTTGTCATCTCGTCATCTCGTGATCTCGTCATCTCGTCATCTCGTCATCTCGACATCTCGTCATATCGTCCTTTCGTCATCTCGTCATCTCGTCATCTCGTCATTTCGTCATCTCATCATCTCGTCATCACGGCATCTCGTTAACTCGTCATCTCGTAATCTCGTCATCCCGTCATCTCGTCACCCAGTCTTCTCGTCATCTCGTAATCTCGTCATCTCGTCATCTGGTCATCTGGCTATCTGGTCATCCAGTCATCTGGTCATCTGGTTATCTGGTCATCTCGTCATCATCTCGTCACCATCTGGTCATCATCTCGTCATCATCTCGTCATCATCTCGTCATCATCTCGTCATCATCTTGTCATCATCTCGTCATCATCTCGTCATCATCTCGTCATCATCTCGTCATCATCTCGTTATCATCTCGTCATCATCTCGTCATCATCTCGTCATCTGGTCATCTGATCATCTCGTCATCATCTCGTCATCATCTCGTTATCTTGTCATCTCTTCATCTCGTCATCTCGTTATCTCGTCATCTGGTCATCTGGCTATCTGGTCATCCAGTCATCTGGTCATCCGGTTATCTGGTTATCTCGTCATCATCTCGTCACCATCTGGTCATCATCTCGTCATCATCTCGTCATCATCTCGTCATCATCTCGTCATCATCTCGTCATCATCTCGTCATCTGGTCATCTGGTCATCTCGTCATCATCTCGTCATCATCTCGTCATCATCTCGTCATCATCTCGTCATCATCTCGTCATCATCTCGTCATCATCTCGTCATCATCTCGTCATCATCTCGTCATCATCTCGTCATCATCTCGTCATCATCTCGTCATCATCTCGTCATCATCTCGTCATCATCTTGTCATCATCTCGTCATCATCTCGTCCTCATCTCGTCATCATCTCGTCATCTTGTCATCTCGTCATCTCGTCATCTCGTCATCTTGTCATCTGGCTATCTGGTCATCCAGTCATCTGGTCATCCGGTTATCTGGTTATCTCGTCATCATCTCGTCACCATCTGGTCATCATCTCGTCATCATCTCGTCAGCATCTCGTCATCATCTTGTCATCATCTCGTCATCACGTCGTCATCATCTCGTCATCATCTCGTCATCATCTCGTCATCATCTCGTCATCATCTCGTCATCATCTCGTCATCATCTCGTCATCATCTCGTCATCATCTCGTCATCATCTCGTCATCATCCGGTCATCATCTGGTCATCATCTCGTCATCATCTCGTCATCATTTCGTCATCGACTCGTCATCATCTCGTCATCATCTCGTCATCATCTCGTCATTATCTCGTCATCATCTCGTCATCATCTCGTCATCTTGTCATCTCGTCATCTCGTCATCTGGTCATCTGGCTATCTGGTCATCCAGTCATCTGGTCATCTGGTTATCTGGTCATCTGGTCATCTCGTCATCATCTCGTCACCATCTGGTCATCATCTCGTCATCATCCCGTCATCATCTCGTCATCTGGTCATCTGGTCATCTCGTCATCATCTCGTCATCATCTCGTCATCATCTCGTCATCATCTCGTCATCATCTCGTCATCATCTCGTCATCATCTCGTCATCATCTCGTCATCATGTCGTCATCGTCTCGTCATCATTTCGTCATCATCTCGTCATCATCTCGTCATCATCTCGTCATCATCTCGTCATCATCTCGTCATCATCTCGTCATCATCTCGTCATCATCTCGTCATCATCTCGTCGTCATCTCGTCATCATCTCGTCATCATCTCGTCATCATCTCGTCATCATCTCGTCATCGTCTCGGCATCATCCCGTCATCATGTCGCCATCATCTCGTCATCATCTCGTCATCATCTGTTCATCATCTGGTCATCATCACGTCATCATCTCGTCATCATCTCGTCATCATCTCGTCATCATCTCGTCGTCATCTGGTCATCTGGTCATCTCGTCATCATCTCGTCATCGTCTTGGCATCAACCCGTCATGATCTAGTCATCATCTCGTCATAATTTTGTCATCATCTCGTCATCATGTCACCATCATCTCGTCATCATCTCGTCATCATCTCGTCATCATCTCGTCATCGTCTCGGCATCATCCCGTCATCATCTGGTCATCATCTCGTCATCATTTTGTCATCATCTCGTCATCATGTCGCCATCATCTCGTCATCATCTCGTCATCATCTCGTCATCATCTCGTCATCATCTCGTCATCATCTCGTCATCACGTCGTCATCATCTCGTCATCATCTCGTCGTCATCTGGTCATCTGGTCATCTCGTCATCATCTCGTCGTCATCTCGTCATCATTTCGTCATCATCTCGTCATCATCTCGATATCATCTCGTCATCATCTCGTCATCATCTCGTCATCATCTCGTCATCATCTGGTCATCATCTATTCATCATCTGGTCATCATCTGGTCATCATCTCGTCATCATCTCGTCATCATCTCGTCATCATCTCGTCGTCATCTGGTCATCTGGTCATCTCGTCATCATCTCGTCATCATCTCGTCATCATCTCGTCATCATCTCGTCATCATCTCGTCATCATCTTGTCATCATCTCGTCATCATCTCGCCATCATCTCGTCATCATCTCGTCATCTGGTCATCCGGTCATCTGGTCATCTGGTCATCTGGTCATCTGTTCATCTGGTCATCTGGTCATCTGTTCATCTGGTCATCTGGTCATCTGGTCATCTGGTCGTCATCTCGTCATCATCTCGTCATAATCTCGTTATCATCTTGTCATCATCTCGTCATCATCTCGTCATCATCTCGTCATCATCTCGTCATCATCTCGTCATCATCTCGTCATCATCTCGTCATCATCTCGGCATCATATCGCCATCATCTCGTCATCATCTCGTCATCATCTGGTCATCATCCGGTCATCATCTGGTCATCATCTCGTCATCATTTCGTCATCGACTCGTCATCATCTCGTCATCATCTCGTCATCATCTCGTCATCATCTCGTCATTATCTCGTCATCATCTCGTCATCATCTCGTCATCATCTCATCATCTCGTCATCATCTTGTCATCATCTCGTCATCATCTCGTCATCATCTCGTCATTATCTCGTCATCATCTCGTCATCATCTCGTCATCATCTCGTCATCATCTCGTCATCATCTCGTCATCATCGCGTCATCATCTCGTCATCATCTCGTCATCATCTCGTCATCATCTCGTCATCGACTCGTCATCATCTCGTCATCATCTCGTCATCATCTCGTCATCATCTCGTCATCATCTCGTCATCATCTCGTCATCATCTTGTCATCATCTCGTCATCATCTCGTCATCATCTCGTCATCATCTTGTCATCATCTCGTCATCATCTCGTCATCATCTCGTCATCATTTCGTCATCATCTCGTCATCATCTTGTCATCATCTCGTCATCATCTCGTCATCATCTCGTCATCATCTCGTCATCATCTCGTCATCATCTTGTCATCATCTCGTCATCACGTCGTCATCATCTCATCATCATCTCGTCGTCATCTGGTCATCTGGTCATCTCGTCATCATCTCGTGATCATCTCGTCATCATCTCGTCATCGTCTCGGCATCGTCTCGGCATCATCCCGTCATCATCTAGTCATCATCTCGTCATCATCTCGTCATCATCTCGTCATCATCTCGTCATCATCTCGTCATCATCTCGTCATCATCTCGTCATCATCTGGTCATCATCTATTCATCATCTGGTCATCATCTGGTCATCATCTCGTCATCATCTCGTCATCATCTCGTCATCATCTCGTCATCATCTCGTCGTCATCTGGTCATCTGGTCATCTCGTCATCATCTCGTCATCATCTCGTCATCGTCTCAGCATCGTCTCGGCATCATCTTGTTATCATCTCGTCATCATCTCGTCATCATCTCGTCATCATCTTGTCATCACCTCGTCATCATCTCGTCATCATCATGTCATCATCTTGTCATCATCTCGTCATCATCTCGTCATCATCTCGTCATCATCTCGTCATCATCTCGTCATCATCTTGTCATCATCTCGTCATCATCTCGTCATCATCTCGTCATCATCTCGTCATCTGGTCATCTGTCCATCTGGTCATCTGGTCATCTGGTCATCTGGTCATCTGGTCATCTGTTCATCTGGTCATCTGGTCATCTGGTCATCTGGTCATCTGGTCATCTGGTCATCTGGTCATCTGGTCATCATCTTGTCATCATCTCGTCATCATCTCGTCATCATCTCGTCATCTTGTCATCTCGTCATCTCGTCGTCTCGTCATCTCGTCATCTGGTCATCTGGCTTTCTGGTCATCCAGTCATCTGGTCATCTGGTTATCTGGTCATCTGGTCATCTCGTCATCATCTCGTCATTATCTCGTCATCATCTCGTCACCATCTGGTCATCATCTCGTCATCATCTCGACATCATCTCGTCATCTGGTCATCTGGTCATCTCGTCATCATCTCGTCATCATCTCGTCATCATCTCGTCATCATCTTGTCATCATCTCGTCATCATCTCGTCATCATCTCGTCATCATCTCGTCATCATCTCGTCATCACGTCGTCATCATCTCATCATCATCTCGTCGTCATCTGGTCATCTGGTCATCTCGTCATCATCTCGTGATCATCTCGTCATCATCTCGTCATCGTCTCGGCATCGTCTCGGCATCATCCCGTCATCATCTAGTCATCATCTCGTCATCATCTCGTCATCATCTCGTCATCATCTCGTCATCATCTCGTCATCATCTCGTCATCATCTCGTCATCGTCTCGGCATCGTCTCGGCATCATCCCGTCATCATCTAGTCATCATCTCGTCATCATCTCGTCATCATCTCGTCATCATCTCGTCATCATCGCGTCATCATCTCGTCATCATCTCGTCATCATCTCGTCATCGTCTCGGCATCATCCCGTCATCATCTCGTCATCATGTCGCCATCATCTCGTCATCATCTCGTCATCATCTCGTCGTCATCTCGTCAACATCTCGTCATCATCTCGTCATCATCTCGTCATTATCTCGTCATCATCTCGTCATCATCTCGTCATCATCTCGTCATCATCTCGTCATCATCTCGTCATCATCTCGTCATCATCTCGTCATCATCTCGTCATCATCTCGTCATCATCTTGTCATCATCTCGTCATCATCTCGTCATCATCTCGTCATCATCTCGTCATCATCTCGTCATCATCTCGTCATCATCTTGTCATCATCTCGTCATCATCTCGTCATCATCTTGTCATCATCTCGTCATCATCTCGTCATCATCTCGTCATCATCTCGTCATCTGGTCATCTGTCCATCTGGTCATCTGGTCATCTGGTCATCTGGTCATCTGGTCATCTGTTCATCTGGTCATCTGGTCATCTGTTCATCTGGTCATCTGGTCATCTGGTCATCTGGTCATCATCTCGTCATCATCTCGTCATAATCTCGTTATCATCTTGTCATCATCTCGTCATCATCTCGTCATCATCTCGTCATCATCTCGTCATCATCTCGTCATCATCTCGTCATCATCTCGGCATCATATCGCCATCATCTCGTCATCATCTCGTCATCATCTGGTCATCATCCGGTCATCATCTGGTCATCATCTCGTCATCATTTCGTCATCGACTCGTCATCATCTCGTCATCATCTCGTCATCATCTCGTCATCATCTCGTCATTATCTCGTCATCATCTCGTCATCATCTCGTCATCATCTCATCATCTCGTCATCATCTTGTCATCATCTCGTCATCATCTCGTCATCATCTCGTCATTATCTCGTCATCATCTCGTCATCATCTCGTCATCATCTCGTCATCATCTCGTCATCATCTCGTCATCATCGCGTCATCATCTCGTCATCATCTCGTCATCATCTCGTCATCATCTCGTCATCGACTCGTCATCATCTCGTCATCATCTCGTCATCATCTCGTCATCATCTCGTCATCATCTCGTCATCATCTTGTCATCATCTCGTCATCACGTCGTCATCATCTCATCATCATCTCGTCGTCATCTGGTCATCTGGTCATCTCGTCATCATCTCGTGATCATCTCGTCATCATCTCGTCATCGTCTCGGCATCGTCTCGGCATCATCCCGTCATCATCTAGTCATCATCTCGTCATCATCTCGTCATCATCTCGTCATCATCTCGTCATCATCTCGTCATCATCTCGTCATCATCTCGTCATCGTCTCGGCATCGTCTCGGCATCATCCCGTCATCATCTAGTCATCATCTCGTCATCATCTCGTCATCATCTCGTCATCATCTCGTCATCATCGCGTCATCATCTCGTCATCATCTCGTCATCATCTCGTCATCGTCTCGGCATCATCCCGTCATCATCTCGTCATCATGTCGCCATCATCTCGTCATCATCTCGTCATCATCTCGTCGTCATCTCGTCAACATCACGTCATCATCTCGTCATCATCTCGTCATTATCTCGTCATCATCTCGTCATCATCTCGTCATCATGTCGTCATCATCGCGTCATCATCTCGTCATCATCTCGTCATCATCTCGTCATCATCTCGTCATCATCTCGTCATCATCTTGTCATCATCTGGTCATCATCTGGTCATCTCGTCATCATCTTGTCATCATCTCGTCATCATCTCGTCATCATCTCGTCATCATCGCGTCATCATCTCGTCATCATCTCGTCATCATCTCGTCATCGACTCGTCATCATCTCGTCATCATCTCGTCATCATCTCGTCGTCATCTCGTCAACATCTCGTCATCATCTCGTCATCATCTCGTCATTATCTCGTCATCATCTCGTCATCATCTCGTCATCATGTCGTCATCATCGCGTCATCATCTCGTCATCATCTCGTCATCATCTCGTCATCATCTCGTCATCATCTCGTCATCATCTCGTCATCATCTCGTCATCACGTCGTCATCATCTCATCATCATCTCGTCGTCATCTGGTCATCTGGTCATCTCATCATCATCTCGTGATCATCTCGTGATCATCTCGTCATCGTCTCGGCATCGTCTCGGCATCATCCCGTCATCATCTAGTCATCATCTCGTCATCATCTCGTCATCATCTCGTCATCATCTCGTCATCATCTCGTCATCATCTCGTCATCATCTCGTCATCGTCTCGGCATCGTCTCGGCATCATCCCGTCATCATCTAGTCATCATCTCGTCATCATCTCGTCATCATCTCGTCATCATCTCGTCATCATCGCGTCATCATCTCGTCATCATCTCGTCATCATCTCGTCATCGTCTCGGCATCATCCCGTCATCATCTCGTCATCATGTCGCCATCATCTCGTCATCATCTCGTCATCATCTCGTCAACATCTCGTCATCATCTCGTCATCATCTCGTCATTATCTCGTCATCATCTCGTCATCATCTCGTCATCATGTCGTCATCATCGCGTCATCATCTCGTCATCATCTCGTCATCATCTCGTCATCATCTCGTCATCATCTCGTCATCATCTCGTCATCATCTGGTCATCATCTGGTCATCTCGTCATCATCTTGTCATCATCTCGTCATCATCTCGTCATCATCTCGTCATCATCGCGTCATCATCTCGTCATCATCTCGTCATCATCTCGTCATCGACTCGTCATCATCTCGTCATCATCTCGTCATCATCTCGTCATCATCTCGCCATCATCTCGTCATCATCTTGTCATCATCTCGTCATCATCTCGTCATCATCATGTCATCATCTTGTCATCATCTCGTCATCATCTCGTAATCATCTCGTCATCATCTCGTCATCATCTCGTCATCATCTTGTCATCATCTCGTCATCATCTCGTCATCATCTCGTCATCATCTCGTCATTATCTCGTCATCATCTCGTCATCATCTCGTCATCATCTCATCATCTCGTCATCATCTTGTCATCATCTCGTCATCATCTCGTCATCATCTCGTCATTATCTCGTCATCATCTCGTCATCATCTCGTCATCATCTCGTCATCATCTCGTCATCATCTCGTCATCATCGCGTCATCATCTCGTCATCATCTCGTCATCATCTCGTCATCATCTCGTCATCGACTCGTCATCATCTCGTCATCATCTCGTCATCATCTCGTCATCATCTCGTCATCATCTCGTCATCATCTCGTCATCATCTTGTCATCATCTCGTCATCATCTCGTCATCATCTCGTCATCATCTTGTCATCATCTCGTCATCATCTCGTCATCATCTCGTCATCATTTCGTCATCATCTCGTCATCATCTTGTCATCATCTCGTCATCATCTCGTCATCATCTCGTCATCATCTCGTCATCATCTTGTCATCATCTCGTCATCACGTCGTCATCATCTCATCATCATCTCGTCGTCATCTGGTCATCTGGTCATCTCGTCATCATCTCGTGATCATCTCGTCATCATCTCGTCATCGTCTCGGCATCGTCTCGGCATCATCCCGTCATCATCTAGTCATCATCTCGTCATCATCTCGTCATCATCTCGTCATCATCTCGTCATCATCTCGTCATCATCTCGTCATCATCTCGTCATCATCTGGTCATCATCTATTCATCATCTGGTCATCATCTGGTCATCATCTCGTCATCATCTCGTCATCATCTCGTCATCATCTCGTCATCATCTCGTCGTCATCTGGTCATCTGGTCATCTCGTCATCATCTCGTCATCATCTCGTCATCGTCTCAGCATCGTCTCGGCATCATCTTGTTATCATCTCGTCATCATCTCGTCATCATCTCGTCATCATCTTGTCATCACCTCGTCATCATCTCGTCATCATCATGTCATCATCTTGTCATCATCTCGTCATCATCTCGTCATCATCTCGTCATCATCTCGTCATCATCTCGTCATCATCTTGTCATCATCTCGTCATCATCTCGTCATCATCTCGTCATCATCTCGTCATCTGGTCATCTGTCCATCTGGTCATCTGGTCATCTGGTCATCTGGTCATCTGGTCATCTGGTCATCTGGTCATCTGGTCATCTGGTCATCTGGTCATCATCTTGTCATCATCTCGTCATCATCTCGGCATCATCTCGCCATCATCTCGTCATCATCTCGTCATCATCTCGTCATCTTGTCATCTCGTCATCTCGTCGTCTCGTCATCTCGTCATCTGGTCATCTGGCTTTCTGGTCATCCAGTCATCTGGTCATCTGGTTATCTGGTCATCTGGTCATCTCGTCATCATCTCGTCATTATCTCGTCATCATCTCGTCACCATCTGGTCATCATCTCGTCATCATCTCGACATCATCTCGTCATCTGGTCATCTGGTCATCTCGTCATCATCTCGTCATCATCTCGTCATCATCTCGTCATCATCTCGTCATCATCTCGTCATCATCTCGTCATCATCTCGTCATCATCTCGTCATCATCTCGTCATCATCTCGTCATCATCTCGTCATCATCTCGTCATCATCTCGTCATCGTCTCGGCATCGTCTCGGCATCATCCCGTCATCATCTAGTCATCATCTCGTCATCATCTCGTCATCATCTCGTCATCATCTCGTCATCATCTCGTCATCATCTCGGCATCATCTCGTCATCATCGCGTCATCATCTCGTCATCATCTCGTCATCATCTCGTCATCATCTCGTCATCGACTCGTCATCATCTCGTCATCATCTCGTCATCATCTCGTCATCATCTCGTCATCATCTCGTCATCATCTCGTCATCATCTTGTCATCATCTCGTCATCATCTCGTCATCATCTCGTCATCATCTTGTCATCATCTCGTCATCATCTCGTCATCATCTCGTCATCATCTCGTCATCATCTCGTCATCATCTTGTCATCATCTCGTCATCATCTCGTCATCATCTCGTCATCATCTCGTCATCATCTCGTCATCATCTTGTCATCATCTCGTCATCACGTCGTCATCATCTCATCATCATCTCGTCGTCATCTGGTCATCTGGTCATCTCGTCATCATCTCGTGATCATCTCGTCATCATCTCGTCATCATCTCGTCATCATCTCGTCATCATCTCGTCATCATCTCGTCATCGTCTCGGCATCGTCTCGGCATCATCCCGTCATCATCTAGTCATCATCTCGTCATCATCTCGTCATCATCTCGTCATCATCTCGGCATCATCCCGTCATCATCTCGTCGTCATCTCGTCAACATCTCGTCATCATCTCGTCATCATCTCGTCATTATCTCGTCATCATCTCGTCATCATCTCGTCATCATGTCGTCATCATCGCGTCATCATCTCGTCATCATCTCGTCATCATCTCGTCATCATCTCGTCATCATCTCGTCATCATCTCGTCATCATCTCGTCATCATCTCGTCATCATCTCGTCATCATCTCGTCATCATCTTGTCATCATCTCATCATCATCTCGTCATCATCTCGTCATCATCTCGTCATCATCTCGTCATCATCTCGTCATCATCTTGTCATCATCTCGTCATCATCTCGTCATCATCTTGTCATCATCTCGTTATCATCTCGTCATCATCTCGTCATCATCTCGTCATCTGGTCATCTGTCCATCTGGTCATCTGGTCATCTGGTCATCTGGTCATCTGGTCATCTGTTCATCTGGTCATCTGGTCATCTGTTCATCTGGTCATCTGGTCATCTGGTCATCTGGTCATCATCTCGTCATAATCTCGTTATCATCTTGTCATCATCTTGTCATCATCTCGTCATCATCTCGTCATCATCTCGTCATCATCTCGTCATCATCGCGTCATCATCTTGTCATCATCTCGTCATCATCTCGTCATCATCTCGTCATTATCTCGTCATCATCTCGTCATCATCTCGTCATCATCTCGTCATCATCTCGTCATCATCTCGTCATCATCGCGTCATCATCTCGTCATCATCTCGTCATCATCTCGTCATCATCTCGTCATCGACTCGTCATCATCTCGTCATCATCTCGTCATCATCTCGTCATCATCTCGTCATCATCTCGTCATCATCTTGTCATCATCTCGTCATCACGTCGTCATCATCTCATCATCATCTCGTCGTCATCTGGTCATCTGGTCATCTCGTCATCATCTCGTGATCATCTCGTCATCATCTCGTCATCGTCTCGGCATCGTCTCGGCATCATCCCGTCATCATCTAGTCATCATCTCGTCATCATCTCGTCATCATCTCGTCATCATCTCGTCATCATCTCGTCATCATCTCGTCATCATCTCGTCATCGTCTCGGCATCGTCTCGGCATCATCCCGTCATCATCTAGTCATCATCTCGTCATCATCTCGTCATCATCTCGTCATCATCTCGTCATCATCGCGTCATCATCTCGTCATCATCTCGTCATCATCTCGTCATCGTCTCGGCATCATCCCGTCATCATCTCGTCATCATGTCGCCATCATCTCGTCATCATCTCGTCATCATCTCGTCGTCATCTCGTCAACATCTCGTCATCATCTCGTCATCATCTCGTCATTATCTCGTCATCATCTCGTCATCATCTCGTCATCATGTCGTCATCATCGCGTCATCATCTCGTCATCATCTCGTCATCATCTCGTCATCATCTCGTCATCATCTCGTCATCATCTTGTCATCATCTGGTCATCATCTCGTCATCATCTTGTCATCATCTCGTCATCATCTCGTCATCATCTCGTCATCATCGCGTCATCATCTCGTCATCATCTCGTCATCATCTCGTCATCGACTCGTCATCATCTCGTCATCATCTCGTCATCATCTCGTCGTCATCTCGTCAACATCTCGTCATCATCTCGTCATCATCTCGTCATTCTCTCGTCATCATCTCGTCATCATCTCGTCATCATGTCGTCATCATCGCGTCATCATCTCGTCATCATCTCGTCATCATCTCGTCATCATCTCGTCATCATCTCGTCATCATCTCGTCATCATCTGGTCATCATCTGGTCATCTCGTCATCATCTTGTCATCATCTCGTCATCATCTCGTCATCATCTCGTCATCACGTCGTCATCATCTCATCATCATCTCGTCGTCATCTCGTCATCGACTCGTCATCATCTCGTCATCATCTCGTCATCATCTCGTCATCATCTCGTCATCATCTTGTCATCATCTCGTCATCATCTCGTCATCATCATGTCATCATCTTGTCATCATCTCGTCATCATCTCGTAATCATCTCGTCATCATCTCGTCATCATCTCGTCATCATCTTGTCATCATCTCGTCATCATCTCGTCATCATCTCGTCATCATCTCGTCATTATCTCGTCATCATCTCGTCATCATCTCGTCATCATCTCATCATCTCGTCATCATCTTGTAATCATCTCGTTATCATCTCGTCATCATCTCGTCATTATCTCGTCATCATCTCGTCATCATCTCGTCATCATCTCGTCATCATCTCGTCATCATCTCGTCATCATCGCGTCATCATCTCGTCATCATCTCGTCATCATCTCGTCATCATCTCGTCATCGACTCGTCATCATCTCGTCATCATCTCGTCATCATCTCGTCATCATCTCGTCATCATTTCGTCATCATCTCGTCATCATCTTGTCATCATCTCGTCATCATCTCGTCATCATCTCGTCATCATCTCGTCATCATCTCGTCATCATCTTGTCATCATCTCGTCATCACGTCGTCATCATCTCATCATCATCTCGTCGTCATCTGGTCATCTGGTCATCTCGTCATCATCTCGTGATCATCTCGTCATCATCTCGTCATCGTCTCGGCATCGTCTCGGCATCATCCCGTCATCATCTAGTCATCATCTCGTCATCATCTCGTCATCATCTCGTCATCATCTCGTCATCATCTCGTCATCATCTCGTCATCATCTCGTCATCATCTGGTCATCATCTATTCATCATCTGGTCATCATCTGGTCATCATCTCGTCATCATCTCGTCATCATCTCGTCATCATCTCGTCATCATCTCGTCGTCATCTGGTCATCTGGTCATCTCGTCATCATCTCGTCATCATCTCGTCATCGTCTCAGCATCGTCTCGGCATCATCTTGTTATCATCTCGTCATCATCTCGTCATCATCTCGTCATCATCTTGTCATCACCTCGTCATCATCTCGTCATCATCATGTCATCATCTTGTCATCATCTCGTCATCATCTCGTCATCATCTCGTCATCATCTCGTCATCATCTCGTCATCATCTTGTCATCATCTCGTCATCATCTCGTCATCATCTCGTCATCATCTCGTCATCTGGTCATCTGTCCATCTGGTCATCTGGTCATCTGGTCATCTGGTCATCTGGTCATCTGTTCATCTGGTCATCTGGTCATCTGGTCATCTGGTCATCTGGTCATCTGGTCATCTGGTCATCTGGTCATCATCTTGTCATCATCTCGTCATCATCTCGGCATCATCTCGCCATCATCTCGTCATCATCTCGTCATCATCTCGTCATCTTGTCATCTCGTCATCTCGTCGTCTCGTCATCTCGTCATCTGGTCATCTGGCTTTCTGGTCATCCAGTCATCTGGTCATCTGGTTATCTGGTCATCTGGTCATCTCGTCATCATCTCGTCATTATCTCGTCATCATCTCGTCACCATCTGGTCATCATCTCGTCATCATCTCGACATCATCTCGTCATCTGGTCATCTGGTCATCTCGTCATCATCTCGTCATCATCTCGTCATCATCTCGTCATCATCTCGTCATCATCTCGTCATCATCTCGTCATCATCTCGTCATCATCTCGTCATCATCTCGTCATCATCTCGTCATCATCTCGTCATCGTCTCGGCATCGTCTTGGCATCATCCCGTCATCATCTAGTCATCATCTCGTCATCATCTCGTCATCATCTCGTCATCATCTCGTCATCATCTCGTCATCATCTCGGCATCATCTCGTCATCATCGCGTCATCATCTCGTCATCATCTCGTCATCATCTCGTCATCATCTCGTCATCATCTCGTCATCATCTCGTCATCATCTCGTCATCATCTCGTCATCATCTCGTCATCATCTCGTCATCATCTCGTCATCATCTTGTCATCATCTCGTCATCATCTCGTCATCATCTCGTCATCATCTTGTCATCATCTCGTCATCATCTCGTCATCATCTCGTCATCATCTCGTCATCATCTCGTCATCATCTTGTCATCATCTCGTCATCATCTCGTCATCATCTCGTCATCATCTCGTCATCATCTCGTCATCATCTTGTCATCATCTCGTCATCACGTCGTCATCATCTCATCATCATCTCGTCGTCATCTGGTCATCTGGTCATCTCGTCATCATCTCGTGATCATCTCGTCATCATCTCGTCATCATCTCGTCATCATCTCGTCATCATCTCGTCATCATCTCGTCATCATCTCGTCATCGTCTCGGCATCGTCTCGGCATCATCCCGTCATCATCTAGTCATCATCTCGTCATCATCTCGTCATCATCTCGTCATCATCTCGGCATCATCCTGTCATCATCTCGTCGTCATCTCGTCGTCATCTCGTCAACATCTCGTCATCATCTCGTCATTATCTCGTCATCATCTCGTCATCATCTCGTCATCATGTCGTCATCATCGTGTCATCATCTCGTCATCATCTCGTCATCATCTCGTCATCATCTCGTCATCATCTCGTCATCATCTCGTCATCATCTCGTCATCATCTCGTCATCATCTCGTCATCATCTCGTCATCATCTTGTCATCATCTCGTCATCATCTCGTCATCATCTCGTCATCATCTCGTCATCATCTCGTCATCATCTCGTCATCATCTTGTCATCATCTCGTCATCATCTCGTCATCATCTTGTCATCATCTCGTCATCATCTCGTCATCATCTCGTCATCATCTCGTCATCTGGTCATCTGTCCATCTGGTCATCTGGTCATCTGGTCATCTGGTCATCTGGTCATCTGTTCATCTGGTCATCTGGTCATCTGTTCATCTGGTCATCTGGTCATCTGGTCATCTGGTCATCATCTCGTCATCATCTCGTCATAATCTCGTTATCATCTTGTCATCATCTCGTCATCATCTCGTCATCATCTCGTCATCATCTCGTCATCATCTCGTCATCATCTCGTCATCATCTCGTCATCATCTCGGCATCATATCGCCATCATCTCGTCATCATCTCGTCATCATCTGGTCATCATCCGGTCATCATCTGGTCATCATCTCGTCATCATTTCGTCATCGACTCGTCATCATCTCGTCATCATCTCGTCATCATCTCGTCATCATCTCGTCATTATCTCGTCATCATCTCGTCATCATCTCGTCATCATCTCATCATCTCGTCATCATCTTGTCATCATCTCGTCATCATCTCGTCATCATCTCGTCATTATCTCGTCATCATCTCGTCATCATCTCGTCATCATCTCGTCATCATCTCGTCATCATCTCGTCATCATCGCGTCATCATCTCGTCATCACGTCGTCATCATCTCATCATCATCTCGTCGTCATCTGGTCATCTGGTCATCTCGTCATCATCTCGTGATCATCTCGTCATCATCTCGTCATCGTCTCGGCATCGTCTCGGCATCATCCCGTCATCATCTAGTCATCATCTCGTCATCATCTCGTCATCATCTCGTCATCATCTCGTCATCATCTCGTCATCATCTCGTCATCATCTCGTCATCGTCTCGGCATCGTCTCGGCATCATGTCGTCATCATCGCGTCATCATCTCGTCATCATCTCGTCATCATCTCGTCATCATCTCGTCATCATCTCGTCATCATCATGTCATCATCTTGTCATCATGTCGTCATCATCTCGTAATCATCTCGTCATCATCTCGTCATCATCTCGTCATCTGGTCATCTGTCCATCTGGTCATCTGGTCATCTGGTCATCTGGTCATCTGGTCATCTGTTCATCTGGTCATCTGGTCATCTGTTCATCTGGTCATCTGGTCATCTGGTCATCTGGTCATCATCTGGTCATCATCTCGTCATAATCTCGTCATCATCTTGTCATCATCTCGTCATCATCTCGTCATCATCTCGTCATCATCTCGTCATCATCTCGTCATCATCTCGTCATCATCTCGTCATCATCTCGTCATCATCTCGTCATCATCTCGGCATCATATCGCCATCATCTCGTCATCATCTCGTCATCATCTGGTCATCATCCGGTCATCATCTGGTCATCATCTCGTCATCATTTCGTCATCGACTCGTCATCATCTCGTCATCATCTCGTCATCATCTCGTCATCATCTCGTCATTATCTCGTCATCATCTCGTCATCATCTCGTCATCATCTCATCATCTCGTCATCATCTTGTCATCATCTCGTCATCATCTCGTCATCATCTCGTCATTATCTTGTCATCATCTCGTCATCATCTCGTCATCATCTCATCATCTCGTCATCATCTTGTCATCATCTCGTCATCATCTCGGCATCATCTCGCCATCATCTCGTCATCATCTCGTCATCATCTCGTCATCTTGTCATCTCGTCATCTCGTCATCTCGTCATCTCGTCATCTCGTCATCTGGTCATCTGGCTATCTGGTCATCTGGTCATCTCGTCATCATCTCGTCATCACGTCGTCATCATCTCATCATCATCTCGTCGTCATCTGGTCATCTGGTCATCTCGTCATCATCTCGTGATCATCTCGTCATCATCTCGTCATCATCTCGTCATCATCTCGTCATCATCTCGTCATCATCTCGTCATCATCTCGTCATCGTCTCGGCATCGTCTCGGCATCATCCCGTCATCATCTAGTCATCATCTCGTCATCATCTCGTCATCATCTCGTCATCATCTCGGCATCATCCTGTCATCATCTCGTCGTCATCTCGTCGTCATCTCGTCAACATCTCGTCATCATCTCGTCATTATCTCGTCATCATCTCGTCATCATCTCGTCATCATGTCGTCATCATCGTGTCATCATCTCGTCATCATCTCGTCATCATCTCGTCATCATCTCGTCATCATCTCGTCATCATCTCGTCATCATCTCGTCATCATCTCGTCATCATCTCGTCATCATCTCGTCATCATCTTGTCATCATCTCGTCATCATCTCGTCATCATCTCGTCATCATCTCGTCATCATCTCGTCATCATCTCGTCATCATCTTGTCATCATCTCGTCATCATCTCGTCATCATCTTGTCATCATCTCGTCATCATCTCGTCATCATCTCGTCATCATCTCGTCATCTGGTCATCTGTCCATCTGGTCATCTGGTCATCTGGTCATCTGGTCATCTGGTCATCTGTTCATCTGGTCATCTGGTCATCTGTTCATCTGGTCATCTGGTCATCTGGTCATCTGGTCATCATCTCGTCATCATCTCGTCATAATCTCGTTATCATCTTGTCATCATCTCGTCATCATCTCGTCATCATCTCGTCATCATCTCGTCATCATCTCGTCATCATCTCGTCATCATCTCGTCATCATCTCGGCATCATATCGCCATCATCTCGTCATCATCTCGTCATCATCTGGTCATCATCCGGTCATCATCTGGTCATCATCTCGTCATCATTTCGTCATCGACTCGTCATCATCTCGTCATCATCTCGTCATCATCTCGTCATCATCTCGTCATTATCTCGTCATCATCTCGTCATCATCTCGTCATCATCTCATCATCTCGTCATCATCTTGTCATCATCTCGTCATCATCTCGTCATCATCTCGTCATTATCTCGTCATCATCTCGTCATCATCTCGTCATCATCTCGTCATCATCTCGTCATCATCTCGTCATCATCGCGTCATCATCTCGTCATCACGTCGTCATCATCTCATCATCATCTCGTCGTCATCTGGTCATCTGGTCATCTCGTCATCATCTCGTGATCATCTCGTCATCATCTCGTCATCGTCTCGGCATCGTCTCGGCATCATCCCGTCATCATCTAGTCATCATCTCGTCATCATCTCGTCATCATCTCGTCATCATCTCGTCATCATCTCGTCATCATCTCGTCATCATCTCGTCATCGTCTCGGCATCGTCTCGGCATCATGTCGTCATCATCGCGTCATCATCTCGTCATCATCTCGTCATCATCTCGTCATCATCTCGTCATCATCTCGTCATCATCATGTCATCATCTTGTCATCATGTCGTCATCATCTCGTAATCATCTCGTCATCATCTCGTCATCATCTCGTCATCATCTTGTCATCATCTCGTCATCATCTCGTCATCATCTCGTCATCATCTCGTCATCTGGTCATCTGTCCATCTGGTCATCTGGTCATCTGGTCATCTGGTCATCTGGTCATCTGTTCATCTGGTCATCTGGTCATCTGTTCATCTGGTCATCTGGTCATCTGGTCATCTGGTCATCATCTGGTCATCATCTCGTCATAATCTCGTCATCATCTTGTCATCATCTCGTCATCATCTCGTCATCATCTCGTCATCATCTCGTCATCATCTCGTCATCATCTCGTCATCATCTCGTCATCATCTCGTCATCATCTCGTCATCATCTCGGCATCATATCGCCATCATCTCGTCATCATCTCGTCATCATCTGGTCATCATCCGGTCATCATCTGGTCATCATCTCGTCATCATTTCGTCATCGACTCGTCATCATCTCGTCATCATCTCGTCATCATCTCGTCATCATCTCGTCATTATCTCGTCATCATCTCGTCATCATCTCGTCATCATCTCATCATCTCGTCATCATCTTGTCATCATCTCGTCATCATCTCGTCATCATCTCGTCGTCATCTGGTCATCTGGTCATCTCGTCATCATCTCGTCATCATCTCGTCATCGTCTCGGCATCGTCTCGGCATCATCCCGTCATCATCTAGTCATCATCTCGTCATCATTTTGTCATCATCTCGTCATCATCTCGTCATCATCTCATCATCATCTCGTCATCATCTCGTCATCATCTCGTCATCATCTCGGCATCATCCCGTCATCATCTCGTCATCATGTCGCAATCATCTCGTCATCATCTCGTCATCATCTCGTCGTCATCTCGTCAACATCTCGTCATCATCTCGTCATCATCTCGTCATTATCTCGTCATCATCTCGTCATCATCTCGTCATCATGTCGTCATCATCGCGTCATCATCTCGTCATCATCTCGTCATCATCTCGTCATCATCTCGTCATCATCTCGTCATCATCTCGTCATCATCTGGTCATCTCGTCATCATCTTGTCATCATCTCGTCATCATCTCGTCATCATCTCGTCATCATCTCGCCATCATCTCGTCATCATCTCGTCATCATCTCGTCATCATCTCGTCATCATCTCGTCATCGTCTGGTCATCATCTGGTCATCATCTGGTTATCATCACGTCATCATCTCGTCATCATCTCGTCATCATCTCGTCATCATCTCGTCATCATCTCGTCGTCATCTGGTCATCTGGTCATCTCGTCATCATCTCGTCATCGTCTTGGCATCAACCTGTCATGATCTAGTCATCATCTCGTCATAATTTTGTCATCATATCGTCATCATGTCGCCATTATCTCGTCATCATCTCGTCATCATCTCGTCATCATCTCGTCATCGTCTCGGCATCATGCCGTCATCATCTAGTCATCATCTCGTCATCATTTTGTCATCATCTCGTCATCATCTCGTCATCATCTCGTCATCATCTCGTCATTATCTCGTCATCATCTCGTCATCATCTCGTCATCATCTCGTCATCATCGCGTCATCATCTCGTCATCATCTCGTCATCATCTCGTCATCGACTCGTCATCATCTCGTCATCATCTCGTCATCATCTCGTCATCATCTCGTCATCATCTTGTCATCATCTCGTCATCATCTCGTCATTATCTCGTCATCACGTCGTCATCATCTCGTCATCATCTCGTCGTCATCTGGTCATCTGGTCATCTCGTCATCATCTCGTCGTCATCTCGTCATCATTTCGTCATCATCTCGTTATCATCTCGTCATCATCTCGTCATCATCTCGTCATCATCTCGTCATCATCTGGTCATCATCTATTCATCATCTGGTCATCATCTGGTCATCATCTGGTCATCATCTGGTCATCATCTCGTCATCATCTCGTCATCATCTCGTCATCATCTCGTCGTCATCTGGTCATCTGGTCATCTCGTCATCATCTCGTCATCGTCTCGGCATCGTCTCGGCATCATCCCGTCATCATCTAGTCATCATCTCGTCATCATTTTGTCATCATCTCGTCATCATCTCGTCATCATCTCATCATCATCTCGTCATCATCTCGTCATTATCTCGTCATCATCTCGTCATCATCTCGTCATCATCTCGTCATCATCGCGTCATCATCTCGTCATCATCTCGTCATCATCTCGTCATCGTCTCGGCATCATCCCGTCATCATCTAGTCATCATCTCGTCATCATTTTGTCATCATCTCGTCATCATCTCGTCATCATCTCGTCATCATCTCGTCATCATCTCGTCATTATCTCGTCATCATCTCGTCATCATCTCGTCATCATCATGTCATCATCTTGTCATCATCTCGTCATCATCTCGTAATCATCTCGTCATCATCTCGTCATCATCTCGTCATCATCTTGTCATCATCTCGTCATCATCTCGTCATCATCTCGTCATCATCTCGTCATCTGTCCATCTGGTCATCTGGTCATCTGGTCATCTGGTCATCTGGTCATCTGTTCATCTGGTCATCTGGTCATCTGGTCATCTGGTCATCTGGTCATCTGGTCATCTGGTCATCATCTCGTCATCATCTCGTCATAATCTCGTCATCATCTTGTCATCATCTCGTCATCATCTCGTCATCATCTCGTCATCATTTCGTCATCGACTCGTCATCATCTCGTCATCATCTCGTCATCATCTCGTCATCATCTCGTCATTATCTCGTCGTCATCTGGTCATCTGGTCATCTCGTCATCATCTCGTCGTCATCTCGTCATCATTTCGTCATCATCTCGTTATCATCTCGTCATCATCTCGTCATCATCTCGTCATCATCTCGTCATCATCTGGTCATCATCTATTCATCATCTGGTCATCATCTGGTCATCATCTGGTCATCATCTGGTCATCATCTCGTCATCATCTCGTCATCATCTCGTCATCATCTCGTCGTCATCTCGTCATCATCTCGTCATCATCTGGTCATCATCTATTCATCATCTGGTCATCATCTGGTCATCATCTGGTCATCATCTGGTCATCATCTCGTCATCATCTCGTCATCATCTCGTCATCATCTCGTCGTCATCTGGTCATCTGGTCATCTCGTCATCATCTCGTCATCATCTCGTCATCGTCTCGGCATCGTCTCGGCATCATCCCGTCATCATCTAGTCATCATCTCGTCATCATTTTGTCATCATCTCGTCATCATCTCGTCATCATCTCATCATCATCTCGTCATCATCTCGTCATTATCTCGTCATCATCTCGTCATCATCTCGTCATCATCTCGTCATCATCGCGTCATCATCTCGTCATCATCTCGTCATCATCTCGTCATCGTCTCGGCATCATCCCGTCATCATCTAGTCATCATCTCGTCATCATTTTGTCATCATCTCGTCATCATCTCGTCATCATCTCGTCATCATCTCGTCATCATCTCGTCATTATCTCGTCATCATCTCGTCATCATCTCGTCATCATCATGTCATCATCTTGTCATCATCTCGTCATCATCTCGTAATCATCTCGTCATCATCTCGTCATCATCTCGTCATCATCTTGTCATCATCTCGTCATCATCTCGTCATCATCTCGTCATCATCTCGTCATCTGTCCATCTGGTCATCTGGTCATCTGGTCATCTGGTCATCTGGTCATCTGTTCATCTGGTCATCTGGTCAT
This sequence comes from Dyspetes luteomarginatus, assembly GCA_963669185.1. Lineage (NCBI taxonomy): Eukaryota > Metazoa > Arthropoda > Insecta > Hymenoptera > Ichneumonidae > Dyspetes > Dyspetes luteomarginatus. The sequence continues at coordinate 13,019,371 of OY769904.1, forward strand.
CTGGTCATCTGGTCATCTGGTCATCTGGTCATCATCTCGTCATCATCTCGTCATAATCTCGTCATCATCTTGTCATCATCTCGTCATCATCTCGTCATCATCTCGTCATCATTTCGTCATCGACTCGTCATCATCTCGTCATCATCTCGTCATCATCTCGTCATTATCTCGTCGTCATCTGGTCATCTGGTCATCTCGTCATCATCTCGTCGTCATCTCGTCATCATTTCGTCATCATCTCGTTATCATCTCGTCATCATCTCGTCATCATCTCGTCATCATCTCGTCATCATCTGGTCATCATCTATTCATCATCTGGTCATCATCTGGTCATCATCTGGTCATCATCTGGTCATCATCTCGTCATCATCTCGTCATCATCTCGTCATCATCTCGTCGTCATCTGGTCATCTGGTCATCTCGTCATCATCTCGTCATCATTTCGTCATCGACTCGTCATCATCTCGTCATCATCTCGTCATCATCTCGTCATCATCTCGTCATCATCTCGTCATCATCTCGTCATCATCTCGTCATCTGGTCATCTGGTCATCTCGTCATCATCTCGTCATCATCTCGTCATCATCTCGTCATCATCTCGTCATCATCTCGTCATCATCTCGTCATCATCTCGTCATCATCTCGTCATCATCTCGTCATCATCTCGTCATCATCTCGTCATCATCTCGTCATCATCTCGTCATCATCTCGTCATCATCTCGTCATCATCTCGTCATCCTCTCGTTATCATCTCGTCATCATCTCGTCATCATCTCATCATCATCTCGTCATCATCTCGTCATCATCTTGTCATCATCTCGTCATCATCTCGTCATCATCTCGTCATCTCGTCATCATCTCGTCATCTCGTCACCTCGTCATCTGAACATCTAATCATCTGGTCATCTGGTCATCTGGTCATCTCGTCATCATCTCGTAATCATCTCGTCATCATCTCGTCATCATCTCGTCATCATCTCGTCATCATCTCGTCATCATCTCGTCATCATCTCGTCATCATCTCGTCATCATCTCGTCATCATCTCGTCATCGTCTCGGCATCGTCTCGTCATCATCCCGTCATCATCTAGTCATCATCTCGTCATCATTTTGTCATCATCTCGGCATCATCTCGTCATCTTGTCATCTCGTCATCTTGTCATCTCGTCATCTCGTCATCTGGTCATCTGGCTATCCGGTCATCCAGTCATCTGGTCATCTGGTTATCTGGTCATCTGGTCATCTCGTCATCATCTCGTCATCATCTCGTCACCATCTGGTCATCATCTCGTCATCATCTTGTCATCATCTCGTCATCTGGTTATCTGGTCATCTCGTCATCAACTCGTCATCATCTCGTCATCATCTCGTCATCATCTCGTCATCATCTCGTCATCATCTCGTCATCATCTCGTCATCATCTCGTCATCATCTCGTCATCATCTCGTCATCATCTCGTCATCATCTCGTCATCATCTCGTCATCATCCCGTCGTCATCTCGACATCATCTCGTCATCATCTCGTCATCATCTCGTCATCCTCTCGTTATCATCTCGTCATCATCTCGTCATCATCTCGTCATCATCTCGTCATCATCTCGTCATCATCTCGTCATCATCTCGTCATCATCTCGTCATCATCTCGTCATCATCTCGTCATCTCGTCATCATCTCGTCATCTCGTCACCTCGTCATCTGATCATCTGATCATCTGGTCATCTGGTCATCTGGTCATCTCGTCATCATCTCGTAATCATCTCGTCACCATCTCGTCATCATCTCGTCATCATCTCGTCATCATCTCGTCATCATCATGTCATCATCTCGTCATCATCTCGTCATCGTCTCGGCATCATCCCGTCATCATCTAGTCATCATCTCGTCATCATTTTGTCATCATCTCGTCATCATCTCGTCATCATCTCGTCATCATCTCGTCATCATCTCGTCATTATCTCGTCATCATCTCGTCATCATCTCGTCATCATCATGTCATCATCTTGTCATCATCTCGTCATCATCTCGTAATCATCTCGTCATCATCTCGTCATCATCTCGTCATCATCTTGTCATCATCTCGTCATCATCTCGTCATCATCTCGTCATCATCTCGTCATCTGTCCATCTGGTCATCTGGTCATCTGGTCATCTGGTCATCTGGTCATCTGTTCATCTGGTCATCTGGTCATCTGGTCATCTGGTCATCTGGTCATCTGGTCATCTGGTCATCATCTCGTCATCATCTCGTCATAATCTCGTCATCATCTTGTCATCATCTCGTCATCATCTCGTCATCATCTCGTCATCATTTCGTCATCGACTCGTCATCATCTCGTCATCATCTCGTCATCATCTCGTCATCATCTCGTCATTATCTCGTCGTCATCTGGTCATCTGGTCATCTCGTCATCATCTCGTCGTCATCTCGTCATCATTTCGTCATCATCTCGTTATCATCTCGTCATCATCTCGTCATCATCTCGTCATCATCTCGTCATCATCTGGTCATCATCTATTCATCATCTGGTCATCATCTGGTCATCATCTGGTCATCATCTGGTCATCATCTCGTCATCATCTCGTCATCATCTCGTCATCATCTCGTCGTCATCTCGTCATCATCTCGTCATCATCTGGTCATCATCTATTCATCATCTGGTCATCATCTGGTCATCATCTGGTCATCATCTGGTCATCATCTCGTCATCATCTCGTCATCATCTCGTCATCATCTCGTCGTCATCTGGTCATCTGGTCATCTCGTCATCATCTCGTCATCATCTCGTCATCGTCTCGGCATCGTCTCGGCATCATCCCGTCATCATCTAGTCATCATCTCGTCATCATTTTGTCATCATCTCGTCATCATCTCGTCATCATCTCATCATCATCTCGTCATCATCTCGTCATTATCTCGTCATCATCTCGTCATCATCTCGTCATCATCTCGTCATCATCGCGTCATCATCTCGTCATCATCTCGTCATCATCTCGTCATCGTCTCGGCATCATCCCGTCATCATCTAGTCATCATCTCGTCATCATTTTGTCATCATCTCGTCATCATCTCGTCATCATCTCGTCATCATCTCGTCATCATCTCGTCATTATCTCGTCATCATCTCGTCATCATCTCGTCATCATCATGTCATCATCTTGTCATCATCTCGTCATCATCTCGTAATCATCTCGTCATCATCTCGTCATCATCTCGTCATCATCTTGTCATCATCTCGTCATCATCTCGTCATCATCTCGTCATCATCTCGTCATCTGTCCATCTGGTCATCTGGTCATCTGGTCATCTGGTCATCTGGTCATCTGTTCATCTGGTCATCTGGTCATCTGGTCATCTGGTCATCTGGTCATCTGGTCATCTGGTCATCATCTCGTCATCATCTCGTCATAATCTCGTCATCATCTTGTCATCATCTCGTCATCATCTCGTCATCATCTCGTCATCATTTCGTCATCGACTCGTCATCATCTCGTCATCATCTCGTCATCATCTCGTCATTATCTCGTCGTCATCTGGTCATCTGGTCATCTCGTCATCATCTCGTCGTCATCTCGTCATCATTTCGTCATCATCTCGTTATCATCTCGTCATCATCTCGTCATCATCTCGTCATCATCTCGTCATCATCTGGTCATCATCTATTCATCATCTGGTCATCATCTGGTCATCATCTGGTCATCATCTGGTCATCATCTCGTCATCATCTCGTCATCATCTCGTCATCATCTCGTCGTCATCTGGTCATCTGGTCATCTCGTCATCATCTCGTCATCATTTCGTCATCGACTCGTCATCATCTCGTCATCATCTCGTCATCATCTCGTCATCATCTCGTCATCATCTCGTCATCATCTCGTCATCATCTCGTCATCTGGTCATCTGGTCATCTCGTCATCATCTCGTCATCATCTCGTCATCATCTCGTCATCATCTCGTCATCATCTCGTCATCATCTCGTCATCATCTCGTCATCATCTCGTCATCATCTCGTCATCATCTCGTCATCATCTCGTCATCATCTCGTCATCATCTCGTCATCATCTCGTCATCATCTCGTCATCATCTCGTCATCCTCTCGTTATCATCTCGTCATCATCTCGTCATCATCTCATCATCATCTCGTCATCATCTCGTCATCATCTTGTCATCATCTCGTCATCATCTCGTCATCATCTCGTCATCTCGTCATCATCTCGTCATCTCGTCACCTCGTCATCTGAACATCTAATCATCTGGTCATCTGGTCATCTGGTCATCTCGTCATCATCTCGTAATCATCTCGTCATCATCTCGTCATCATCTCGTCATCATCTCGTCATCATCTCGTCATCATCTCGTCATCATCTCGTCATCATCTCGTCATCATCTCGTCATCATCTCGTCATCGTCTCGGCATCGTCTCGTCATCATCCCGTCATCATCTAGTCATCATCTCGTCATCATTTTGTCATCATCTCGGCATCATCTCGTCATCTTGTCATCTCGTCATCTTGTCATCTCGTCATCTCGTCATCTGGTCATCTGGCTATCCGGTCATCCAGTCATCTGGTCATCTGGTTATCTGGTCATCTGGTCATCTCGTCATCATCTCGTCATCATCTCGTCACCATCTGGTCATCATCTCGTCATCATCTCGTCATCATCTCGTCATCTGGTTATCTGGTCATCTCGTCATCAACTCGTCATCATCTCGTCATCATCTCGTCATCATCTCGTCATCATCTCGTCATCATCTCGTCATCATCTCGTCATCATCTCGTCATCATCTCGTCATCATCTCGTCATCATCTCGTCATCATCTCGTCATCATCTCGTCATCATCCCGTCGTCATCTCGACATCATCTCGTCATCATCTCGTCATCATCTCGTCATCCTCTCGTTATCATCTCGTCATCATCTCGTCATCATCTCGTCATCATCTCGTCATCATCTCGTCATCATCTCGTCATCATCTCGTCATCATCTCGTCATCATCTCGTCATCATCTCGTCATCTCGTCATCATCTCGTCATCTCGTCACCTCGTCATCTGATCATCTGATCATCTGGTCATCTGGTCATCTGGTCATCTCGTCATCATCTCGTAATCATCTCGTCACCATCTCGTCATCATCTCGTCATCATCTCGTCATCATCTCGTCATCATCTCGTCATCATCTCGTCATCATCTCGTCATCATCTCGTCATCGTCTCGGCATCGTCTCGGCATCATCCCGTCATCATCTAGTCATCATCTCGTCATCATTTTGTCATCATCTCGTCATCATCTCGTCATCATCTCGTCATCATCTCGTCATTATCTCGTCATCATCTCGTCATCATCTCGTCATCATCTCGTCATCATCGCGTCATCATCTCGTCATCATCTCGTCATCATCTCGTCATCGTCTCGGCATCATCCCGTCATCATCTCGTCATCATGTCGCCATCATCTCGTCATCATCTTGTCATCATCTCGTCATCATCTCGTCGTCATCTCGTCAACATCTCGTCATCATCTCGTCATCATCTCGTCATTATCTCGTCATCATCTCGTCATCATCTCGTCATCATGTCGTCATCATCGCGTCATCATCTCGTCATCATCTCGTCATCATCTCGTCATCATCTCGTCGTCATCTCGTCATCATTTCGTCATCATCTCGTTATCATCTCGTTATCATGTCGTTATCATCTCGTTATCATCTCGTCATCATCTCGTCATCATCTCGTCATCATCTGGTCATCATCTGGTCATCATCTGGTCATCATCTGATCATCATCTCGTCATCATCTCGTCATCATCTCGTCATCATCTCGTCATCATCTCGTCATCATCTCGTCGTCATCTGGTCATCTGGTCATCTCGTCATCATCTCGTCATCATCTCGTCATCGTCTCGGCATCGTCTCGGCATCATCCCGTCATCATCTAGTCATCATCTCGTCATCATTTTGTCATCATCTCGTCATCATCTCGTCATCATCTCGTCATCATCTCGTCATTATCTGGTCATCATCTCGTCATCATCTCGTCATCATCTCGTCATCATCGCGTCATCATCTCGTCATCATCTCGTCATCATCTCGTCATCATCTGGTCATCATCTCGTCGTCATCTCGTCAACATCTCGTCATCGTCTCGTCATCATCTCGTCATCATCTCGTCATCATCTCGTCATCATCTCGTCATCATCTCGTCATCATCTCGTCATCATCTCGTTATCTGGTCATCTCGTCATCATCTCGTCATCATCTCGTCATCATCTCGTCATCATCTCGTCATCATCTCGTCATCATCTCGTCATCATCTCGTCATCATCTCGTCATCATCTCGTCATCATCTCGTCATCATCTCGTCATCATCTCGTCATCATCTCGTCATCATCTCGTCATCATCTCGTCATCCTCTCATTATCATCTCGTCATCATCTCGTCATCATCTCGTCATCATCTCGTCATCATCTCATCATCATCTCGTCATCATCTCGTCATCATCTTGTCATAATCTCGTCATCATCTTGTCATCATCTCGTCATCCCGTCATCTCGTCACCTCGTCATCTGATCATCTGATCATCCGGTCATCTGGTCATCTCGTCATCTTGTCATCATCTTATCATCAACTCGTCGTCATCTCATCATCATCTCGTCATCATCTAGTCATCATCTCGTCATCATCTCGTCATCATCTTGTCATCATCTCGTCATCATCTCGTCATCATCTCGTCATCATCTCGTCATCATCTCGTCATCATCTCGTCATCATCTTGTCATCATCTCGTCATCATCTCGTCATCATCTCGTCATCATCTCGTCATCTGGTCATCTGTCCATCTGGTCATCTGGTCATCTGTTCATCTGGTCATCTGGTCATCTGGTCATCTGGTCATCTGGTCATCTGGTCATCATCTCGTCATCATCTTGTCATCATCTCGTCATCATCTCGTCATCATCTCGTCATCATCTTGTCGTCATCTCGTCATCATCTCGTCATCACGTCGTCATCATCTCGTCATCATCTCGTCATCATCTCGTCATCATCTCGTCATCATCTCGTCATCATCTCGTCATTATCTCGTCATCATCTCGTCATCATCTCGTCATCATCTCGTCATCATCTCGTCATCATCTTGTCATCATCTCGTCATCATCTCGGCATCATCTCGCCATCATCTCGTCATCATCTCGTCATTTTGTCATCTCGTCATCTCGTCATCTGGTCATCTGGCTATCTGGTCATCCAGTCATCTGGTCATCTGGTTATCCGGTCATCTGGTCATTTCGTCATCATCTCCTCATCATCTCGTCACCATCTGGTCATCATCTTGTCATCATCTCGTCATCTGGTCATCTGGTCATCATCTCGTCATCATCTCGTCATCATCTCGTCATCATCTCGTCATCATCTCGTCATCATCTCGTCATCATCTTGTCATCATCTCGTCATCATCTCGTCATCATCTCGTCATCATCTCATCATCATCTCGTCATCATCTCGTCATCATCTCGTCATCATCTCGTCATCATCTCGTTATCATCTCGTCATCATCTCGTCATCCTCTCGTTATCATCTCGTCATCATCTCGTCATCATCTCGTCATCATCTCATCATCATCTCGTCATCATCTCGTCATCATCTCGTCATAATCTCGTCATCATCTCGTCATCATTTCGTCATCTCGTCATCTCGTCACCTCGTCATCTGATCATCTGATCATCCGGTCATCTGGTCATCTGGTCATCTCGTCATCATCTCGTCATCATCTCGTCATCATCTCGTCATCGACTCGTCATCATCTCGTCATCACCTCGTCATCATCTGGTCATCATCTGGTCATCATCTGGTCATCATCTGGTCATCATCTGGTCATCATCTCGTCATCATCTCGTCATCATCTCGTCATCATCTCGTCATCATCTCGTCATCATCTCGTCATCATCTCGTCATCATCTCGTTGTCATCTGGTTATCTGGTCATCTCGTCATCATCTCGTCACCATCTGGTTATCATCTCGTCATCTGGTCATCTGGTCATCTCGTCATCATCTCGTCATCATCTCGTCATCATCTCGTCATCGACTTGTCATCATCTCGTCATCATCTTGTCATCATCCCGTCATCATCTCGTCATCATCTCGTCATCATCTCGTCATTATCTCGTCATCATCTCGTCATCATCTCGTCATCATCTCGTCATCATCGCGTCATCATCTCGTCATCATCTCGTCATCATCTCGTCATCGACTCGTCATCATCTCGTTATCATCTCGTCATCATCTCGTCATCATCTGGTCATCATCTCGTCATCATCTCGTCATCATCTCGTCATCATCTTGTCATCATCTCGTCATCATCTCGTCATCATCATGTCATCATCTTGTCATCATCTCGTCATCATCTCGTCATCATCTCGTCATCATCTCGTCATCATCTCGTCATCATCTTGTCATCATCTCGTCATCATCTCGTCATCGTCTCGTCATCATCTCGTCATCTGGTCATCTGTCCATCTGGTCATCTGGTCATCTGTACATCTGGTCATCTGGTCATCTGGTCATCTGGTCATCTGGTCATCTGTTCATCTGGTCATCATCTTGTCAACATCTCGGCATCATCTCGCCATCATCTCGTCATCATCTCGTCATCTTCTCGTCATCTTGTCATCTCGTCATCTCGTCATCTCGTCATCTCGTCATCTGGTCATCTGGCTATCTGGTCATCTGGTCATCTGGTTATCTGGTCATCTGGTCATCTCGTCATCATCTCGTCATTATCTCGTCATCATCTCGTCACCATCTGGTCATCATCTCGTCATCATCTCGTCATCATCTCGTCATCATCTCGTCATTATCTCGTCATCATCTCGTCATCATCTCGTCATCATCTCGTCATCATCGCGTCATCATCTCGTCATCATCTCGTCATCATCTCGTCATCGTCTCGGCATCATCCCGTCATCATCTTGTCATCATGTCGCCATCATCTCGTCATCATCTTGTCATCATCTCGTCATCATCTCGTCGTCATCTCGTCAACATCTCGTCATCATCTCGTCATCATCTCGTCATTATCTCGTCATCATCTCGACATCATCTCGTCATCATGTCGTCATCATCGCGTCATCATCTCGTCATCATCTCGTCATCATCTCGTCATCATCTCGTCGTCATCTCGTCATCATTTCGTCATCATCTCGTTATCATCTCGTTATCATGTCGTTATCATCTCGTTATCATCTCGTCATCATCTCGTCATCATCTCGTCATCATCTGGTCATCATCTGGTCATCATCTGGTCATCATCTGATCATCATCTCGTCATCATCTCGTCATCATCTCGTCATCATCTCGTCATCATCTCGTCATCATCTCGTCGTCATCTCGTCATCATTTCGCCATCATCTCGTTATCATCTCGTTATCATGTCGTTATCATCTCGTTATCATCTCGTCATCATCTCGTCATCATCTCGTCATCATCTGGTCATCATCTGGTCATCATCTGGTCATCATCTGATCATCATCTCGTCATCATCTCGTCATCATCTCGTCATCATCTCGTCATCATCTCGTCATCATCTCGTCATCATCTCGTCATCATCTCGTCATCATCTCGTCATCCTCTCATTATCATCTCGTCATCATCTCGTCATCATCTCGTCATCATCTCGTCATCATCTCATCATCATCTCGTCATCATCTCGTCATCATCTTGTCATAATCTCGTCATCATCTTGTCATCATCTCGTCATCCCGTCATCACGTCACCTCGTCATCTGATCATCTGATCATCCGGTCATCTGGTCATCTCGTCATCTTGTCATCATCTTATCATCAACTCGTCGTCATCTCATCATCATCTCGTCATCATCTAGTCATCATCTCGTCATCATCTCGTCATCATCTTGTCATCATCTCGTCATCATCTCGTCATCATCTCGTCATCATCTCGTCATCATCTCGTCATCATCTCGTCATCATCGTGTCATCATCTCGTCATCATCTCGTCATCATCTCGTCATCTGGTCATCTGTCCATCTGGTCATCTGGTCATCTGTTCATCTGGTCATCTGGTCATCTGGTCATCTGGTCATCTGGTCATCTGGTCATCATCTCGTCATCATCTTGTCATCATCTCGTCATCATCTCGTCATCATCTCGTCATCATCTTGTCGTCATCTCGTCATCATCTCGTCATCACGTCGTCATCATCTCGTCATCATCTCGTCATCATCTCGTCATCATCTCGTCATCATCTCGTCATCATCTCGTCATTATCTCGTCATCATCTCGTCATCATCTCGTCATCATCTCGTCATCATCTCGTCATCATCTTGTCATCATCTCGTCATCATCTCGGCATCATCTCGCCATCATCTCGTCATCATCTCGTCATTTTGTCATCTCGTCATCTCGTCATCTGGTCATCTGGCTATCTGGTCATCCAGTCATCTGGTCATCTGGTTATCCGGTCATCTGGTCATTTCGTCATCATCTCCTCATCATCTCGTCACCATCTGGTCATCATCTTGTCATCATCTCGTCATCTGGTCATCTGGTCATCATCTCGTCATCATCTCGTCATCATCTCGTCATCATCTCGTCATCATCTCGTCATCATCTCGTCATCATCTCGTCATCATCTTGTCATCATCTCGTCATCATCTCGTCATCATCTCGTCATCATCTCGTCATCATCTCGTCATCATCTCGTCATCATCTCGTCATCATTTCGTTATCATCTCGTCATCATCTCGTCATCCTCTCGTTATCATCTCGTCATCATCTCGTCATCATCTCGTCATCATCTCATCATCATCTCGTCATCATCTCGTCATCATCTCGTCATAATCTCGTCATCATCTCGTCGTCATCTCGTCACCTCGTCATCTGATCATCTGATCATCCGGTCATCTGGTCATCTGGTCATCTCGTCATCATCTCGTCATCATCTCGTCATCATCTCGTCATCGACTCGTCATCATCTCGTCATCACCTCGTCATCATCTGGTCATCATCTGGTCATCATCTGGTCATCATCTGGTCATCATCTGGTCATCATCTCGTCATCATCTCGTCATCATCTCGTCATCATCTCGTCATCATCTCGTCATCATCTCGTCATCATCTCGTCATCATCTCGTTGTCATCTGGTTATCTGGTCATCTCGTCATCATCTCGTCACCATCTGGTTATCATCTCGTCATCTGGTCATCTGGTCATCTCGTCATCATCTCGTCATCATCTCGTCATCATCTCGTCATCGACTTGTCATCATCTCGTCATCATCTTGTCATCATCCCGTCATCATCTCGTCATCATCTCGTCATCATCTCGTCATTATCTCGTCATCATCTCGTCATCATCTCGTCATCATCTCGTCATCATCGCGTCATCATCTCGTCATCATCTCGTCATCATCTCGTCATCGACTCGTCATCATCTCGTTATCATCTCGTCATCATCTCGTCATCATCTCGTCATCATCTCGTCATCATCTCGTCATCATCTCGTCATCATCTTGTCATCATCTCGTCATCATCTCGTCATCATCATGTCATCATCTTGTCATCATCTCGTCATCATCTCGTCATCATCTCGTCATCATCTCGTCATCATCTCGTCATCATCTTGTCATCATCTCGTCATCATCTCGTCATCGTCTCGTCATCATCTCGTCATCTGGTCATCTGTCCATCTGGTCATCTGGTCATCTGGTCATCTGGTCATCTGGTCATCTGGTCATCTGTCCATCTGGTCATCTGGTCATCTGGACATCTGGTCATCTGGTCATCTGTACATCTGGTCATCTGGTCATCTGGTCATCTGGTCATCTGGTCATCTGGTCATCTGGTCATCATCTTGTCAACATCTCGGCATCATCTCGCCATCATCTCGTCATCATCTCGTCATCATCTCGTCATCTTGTCATCTCGTCATCTCGTCATCTCGTCATCTCGTCATCTGGTCATCTGGCTATCTGGTCATCTGGTCATCTGGTTATCTGGTCATCTGGTCATCTCGTCATCATCTCGTCATTATCTCGTCATCATCTCGTCACCATCTGGTCATCATCTCGTCATCATCTCGTCATCATCTCGTCATCATCTCGTCATTATCTCGTCATCATCTCGTCATCATCTCGTCATCATCTCGTCATCATCGCGTCATCATCTCGTCATCATCTCGTCATCATCTCGTCATCGTCTCGGCATCATCCCGTCATCATCTTGTCATCATGTCGCAATCATCTCGTCATCATCTTGTCATCATCTCGTCATCATCTCGTCGTCATCTCGTCAACATCTCGTCATCATCTCGTCATCATCTCGTCATTATCTCGTCATCATCTCGACATCATCTCGTCATCATGTCGTCATCATCGCGTCATCATCTCGTCATCATCTCGTCATCATCTCGTCATCATCTCGTCATCATCTCGTCGTCATCTCGTCATCATTTCGTCATCATCTCGTTATCATCTCGTTATCATGTCGTTATCATCTCGTTATCATCTCGTCATCATCTCGTCATCATCTCGTCATCATCTGGTCATCATCTGGTCATCATCTGGTCATCATCTGATCATCATCTCGTCATCATCTCGTCATCATCTCGTCATCATCTCGTCATCATCTCGTCATCATCTCGTCGTCATCTCGTCATCATTTCGTCATCTTCTCGTTATCATCTCGTTATCATGTCGTTATCATCTCGTTATCATCTCGTCATCATCTCGTCATCATCTCGTCATCATCTGGTCATCATCTGGTCATCATCTGGTCATCATCTGATCATCATCTCGTCATCATCTCGTCATCATCTCGTCATCATCTCGTCATCATCTCGTCATCATCTCGTCGTCATCTGGTCATCTGGTCATCTCGTCATCATCTCGTCATCATCTCGTCATCGTCTCGGCATCGTCTCGGCATCATCCCGTCATCATCTAGTCATCATCTCGTCATCATTTTGTCATCATCTCGTCATCATCTCGTCATCATCTCGTCATCATCTCGTCATTATCTGGTCATCATCTCGTCATCATCTCGTCATCATCTCGTCATCATCGCGTCATCATCTCGTCATCATCTCGTCATCATCTCGTCATCGACTCGTCATCATCTCGTTATCATCTCGTCATCATCTCGTCATCATCTTGTCATCATCTCGTCATCATCTCGTCATCATCTCGTCATCATCTCGTCATCATCTCGTCATCATCTCGTCATCATCTCGTCATCATCTCGTCATCATCTGGTCATCATCTCGTCGTCATCTCGTCAACATCTCGTCATCATCTCGTCATCATCTCGTCATCATCTCGTCATCATCTCGTCATCATCTCGTCATCATCTCGTCATCATCTCGTCATCATCTCGTCATCTGGTCATCTCGTCATCATCTCGTCATCATCTCGTCATCATCTCGTCATCATCTCGTCATCATCTCGTCATCATCTCGTCATCATCTCGTCATCATCTCGTCATCATCTCGTCATCATCTCGTCATCATCTCGTCATCATCTCGTCATCATCTCGTCATCATCTCGTCATCCTCTCATTATCATCTCGTCATCATCTCGTCATCATCTCGTCATCATCTCGTCATCATCTCATCATCATCTCGTCATCATCTCGTCATCATCTTGTCATAATCTCGTCATCATCTTGTCATCATCTCGTCATCCCGTCATCTCGTCACCTCGTCATCTGATCATCTGATCATCCGGTCATCTGGTCATCTCGTCATCTCGTCATCATCTTGTCATCAACTCGTCGTCATCTCATCATCATCTCGTCATCATCTAGTCATCATCTCGTCATCATCTCGTCATCATCTTGTCATCATCTCGTCATCATCTCGTCATCATCTCGTCATCATCTCGTCATCATCTCGTCATCATCTCGTCATCATCTTGTCATCATCTCGTCATCATCTCGTCATCATCTCGTCAGCATCTCGTCATCTGGTCATCTGTCCATCTGGTCATCTGGTCATCTGTTCATCTGGTCATCTGGTCATCTGGTCATCTGGTCATCTGGTCATCTGGTCATCATCTCGTCATCATCTTGTCATCATCTCGTCATCATCTCGTCATCATCTCGTCATCATCTTGTCGTCATCTCGTCATCATCTCGTCATCACGTCGTCATCATCTCGTCATCATCTCGTCATCATCTCGTCATCATCTCGTCATCATCTCGTCATCATCTCGTCATTATCTCGTCATCATGTCGTCATCATCTCGTCATCATCTCGTCATCATCTCGTCATCATCTTGTCATCATCTCGTCATCATCTCGGCATCATCTCGCCATCATCTCGTCATCATCTCGTCATTTTGTCATCTCGTCATCTCGTCATCTGGTCATCTGGCTATCTGGTCATCCAGTCGTCTGGTCATCTGGTTATCCGGTCATCTGGTCATTTCGTCATCATCTCCTCATCATCTCGTCACCATCTGGTCATCATCTTGTCATCATCTCGTCATCTGGTCATCTGGTCATCATCTCGTCATCATCTCGTCATCATCTCTTCATCATCTCGTCATCATCTCGTCATCATCTCGTCATCATCTTGTCATCATCTCGTCATCATCTCGTCATCATCTCGTCATCATCTCGTCATCATCTCGTCATCATCTCGTCATCATCTCGTCATCATCTCGTCATCATCTCGTTATCATCTCGTCATCATCTCGTCATCCTCTCGTTATCATCTCGTCATCATCTCGTCATCATCTCGTCATCATCTCATCATCATCTCGTCATCATCTCGTCATCATCTCGTCATAATCTCGTCATCATCTCGTCATCATCTCGTCATCTCGTCATCTCGTCACCTCGTCATCTGATCATCTGATCATCCGGTCATCTGGTCAACTGGTCATCTCGTCATCATCTCGTCATCATCTCGTCATCGACTCGTCATCATCTCGTCATCACCTCGTCATCATCTGGTCATCATCTGGTCATCATCTGGTCATCATCTGGTCATCATCTGGTCATCATCTGGTCATCATCTCGTCATCATCTCGTCATCATCTCGTCATCATCTCGTTATCATCTCGTCATCATCTCGTCATCATCTCGTCACCATCTGGTTATCATCTCGTCATCTGGTCATCTGGTCATCTGGTCATCTCGTCATCATCTCGTCATCATCTCGTCATCGACTCGTCATCATCTCGTCATCATCTCATCATCATCTCGTCATCATCTCGTCATCATCTCGTCATCATCTCGGCATCATCTCGCCATCATCTCGTCATCATCTCGTCAGCATCTCGTCATTATCTCGTCATCATCTCGTCATCATCTCGTCATCGTCTTGTCATCATCTCGTCATCACGTCGTCATCACCTCGTCATTATCTCGCCGTCATCTGGTCATCTGGTCATCTCGTCATCATCTCGTCGTCATCTCGTCGTCATCTCGTCATCATCTGGTCATCATCTGGTCATCATCTGGTCATCATCTGGTCATCATCTGGTCATCATCTCGTCATTATCTCTTCATCATCTCGTCATCATCTCGTCATCATCTCGTCGTCATCGGGTCATCTGGTCATCTCGTCATCTCGTCATCATCTCGTCATCATCTCGTCATCATCTCGTCATCATCTCGTCATCATCTCGTCATCATCTCGTCATCATCTCGTCATCATCTCGTCATTATCTCGTCATCATCTCGTCATCATCTCGTCATCATCTCATCATCTCGTCATCATCTTGTCATCGTCTCGTCATCATCTCGGCATCATCTCGCCATCATCTCGTCATCATCTCGTCATCATCTCGTCATCTTGTCATCTCGTCATCTCGTCATCTCGTCATCTCGTCATCTGGTCATCTGGCTATCTGGTCATCCAGTCATCTGGTCATCTGGTTATCTGGTCATCTGGTCATCTCGTCATCATCTCGTCATCATCTCGTCACCATCTGGTCATCATCTCGTCATCATCTCGTCATCATCTCGTCATCATCTCGTCATCTTGTCATCTCGTCATCTCGTCATCTCGTCATCTCGTCATCTGGTCATCTGGCTATCTGGTCATCTGGTCATCTGGTTATCTGGTCATCTGGTCATCTCGTCATCATCTCGTCATTATCTCGTCATCATCTCGTCACCATCTGGTCATCATCTCGTCATCATCTCGTCATAATCTCGTCATCATCTCGTCATTATCTCGTCATCATCTCGTCATCATCTCGTCATCATCTCGTCATCATCGCGTCATCATCTCGTCATCATCTCGTCATCATCTCGTCATCGTCTCGGCATCATCCCGTCATCATCTTGTCATCATGTCGCCATCATCTCGTCATCATCTTGTCATCATCTCGTCATCATCTCGTCGTCATCTCGTCAACATCTCGTCATCATCTCGTCATCATCTCGTCATTATCTCGTCATCATCTCGACATCATCTCGTCATCATGTCGTCATCATCGCGTCATCATCTCGTCATCATCTCGTCATCATCTCGTCATCATCTCGTCGTCATCTCGTCATCATTTCGTCATCATCTCGTTATCATCTCGTTATCATGTCGTTATCATCTCGTTATCATCTCGTCATCATCTCGTCATCATCTCGTCATCATCTGGTCATCATCTGGTCATCATCTGGTCATCATCTGATCATCATCTCGTCATCATCTCGTCATCATCTCGTCATCATCTCGTCATCATCTCGTCATCATCTCGTCGTCATCTCGTCATCATTTCGTCATCATCTCGTTATCATCTCGTTATCATGTCGTTATCATCTCGTTATCATCTCGTCATCATCTCGTCATCATCTCGTCATCATCTGGTCATCATCTGGTCATCATCTGGTCATCATCTGATCATCATCTCGTCATCATCTCGTCATCATCTCGTCATCATCTCGTCATCATCTCGTCATCATCTCGTCGTCATCTGGTCATCTGGTCATCTCGTCATCATCTCGTCATCATCTCGTCATCGTCTCGGCATCGTCTCGGCATCATCCCGTCATCATCTAGTCATCATCTCGTCATCATTTTGTCATCATCTCGTCATCATCTCGTCATCATCTCGTCATCTGGTCATCTCGTCATCATCTCGTCATCATCTCGTCATCATCTCGTCATCATCTCGTCATCATCTCGTCATCATCTCGTCATCATCTCGTCATCATCTCGTCATCATCTCGTCATCATCTCGTCATCATCTCGTCATCATCTCGTCATCATCTCGTCATCCTCTCATTATCATCTCGTCATCATCTCGTCATCATCTCGTCATCATCTCGTCATCATCTCATCATCATCTCGTCATCATCTCGTCATCATCTTGTCATAATCTCGTCATCATCTTGTCATCATCTCGTCATCCCGTCATCACGTCACCTCGTCATCTGATCATCTGATCATCCGGTCATCTGGTCATCTCGTCATCTTGTCATCATCTTATCATCAACTCGTCGTCATCTCATCATCATCTCGTCATCATCTAGTCATCATCTCGTCATCATCTCGTCATCATCTTGTCATCATCTCGTCATCATCTCGTCATCATCTCGTCATCATCTCGTCATCATCTTGTCATCATCTCGTCATCATCTCGGCATCATCTCGCCATCATCTCGTCATCATCTCGTCATTTTGTCATCTCGTCATCTCGTCATCTGGTCATCTGGCTATCTGGTCATCCAGTCATCTGGTCATCTGGTTATCCGGTCATCTGGTCATTTCGTCATCATCTCCTCATCATCTCGTCACCATCTGGTCATCATCTTGTCATCATCTCGTCATCTGGTCATCTGGTCATCATCTCGTCATCATCTCGTCATCATCTCGTCATCATCTCGTCATCATCTTGTCATCATCTCGTCATCATCTCGTCATCATCTCGTCATCATCTCGTCATCATCTCGTCATCATCTCGTCATCATCTCGTCATCATCTCGTCATCATCTCGTTATCATCTCGTCATCATCTCGTCATCCTCTCGTTATCATCTCGTCATCATCTCGTCATCATCTCGTCATCATCTCATCATCATCTCGTCATCATCTCGTCATCATCTCGTCATAATCTCGTCATCATCTCGTCATCATCTCGTCATCTCGTCATCTCGTCACCTCGTCATCTGATCATCTGATCATCCGGTCATCTGGTCATCTGGTCATCTCGTCATCATCTCGTCATCATCTCGTCATCATCTCGTCATCGACTCGTCATCATCTCGTCATCACCTCGTCATCATCTGGTCATCATCTGGTCATCATCTGGTCATCATCTGGTCATCATCTGGTCATCATCTCGTCATCATCTCGTCATCATCTCGTCATCATCTCGTCATCATCTCGTCATCATCTCGTCATCATCTCGTCATCATCTCGTTGTCATCTGGTTATCTGGTCATCTCGTCATCATCTCGTCACCATCTGGTTATCATCTCGTCATCTGGTCATCTGGTCATCTCGTCATCATCTCGTCATCATCTCGTCATCATCTCGTCATCGACTTGTCATCATCTCGTCATCATCTTGTCATCATCCCGTCATCATCTCGTCATCATCTCGTCATCATCTCGTCATTATCTCGTCATCATCTCGTCATCATCTCGTCATCATCTCGTCATCATCGCGTCATCATCTCGTCATCATCTCGTCATCATCTCGTCATCGACACGTCATCATCTCGTTATCATCTCGTCATCATCTCGTCATCATCTCGTCATCATCTCGTCATCATCTTGTCATCATCTCGTCATCATCTCGTCATCATCATGTCATCATCTTGTCATCATCTCGTCATCATCTCGTCATCATCTCGTCATCATCTCGTCATCATCTCGTCATCATCTTGTCATCATCTCGTCATCATCTCGTCATCGTCTCGTCATCATCTCGTCATCTGGTCATCTGTCCATCTGGTCATCTGGTCATCTGGTCATCTGGTCATCTGGTCATCTGGTCATCTGTCCATCTGGTCATCTGGTCATCTGGTCATCTGGTCATCTGGTCATCTGTACATCTGGTCATCTGGTCATCTGGTCATCTGGTCATCTGGTCATCTGGTCATCTGGTCATCATCTTGTCAACATCTCGGCATCATCTCGCCATCATCTCGTCATCATCTCGTCATCATCTCGTCATCTTGTCATCTCGTCATCTCGTCATCTCGTCATCTCGTCATCTGGTCATCTGGCTATCTGGTCATCTGGTCATCTGGTTATCTGGTCATCTGGTCATCTCGTCATCATCTCGTCATTATCTCGTCATCATCTCGTCACCATCTGGTCATCATCTCGTCATCATCTCGTCATCATCTCGTCATCATCTCGTCATTATCTCGTCATCATCTCGTCATCATCTCGTCATCATCTCGTCATCATCGCGTCATCATCTCGTCATCATCTCGTCATCATCTCGTCATCGTCTCGGCATCATCCCGTCATCATCTTGTCATCATGTCGCCATCATCTCGTCATCATCTTGTCATCATCTCGTCATCATCTCGTCGTCATCTCGTCAACATCTCGTCATCATCTCGTCATCATCTCGTCATTATCTCGTCATCATCTCGACATCATCTCGTCATCATGTCGTCATCATCGCGTCATCATCTCGTCATCATCTCGTCATCATCTCGTCATCATCTCGTCGTCATCTCGTCATCATTTCGTCATCATCTCGTTATCATCTCGTTATCATGTCGTTATCATCTCGTTATCATCTCGTCATCATCTCGTCATCATCTCGTCATCATCTGGTCATCATCTGGTCATCATCTGGTCATCATCTGATCATCATCTCGTCATCATCTCGTCATCATCTCGTCATCATCTCGTCATCATCTCGTCATCATCTCGTCGTCATCTCGTCATCATTTCGTCATCATCTCGTTATCATCTCGTTATCATGTCGTTATCATCTCGTTATCATCTCGTCATCATCTCGTCATCATCTGGTCATCATCTGGTCATCATCTGGTCATCATCTGGTCATCATCTGATCATCATCTCGTCATCATCTCGTCATCATCTCGTCATCATCTCGTCATCATCTCGTCATCATCTCGTCGTCATCTGGTCATCTGGTCATCTCGTCATCATCTCGTCATCATCTCGTCATCGTCTCGGCATCGTCTCGGCATCATCCCGTCATCATCTAGTCATCATCTCGTCATCATTTTGTCATCATCTCGTCATCATCTCGTCATCATCTCGTCATCATCTCGTCATTATCTGGTCATCATCTCGTCATCATCTCGTCATCATCTCGTCATCATCGCGTCATCATCTCGTCATCATCTCGTCATCATCTCGTCATCGACTCGTCATCATCTCGTTATCATCTCGTCATCATCTCGTCATCATCTTGTCATCATCTCGTCATCATCTCGTCATCATCTCGTCATCATCTCGTCATCATCTCGTCATCATCTCGTCATCATCTCGTCATCATCTCGTCATCATCTGGTCATCATCTCGTCGTCATCTCGTCAACATCTCGTCATCATCTCGTCATCATCTCGTCATCATCTCGTCATCATCTCGTCATCATCTCGTCATCATCTCGTCATCATCTCGTCATCATCTCGTCATCATCTCGTCATCATCTCGTCATCATCTCGTCATCATCTCGTCATCATCTCGTCATCCTCTTATTATCATCTCGTCATCATCTCGTCATCATCTCGTCATCATCTCGTCATCATCTCATCATCATCTCGTCATCATCTCGTCATCATCTTGTCATAATCTCGTCATCATCTTGTCATCATCTCGTCATCCCGTCATCACGTCACCTCGTCATCATCTTGTCATCATCTCGTCATCCCGTCATCACGTCACCTCGTCATCTGATCATCTGATCATCCGGTCATCTGGTCATCTCGTCATCTTGTCATCATCTTATCATCAACTCGTCGTCATCTCATCATCATCTCGTCATCATCTAGTCATCATCTCGTCATCATCTCGTCATCATCTTGTCATCATCTCGTCATCATCTCGTCATCATCTCGTCATCATCTCGTCATCATCTCGTCATCATCTCGTCATCATCTTGTCATCATCTCGTCATCATCTCGTCATCATCTCGTCATCATCTCGTCATCTGGTCATCTGTCCATCTGGTCATCTGGTCATCTGTTCATCTGGTCATCTGGTCATCTGGTCATCTGGTCATCTGGTCATCTGGTCATCATCTCGTCATCATCTTGTCATCATCTCGTCATCATCTCGTCATCATCTCGTCATCATCTTGTCGTCATCTCGTCATCATCTCGTCATCACGTCGTCATCATCTCGTCATCATCTCGTCATCATCTCGTCATCATCTCGTCATCATCTCGTCATCATCTCGTCATTATCTCGTCATCATCTCGTCATCATCTCGTCATCATCTCGTCATCATCTCGTCATCATCTTGTCATCATCTCGTCATCATCTCGGCATCATCTCGCCATCATCTCGTCATCATCTCGTCATTTTGTCATGTCGTCATCTCGTCATCTGGTCATCTGGCTATCTGGTCATCCAGTCATCTGGTCATCTGGTTATCCGGTCATCTGGTCATTTCGTCATCATCTCCTCATCATCTCGTCACCATCTGGTCATCATCTTGTCATCATCTCGTCATCTGGTCATCTGGTCATCATCTCGTCATCATCTCGTCATCATCTCGTCATCATCTCGTCATCATCTTGTCATCATCTCGTCATCATCTCGTCATCATCTCGTCATCATCTCGTCATCATCTCGTCATCATCTCGTCATCATCTCGTCATCATCTCGTCATCATCTCGTTATCATCTCGTCATCATCTCGTCATCCTCTCGTTATCATCTCGTCATCATCTCGTCATCATCTCGTCATCATCTCATCATCATCTCGTCATCATCTCGTCATCATCTCGTCATAATCTCGTCATCATCTCGTCATCATCTCGTCATCTCGTCATCTCGTCACCTCGTCATCTGATCATCTGATCATCCGGTCATCTGGTCAACTGGTCATCTCGTCATCATCTCGTCATCATCTCGTCATCATCTCGTCATCGACTCGTCATCATCTCGTCATCACCTCGTCATCATCTGGTCATCATCTGGTCATCATCTGGTCATCATCTGGTCATCATCTGGTCATCATCTCGTCATCATCTCGTCATCATCTCGTCATCATCTCGTCATCATCTCGTCATCATCTCGTCATCATCTCGTCATCATCTCGTCATCATCTCGTCATCATCTCGTTGTCATCTGGTTATCTGGTCATCTCGTCATCATCTCGTCACCATCTGGTTATCATCTCGTCATCTGGTCATCTGGTCATCTCGTCATCATCTCGTCATCATCTCGTCATCATCTCGTCATCGACTTGTCATCATCTCGTCATCATCTTGTCATCATCCCGTCATCATCTCGTCATCATCTCGTCATCATCTCGTCATTATCTCGTCATCATCTCGTCATCATCTCGTCATCATCTCGTCATCATCGCGTCATCATCTCGTCATCATCTCGTCATCATCTCGTCATCGACTCGTCATCATCTCGTTATCATCTCGTCATCATCTCGTCATCATCTCGTCATCATCTCGTCATCATCTCGTCATCATCTTGTCATCATCTCGTCATCATCTCGTCATCATCATGTCATCATCTTGTCATCATCTCGTCATCATCTCGTCATCATCTCGTCATCATCTCGTCATCATCTCGTCATCATCTTGTCATCATCTCGTCATCATCTCGTCATCGTCTCGTCATCATCTCGTCATCTGGTCATCTGTCCATCTGGTCATCTGGTCATCTGGTCATCTGGTCATCTGGTCATCTGGTCATCTGTCCATCTGGTCATCTGGTCATCTGGTCATCTGGTCATCTGGTCATCTGTACATCTGGTCATCTGGTCATCTGGTCATCTGGTCATCTGGTCATCTGGTCATCTGGTCATCATCTTGTCAACATCTCGGCATCATCTCGCCATCATCTCGTCATCATCTCGTCATCATCTCGTCATCTTGTCATCTCGTCATCTCGTCATCTCGTCATCTCGTCATCTGGTCATCTGGCTATCTGGTCATCTGGTCATCTGGTTATCTGGTCATCTGGTCATCTCGTCATCATCTCGTCATTATCTCGTCATCATCTCGTCACCATCTGGTCATCATCTCGTCATCATCTCGTCATCATCTCGTCATCATCTCGTCATTATCTCGTCATCATCTCGTCATCATCTCGTCATCATCTCGTCATCATCGCGTCATCATCTCGTCATCATCTCGTCATCATCTCGTCATCGTCTCGGCATCATCCCGTCATCATCTTGTCATCATGTCGCCATCATCTCGTCATCATCTTGTCATCATCTCGTCATCATCTCGTCATCATCTTGTCGTCATCTCGTCATCATCTCGTCATCACGTCGTCATCATCTCGTCATCATCTCGTCATCATCTCGTCATCATGTCGTCATCATCGCGTCATCATCTCGTCATCATCTCGTCATCATCTCGTCATCATCTCGTCATCATCTCGTCATCATCTCGTCATCATCTTGTCATCATCTCGTCATCATCTCGGCATCATCTCGCCATCATCTCGTCATCATCTCGTCATTTTGTCATCTCGTCATCTCGTCATCTGGTCATCTGGCTATCTGGTCATCCAGTCATCTGGTCATCTGGTTATCCGGTCATCTGGTCATTTCGTCATCATCTCCTCATCATCTCGTCACCATCTGGTCATCATCTTGTCATCATCTCGTCATCTGGTCATCTGGTCATCATCTCGTCATCATCTCGTCATCATCTCGTCATCATCTCGTCATCATCTCGTCATCATCTTGTCATCATCTCGTCATCATCTCGTCATCATCTCGTCATCATCTCGTCATCATCTCGTCATCATCTCGTCATCATCTCGTCATCATCTCGTTATCATCTCGTCATCATCTCGTCATCCTCTCGTTATCATCTCGTCATCATCTCGTCATCATCTCGTCATCATCTCATCATCATCTCGTCATCATCTCGTCATCATCTCGTCATAATCTCGTCATCATCTCGTCATCATCTCGTCATCTCGTCATCTCGTCACCTCGTCATCTGATCATCTGATCATCCGGTCATCTGGTCATCTGGTCATCTCGTCATCATCTCGTCATCATCTCGTCATCATCTCGTCATCGACTCGTCATCATCTCGTCATCACCTCGTCATCATCTGGTCATCATCTGGTCATCATCTGGTCATCATCTGGTCATCATCTGGTCATCATCTCGTCATCATCTCGTCATCATCTCGTCATCATCTCGTCATCATCTCGTCATCATCTCGTCATCATCTCGTTGTCATCTGGTTATCTGGTCATCTCGTCATCATCTCGTCACCATCTGGTTATCATCTCGTCATCTGGTCATCTGGTCATCTCGTCATCATCTCGTCATCATCTCGTCATCGACTTGTCATCATCTCGTCATCATCTTGTCATCATCCCGTCATCATCTCGTCATCATCTCGTCATCATCTCGTCATTATCTCGTCATCATCTCGTCATCATCTCGTCATCATCTCGTCATCATCGCGTCATCATCTCGTCATCATCTCGTCATCATCTCGTCATCGACTCGTCATCATCTCGTCATCATCTCGTCATCATCTCGTCATCATCTCGTCATCATCTCGTCATCATCTCGTCATCATCTTGTCATCATCTCGTCATCATCTCGTCATCATCATGTCATCATCTTGTCATCATCTCGTCATCATCTCGTCATCATCTCGTCATCATCTCGTCATCATCTCGTCATCATCTTGTCATCATCTCGTCATCATCTCGTCATCGTCTCGTCATCATCTCGTCATCTGGTCATCTGTCCATCTGGTCATCTGGTCATCTGGTCATCTGGTCATCTGGTCATCTGGTCATCTGTCCATCTGGTCATCTGGTCATCTGGTCATCTGGTCATCTGGTCATCTGTACATCTGGTCATCTGGTCATCTGGTCATCTGGTCATCTGGTCATCTGGTCATCTGGTCATCATCTTGTCAACATCTCGGCATCATCTCGCCATCATCTCGTCATCATCTCGTCATCATCTCGTCATCTTGTCATCTCGTCATCTCGTCATCTCGTCATCTCGTCATCTGGTCATCTGGCTATCTGGTCATCTGGTCATCTGGTTATCTGGTCATCTGGTCATCTCGTCATCATCTCGTCATTATCTCGTCATCATCTCGTCACCATCTGGTCATCATCTCGTCATCATCTCGTCATCATCTCGTCATCATCTCGTCATTATCTCGTCATCATCTCGTCATCATCTCGTCATCATCTCGTCATCATCGCGTCATCATCTCGTCATCATCTCGTCATCATCTCGTCATCGTCTCGGCATCATCCCGTCATCATCTTGTCATCATGTCGCCATCATCTCGTCATCATCTTGTCATCATCTCGTCATCATCTCGTCGTCATCTCGTCAACATCTCGTCATCATCTCGTCATCATCTCGTCATTATCTCGTCATCATCTCGACATCATCTCGTCATCATGTCGTCATCATCGCGTCATCATCTCGTCATCATCTCGTCATCATCTCGTCATCATCTCGTCGTCATCTCGTCATCATTTCGTCATCATCTCGTTATCATCTCGTTATCATGTCGTTATCATCTCGTTATCATCTCGTCATCATCTCGTCATCATCTCGTCATCATCTGGTCATCATCTGGTCATCATCTGGTCATCATCTGATCATCATCTCGTCATCATCTCGTCATCCTCTCGTCATCATCTCGTCATCATCTCGTCATCATCTCGTCGTCATCTCGTCATCATTTCGTCATCATCTCGTTATCATCTCGTTATCATCTCGTCATCATCTCGTCATCATCTGGTCATCATCTGGTCATCATCTGGTCATCATCTGGTCATCATCTGATCATCATCTCGTCATCATCTCGTCATCATCTCGTCATCATCTCGTCATCATCTCGTCATCATCTCGTCGTCATCTGGTCATCTGGTCATCTCGTCATCATCTCGTCATCATCTCGTCATCGTCTCGGCATCGTCTCGGCATCATCCCGTCATCATCTAGTCATCATCTCGTCATCATTTTGTCATCATCTCGTCATCATCTCGTCATCATCTCGTCATCATCTCGTCATTATCTGGTCATCATCTCGTCATCATCTCGTCATCATCTCGTCATCATCGCGTCATCATCTCGTCATCATCTCGTCATCATCTCGTCATCGACTCGTCATCATCTCGTTATCATCTCGTCATCATCTCGTCATCATCTTGTCATCATCTCGTCATCATCTCGTCATCATCTCGTCATCATCTCGTCATCATCTCGTCATCATCTCGTCATCATCTCGTCATCATCTGGTCATCATCTCGTCGTCATCTCGTCAACATCTCGTCATCATCTCGTCATCATCTCGTCATCATCTCGTCATCATCTCGTCATCATCTCGTCATCATCTCGTCATCATCTCGTCATCATCTCGTCATCTGGTCATCTCGTCATCATCTCGTCATCATCTCGTCATCATCTCGTCATCATCTCGTCATCATCTCGTCATCATCTCGTCATCATCTCGTCATCATCTCGTCATCATCTCGTCATCATCTCGTCATCATCTCGTCATCATCTCGTCATCATCTCGTCATCTGGTCATCTCGTCATCATCTCGTCATCATCTCGTCATCATCTCGTCATCATCTCATCATCATCTCGTCATCATCTCGTCATCATCTTGTCATAATCTCGTCATCATCTTGTCATCATCTCGTCATCCCGTCATCTCGTCACCTCGTCATCTGATCATCTGATCATCCGGTCATCTGGTCATCTCGTCATCTCGTCATCATCTTGTCATCAACTCGTCGTCATCTCATCATCATCTCGTCATCATCTAGTCATCATCTCGTCATCATCTCGTCATCATCTTGTCATCATCTCGTCATCATCTCGTCATCATCTCGTCATCATCTCGTCATCATCTCGTCATCATCTCGTCATCATCTTGTCATCATCTCGTCATCATCTCGTCATCATCTCGTCAGCATCTCGTCATCTGGTCATCTGTCCATCTGGTCATCTGGTCATCTGTTCATCTGGTCATCTGGTCATCTGGTCATCTGGTCATCTGGTCATCTGGTCATCATCTCGTCATCATCTCGTCATCATCTCGTCATCATCTCGTTATCATCTCGTCATCATCTCGTCATCCTCTCGTTATCATCTCGTCATCATCTCGTCATCATCTCGTCATCATCTCATCATCATCTCGTCATCATCTCGTCATCATCTCGTCATAATCTCGTCATCATCTCGTCATCATCTCGTCATCTCGTCATCTCGTCACCTCGTCATCTGATCATCTGATCATCCGGTCATCTGGTCATCTGGTCATCTCGTCATCATCTCGTCATCATCTCGTCATCATCTCGTCATCGACTCGTCATCATCTCGTCATCACCTCGTCATCATCTGGTCATCATCTGGTCATCATCTGGTCATCATCTGGTCATCATCTGGTCATCATCTCGTCATCATCTCGTCATCATCTCGTCATCATCTCGTCATCATCTCGTCATCATCTCGTCATCATCTCGTCATCATCTCGTTGTCATCTGGTTATCTGGTCATCTCGTCATCATCTCGTCACCATCTGGTTATCATCTCGTCATCTGGTCATCTGGTCATCTCGTCATCATCTCGTCATCATCTCGTCATCGACTTGTCATCATCTCGTCATCATCTTGTCATCATCCCGTCATCATCTCGTCATCATCTCGTCATCATCTCGTCATTATCTCGTCATCATCTCGTCATCATCTCGTCATCATCTCGTCATCATCGCGTCATCATCTCGTCATCATCTCGTCATCATCTCGTCATCGACTCGTCATCATCTCGTTATCATCTCGTCATCATCTCGTCATCATCTCGTCATCATCTCGTCATCATCTCGTCATCATCTTGTCATCATCTCGTCATCATCTCGTCATCATCATGTCATCATCTTGTCATCATCTCGTCATCATCTCGTCATCATCTCGTCATCATCTCGTCATCATCTCGTCATCATCTTGTCATCATCTCGTCATCATCTCGTCATCGTCTCGTCATCATCTCGTCATCTGGTCATCTGTCCATCTGGTCATCTGGTCATCTGGTCATCTGGTCATCTGGTCATCTGGTCATCTGTCCATCTGGTCATCTGGTCATCTGGTCATCTGGTCATCTGGTCATCTGTACATCTGGTCATCTGGTCATCTGGTCATCTGGTCATCTGGTCATCTGGTCATCTGGTCATCATCTTGTCAACATCTCGGCATCATCTCGCCATCATCTCGTCATCATCTCGTCATCATCTCGTCATCTTGTCATCTCGTCATCTCGTCATCTCGTCATCTCGTCATCTGGTCATCTGGCTATCTGGTCATCTGGTCATCTGGTTATCTGGTCATCTGGTCATCTCGTCATCATCTCGTCATTATCTCGTCATCATCTCGTCACCATCTGGTCATCATCTCGTCATCATCTCGTCATCATCTCGTCATCATCTCGTCATTATCTCGTCATCATCTCGTCATCATCTCGTCATCATCTCGTCATCATCGCGTCATCATCTCGTCATCATCTCGTCATCATCTCGTCATCGTCTCGGCATCATCCCGTCATCATCTCGTCATCATCTCGTCGTCATCTCGTCAACATCTCGTCATCATCTCGTCATCATCTCGTCATTATCTCGTCATCATCTCGACATCATCTCGTCATCATGTCGTCATCATCGCGTCATCATCTCGTCATCATCTCGTCATCATCTCGTCATCATCTCGTCGTCATCTCGTCATCATTTCGTCATCATCTCGTTATCATCTCGTTATCATGTCGTTATCATCTCGTTATCATCTCGTCATCATCTCGTCATCATCTCGTCATCATCTGGTCATCATCTGGTCATCATCTGGTCATCATCTGATCATCATCTCGTCATCATCTCGTCATCCTCTCGTCATCATCTCGTCATCATCTCGTCATCATCTCGTCGTCATCTCGTCATCATTTCGTCATCATCTCGTTATCATCTCGTTATCATCTCGTCATCATCTCGTCATCATCTGGTCATCATCTGGTCATCATCTGGTCATCATCTGGTCATCATCTGATCATCATCTCGTCATCATCTCGTCATCATCTCGTCATCATCTCGTCATCATCTCGTCATCATCTCGTCGTCATCTGGTCATCTGGTCATCTCGTCATCATCTCGTCATCATCTCGTCATCGTCTCGGCATCGTCTCGGCATCATCCCGTCATCATCTAGTCATCATCTCGTCATCATTTTGTCATCATCTCGTCATCATCTCGTCATCATCTCGTCATCATCTCGTCATTATCTGGTCATCATCTCGTCATCATCTCGTCATCATCTCGTCATCATCGCGTCATCATCTCGTCATCATCTCGTCATCATCTCGTCATCGACTCGTCATCATCTCGTTATCATCTCGTCATCATCTCGTCATCATCTTGTCATCATCTCGTCATCATCTCGTCATCATCTCGTCATCATCTCGTCATCATCTCGTCATCATCTCGTCATCATCTCGTCATCATCTGGTCATCATCTCGTCGTCATCTCGTCAACATCTCGTCATCATCTCGTCATCATCTCGTCATCATCTCGTCATCATCTCGTCATCATCTCGTCATCATCTCGTCATCATCTCGTCATCATCTCGTCATCTGGTCATCTCGTCATCATCTCGTCATCATCTCGTCATCATCTCGTCATCATCTCGTCATCATCTCGTCATCATCTCGTCATCATCTCGTCATCATCTCGTCATCATCTCGTCATCATCTCGTCATCATCTCGTCATCTGGTCATCTCGTCATCATCTCGTCATCATCTCGTCATCATCTCGTCATCATCTCATCATCATCTCGTCATCATCTCGTCATCATCTTGTCATAATCTCGTCATCATCTTGTCATCATCTCGTCATCCCGTCATCTCGTCACCTCGTCATCTGATCATCTGATCATCCGGTCATCTGGTCATCTCGTCATCTCGTCATCATCTTGTCATCAACTCGTCGTCATCTCATCATCATCTCGTCATCATCTAGTCATCATCTCGTCATCATCTCGTCATCATCTTGTCATCATCTCGTCATCATCTCGTCATCATCTGGTCATCATCTCGTCATCATCTCGTCATCATCTCGTCATCATCTTGTCATCATCTCGTCATCATCTCGTCATCATCTCGTCAGCATCTCGTCATCTGGTCATCTGTCCATCTGGTCATCTGGTCATCTGTTCATCTGGTCATCTGGTCATCTGGTCATCTGGTCATCTGGTCATCTGGTCATCATCTCGTCATCATCTTGTCATCATCTCGTCATCATCTCGTCATCATCTCGTCATCATCTTGTCGTCATCTCGTCATCATCTCGTCATCACGTCGTCATCATCTCGTCATCATCTCGTCATCATCTCGTCATCATCTCGTCATCATCTCGTCATCATCTCGTCATTATCTCGTCATCATCTCGTCATCATCTCCTCATCATCTCGTCATCATCTCGTCATCATCTTGTCATCATCTCGTCATCATCTCGGCATCATCTCGCCATCATCTCGTCATCATCTCGTCATTTTGTCATCTCGTCATCTCGTCATCTGGTCATCTGGCTATCTGGTCATCCAGTCATCTGGTCATCTGGTTATCCGGTCATCTGGTCATTTCGTCATCATCTCCTCATCATCTCGTCACCATCTGGTCATCATCTTGTCATCATCTCGTCATCTGGTCATCTGGTCATCATCTCGTCATCATCTCGTCATCATCTCGTCATCATCTCGTCATCATCTCGTCATCATCTCGTCATCATCTTGTCATCATCTCGTCATCATCTCGTCATCATCTCGTCATCATCTCGTCATCATCTCGTCATCATCTCGTCATCATCTCGTCATCATCTCGTCATCATCTCGTTATCATCTCGTCATCATCTCGTCATCCTCTCGTTATCATCTCGTCATCATCTCGTCATCATCTCGTCATCATCTCATCATCATCTCGTCATCATCTCGTCATCATCTCGTCATAATCTCGTCATCATCTCGTCATCATCTCGTCATCTCGTCATCTCGTCACCTCGTCATCTGATCATCTGATCATCCGGTCATCTGGTCAACTGGTCATCTCGTCATCATCTCGTCATCATCTCGTCATCGACTCGTCATCATCTCGTCATCACCTCGTCATCATCTGGTCATCATCTGGTCATCATCTGGTCATCATCTGGTCATCATCTGGTCATCATCTGGTCATCATCTCGTCATCATCTCGTCATCATCTCGTCATCATCTCGTTATCATCTCGTCATCATCTCGTCATCATCTCGTCATCATCTCGTCGTCATCTGGTTATCTGGTCATCTCGTCATCATCTCGTCACCATCTGGTTATCATCTCGTCATCTGGTCATCTGGTCATCTGGTCATCTCGTCATCATCTCGTCATCATCTCGTCATCGACTCGTCATCATCTCGTCATCATCTCATCATCATCTCGTCATCATCTCGTCATCATCTCGTCATCATCTCGGCATCATCTCGCCATCATCTCGTCATCATCTCGTCAGCATCTCGTCATTATCTCGTCATCATCTCGTCATCATCTCGTCATCGTCTTGTCATCATCTCGTCATCACGTCGTCATCACCTCGTCATTATCTCGTCGTCATCTGGTCATCTCGTCATCTCGTCATCATCTCGTCGTCATCTCGTCGTCATCTCGTCATCATCTGGTCATCATCTGGTCATCATCTGGTCATCATCTGGTCATCATCTGGTCATCATCTCGTCATTATCTCTTCATCATCTCGTCATCATCTCGTCATCATCTCGTCGTCATCGGGTCATCTGGTCATCTCGTCATCTCGTCATCATCTCGTCATCATCTCGTCATCATCTCGTCATCATCTAGTCATCATCTCGTCATCATCTCGTCATCATCTCGTCATCATCTCATCATCATCTCGTCATCATCTCGTCATCATCTCGTCATAATCTCGTCATCATCTCGTCATCATCTCGTCATCTCGTCATCTCGTCACCTCGTCATCTGATCATCTGATCATCCGGTCATCTGGTCAACTGGTCATCTCGTCATCATCTCGTCATCATCTCGTCATCGACTCGTCATCATCTCGTCATCACCTCGTCATCATCTGGTCATCATCTGGTCATCATCTGGTCATCATCTGGTCATCATCTGGTCATCATCTGGTCATCATCTCGTCATCATCTCGTCATCATCTCGTCATCATCTCGTTATCATCTCGTCATCATCTCGTCATCATCTCGTCATCATCTCGTCGTCATCTGGTTATCTGGTCATCTCGTCATCATCTCGTCACCATCTGGTTATCATCTCGTCATCTGGTCATCTGGTCATCTGGTCATCTCGTCATCATCTCGTCATCATCTCGTCATCGACTCGTCATCATCTCGTCATCATCTCATCATCATCTCGTCATCATCTCGTCATCATCTCGTCATCATCTCGGCATCATCTCGCCATCATCTCGTCATCATCTCGTCAGCATCTCGTCATTATCTCGTCATCATCTCGTCATCATCTCGTCATCGTCTTGTCATCATCTCGTCATCACGTCGTCATCACCTCGTCATTATCTCGTCGTCATCTGGTCATCTCGTCATCTCGTCATCATCTCGTCGTCATCTCGTCGTCATCTCGTCATCATCTGGTCATCATCTGGTCATCATCTGGTCATCATCTGGTCATCATCTGGTCATCATCTCGTCATTATCTCTTCATCATCTCGTCATCATCTCGTCATCATCTCGTCGTCATCGGGTCATCTGGTCATCTCGTCATCTCGTCATCATCTCGTCATCATCTCGTCATCATCTCGTCATCATCTCGTCATCATCTCGTCATCATCTCGTCATCATCTCGTCATTATCTCGTCATCATCTCGTCATCATCTCGTCATCATCTCATCATCTCGTCATCATCTTGTCATCGTCTCGTCATCATCTCGGCATCATCTCGCCATCATCTCGTCATCATCTCGTCATCATCTCGTCATCTTGTCATCTCGTCATCTCGTCATCTCGTCATCTGGTCATCTGGCTATCTGGTCATCCAGTCATCTGGTCATCTGGTTATCTGGTCATCTGGTCATCTCGTCATCATCTCGTCATCATCTCGTCACCATCTGGTCATCATCTCGTCATCATCTCGTCATCATCTCGTCATCATCTCGTCATCTCGTCATCTTGTCATCTCGTCATCTCGTCATCTCGTCATCTCGTCATCTGGTCATCTGGCTATCTGGTCATCTGGTCATCTGGTTATCTGGTCATCTGGTCATCTCGTCATCATCTCGTCATTATCTCGTCATCATCTCGTCACCATCTGGTCATCATCTCGTCATCATCTCGTCATCATCTCGTCATCATCTCGTCATTATCTCGTCATCATCTCGTCATCATCTCGTCATCATCTCGTCATCATCGCGTCATCATCTCGTCATCATCTCGTCATCATCTCGTCATCGTCTCGGCATCATCCCGTCATCATCTTGTCATCATGTCGCCATCATCTCGTCATCATCTTGTCATCATCTCGTCATCATCTCGTCGTCATCTCGTCAACATCTCGTCATCATCTCGTCATCATCTCGTCATTATCTCGTCATCATCTCGACATCATCTCGTCATCATGTCGTCATCATCGCGTCATCATCTCGTCATCATCTCGTCATCATCTCGTCATCATCTCGTCGTCATCTCGTCATCATTTCGTCATCATCTCGTTATCATCTCGTTATCATGTCGTTATCATCTCGTTATCATCTCGTCATCATCTCGTCATCATCTCGTCATCATCTGGTCATCATCTGGTCATCATCTGGTCATCATCTGATCATCATCTCGTCATCATCTCGTCATCATCTCGTCATCATCTCGTCATCATCTCGTCATCATCTCGTCGTCATCTCGTCATCATTTCGTCATCATCTCGTTATCATCTCGTTATCATGTCGTTATCATCTCGTTATCATCTCGTCATCATCTCGTCATCATCTCGTCATCATCTGGTCATCATCTGGTCATCATCTGGTCATCATCTGATCATCATCTCGTCATCATCTCGTCATCATCTCGTCATCATCTCGTCATCATCTCGTCATCATCTCGTCGTCATCTGGTCATCTGGTCATCTCGTCATCATCTCGTCATCATCTCGTCATCGTCTCGGCATCGTCTCGGCATCATCCCGTCATCATCTAGTCATCATCTCGTCATCATTTTGTCATCATCTCGTCATCATCTCGTCATCATCTCGTCATCATCTCGTCATCTGGTCATCTCGTCATCATCTCGTCATCATCTCGTCATCATCTCGTCATCATCTCGTCATCATCTCGTCATCATCTCGTCATCATCTCGTCATCATCTCGTCATCATCTCGTCATCATCTCGTCATCATCTCGTCATCATCTCGTCATCATCTCGTCATCATCTCGTCATCCTCTCATTATCATCTCGTCATCATCTCGTCATCATCTCGTCATCATCTCGTCATCATCTCATCATCATCTCGTCATCATCTCGTCATCATCTTGTCATAATCTCGTCATCATCTTGTCATCATCTCGTCATCCCGTCATCACGTCACCTCGTCATCTGATCATCTGATCATCCGGTCATCTGGTCATCTCGTCATCTTGTCATCATCTTATCATCAACTCGTCGCCATCTCATCATCATCTCGTCATCATCTAGTCATCATCTCGTCATCATCTCGTCATCATCTTGTCATCATCTCGTCATCATCTCGTCATCATCTCGTCATCATCTCGTCATCATCTCGTCATCATCTCGTCATCATCTTGTCATCATCTCGTCATCATCTCGTCATCATCTCGTCATCATCTCGTCATCTGGTCATCTGTCCATCTGGTCATCTGGTCATCTGTTCATCTGGTCATCTGGTCATCTGGTCATCTGGTCATCTGGTCATCTGGTCATCATCTCGTCATCATCTTGTCATCATCTCGTCATCATCTCGTCATCATCTCGTCATCATCTTGTCGTCATCTCGTCATCATCTCGTCATCACGTCGTCATCATCTCGTCATCATCTCGTCATCATCTCGTCATCATCTCGTCATCATCTCGTCATCATCTCGTCATTATCTCGTCATCATCTCGTCATCATCTCGTCATCATCTCGTCATCATCTCGTCATCATCTTGTCATCATCTCGTCATCATCTCGGCATCATCTCGCCATCATCTCGTCATCATCTCGTCATTTTGTCATCTCGTCATCTCGTCATCTGGTCATCTGGCTATCTGGTCATCCAGTCATCTGGTCATCTGGTTATCCGGTCATCTGGTCATTTCGTCATCATCTCCTCATCATCTCGTCACCATCTGGTCATCATCTTGTCATCATCTCGTCATCTGGTCATCTGGTCATCATCTCGTCATCATCTCGTCATCATCTCGTCATCATCTCGTCATCATCTCGTCATCATCTCGTCATCATCTTGTCATCATCTCGTCATCATCTCGTCATCATCTCGTCATCATCTCGTCATCATCTCGTCATCATCTCGTCATCATCTCGTCATCATCTCGTCATCATCTCGTTATCATCTCGTCATCATCTCGTCATCCTCTCGTTATCATCTCGTCATCATCTCGTCATCATCTCGTCATCATCTCATCATCATCTCGTCATCATCTCGTCATCATCTCGTCATAATCTCGTCATCATCTCGTCATCATCTCGTCATCTCGTCATCTCGTCACCTCGTCATCTGATCATCTGATCATCCGGTCATCTGGTCATCTGGTCATCTCGTCATCATCTCGTCATCATCTCGTCATCATCTCGTCATCGACTCGTCATCATCTCGTCATCACCTCGTCATCATCTGGTCATCATCTGGTCATCATCTGGTCATCATCTGGTCATCATCTGGTCATCATCTCGTCATCATCTCGTCATCATCTCGTCATCATCTCGTCATCATCTCGTCATCATCTCGTCATCATCTCGTCATCATCTCGTTGTCATCTGGTTATCTGGTCATCTCGTCATCATCTCGTCACCATCTGGTTATCATCTCGTCATCTGGTCATCTGGTCATCTCGTCATCATCTCGTCATCATCTCGTCATCATCTCGTCATCGACTTGTCATCATCTCGTCATCATCTTGTCATCATCCCGTCATCATCTCGTCATCATCTCGTCATCATCTCGTCATTATCTCGTCATCATCTCGTCATCATCTCGTCATCATCTCGTCATCATCGCGTCATCATCTCGTCATCATCTCGTCATCATCTCGTCATCGACTCGTCATCATCTCGTTATCATCTCGTCATCATCTCGTCATCATCTCGTCATCATCTCGTCATCATCTCGTCATCATCTCGTCATCATCTTGTCATCATCTCGTCATCATCTCGTCATCATCATGTCATCATCTTGTCATCATCTCGTCATCATCTCGTCATCATCTCGTCATCATCTCGTCATCATCTCGTCATCATCTTGTCATCATCTCGTCATCATCTCGTCATCGTCTCGTCATCATCTCGTCATCTGGTCATCTGTCCATCTGGTCATCTGGTCATCTGGTCATCTGGTCATCTGGTCATCTGGTCATCTGTCCATCTGGTCATCTGGTCATCTGGTCATCTGGTCATCTGGTCATCTGTACATCTGGTCATCTGGTCATCTGGTCATCTGGTCATCTGGTCATCTGGTCATCTGGTCATCATCTTGTCAACATCTCGGCATCATCTCGCCATCATCTCGTCATCATCTCGTCATCATCTCGTCATCTTGTCATCTCGTCATCTCGTCATCTCGTCATCTCGTCATCTGGTCATCTGGCTATCTGGTCATCTGGTCATCTGGTTATCTGGTCATCTGGTCATCTCGTCATCATCTCGTCATTATCTCGTCATCATCTCGTCACCATCTGGTCATCATCTCGTCATCATCTCGTCATCATCTCGTCATCATCTCGTCATTATCTCGTCATCATCTCGTCATCATCTCGTCATCATCTCGTCATCATCGCGTCATCATCTCGTCATCATCTCGTCATCATCTCGTCATCGTCTCGGCATCATCCCGTCATCATCTTGTCATCATGTCGCCATCATCTCGTCATCATCTTGTCATCATCTCGTCATCATCTCGTCGTCATCTCGTCAACATCTCGTCATCATCTCGTCATCATCTCGTCATTATCTCGTCATCATCTCGACATCATCTCGTCATCATGTCGTCATCATCGCGTCATCATCTCGTCATCATCTCGTCATCATCTCGTCGTCATCTCGTCATCATTTCGTCATCATCTCGTTATCATCTCGTTATCATGTCGTTATCATCTCGTTATCATCTCGTCATCATCTCGTCATCATCTCGTCATCATCTGGTCATCATCTGGTCATCATCTGGTCATCATCTGATCATCATCTCGTCATCATCTCGTCATCATCTCGTCATCATCTCGTCATCATCTCGTCATCATCTCGTCGTCATCTCGTCATCATTTCGTCATCATCTCGTTATCATCTCGTTATCATGTCGTTATCATCTCGTTATCATCTCGTCATCATCTCGTCATCATCTCGTCATCATCTGGTCATCATCTCGTCATCATCTCGTCATCATCTCGTCATCATCTCGTCATCATCTGGTCATCATCTCGTCGTCATCTCGTCAACATCTCGTCATCATCTCGTCATCATCTCGTCATCATCTCGTCATCATCTCGTCATCATCTCGTCATCATCTCGTCATCATCTCGTCGTCATCTGGTCATCTGGTCATCTCGTCATCATCTCGTCATCATCTCGTCATCGTCTCGGCATCGTCTCGGCATCATCCCGTCATCATCTAGTCATCATCTCGTCATCATTTTGTCATCATCTCGTCATCATCTCGTCATCATCTCGTCATCATCTCGTCATTATCTGGTCATCATCTCGTCATCATCTCGTCATCATCTCGTCATCATCGCGTCATCATCTCGTCATCATCTCGTCATCATCTCGTCATCGACTCGTCATCATCTCGTTATCATCTCGTCATCATCTAGTCATCATCTTGTCATCATCTCGTCATCATCTCGTCATCATCTCGTCATCATCTCGTCATCATCTCGTCATCATCTCGTCATCATCTCGTCATCATCTCGTCATCATCTGGTCATCATCTCGTCGTCATCTCGTCAACATCTCGTCATCATCTCGTCATCATCTCGTCATCATCTCGTCATCATCTCGTCATTATCTCGTCATCATCTCGTCATCATCTCGTCATCATCTCGTCATCATCTCGTCATCATCTCGTCATCTGGTCATCTCGTCATCATCTCGTCATCATCTCGTCATCATCTCGTCATCATCTCGTCATCATCTCGTCATCATCTCGTCATCATCTCGTCATCATCTCGTCATCATCTCGTCATCATCTCGTCATCATCTCGTCATCATCTCGTCATCCTCTCATTATCATCTCGTCATCATCTCGTCATCATCTCGTCATCATCTCGTCATCATCTGATCATCATCTCGTCATCATCTCGTCATCATCTTGTCATAATCTCGTCATCATCTTGTCATCATCTCGTCATCCCGTCATCTCGTCACCTCGTCATCTGATCATCTGATCATCCGGTCATCTGGTCATCTCGTCATCTCGTCATCATCTTGTCATCAACTCGTCGTCATCTCATCATCATCTCGTCATCATCTAGTCATCATCTCGTCATCATCTCGTCATCATCTTGTCATCATCTCGTCATCATCTCGTCATCATCTCGTCATCATCTCGTCATCATCTCGTCATCATCTCGTCATCATCTTGTCATCATCTCGTCATCATCTCGTCATCATCTCGTCAGCATCTCGTCATCTGGTCATCTGTCCATCTGGTCATCTGGTCATCTGTTCATCTGGTCATCTGGTCATCTGGTCATCTGGTCATCTGGTCATCTGGTCATCATCTCGTCATCATCTTGTCATCATCTCGTCATCATCTCGTCATCATCTCGTCATCATCTTGTCGTCATCTCGTCATCATCTCGTCATCACGTCGTCATCATCTCGTCATCATCTCGTCATCATCTCGTCATCATCTCGTCATCATCTCGTCATCATCTCGTTATCATCTCGTCATCATCTCGTCATCATCTCGTCATCATCTGGTCATCATCTGGTCATCATCTGGTCATCATCTGATCATCATCTCGTCATCATCTCGTCATCATCTCGTCATCATCTCGTCATCATCTCGTCATCATCTCGTCGTCATCTCGTCATCATTTCGTCATCATCTCGTTATCATCTCGTTATCATGTCGTTATCATCTCGTTATCATCTCGTCATCATCTCGTCATCATCTCGTCATCATCTGGTCATCATCTGGTCATCATCTGGTCATCATCTGATCATCATCTCGTCATCATCTCGTCATCATCTCGTCATCATCTCGTCATCATCTCGTCATCATCTCGTCGTCATCTGGTCATCTGGTCATCTCGTCATCATCTCGTCATCATCTCGTCATCGTCTCGGCATCGTCTCGGCATCATCCCGTCATCATCTAGTCATCATCTCGTCATCATTTTGTCATCATCTCGTCATCATCTCGTCATCATCTCGTCATCATCTCGTCATCTGGTCATCTCGTCATCATCTCGTCATCATCTCGTCATCATCTCGTCATCATCTCGTCATCATCTCGTCATCATCTCGTCATCATCTCGTCATCATCTCGTCATCATCTCGTCATCATCTCGTCATCATCTCGTCATCATCTCGTCATCATCTCGTCATCATCTCGTCATCCTCTCATTATCATCTCGTCATCATCTCGTCATCATCTCGTCATCATCTCGTCATCATCTCATCATCATCTCGTCATCATCTCGTCATCATCTTGTCATAATCTCGTCATCATCTTGTCATCATCTCGTCATCCCGTCATCACGTCACCTCGTCATCTGATCATCTGATCATCCGGTCATCTGGTCATCTCGTCATCTTGTCATCATCTTATCATCAACTCGTCGCCATCTCATCATCATCTCGTCATCATCTAGTCATCATCTCGTCATCATCTCGTCATCATCTTGTCATCATCTCGTCATCATCTCGTCATCATCTCGTCATCATCTCGTCATCATCTCGTCATCATCTCGTCATCATCTTGTCATCATCGCGTCATCATCTCGTCATCATCTCGTCATCATCTCGTCATCTGGTCATCTGTCCATCTGGTCATCTGGTCATCTGTTCATCTGGTCATCTGGTCATCTGGTCATCTGGTCATCTGGTCATCTGGTCATCATCTCGTCATCATCTTGTCATCATCTCGTCATCATCTCGTCATCATCTCGTCATCATCTTGTCGTCATCTCGTCATCATCTCGTCATCACGTCGTCATCATCTCGTCATCATCTCGTCATCATCTCGTCATCATCTCGTCATCATCTCGTCATCATCTCGTCATTATCTCGTCATCATCTCGTCATCATCTCGTCATCATCTCGTCATCATCTCGTCATCATCTTGTCATCATCTCGTCATCATCTCGGCATCATCTCGCCATCATCTCGTCATCATCTCGTCATTTTGTCATCTCGTCATCTCGTCATCTGGTCATCTGGCTATCTGGTCATCCAGTCATCTGGTCATCTGGTTATCCGGTCATCTGGTCATTTCGTCATCATCTCCTCATCATCTCGTCACCATCTGGTCATCATCTTGTCATCATCTCGTCATCTGGTCATCTGGTCATCATCTCGTCATCATCTCGTCATCATCTCGTCATCATCTCGTCATCATCTCGTCATCATCTCGTCATCATCTTGTCATCATCTCGTCATCATCTCGTCATCATCTCGTCATCATCTCGTCATCATCTCGTCATCATCTCGTCATCATCTCGTCATCATCTCGTCATCATCTCGTTATCATCTCGTCATCATCTCGTCATCCTCTCGTTATCATCTCGTCATCATCTCGTCATCATCTCGTCATCATCTCATCATCATCTCGTCATCATCTCGTCATCATCTCGTCATAATCTCGTCATCATCTCGTCATCATCTCGTCATCTCGTCATCTCGTCACCTCGTCATCTGATCATCTGATCATCCGGTCATCTGGTCATCTGGTCATCTCGTCATCATCTCGTCATCATCTCGTCATCATCTCGTCATCGACTCGTCATCATCTCGTCATCACCTCGTCATCATCTGGTCATCATCTGGTCATCATCTGGTCATCATCTGGTCATCATCTGGTCATCATCTCGTCATCATCTCGTCATCATCTCGTCATCATCTCGTCATCATCTCGTCATCATCTCGTCATCATCTCGTCATCATCTCGTTGTCATCTGGTTATCTGGTCATCTCGTCATCATCTCGTCACCATCTGGTTATCATCTCGTCATCTGGTCATCTGGTCATCTCGTCATCATCTCGTCATCATCTCGTCATCATCTCGTCATCGACTTGTCATCATCTCGTCATCATCTTGTCATCATCCCGTCATCATCTCGTCATCATCTCGTCATCATCTCGTCATTATCTCGTCATCATCTCGTCATCATCTCGTCATCATCTCGTCATCATCGCGTCATCATCTCGTCATCATCTCGTCATCATCTCGTCATCGACTCGTCATCATCTCGTTATCATCTCGTCATCATCTCGTCATCATCTCGTCATCATCTCGTCATCATCTCGTCATCATCTCGTCATCATCTTGTCATCATCTCGTCATCATCTCGTCATCATCATGTCATCATCTTGTCATCATCTCGTCATCATCTCGTCATCATCTCGTCATCATCTCGTCATCATCTCGTCATCATCTTGTCATCATCTCGTCATCATCTCGTCATCGTCTCGTCATCATCTCGTCATCTGGTCATCTGTCCATCTGGTCATCTGGTCATCTGGTCATCTGGTCATCTGGTCATCTGGTCATCTGTCCATCTGGTCATCTGGTCATCTGGTCATCTGGTCATCTGGTCATCTGTACATCTGGTCATCTGGTCATCTGGTCATCTGGTCATCTGGTCATCTGGTCATCTGGTCATCATCTTGTCAACATCTCGGCATCATCTCGCCATCATCTCGTCATCATCTCGTCATCATCTCGTCATCTTGTCATCTCGTCATCTCGTCATCTCGTCATCTCGTCATCTGGTCATCTGGCTATCTGGTCATCTGGTCATCTGGTTATCTGGTCATCTGGTCATCTCGTCATCATCTCGTCATCATCTCGTCATCATCTCGTCATTATCTCGTCATCATCTCGTCATCATCTCGTCATCATCTCGTCATCATCGCGTCATCATCTCGTCATCATCTCGTCATCATCTCGTCATCGTCTCGGCATCATCCCGTCATCATCTTGTCATCATGTCGCCATCATCTCGTCATCATCTTGTCATCATCTCGTCATCATCTCGTCGTCATCTCGTCAACATCTCGTCATCATCTCGTCATCATCTCGTCATTATCTCGTCATCATCTCGACATCATCTCGTCATCATGTCGTCATCATCGCGTCATCATCTCGTCATCATCTCGTCATCATCTCGTCATCATCTCGTCGTCATCTCGTCATCATTTCGTCATCATCTCGTTATCATCTCGTTATCATGTCGTTATCATCTCGTTATCATCTCGTCATCATCTCGTCATCATCTCGTCATCATCTGGTCATCATCTGGTCATCATCTGGTCATCATCTGATCATCATCTCGTCATCATCTCGTCATCATCTCGTCATCATCTCGTCATCATCTCGTCATCATCTCGTCGTCATCTCGTCATCATTTCGTCATCATCTCGTTATCATCTCGTTATCATGTCGTTATCATCTCGTTATCATCTCGTCATCATCTCGTCATCATCTCGTCATCATCTGGTCATCATCTCGTCATCATCTCGTCATCATCTCGTCATCATCTCGTCATCATCTGGTCATCATCTCGTCGTCATCTCGTCAACATCTCGTCATCATCTCGTCATCATCTCGTCATCATCTCGTCATCATCTCGTCATCATCTCGTCATCATCTCGTCATCATCTCGTCGTCATCTGGTCATCTGGTCATCTCGTCATCATCTCGTCATCATCTCGTCATCGTCTCGGCATCGTCTCGGCATCATCCCGTCATCATCTAGTCATCATCTCGTCATCATTTTGTCATCATCTCGTCATCATCTCGTCATCATCTCGTCATCATCTCGTCATTATCTGGTCATCATCTCGTCATCATCTCGTCATCATCTCGTCATCATCGCGTCATCATCTCGTCATCATCTCGTCATCATCTCGTCATCGACTCGTCATCATCTCGTTATCATCTCGTCATCATCTAGTCATCATCTTGTCATCATCTCGTCATCATCTCGTCATCATCTCGTCATCATCTCGTCATCATCTCGTCATCATCTCGTCATCATCTCGTCATCATCTCGTCATCATCTCGTCATCATCTGGTCATCATCTCGTCGTCATCTCGTCAACATCTCGTCATCATCTCGTCATCATCTCGTCATCATCTCGTCATCATCTCGTCATCATCTCGTCATCATCTCGTCATCATCTCGTCATCTGGTCATCTCGTCATCATCTCGTCATCATCTCGTCATCATCTCGTCATCATCTCGTCATCATCTCGTCATCATCTCGTCATCATCTCGTCATCATCTCGTCATCATCTCGTCATCATCTCGTCATCATCTCGTCATCATCTCGTCATCATCTCGTCATCCTCTCATTATCATCTCGTCATCATCTCGTCATCATCTCGTCATCATCTCGTCATCATCTGATCATCATCTCGTCATCATCTCGTCATCATCTTGTCATAATCTCGTCATCATCTTGTCATCATCTCGTCATCCCGTCATCTCGTCACCTCGTCATCTGATCATCTGATCATCCGGTCATCTGGTCATCTCGTCATCTCGTCATCATCTTGTCATCAACTCGTCGTCATCTCATCATCATC
The DNA here is from genome assembly GCA_963669185.1 of Dyspetes luteomarginatus. Taxonomy (NCBI): domain Eukaryota; kingdom Metazoa; phylum Arthropoda; class Insecta; order Hymenoptera; family Ichneumonidae; genus Dyspetes; species Dyspetes luteomarginatus. The sequence continues at coordinate 13,063,506 of OY769904.1, forward strand.
TCGTCATCATCTAGTCATCATCTCGTCATCATCTCGTCATCATCTTGTCATCATCTCGTCATCATCTCGTCATCATCTCGTCATCATCTCGTCATCATCTCGTCATCATCTCGTCATCATCTTGTCATCATCTCGTCATCATCTCGTCATCATCTCGTCAGCATCTCGTCATCTGGTCATCTGTCCATCTGGTCATCTGGTCATCTGTTCATCTGGTCATCTGGTCATCTGGTCATCTGGTCATCTGGTCATCTGGTCATCATCTCGTCATCATCTTGTCATCATCTCGTCATCATCTCGTCATCATCTCGTCATCATCTTGTCGTCATCTCGTCATCATCTCGTCATCACGTCGTCATCATCTCGTCATCATCTCGTCATCATCTCGTCATCATCTCGTCATCATCTCGTCATCATCTCGTCATTATCTCGTCATCATCTCGTCATCATCTCGTCATCATCTCGTCATCATCTCGTCATCATCTTGTCATCATCTCGTCATCATCTCGGCATCATCTCGCCATCATCTCGTCATCATCTCGTCATTTTGTCATCTCGTCGTCTCGTCATCTGGTCATCTGGCTATCTGGTCATCCAGTCATCTGGTCATCTGGTTATCCGGTCATCTGGTCATTTCGTCATCATCTCCTCATCATCTCGTCACCATCTGATCATCATCTTGTCATCATCTCGTCATCTGGTCATCTGGTCATCATCTCGTCATCATCTCGTCATCATCTCGTCATCATCTCGTCATCATCTCGTCATCATCTCGTCATCATCTTGTCATCATCTCGTCATCATCTCGTCATCATCTCGTCATCATCTCGTCATCATCTCGTCATCATCTCGTCATCATCTCGTTATCATCTCGTCATCATCTCGTCATCCTCTCGTTATCATCTCGTCATCATCTCGTCATCATCTCGTCATCATCTCATCATCATCTCGTCATCATCTCGTCATCATCTCGTCATAATCTCGTCATCATCTCGTCATCATCTCGTCATCTCGTCATCTCGTCACCTCGTCATCTGATCATCTGATCATCCGGTCATCTGGTCAACTGGTCATCTCGTCATCATCTCGTCATCATCTCGTCATCGACTCGTCATCATCTCGTCATCACCTCGTCATCATCTGGTCATCATCTGGTCATCATCTGGTCATCATCTGGTCATCATCTGGTCATCATCTGGTCATCATCTCGTCATCATCTCGTCATCATCTCGTCATCATCTCGTTATCATCTCGTCATCATCTCGTCATCATCTCGTCATCATCTCGTCGTCATCTGGTTATCTGGTCATCTCGTCATCATCTCGTCACCATCTGGTTATCATCTCGTCATCTGGTCATCTGGTCATCTGGTCATCTCGTCATCATCTCGTCATCATCTCGTCATCGACTCGTCATCATCTCGTCATCATCTCATCATCATCTCGTCATCATCTCGTCATCATCTCGTCATCATCTCGGCATCATCTCGCCATCATCTCGTCATCATCTCGTCAGCATCTCGTCATTATCTCGTCATCATCTCGTCATCATCTCGTCATCGTCTTGTCATCATCTCGTCATCACGTCGTCATCACCTCGTCATTATCTCGTCGTCATCTGGTCATCTGGTCATCTCGTCATCATCTCGTCGTCATCTCGTCGTCATCTCGTCATCATCTGGTCATCATCTGGTCATCATCTGGTCATCATCTGGTCATCATCTGGTCATCATCTCGTCATTATCTCTTCATCATCTCGTCATCATCTCGTCATCATCTCGTCGTCATCGGGTCATCTGGTCATCTCGTCATCTCGTCATCATCTCGTCATCATCTCGTCATCATCTCGTCATCATCTCGTCATCATCTCGTCATCATCTCGTCATCATCTCGTCATCATCTCGTCATTATCTCGTCATCATCTCGTCATCATCTCGTCATCATCTCATCATCTCGTCATCATCTTGTCATCGTCTCGTCATCATCTCGGCATCATCTCGCCATCATCTCGTCATCATCTCGTCATCATCTCGTCATCTTGTCATCTCGTCATCTCGTCATCTCGTCATCTCGTCATCTGGTCATCTGGCTATCTGGTCATCCAGTCATCTGGTCATCTGGTTATCTGGTCATCTGGTCATCTCGTCATCATCTCGTCATCATCTCGTCACCATCTGGTCATCATCTCGTCATCATCTCGTCATCATCTCGTCATCTGGTTATCTGGTCATCTCGTCATCAACTCGTCATCATCTCGTCATCATCTCGTCATCATCTCGTCATCATCTCGTCATCATCTCGTCATCATCTCGTCATCATCTCGTCATCATCTCGTCATCATCTCGTCATCATCTCGTCATCATCTCGTCATCATCTCGTCATCATCCCGTCATCATCTCGACATCATCTCGTCATCATCTCGTCATCATCTCGTCATCCTCTCGTTATCATCTCGTCATCATCTCGTCATCATCTCATCATCATCTCGTCATCATCTCGTCATCATCTCGTCATCATCTCGTCATCATCTCGTCATCATCTCGTCATCATCTCGTCATCTCGTCATCATCTCGTCATCTCGTCACCTCGTCATCTGATCATCTGATCATCTGGTCATCTGGTCATCTGGTCATCTCGTCATCATCTCGTAATCATCTCGTCACCATCTCGTCATCATCTCGTCATCATCTCGTCATCATCTCGTCATCATCTCGTCATCATCTCGTCATCATCTCGTCATCGTCTCGGCATCGTCTCGGCATCATCCCGTCATCATCTAGTCATCATCTCGTCATCATTTTGTCATCATCTCGTCATCATCTCGTCATCATCTCGTCATCATCTCGTCATTATCTCGTCATCATCTCGTCATCATCTCGTCATCATCTCGTCATCATCGCGTCATCATCTCGTCATCATCTCGTCATCATCTCGTCATCATCTCGTCATCGTCTCGGCATCATCCCGTCATCATCTTGTCATCATGTCGCCATCATCTCGTCATCATCTTGTCATCATCTCGTCATCATCTCGTCGTCATCTCGTCAACATCTCGTCATCATCTCGTCATCATCTCGTCATTATCTCGTCATCATCTCGACATCATCTCGTCATCATGTCGTCATCATCGCGTCATCATCTCGTCATCATCTCGTCATCATCTCGTCATCATCTCGTCGTCATCTCGTCATCATTTCGTCATCATCTCGTTATCATCTCGTTATCATGTCGTTATCATCTCGTTATCATCTCGTCATCATCTCGTCATCATCTCGTCATCATCTGGTCATCATCTGGTCATCATCTGGTCATCATCTGATCATCATCTCGTCATCATCTCGTCATCATCTCGTCATCATCTCGTCATCATCTCGTCATCTTGTCATCTCGTCATCTCGTCATCTCGTCATCTCGTCATCTGGTCATCATCCGGTCATCATCTGGTCATCATCTCGTCACCATCTCGTCGTCATCTGGTCATCTGGTCATCTCGTCATCATCTCGTCGTCATCTCGTCATCATCTCGTCATCATCTGGTCATCATCTGGTCATCATCTCGTTATCATCTCGTTACCATCTCGTCATCATCTCGTCATCATCTCGTCGTCATCTGGTCATCTGGTCATCTTGTCATCATCTCGTCATCATCTCGTCATCATCTCGTCATCATCTCGTCATCATCTCGTCATCATCTCGTCATCATCTCGTCATCATCTCGTCATCATCTCGTCATCATCTCGTCATCATCTCGTCATCATCTCGTCATCATCTCGTCATCATCTCGTCATCCCCTCGTTATCATCTCGTCATCATCTCGTCATCATCTCGTCATCATCTCATCATCATCTCGTCATCATCTCGTCATCATCTCGTCATAATCTCGTCATCATCTCGTCATCATCTCGTCATCTCGTCATCTCGTCACCTCGTCATCTGATCATCTGATCATCCGGTAATCTGGTCATCTGGTCATCTCGTCATCATCTCGTCATCATCTCGTCATCGACTCGTCATCATCTCGTCATCACCTCGTCATCATCTGGTCATCATCTGGTCATCATCTGGTCATCATCTGGTCATCATCTGGTCATCATCTCGTCATCATCTCGTCATCATCTCGTCATCATCTCGTCATCATCTCGTCATCATCTCGTCGTCATCTGGTTATCTGGTCATCTCGTTATCATCTCGTCACCATCTGGTTATCATCTCGTCATCTGGTCATCTGGTCATCTCGTCATCATCTCGTCATCATCTCGTCATCATCTCGTCATCGACTCGTCATCATCTCGTCATCATCTCGTCATCATCCCGTCATAATCTCGTCATCATCTCGTCATCATCTCGGCATCATCTCGCCATCATCTCGTCATCATCTCGTCATCATCTCGTCATCATCTCGTCATCATCTCGTCATCATCTCGTCATCATCTTGTCATCATCTCGTCATCACGTCGTCATCATCTCGTCATCATCTCGTCATCATCTCGTCATCATCTCGTCATCATCTCGTCATCATCTCGTCATCATCTCGTCATCCCCTCGTTATCATCTCGTCATCATCTCGTCATCATCTCGTCATCATCTCATCATCATCTCGTCATCATCTCGTCATCATCTCGTCATAATCTCGTCATCATCTCGTCATCATCTCGTCATCTCGTCATCTCGTCACCTCGTCATCTGATCATCTGATCATCCGGTCATCTGGTCATCTGGTCACCTCGTCATCATCTCGTCATCATCTCGTCATCATCTCGTCATCATCTCGTCATCATCTCGTCATCGACTCGTCATCATCTCGTCATCACCTCGTCATCATCTGGTCATCATCTGGTCATCATCTGGTCATCATCTGGTCATCATCTGGTCATCATCTCGTCATCATCTCGTCATCATCTCGTCATCATCTCGTCATCATCTCGTCATCATCTCGTCATCATCTCGTCATCATCTCGTCATCATCTCGTCGTCATCTGGTTATCTGGTCATGTCGTCATCATCTCGTCACCATCTGGTTATCATCTCGTCACCTGGTCATCTGGTCATCTCGTCATCATCTCGTCATCATCTCGTCATCATCTCGTCATCGACTCGTCATCATCTCGTCATCATCTCGTCATCATCCCGTCATCATCTCGTCATTATCTCGTCCTCATCTCGGCATCATCTCGCCATCATCTCGTCATCATCTCGTCATCATCTCGTCATCATCTCGTCATCATCTCGTCATCATCTCGTCATCATCTCGTCATCATCTTGTCATCATCTCGTCATCACGTCGTCATCATCTCGTCATCATTTCGTCGTCATCTGGTCATCTGGTCATCTCGTCATCATCCCGTCGTCATCTCGTCATCATCTCGTCATCATCTGGTCATCATCTGGTCATCATCTGGTCATCATCTGGTCATCATCTGGTCATCATCTGGTCATCATCTCGTCATCATCTCGTCATCATCTCGTCATCATCTCGTCATCATCTCGTCGTCATCTGGTCATCTGGTCATCTCGTCATCATCTCGTCATTATCTGGTTATCATCTGTTCATCATCTGGTCATCATCTGGTCATCATCTGGTCATCATCTCGTCATCATCTCGTCTTCATCTCGTCAACATCTCGTCATCATCTCGTCATCATCTCGTCATCATCTCGTCATCATCTCGTCATCATCTCGTCATCATCTCGTCATCATCTCGTCATCATCTCGTCATCATCTCGTCATCATCTCGTCATCATCTCGTCGTCATCTGGTCATCTCGTCATCATCTCGTCATCATCTGGTTATCATCTGTTCATCTTCTGGTCATCATCTGGTCATCATCTAGTCATCATCTCGTCATCATCTCGTCGTCATCTCGTCAACATCTCGTCATCATCTCGTCATCATCTCGTCATCATCTCGTCATCATCTCGTCATCATCTCGTCATCATCTCGTCATCATCTCGTCATCATCTCGTCATCTGGTCATCTCGTCATCATCTCGTCATCATCTCGTCATCATCTCGTCATCATCTCGTCATCATCTCGTCATCATCTCGTCATCATCTCGTCATCATCTCGTCATCATCTCGTCATCATCTCGTCATCATCTCGTCATCATCTCGTCATCCTCTCATTATCATCTCGTCATCATCTCGTCATCATCTCGTCATCATCTCGTCATCATCTCATCATCATCTCGTCATCATCTCGTCATCATCTTGTCATAATCTCGTCATCATCTTGTCATCATCTCGTCATCCCGTCATCTCGTCACCTCGTCATCTGATCATCTGATCATCCGGTCATCTGGTCATCTGGTCATCTCGTCATCATCTTGTCATCAACTCGTCGTCATCTCATCATCATCTCGTCATCATCTAGTCATCATCTCGTCATCATCTCGTCATCATCTTGTCATCATCTCGTCATCATCTCGTCATCATCTCGTCATCATCTCGTCATCATCTCGTCATCATCTCGTCATCATCTTGTCATCATCTCGTCATCATCTCGTCATCATCTCGTCATCATCTCGTCATCTGGTCATCTGTCCATCTGGTCATCTGGTCATCTGTTCATCTGGTCATCTGGTCATCTGGTCATCTGGTCATCTGGTCATCTGGTCATCATCTCGTCATCATCTTGTCATCATCTCGTCATCATCTCGTCATCATCTCGTCATCATCTTGTCGTCATCTCGTCATCATCTCGTCATCACGTCGTCATCATCTCGTCATCATCTCGTCATCATCTCGTCATCATCTCGTCATCATCTCGTCATCATCTCGTCATTATCTCGTCATCATCTCGTCATCATCTCGTCATCATCTCGTCATCATCTCGTCATCATCTTGTCATCATCTCGTCATCATCTCGGCATCATCTCGCCATCATCTCGTCATCATCTCGTCATTTTGTCATCTCGTCATCTCGTCATCTGGTCATCTGGCTATCTGGTCATCCAGTCATCTGGTCATCTGGTTATCCGGTCATCTGGTCATTTCGTCATCATCTCCTCATCATCTCGTCACCATCTGGTCATCATCTTGTCATCATCTCGTCATCTGGTCATCTGGTCATCATCTCGTCATCATCTCGTCATCATCTCGTCATCATCTCGTCATCATCTCGTCATCATCTCGTCATCATCTCGTCATCATCTTGTCATCATCTCGTCATCATCTCGTCATCATCTCGTCATCATCTCGTCATCATCTCGTCATCATCTCGTCATCATCTCGTCATCATCTCGTCATCATCTCGTTATCATCTCGTCATCATCTCGTCATCCTCTCGTTATCATCTCGTCATCATCTCGTCATCATCTCGTCATCATCTCATCATCATCTCGTCATCATCTCGTCATCATCTCGTCATAATCTCGTCATCATCTCGTCATCATCTCGTCATCTCGTCATCTCGTCACCTCGTCATCTGATCATCTGATCATCCGGTCATCTGGTCAACTGGTCATCTCGTCATCATCTCGTCATCATCTCGTCATCGACTCGTCATCATCTCGTCATCACCTCGTCATCATCTGGTCATCATCTGGTCATCATCTGGTCATCATCTGGTCATCATCTGGTCATCATCTGGTCATCATCTCGTCATCATCTCGTCATCATCTCGTCATCATCTCGTTATCATCTCGTCATCATCTCGTCATCATCTCGTCATCATCTCGTCGTCATCTGGTTATCTGGTCATCTCGTCATCATCTCGTCACCATCTGGTTATCATCTCGTCATCTGGTCATCTGGTCATCTGGTCATCTCGTCATCATCTCGTCATCATCTCGTCATCATCTCGTCATCATCTCGGCATCATCTCGCCATCATCTCGTCATCATCTCGTCAGCATCTCGTCATTATCTCGTCATCATCTCGTCATCATCTCGTCATCGTCTTGTCATCATCTCGTCATCACGTCGTCATCACCTCGTCATTATCTCGTCGTCATCTGGTCATCTGGTCATCTCGTCATCATCTCGTCGTCATCTCGTCGTCATCTCGTCATCATCTGGTCATCATCTGGTCATCATCTGGTCATCATCTGGTCATCATCTGGTCATCATCTCGTCATTATCTCTTCATCATCTCGTCATCATCTCGTCATCATCTCGTCGTCATCGGGTCATCTGGTCATCTCGTCATCTCGTCATCATCTCGTCATCATCTCGTCATCATCTCGTCATCATCTCGTCATCATCTCGTCATCATCTCGTCATCATCTCGTCATCATCTCGTCATCATCTCGTCATTATCTCGTCATCATCTCGTCATCATCTCGTCATCATCTCATCATCTCGTCATCATCTTGTCATCGTCTCGTCATCATCTCGGCATCATCTCGCCATCATCTCGTCATCATCTCGTCATCATCTCGTCATCTTGTCATCTCGTCATCTCGTCATCTCGTCATCTCGTCATCTGGTCATCTGGCTATCTGGTCATCCAGTCATCTGGTCATCTAGTTATCTGGTCATCTGGTCATCTCGTCATCATCTCGTCATTATCTCGTCATCATCTCGTCACCATCTGGTCATCATCTCGTCATCATCTCGTCATCATCTCGTCATCTGGTCATCTGGTCATCTCGTCATCATCTCGTCATCATCTCGTCATCATCTCGACATCATCTCGTCATCATCTCGTCATTATCTCGTCATCTTCTTGTCGTCATCTGGTCATCTCGTCATCATCTCGTCGTCATCTCGTCATCATTTCGTCATCATCTCGTCGTCATCTCGTTATCATCTCGTCATCATCTCGTCATCATCTCGTCATCATCACGTCATCATCTCGTCATCATCTTGTCATCATCTCGTCGTCATCTGGTCATCTGGTCATCTCGTCATCATCTCGTCATCGTCTCGGCATCATCCCGTCATCATCTAGTCATCATCTCGTCATCATTTTGTCATCATCTCGTCATCATGTCGCCATCATCTCGTCATCATCTCGTCATCATCTCGTCATCATCTCGTCATCATCTCGTCATCATCTCGTCATCACGTCGTCATCATCTCGTCATCATCTCGTCATCATCTCGTCATCATCTCGTCATCATCTCGTCATCATCTTGTCATCATCTCGTCATCATCTCGTCATCATCTCGTCATCATCTCGTCATCATCTCGTCATCATCTCGTCATCATCTCGTCATCATCTCGTCATCATCTCGTTATCATCTCGTCATCATCTCGTCATCCTCTCGTTATCATCTCGTCATCATCTCGTCATCATCTCGTCATCATCTCATCATCATCTCGTCATCATCTCGTCATCATCTCGTCATAATCTCGTCATCATCTCGTCATCATCTCGTCACCTCGTCATCTGATCATCTGATCATCCGGTCATCTGGTCAACTGGTCATCTCGTCATCATCTCGTCATCATCTCGTCATCGACTCGTCATCGTCTCGTCATCACCTCGTCATCATCTGGTCATCATCTGGTCATCATCTGGTCATCATCTGGTCATCATCTGGTCATCATCTATTTATCATCTCGTCATCATCTCGTCATCATCTCGTCATCATCTCGTTATCATCTCGTCATCATCTCGTCATCATCTCGTCATCATCTCGTCGTCATCTGGTTATCTGGTCATCTCGTCATCATCTCGTCACCATCTGGTTATCATCTCGTCATCTGGTCATCTGGTCATCTGGTCATCTCGTCATCATCTCGTCATCATCTCGTCATCGACTCGTCATCATCTCGTCATCATCTCATCATCATCTCGTCATCATCTCGTCATCATCTCGTCATCATCTCGGCATCATCTCGCCATCATCTCGTCATCATCTCGTCAGCATCTCGTCATTATCTCGTCATCATCTCGTCATCATCTCGTCATCGTCTTGTCATCATCTCGTCATCACGTCGTCATCACCTCGTCATTATCTCGTCGTCATCTGGTCATCTGGTCATCTCGTCATCATCTCGTCGTCATCTCGTCGTCATCTCGTCATCATCTGGTCATCATCTGGTCATCATCTGGTCATCATCTGGTCATCATCTGGTCATCATCTGGTCATCATCTCGTCATTATCTCTTCATCATCTCGTCATCATCTCGTCATCATCTCGTCGTCATCGGGTCATCTGGTCATCTCGTCATCTCGTCATCATCTCGTCATCATCTCGTCATCATCTCGTCATCATCTCGTCATCATCTCGTCATCATCTCGTCATCATCTCGTCATTATCTCGTCATCATCTCGTCATCATCTCGTCATCATCTCATCATCTCGTCATCATCTTGTCATCGTCTCGTCATCATCTCGGCATCATCTCGCCATCATCTCGTCATCATCTCGTCATCATCTCGTCATCTTGTCATCTCGTCATCTCGTCATCTCGTCATCTCGTCATCTGGTCATCTGGCTATCTGGTCATCCAGTCATCTGGTCATCTGGTTATCTGGTCATCTGGTCATCTCGTCATCATCTCGTCATCATCTCGTCACCATCTGGTCATCATCTCGTCATCATCTCGTCATCATCTCGTCATCTGGTTATCTGGTCATCTCGTCATCATCTCGTCATCATCTCGTCATCATCTCGTCATCATCTCGTCATCATCTCGTCATCATCTCGTCATCATCTCGTCATCATCTCGTCATCATCTCGTCATCATCTCGTCATCATCTCGTCATCATCTCGTCATCATCTCGTCATCATCCCGTCATCATCTCGACATCATCTCGTCATCATCTCGTCATCATCTCGTCATCCTCTCGTTATCATCTCGTCATCATCTCGTCATCATCTCATCATCATCTCGTCATCATCTCGTCATCATCTCGTCATCATCTCGTCATCATCTCGTCATCATCTCGTCATCATCTCGTCATCTCGTCATCATCTCGTCATCTCGTCACCTCGTCATCTGATCATCTGATCATCTGGTCATCTGGTCATCTGGTCATCTCGTCATCATCTCGTAATCATCTCGTCACCATCTCGTCATCATCTCGTCATCATCTCGTCATCATCTCGTCATCATCTCGTCATCATCTCGTCATCATCTCGTCATCGTCTCGGCATCGTCTCGGCATCATCCCGTCATCATCTAGTCATCATCTCGTCATCATTTTGTCATCATCTCGTCATCATCTCGTCATCATCTCGTCATCATCTCGTCATTATCTCGTCATCATCTCGTCATCATCTCGTCATCATCTCGTCATCATCGCGTCATCATCTCGTCATCATCTCGTCATCATCTCGTCATCGTCTCGGCATCATCCCGTCATCATCTTGTCATCATGTCGCCATCATCTCGTCATCATCTTGTCATCATCTCGTCATCATCTCGTCGTCATCTCGTCAACATCTCGTCATCATCTCGTCATCATCTCGTCATTATCTCGTCATCATCTCGACATCATCTCGTCATCATGTCGTCATCATCGCGTCATCATCTCGTCATCATCTCGTCATCATCTCGTCATCATCTCGTCGTCATCTCGTCATCATTTCGTCATCATCTCGTTATCATCTCGTTATCATGTCGTTATCATCTCGTTATCATCTCGTCATCATCTCGTCATCATCTCGTCATCATCTGGTCATCATCTGGTCATCATCTGGTCATCATCTGATCATCATCTCGTCATCATCTCGTCATCATCTCGTCATCATCTCGTCATCATCTCGTCATCATCTCGTCGTCATCTGGTCATCTGGTCATCTCGTCATCATCTCGTCATCATCTCGTCATCGTCTCGGCATCGTCTCGGCATCATCCCGTCATCATCTAGTCATCATCTCGTCATCATTTTGTCATCATCTCGTCATCATCTCGTCATCATCTCGTCATCATCTCGTCATTATCTGGTCATCATCTCGTCATCATCTCGTCATCATCTCGTCATCATCGCGTCATCATCTCGTCATCATCTCGTCATCATCTCGTCATCGACTCGTCATCATCTCGTTATCATCTCGTCATCATCTCGTCATCATCTTGTCATCATCTCGTCATCATCTCGTCATCATCTCGTCATCATCTTGTCATCATCTCGTCATCATCTCGTCATCATCATGTCATCATCTTGTCATCATCTCGTCATCATCTCGTCATCATCTCGTCATCATCTCGTCATCATCTCGTCATCATCTTGTCATCATCTCGTCATCATCTCGTCATCATCTCGTCATCATCTCGTCATCTGGTCATCTGTCCATCTGGTCATCTGGTCATCTGGTCATCTGGTCATCTGGTCATCTGGTCATCTGTCCATCTGGTCATCTGGTCATCTGGTCATCTGGTCATCTGGTCGTCTGTTCATCTGGTCATCTGGTCATCTGGTCATCTGATCATCTGGTCATCTGGTCATCTGGTCATCATCTTGTCATCATCTCGGCATCATCTCGCCATCATCTCGTCATCATCTCGTCATCATCTCGTCATCTTGTCATCTCGTCATCTCGTCATCTCGTCATCTCGTCATCTCGTCATCTGGTCATCTGGCTATCTGGTCATCCAGTCATCTGGTCATCTGGTTATCTGGTCATCTGGTCATCTCGTCATCATCTCGTCATTATCTCGTCATCATCTCGTCACCATCTGGTCATCATCTCGTCATCATCTCGTCATCTGGTCATCTGGTCATCTCGTCATCATCTCGTCATCATCTCGTCATCATCTCGAAATCATCTCGTCATCATCTCGTCATCATCTTGTCGTCATCTGGTCATCTCGTCATCATCTCGTCGTCATCTCGTTATCATTTCGTCATCATCTCGTCGTCATCTCGTTATCATCTCGTCATCATCTCGTCATCATCTCGTCATCATCTCGTCATCATCACGTCATCATCTCGTCATCATCTCGTCATCATCTCGTCGTCATCTGGTCATCTGGTCATCTCGTCATCATCTCGTCATCGTCTCGGCATCATCCCGTCATCATCTAGTCATCATCTCGTCATCATTTTGTCATCATCTCGTCATCATGTCGCCATCATCTCGTCATCATCTCGTCATCATCTCGTCATCATCTCGTCATCACGTCGTCATCATCTCGTCATCATCTCGTCGTCATCTGGTCATCATCTCGTCACCATCTCGTCATCATCTGGTCATCATCTGGTCATCATCTGGTCATCATCTCGTCATCATCTCGTCATCATCTCGTCATCATCTCGTCATCTGGTCATCTGTCCATCTGGTCATCTGGTCATCTGGTCATCTGGTCATCTGGTCATCTGGTCATCTGTCCATCTGGTCATCTGGTCATCTGGTCATCTGGTCATCTGGTCATCTGTTCATCTGGTCATCTGGTCATCTGGTCATCTGGTCATCTGGTCATCTGGTCATCTGGTCATCATCTTTTCATCATCTCGGCATCATCTCGCCATCATCTCGTCATCATCTCGTCATCATCTCGTCATCTTGTCATCTCGTCATCTCGTCATCTCGTCATCTCGTCATCTGGTCATCATCCGGTCATCATCTGGTCATCATCTCGTCACCATCTCGTCGTCATCTGGTCATCTGGTCATCTCGTCATCATCTCGTCGTCATCTCGTCATCATCTCGTCATCATCTGGTCATCATCTGGTCATCATCTCGTCATCATCTCGTCGTCATCTGGTCATCTGGTCATCTCGTCATCATCTCGTCATCATCTCGTCATCGTCTCGGCATCGTCTCGGCATCATCCCGTCATCATCTAGTCATCATCTCGTCATCATTTTGTCATCATCTCGTCATCATCTCGTCATCATCTCGTCATCATCTCGTCATCATCTCGTCATCATCTCGTCATTATCTGGTCATCATCTCGTCATCATCTCGTCATCATCTCGTCATCATCGCGTCATCATCTCGTCATCATCTCGTCATCATCTCGTCATCGACTCGTCATCATCTCGTTATCATCTCGTCATCATCTCGTCATCATCTTGTCATCATCTCGTCATCATCTCGTCATTATCTCGTCATCATCTTGTCATCATCTCGTCATCATCTCGTCATCATCATGTCATCATCTTGTCATCATCTCGTCATCATCTCGTCATCATCTCGTCATCATCTCGTCATCATCTCGTCATCATCTTGTCATCATCTCGTCATCATCTCGTCATCATCTCGTCATCATCTCGTCATCTGGTCATCTGTCCATCTGGTCATCTGGTCATCTGGTCATCTGGTCATCTGGTCATCTGGTCATCTGTCCATCTGGTCATCTGGTCATCTGGTCATCTGGTCATCTGGTCGTCTGTTCATCTGGTCATCTGGTCATCTGGTCATCTGATCATCTGGTCATCTGGTCATCTGGTCATCATCTTGTCATCATCTCGGCATCATCTCGCCATCATCTCGTCATCATCTCGTCATCATCTCGTCATCTTGTCATCTCGTCATCTCGTCATCTCGTCATCTCGTCATCTCGTCATCTGGTCATCTGGCTATCTGGTCATCCAGTCATCTGGTCATCTGGTTATCTGGTCATCTGGTCATCTCGTCATCATCTCGTCATTATCTCGTCATCATCTCGTCACCATCTGGTCATCATCTCGTCATCATCTCGTCATCTGGTCATCTGGTCATCTCGTCATCATCTCGTCATCATCTCGTCATCATCTCGAAATCATCTCGTCATCATCTCGTCATCATCTTGTCGTCATCTGGTCATCTCGTCATCATCTCGTCGTCATCTCGTTATCATTTCGTCATCATCTCGTCGTCATCTCGTTATCATCTCGTCATCATCTCGTCATCATCTCGTCATCATCTCGTCATCATCACGTCATCATCTCGTCATCATCTCGTCATCATCTCGTCGTCATCTGGTCATCTGGTCATCTCGTCATCATCTCGTCATCGTCTCGGCATCATCCCGTCATCATCTAGTCATCATCTCGTCATCATTTTGTCATCATCTCGTCATCATGTCGCCATCATCTCGTCATCATCTCGTCATCATCTCGTCATCATCTCGTCATCATCTCGTCATCACGTCGTCATCATCTCGTCATCATCTCGTCGTCATCTGGTCATCATCTCGTCACCATCTCGTCATCATCTGGTCATCATCTGGTCATCATCTGGTCATCATCTCGTCATCATCTCGTCATCATCTCGTCATCATCTCGTCATCTGGTCATCTGTCCATCTGGTCATCTGGTCATCTGGTCATCTGGTCATCTGGTCATCTGGTCATCTGTCCATCTGGTCATCTGGTCATCTGGTCATCTGGTCATCTGGTCATCTGTTCATCTGGTCATCTGGTCATCTGGTCATCTGGTCATCTGGTCATCTGGTCATCTGGTCATCATCTTTTCATCATCTCGGCATCATCTCGCCATCATCTCGTCATCATCTCGTCATCATCTCGTCATCTTGTCATCTCGTCATCTCGTCATCTCGTCATCTCGTCATCTGGTCATCATCCGGTCATCATCTGGTCATCATCTCGTCACCATCTCGTCGTCATCTGGTCATCTGGTCATCTCGTCATCATCTCGTCGTCATCTCGTCATCATCTCGTCATCATCTGGTCATCATCTGGTCATCATCTCGTTATCATCTCGTTACCATCTCGTCATCATCTCGTCATCATCTCGTCGTCATCTGGTCATCTGGTCATCTTGTCATCATCTCGTCATCATCTCGTCATCATCTCGTCATCATCTCGTCATCCCCTCGTTATCATCTCGTCATCATCTCGTCATCATCTCGTCATCATCTCATCATCATCTCGTCATCATCTCGTCATCATCTCGTCATAATCTCGTCATCATCTCGTCATCATCTCGTCATCTCGTCATCTCGTCACCTCGTCATCTGATCATCTGATCATCCGGTAATCTGGTCATCTGGTCATCTCGTCATCATCTCGTCATCATCTCGTCATCGACTCGTCATCATCTCGTCATCACCTCGTCATCATCTGGTCATCATCTGGTCATCATCTGGTCATCATCTGGTCATCATCTGGTCATCATCTGGTCATCATCTCGTCATCATCTCGTCATCATCTCGTCATCATCTCGTCGTCATCTGGTTATCTGGTCATCTCGTTATCATCTCGTCACCATCTGGTTATCATCTCGTCATCTGGTCATCTGGTCATCTCGTCATCATCTCGTCATCATCTCGTCATCATCTCGTCATCGACTCGTCATCATCTCGTCATCATCTCGTCATCATCCCGTCATAATCTCGTCATCATCTCGTCATCATCTCGGCATCATCTCGCCATCATCTCGTCATCATCTCGTCATCATCTCGTCATCATCTCGTCATCATCTCGTCATCATCTCGTCATCATCTTGTCATCATCTCGTCATCACGTCGCAATCATCTCGTCATCATCTCGTCATCATCTCGTCATCATCTCGTCATCATCTCGTCATCATCTCGTCATCATCTCGTCATCCCCTCGTTATCATCTCGTCATCATCTCGTCATCATCTCGTCATCATCTCATCATCATCTCGTCATCATCTCGTCATCATCTCGTCATAATCTCGTCATCATCTCGTCATCATCTCGTCATCTCGTCATCTCGTCACCTCGTCATCTGATCATCTGATCATCCGGTCATCTGGTCATCTGGTCACCTCGTCATCATCTCGTCATCATCTCGTCATCATCTCGTCATCATCTCGTCATCGACTCGTCATCATCTCGTCATCACCTCGTCATCATCTGGTCATCATCTGGTCATCATCTGGTCATCATCTGGTCATCATCTGGTCATCATCTGGTCATCATCTCGTCATCATCTCGTCATCATCTCGTCATCATCTCGTCATCATCTCGTCATCATCTCGTCATCATCTCGTCGTCATCTGGTTATCTGGTCATGTCGTCATCATCTCGTCACCATCTGGTTATCATCTCGTCACCTGGTCATCTGGTCATCTCGTCATCATCTCGTCATCATCTCGTCATCATCTCGTCATCGACTCGTCATCATCTCGTCATCATCTCGTCATCATCCCGTCATCATCTCGTCATTATCTCGTCCTCATCTCGGCATCATCTCGCCATCATCTCGTCATCATCTCGTCATCATCTCGTCATCATCTCGTCATCATCTCGTCATCATCTCGTCATCATCTTGTCATCATCTCGTCATCACGTCGTCATCATCTCGTCATCATTTCGTCGTCATCTGGTCATCTGGTCATCTCGTCATCATCCCGTCGTCATCTCGTCATCATCTCGTCATCATCTGGTCATCATCTGGTCATCATCTGGTCATCATCTGGTCATCATCTGGTCATCATCTGGTCATCATCTCGTCATCATCTCGTCATCATCTCGTCATCATCTCGTCATCATCTCGTCGTCATCTGGTCATCTGGTCATCTCGTCATCATCTCGTCATTATCTGGTTATCATCTGTTCATCATCTGGTCATCATCTGGTCATCATCTGGTCATCATCTCGTCATCATCTCGTCTTCATCTCGTCAACATCTCGTCATCATCTCGTCATCATCTCGTCATCATCTCCTCATCATCTCGTCATCATCTCGTCATCATCTCGTCATCATCTCGTCATCATCTCGTCATCATCTCGTCATCATCTCGTCATCATCTCGTCATCATCTCGTCGTCATCTGGTCATCTCGTCATCATCTGGTTATCATCTGTTCATCTTCTGGTCATCATCTGGTCATCATCTAGTCATCATCTCGTCACCATCTCGTCGTCATCTCGTCAACATCTCGTCATCATCTCGTCATCATCTCGTCATCATCTCGTCATCATCTCGTCATCATCTCGTCATCATCTCGTCATCATCTCGTCATCATCTCGTCATCATCTCGTCATCTGGTCATCTCGTCATCATCTCGTCATCATCTCGTCATCATCTCGTCATCATCTCGTCATCATCTCGTCATCATCTCGTCATCATCTCGTCATCATCTCGTCATCATCTCGTCATCATCTCGTCATCATCTCGTCATCATCTCGTCATCATCTCGTCATCCTCTCATTATCATCTCGTCATCATCTCGTCATCATCTCGTCATGATCTCGTCATCATCTCATCATCATCTCGTCATCATCTCGTCATCATCTTGTCATAATCTCGTCATCATCTTGTCATCATCTCGTCATCCCGTCATCTCGTCACCTCGTCATCTGATCATCTGATCATCCGGTCATCTGGTCATCTGGTCATCTCGTCATCATCTTGTCATCAACTCGTCGTCATCTCATCATCATCTCGTCATCATCTAGTCATCATCTCGTCATCATCTCGTCATCATCTTGTCATCATCTCGTCATCATCTCGTCATCATCTCGTCATCATCTCGTCATCATCTCGTCATCATCTCGTCATCATCTTGTCATCATCTCGTCATCATCTCGTCATCATCTCGTCATCATCTCGTCATCTGGTCATCTGTCCATCTGGTCATCTGGTCATCTGTTCATCTGGTCATCTGGTCATCTGGTCATCTGGTCATCTGGTCATCTGGTCATCATCTCGTCATCATCTTGTCATCATCTCGTCATCATCTCGTCATCATCTCGTCATCATCTTGTCGTCATCTCGTCATCATCTCGTCATCACGTCGTCATCATCTCGTCATCATCTCGTCATCATCTCGTCATCATCTCGTCATCATCTCGTCATTATCTCGTCATCATCTCGTCATCATCTCGTCATCATCTCGTCATCATCTCGTCATCATCTTGTCATCATCTCGTCATCATCTCGGCATCATCTCGCCATCATCTCGTCATCATCTCGTCATTTTGTCATCTCGTCATCTCGTCATCTGGTCATCTGGCTATCTGGTCATCCAGTCATCTGGTCATCTGGTTATCCGGTCATCTGGTCATTTCGTCATCATCTCCTCATCATCTCGTCACCATCTGGTCATCATCTTGTCATCATCTCGTCATCTGGTCATCTGGTCATCATCTCGTCATCATCTCGTCATCATCTCGTCATCATCTCGTCATCATCTCGTCATCATCTCGTCATCATCTTGTCATCATCTCGTCATCATCTCGTCATCATCTCGTCATCATCTCGTCATCATCTCGTCATCATCTCGTCATCATCTCGTCATCATCTCGTCATCATCTCGTTATCATCTCGTCATCATCTCGTCATCCTCTCGTTATCATCTCGTCATCATCTCGTCATCATCTCGTCATCATCTCATCATCATCTCGTCATCATCTCGTCATCATCTCGTCATAATCTCGTCATCATCTCGTCATCATCTCGTCATCATCTCGTCATCTCGTCATCTCGTCACCTCGTCATCTGATCATCTGATCATCCGGTCATCTGGTCAACTAGTCATCTCGTCATCATCTCGTCATCATCTCGTCATCGACTCGTCATCATCTCGTCATCACCTCGTCATCATCTGGTCATCATCTGGTCATCATCTGGTCATCATCTGGTCATCATCTGGTCATCATCTGGTCATCATCTCGTCATCATCTCGTCATCATCTCGTCATCATCTCGTTATCATCTCGTCATCATCTCGTCATCATCTCGTCATCGACTCGTCATCATCTCGTCATCATCTCGTCATCATCCCGTCATAATCTCGTCATCATCTCGTCATCATCTCGGCATCATCTCGCCATCATCTCGTCATCATCTCGTCATCATCTCGTCATCATCTCGTCATCATCTCGTCATCATCTCGTCATCATCTTGTCATCATCTCGTCATCACGTCGTCATCATCTCGTCATCATCTCGTCATCATCTCGTCATCATCTCGTCATCATCTCGTCATCATCTCGTCATCCCCTCGTTATCATCTCGTCATCATCTCGTCATCATCTCGTCATCATCTCATCATCATCTCGTCATCATCTCGTCATCATCTCGTCATAATCTCGTCATCATCTCGTCATCATCTCGTCATCTCGTCATCTCGTCACCTCGTCATCTGATCATCTGATCATCCGGTCATCTGGTCATCTGGTCACCTCGTCATCATCTCGTCATCATCTCGTCATCATCTCGTCATCATCTCGTCATCGACTCGTCATCATCTCGTCATCACCTCGTCATCATCTGGTCATCATCTGGTCATCATCTGGTCATCATCTGGTCATCATCTGGTCATCATCTGGTCATCATCTCGTCATCATCTCGTCATCATCTCGTCATCATCTCGTCATCATCTCGTCATCATCTCGTCATCATCTCGTCGTCATCTGGTTATCTGGTCATGTCGTCATCATCTCGTCACCATCTGGTTATCATCTCGTCACCTGGTCATCTGGTCATCTCGTCATCATCTCGTCATCATCTCGTCATCATCTCGTCATCGACTCGTCATCATCTCGTCATCATCTCGTCATCATCCCGTCATCATCTCGTCATTATCTCGTCCTCATCTCGGCATCATCTCGCCATCATCTCGTCATCATCTCGTCATCATCTCGTCATCATCTCGTCATCATCTCGTCATCATCTCGTCATCATCTTGTCATCATCTCGTCATCACGTCGTCATCATCTCGTCATCATTTCGTCGTCATCTGGTCATCTGGTCATCTCGTCATCATCCCGTCGTCATCTCGTCATCATCTCGTCATCATCTGGTCATCATCTGGTCATCATCTGGTCATCATCTGGTCATCATCTGGTCATCATCTCGTCATCATCTCGTCATCATCTCGTCATCATCTCGTCATCATCTCGTCGTCATCTGGTCATCTGGTCATCTCGTCATCATCTCGTCATTATCTGGTTATCATCTGTTCATCATCTGGTCATCATCTGGTCACCATCTGGTCATCATCTCGTCATCATCTCGTCTTCATCTCGTCAACATCTCGTCATCATCTCGTCATCATCTCGTCATCATCTCGTCATCATCTCGTCATCATCTCGTCATCATCTCGTCATCATCTCGTCATCATCTCGTCATCATCTCGTCATCATCTCGTCATCATCTCGTCATCATCTCGTCGTCATCTGGTCATCTCGTCATCATCTCGTCATCATCTGGTTATCATCTGTTCATCTTCTGGTCATCATCTGGTCATCATCTAGTCATCATCTCGTCATCATCTCGTCGTCATCTCGTCAACATCTCGTCATCATCTCGTCATCATCTCGTCATCATCTCGTCATCATCTCGTCATCATCTCGTCATCATCTCGTCATCATCTCGTCATCATCTCGTCATCATCTCGTCATCTGGTCATCTCGTCATCATCTCGTCATCATCTCGTCATCATCTCGTCATCATCTCGTCATCATCTCGTCATCATCTCGTCATCATCTCGTCATCATCTCGTCATCATCTCGTCATCATCTCGTCATCATCTCGTCATCATCTCGTCATCATCTCGTCATCCTCTCATTATCATCTCGTCATCATCTCGTCATCATCTCGTCATCATCTCATCATCATCTCGTCATCATCTCGTCATCATCTTGTCATAATCTCGTCATCATCTTGTCATCATCTCGTCATCCCGTCATCTCGTCACCTCGTCATCTGATCATCTGATCATCCGGTCATCTGGTCATCTGGTCATCTCGTCATCATCTTGTCATCAACTCGTCGTCATCTCATCATCATCTCGTCATCATCTAGTCATCATCTCGTCATCATCTCGTCATCATCTTGTCATCATCTCGTCATCATCTCGTCATCATCTCGTCATCATCTCGTCATCATCTCGTCATCATCTCGTCATCATCTTGTCATCATCTCGTCATCATCTCGTCATCATCTCGTCATCATCTCGTCATCTGGTCATCTGTCCATCTGGTCATCTGGTCATCTGTTCATCTGGTCATCTGGTCATCTGGTCATCTGGTCATCTGGTCATCTGGTCATCATCTCGTCATCATCTTGTCATCATCTCGTCATCATCTCGTCATCATCTCGTCATCATCTCGTCATCATCTTGTCGTCATCTCGTCATCATCTCGTCATCACGTCGTCATCATCTCGTCATCATCTCGTCATCATCTCGTCATCATCTCGTCATCATCTCGTCATTATCTCGTCATCATCTCGTCATCATCTCGTCATCATCTCGTCATCATCTCGTCATCATCTTGTCATCATCTCGTCATCATCTCGGCATCATCTCGCCATCATCTCGTCATCATCTCGTCATTTTGTCATCTCGTCATCTCGTCATCTGGTCATCTGGCTATCTGGTCATCCAGTCATCTGGTCATCTGGTTATCCGGTCATCTGGTCATTTCGTCATCATCTCCTCATCATCTCGTCACCATCTGGTCATCATCTTGTCATCATCTCGTCATCTGGTCATCTGGTCATCATCTCGTCATCATCTCGTCATCATCTCGTCATCATCTCGTCATCATCTCGTCATCATCTCGTCATCATCTTGTCATCATCTCGTCATCATCTCGTCATCATCTCGTCATCATCTCGTCATCATCTCGTCATCATCTCGTCATCATCTCGTCATCATCTCGTCATCATCTCGTTATCATCTCGTCATCATCTCGTCATCCTCTCGTTATCATCTCGTCATCATCTCGTCATCATCTCGTCATTATCTCATCATCATCTCGTCATCATCTCGTCATCATCTCGTCATTATCTCGTCATCATCTCGTCATCATCTCGTCATCATCTCATCATCTCGTCATCATCTTGTCATCGTCTCGTCATCATCTCGGCATCATCTCGCCATCATCTCGTCATCATCTCGTCATCATCTCGTCATCTTGTCATCTCGTCATCTCGTCATCTCGTCATCTCGTCATCTGGTCATCTGGCTATCTGGTCATCCAGTCATCTGGTCATCTAGTTATCTGGTCATCTGGTCATCTCGTCATCATCTCGTCATTATCTCGTCATCATCTCGTCACCATCTGGTCATCATCTCGTCATCATCTCGTCATCATCTCGTCATCTGGTCATCTGGTCATCTCGTCATCATCTCGTCATCATCTCGTCATCATCTCGACATCATCTTGTCATCATCTCGTCATCATCTCGTCATCTTCTTGTCGTCATCTGGTCATCTCGTCATCATCTCGTCGTCATCTCGTCATCATTTCGTCATCATCTCGTCGTCATCTCGTTATCATCTCGTCATCATCTCGTCATCATCTCGTCATCATCACGTCATCATCTCGTCATCATCTCGTCATCATCTCGTCGTCATCTGGTCATCTGGTCATCTCGTCATCATCTCGTCATCGTCTCGGCATCATCCCGTCATCATCTAGTCATCATCTCGTCATCATTTTGTCATCATCTCGTCATCATGTCGCCATCATCTCGTCATCATCTCGTCATCATCTCGTCATCATCTCGTCATCATCTCGTCATCATCTCGTCATCACGTCGTCATCATCTCGTCATCATCTCGTCGTCATCTGGTCATCATCTCGTCATCATCTCGTCATCATCTGGTCATCATCTGGTCATCATCCGGTCATCATCTGGTCATCATCTGGTCATCATTAAGTCATCATCTCGTCATCATCTTGTCATCATCTCGTCATCATCTCGTCGTCATCTGGTCATCTGGTCATCTCGTCATCATCTCGTCATCATCTCGTCATCATCTCGTCATCATCTCGTCATTATCTCGTCATCATCTCGTCATCATCTCGTCATCATCTTGTCATCATCTGGTCATCATCTGGTCATCATCTGGTCATTTCGTCATCATCTCGTCATCATCTCGTCATCATCTCGTCATAATCTGGTCATCATCTGGTCATCATCTCGTCATCATCTCGTCATCATTTCGTCATCGACTCGTCATCATCTCGTCATCATCTCGTCATTATCTCGTCATCATCTCGTCATCTGGTCATCTGTCCATCTGGTCATCTGGTCATCTGGTCATCTGGTCATCTGTTCATCTGGTCATCTGGTCATCTGGTCATCTGGTCATCTGGTCATCCGGTCATCTGGTCATCATCTCGTCATCATCTCGTCAGCATCTCGTCATCACCTTGTCATCATCTCGTCATCACGTCGTCATCATCTCGTCATCATCTCGTCATCATCTCGTCATCATCTCGTCATCATCTCGTCATCATCTCGTCATCATCTCGTCATCATCTCGTCATCATCTCGTCATCATCTCGTCATCATCTCGTCATCTCGTCATCATCTCGTCATCATCTCGTCATCATCTCGTCATCATCTCGTCATTATCTCGTCATCATCTGGTCATCATCCGGTCATCATCTGGTCATCATCTCGTCACCATCTCGTCGTCATCTGGTCATCTGGTCATCTCGTCATCATCTCGTCGTCATCTCGTCATCATCTCGTCATCATCTGTCCATCATCTGGTCATCATCTGGTCATCATCTCGTTATCATCTCGTCATCATCTCGTCATCATCTCGTCATCATCTCGTCGTCATCTGGTCATCTGGTCATCTTGTCATCATCTCGTCATCATCTCGTCATCATCTCGTCATCATCTCGTCATCATCTCGTCATCATCTCGTCATCATCTCGTCATCATCTCGTCATCATGTCGTCATCATCTCGTCATCATCTCGTCATCATCTCGTCATCATCTCGTCATCATCTCGTCATCATCTCGTCATCCCCTCGTTATCATCTCGTCATCATCTCGTCATCATCTCGTCATCATCTCATCATCATCTCGTCATCATCGCGTCATCATCTCGTCATAATCTCGTCATCATCTCGTCATCATCTCGTCATCTCGTCATCTCGTCACCTCGTCATCTGATCATCTGATCATCCGGTCATCTGGTCATCTGGTCATCTCGTCATCATCTCGTCATCATCTCGTCATCATCTCGTCATCGACTCGTCATCATCTCGTCATCACCTCGTCATCATCTGGTCATCATCTGGTCATCATCTGGTCATCATCTGGTCATCATCTGGTCATCATCTCGTCATCATCTCGTCATCATCTCGTCATCATCTCGTCATCATCTCGTCATCATCTCGTCATCATCTCGTCATCATCTCGTCATCATCTCGTCGTCATCTGGTTATCTGGTCATCCCGTCATCATCTCGTCACCATCTGGTTATCATCTCGTCATCTGGTCATCTGGTCATCTCGTCATCATCTCGTCATCATCTCGTCATCATCTCGTCATCATCTCGTCATCATCTCATCATCATCTCGTCATCATCTCGTCATCATCTTGTCATAATCTCGTCATCATCTTGTCATCATCTCGTCATCCCGTCATCTCGTCACCTCGTCATCTGATCATCTGATCATCCGGTCATCTGGTCATCTGGTCATCTCGTCATCATCTTGTCATCAACTCGTCGTCATCTCATCATCATCTCGTCATCATCTAGTCATCATCTCGTCATCATCTCGTCATCATCTTGTCATCATCTCGTCATCATCTCGTCATCATCTCGTCATCATCTCGTCATCATCTCGTCATCATCTCGTCATCATCTTGTCATCATCTCGTCATCATCTCGTCATCATCTCGTCATCATCTCGTCATCTGGTCATCTGTCCATCTGGTCATCTGGTCATCTGTTCATCTGGTCATCTGGTCATCTGGTCATCTGGTCATCTGGTCATCTGGTCATCTGGTCATCTGGTCATCATCTCGTCATCATCTTGTCATCATCTCGTCATCATCTCGTCATCATCTCGTCATCATCTTGTCGTCATCTCGTCATCATCTCGTCATCACGTCGTCATCATCTCGTTATCATCTCGTCATCATCTCGTCATCATCTCGTCATCATCTCGTCATCATCTCGTCATTATCTCGTCATCATCTCGTCATCATCTCGTCATCATCTCGTCATCATCTCGTCATCATCTTGTCATCATCTCGTCATCATCTCGGCATCATCTCGCCATCATCTCGTCATCATCTCGTCATTTTGTCATCTCGTCATCTCGTCATCTGGTCATCTGGCTATCTGGTCATCCAGTCATCTGGTCATCTGGTTATCCGGTCATCTGGTCATTTCGTCATCATCTCCTCATCATCTCGTCACCATCTGGTCATCATCTTGTCATCATCTCGTCATCTGGTCATCTGGTCATCATCTCGTCATCATCTCGTCATCATCTCGTCATCATCTCGTCATCATCTCGTCATCATCTCGTCATCATCTTGTCATCATCTCGTCATCATCTCGTCATCATCTCGTCATCATCTCGTCATCATCTCGTCATCATCTCGTCATCATCTCGTCATCATCTCGTCATCATCTCGTTATCATCTCGTCATCATCTCGTCATCCTCTCGTTATCATCTCGTCATCATCTCGTCATCATCTCGTCATCATCTCATCATCATCTCGTCATCATCTCGTCATCATCTCGTCATAATCTCGTCATCATCTCGTCATCATCTCGTCATCTCGTCATCTCGTCACCTCGTCATCTGATCATCTGATCATCCGGTCATCTGGTCAACTGGTCATCTCGTCATCATCTCGTCATCATCTCGTCATCGACTCGTCATCATCTCGTCATCACCTCGTCATCATCTGGTCATCATCTGGTCATCATCTGGTCATCATCTGGTCATCATCTGGTCATCATCTGGTCATCATCTCGTCATCATCTCGTCATCATCTCGTCATCATCTCGTTATCATCTCGTCATCATCTCGTCATCATCTCGTCATCATCTCGTCGTCATCTGGTTATCTGGTCATCTCGTCATCATCTCGTCACCATCTGGTTATCATCTCGTCATCTGGTCATCTGGTCATCTGGTCATCTCGTCA
Organism: Dyspetes luteomarginatus; assembly: GCA_963669185.1. NCBI lineage: Eukaryota > Metazoa > Arthropoda > Insecta > Hymenoptera > Ichneumonidae > Dyspetes > Dyspetes luteomarginatus. The sequence continues at coordinate 13,090,178 of OY769904.1, forward strand.
TCATCTCGTCATCATCTCGTCATCATCTCGTCATCATCTCGGCATCATCTCGCCATCATCTCGTCATCATCTCGTCAGCATCTCGTCATTATCTCGTCATCATCTCGTCATCATCTCGTCATCGTCTTGTCATCATCTCGTCATCACGTCGTCATCACCTCGTCATTATCTCGTCGTCATCTGGTCATCTGGTCATCTCGTCATCATCTCGTCGTCATCTCGTCGTCATCTCGTCATCATCTGGTCATCATCTGGTCATCATCTGGTCATCATCTGGTCATCATCTGGTCATCATCTCGTCATTATCTCTTCATCATCTCGTCATCATCTCGTCATCATCTCGTCGTCATCGGGTCATCTGGTCATCTCGTCATCTCGTCATCATCTCGTCATCATCTCGTCATCATCTCGTCATCATCTCGTCATCATCTCGTCATCATCTCGTCATCATCTCGTCATCATCTCGTCATCATCTCGTCATTATCTCGTCATCATCTCGTCATCATCTCGTCATCATCTCATCATCTCGTCATCATCTTGTCATCGTCTCGTCATCATCTCGGCATCATCTCGCCATCATCTCGTCATCATCTCGTCATCATCTCGTCATCTTGTCATCTCGTCATCTCGTCATCTCGTCATCTCGTCATCTGGTCATCTGGCTATCTGGTCATCCAGTCATCTGGTCATCTAGTTATCTGGTCATCTGGTCATCTCGTCATCATCTCGTCATTATCTCGTCATCATCTCGTCACCATCTGGTCATCATCTCGTCATCATCTCGTCATCATCTCGTCATCTGGTCATCTGGTCATCTCGTCATCATCTCGTCATCATCTCGTCATCATCTCGACATCATCTCGTCATCATCTCGTCATCATCTCGTCATCTTCTTGTCGTCATCTGGTCATCTCGTCATCATCTCGTCGTCATCTCGTCATCATTTCGTCATCATCTCGTCGTCATCTCGTTATCATCTCGTCATCATCTCGTCATCATCTCGTCATCATCACGTCATCATCTCGTCATCATCTCGTCATCATCTCGTCGTCATCTGGTCATCTGGTCATCTCGTCATCATCTCGTCATCGTCTCGGCATCATCCCGTCATCATCTAGTCATCATCTCGTCATCATTTTGTCATCATCTCGTCATCATGTCGCCATCATCTCGTCATCATCTCGTCATCATCTCGTCATCATCTCGTCATCATCTCGTCATCATCTCGTCATCACGTCGTCATCATCTCGTCATCATCTCGTCGTCATCTGGTCATCATCTCGTCATCATCTCGTCATCATCTGGTCATCATCTGGTCATCATCCGGTCATCATCTGGTCATCATCTGGTCATCATTAAGTCATCATCTCGTCATCATCTTGTCATCATCTCGTCATCATCTCGTCGTCATCTGGTCATCTCGTCATCATCTCGTCATCATCTCGTCATCATCTCGTCATCATCTCGTCATCATCTCGTCATTATCTCGTCATCATCTCGTCATCATCTCGTCATCATCTTGTCATCATCTGGTCATCATCTGGTCATCATCTGGTCATTTCGTCATCATCTCGTCATCATCTCGTCATCATCTCGTCATAATCTGGTCATCATCTGGTCATCATCTCGTCATCATCTCGTCATCATTTCGTCATCGACTCGTCATCATCTCGTCATCATCTCGTCATCATCTCGTCATTATCTCGTCATCATCTCGTCATCTGGTCATCTGTCCATCTGGTCATCTGGTCATCTGGTCATCTGGTCATCTGTTCATCTGGTCATCTGGTCATCTGGTCATCTGGTCATCTGGTCATCCGGTCATCTGGTCATCATCTCGTCATCATCTCGTCAGCATCTCGTCATCACCTTGTCATCATCTCGTCATCACGTCGTCATCATCTCGTCATCATCTCGTCATCATCTCGTCATCATCTCGTCATCATCTCGTCATCATCTCGTCATCATCTCGTCATCATCTCGTCATCATCTCGTCATCATTTCGTCATCTCGTCATCATCTCGTCATCATCTCGTCATCATCTCGTCATCATCTCGTCATTATCTCGTCATCATCTGGTCATCATCCGGTCATCATCTGGTCATCATCTCGTCACCATCTCGTCGTCATCTGGTCATCTGGTCATCTCGTCATCATCTCGTCGTCATCTCGTCATCATCTCGTCATCATCTGTCCATCATCTGGTCATCATCTGGTCATCATCTCGTTATCATCTCGTCATCATCTCGTCATCATCTCGTCATCATCTCGTCGTCATCTGGTCATCTGGTCATCTTGTCATCATCTCGTCATCATCTCGTCATCATCTCGTCATCATCTCGTCATCATCTCGTCATCATCTCGTCATCATCTCGTCATCATCTCGTCATCATCTCGTCATCATCTCGTCATCATCTCGTCATCATCTCGTCATCATCTCGTCATCCCCTCGTTATCATCTCGTCATCATCTCGTCATCATCTCGTCATCATCTCATCATCATCTCGTCATCATCTCGTCATCATCTCGTCATAATCTCGTCATCATCTCGTCATCATCTCGTCATCTCGTCATCTCGTCACCTCGTCATCTGATCATCTGATCATCCGGTCATCTGGTCATCTGGTCATCTCGTCATCATCTCGTCATCATCTCGTCATCATCTCGTCATCGACTCCTCATCATCTCGTCATCACCTCGTCATCATCTGGTCATCATCTGGTCATCATCTGGTCATCATCTGGTCATCATCTCGTCATCATCTCGTCATCATCTCGTCATCATCTCGTCATCATCTCGTCATCATCTCGTTATCATCTCGTCATCATCTCGTCATCATCTCGTCGTCATCTGGTTATCTGGTCATCCCGTCATCATCTCGTCACCATCTGGTTATCATCTCGTCATCTGGTCATCTGGTCATCTCGTCATCATCTCGTCATCATCTCGTCATCATCTCGTCATCGACTTGTCATCATCTCGTCATCATCTTGTCATCATCCCGTCATCATCTCGTCATCATCTCGTCATCATCTCGTCATTATCTCGTCATCATCTTGTCATCATCCCGTCATCATCTCGTCATCATCTCGTCATCATCTCGTCATTATCTCGTCATCATCTCGTCATCATCTCGTCATCATCTCGTCATCATCGCGTCATCATCTCGTCATCATCTCGTCATCATCTGGTCATCATCTCGTCATCATCTCGTCATCATCTCGTCATCTGGTCATCTGGTCATCTCGTCATCATCTCGTCATCATCTCGTCATCATCTCGACATCATCTCGTCATCATCTCGTCATCATCTCGTCATCTTCTTGTCGTCATCTGGTCATCTCGTCATCATCTCGTCGTCATCTCGTCATCATTTCGTCATCATCTCGTCGTCATCTCGTTATCATCTCGTCATCATCTCGTCATCATCTCGTCATCATCACGTCATCATCTCGTCATCATCTCGTCATCATCTCGTCGTCATCTGGTCATCTGGTCATCTCGTCATCATCTCGTCATCGTCTCGGCATCATCCCGTCATCATCTAGTCATCATCTCGTCATCATTTTGTCATCATCTCGTCATCATGTCGCCATCATCTCGTCATCATCTCGTCATCATCTCGTCATCATCTCGTCATCATCTCGTCATCATCTCGTCATCACGTCGTCATCATCTCGTCATCATCTCGTCGTCATCTGGTCATCATCTCGTCATCATCTCGTCATCATCTGGTCATCATCTGGTCATCATCCGGTCATCATCTGGTCATCATCTGGTCATCATTAAGTCATCATCTCGTCATCATCTTGTCATCATCTCGTCATCATCTCGTCGTCATCTGGTCATCTCGTCATCATCTCGTCATCATCTCGTCATCATCTCGTCATCATCTCGTCATCATCTCGTCATTATCTCGTCATCATCTCGTCATCATCTCGTCATCATCTTGTCATCATCTGGTCATCATCTGGTCATCATCTGGTCATTTCGTCATCATCTCGTCATCATCTCGTCATCATCTCGTCATAATCTGGTCATCATCTGGTCATCATCTCGTCATCATCTCGTCATCATTTCGTCATCGACTCGTCATCATCTCGTCATCATCTCGTCATCATCTCGTCATTATCTCGTCATCATCTCGTCATCTGGTCATCTGTCCATCTGGTCATCTGGTCATCTGGTCATCTGGTCATCTGTTCATCTGGTCATCTGGTCATCTGGTCATCTGGTCATCTGGTCATCCGGTCATCTGGTCATCATCTCGTCATCATCTCGTCAGCATCTCGTCATCACCTTGTCATCATCTCGTCATCACGTCGTCATCATCTCGTCATCATCTCGTCATCATCTCGTCATCATCTCGTCATCATCTCGTCATCATCTCGTCATCATCTCGTCATCATCTCGTCATCATCTCGTCATCATCTCGTCATCTCGTCATCATCTCGTCATCATCTCGTCATCATCTCGTCATCATCTCGTCATTATCTCGTCATCATCTGGTCATCATCCGGTCATCATCTGGTCATCATCTCGTCACCATCTCGTCGTCATCTGGTCATCTGGTCATCTCGTCATCATCTCGTCGTCATCTCGTCATCATCTCGTCATCATCTGTCCATCATCTGGTCATCATCTGGTCATCATCTCGTTATCATCTCGTCATCATCTCGTCATCATCTCGTCATCATCTCGTCGTCATCTGGTCATCTGGTCATCTTGTCATCATCTCGTCATCATCTCGTCATCATCTCGTCATCATCTCGTCATCATCTCGTCATCATCTCGTCATCATCTCGTCATCATCTCGTCATCATCTCGTCATCATCTCGTCATCATCTCGTCATCCCCTCGTTATCATCTCGTCATCATCTCGTCATCATCTCGTCATCATCTCATCATCATCTCGTCATCATCTCGTCATCATCTCGTCATAATCTCGTCATCATCTCGTCATCATCTCGTCATCTCGTCATCTCGTCACCTCGTCATCTGATCATCTGATCATCCGGTCATCTGGTCATCTGGTCATCTCGTCATCATCTCGTCATCATCTCGTCATCATCTCGTCATCGACTCCTCATCATCTCGTCATCACCTCGTCATCATCTGGTCATCATCTGGTCATCATCTGGTCATCATCTGGTCATCATCTCGTCATCATCTCGTCATCATCTCGTCATCATCTCGTCATCATCTCGTCATCATCTCGTTATCATCTCGTCATCATCTCGTCATCATCTCGTCGTCATCTGGTTATCTGGTCATCCCGTCATCATCTCGTCACCATCTGGTTATCATCTCGTCATCTGGTCATCTGGTCATCTCGTCATCATCTCGTCATCATCTCGTCATCATCTCGTCATCGACTTGTCATCATCTCGTCATCATCTTGTCATCATCCCGTCATCATCTCGTCATCATCTCGTCATCATCTCGTCATTATCTCGTCATCATCTTGTCATCATCCCGTCATCATCTCGTCATCATCTCGTCATCATCTCGTCATTATCTCGTCATCATCTCGTCATCATCTCGTCATCATCTCGTCATCATCGCGTCATCATCTCGTCATCATCTCGTCATCATCTCGTCATCGACTCGTCATCATCTCGTTATCATCTCGTCATCATCTCGTCATCATCTCGTCATCATCTCGTCATCATCTCGTCATCATCTCGTCATCATCTTGTCATCATCTCGTCATCATCTCGTCATCATCATGTCATCATCTTGTCATCATCTCGTCATCATCTCGTCATAATCTCGTCATCATCTCGTCATCATCTCGTCATCTCGTCATCTCGTCACCTCGTCATCTGATCATCTGATCATCCGGTCATCTGGTCATCTGGTCATCTCGTCATCATCTCGTCATCATCTCGTCATCATCTCGTCATCGACTCGTCATCATCTCGTCATCACCTCGTCATCATCTGGTCATCATCTGGTCATCATCTGGTCATCATCTGGTCATCATCTGGTCATCATCTCGTCATCATCTCGTCATCATCTCGTCATCATCTCGTCATCATCTCGTCATCATCTCGTCATCATCTCGTCATCATCTCGTCATCATCTCGTCGTCATCTGGTTATCTGGTCATCTCGTCATCATCTCGTCACCATCTGGTTATCATCTCGTCATCTGGTCATCTGGTCATCTCGTCATCATCTCGTCATCATCTCGTAATCATCTCGTCATCGACTTGTCATCATCTCGTCATCATCTTGTCATCATCCCGTCATCATGTCGTCATCATCTCGTCATCATCTCGTCATTATCTCGTCATCATCTCGTCATCATCTCGTCATCATCTCGTCATCATCGCGTCATCATCTCGTCATCATCTCGTCATCATCTCGTCATCGACTCGTCATCATCTCGTTATCATCTCGTCATCATCTCGTCATCATCTCGTCATCATCTCGTCATCATCTCGTCATCATCTCGTCATCATCTTGTCATCATCTCGTCATCATCTCGTCATCATCATGTCATCATCTTGTCATCATCTCGTCATCATCTCGTCATCATCTCGTCATTATCTCGTCATCATCTGGTCATCATCCGGTCATCATCTGGTCATCATCTCGTCACCATCTCGTCGTCATCTGGTCATCTGGTCATCTCGTCATCATCTCGTCGTCATCTCGTCATCATCTCGTCATCATCTGTCCATCATCTGGTCATCATCTGGTCATCATCTCGTTATCATCTCGTCATCATCTCGTCATCATCTCGTCATCATCTCGTCGTCATCTGGTCATCTGGTCATCTTGTCATCATCTCGTCATCATCTCGTCATCATCTCGTCATCATCTCGTCATCATCTCGTCATCATCTCGTCATCATCTCGTCATCATCTCGTCATCATCTCGTCATCATCTCGTCATCATCTCGTCATCATCTCGTCATCATCTCGTCATCCCCTCGTTATCATCTCGTCATCATCTCGTCATCATCTCGTCATCATCTCATCATCATCTCGTCATCATCTCGTCATCATCTCGTCATAATCTCGTCATCATCTCGTCATCATCTCGTCATCTCGTCATCTCGTCACCTCGTCATCTGATCATCTGATCATCCGGTCATCTGGTCATCTGGTCATCTCGTCATCATCTCGTCATCATCTCGTCATCATCTCGTCATCGACTCCTCATCATCTCGTCATCACCTCGTCATCATCTGGTCATCATCTGGTCATCATCTGGTCATCATCTGGTCATCATCTCGTCATCATCTCGTCATCATCTCGTCATCATCTCGTCATCATCTCGTCATCATCTCGTTATCATCTCGTCATCATCTCGTCATCATCTCGTCGTCATCTGGTTATCTGGTCATCCCGTCATCATCTCGTCACCATCTGGTTATCATCTCGTCATCTGGTCATCTGGTCATCTCGTCATCATCTCGTCATCATCTCGTCATCATCTCGTCATCGACTTGTCATCATCTCGTCATCATCTTGTCATCATCCCGTCATCATCTCGTCATCATCTCGTCATCATCTCGTCATTATCTCGTCATCATCTTGTCATCATCCCGTCATCATCTCGTCATCATCTCGTCATCATCTCGTCATTATCTCGTCATCATCTCGTCATCATCTCGTCATCATCTCGTCATCATCGCGTCATCATCTCGTCATCATCTCGTCATCATCTCGTCATCGACTCGTCATCATCTCGTTATCATCTCGTCATCATCTCGTCATCATCTCGTCATCATCTCGTCATCATCTCGTCATCATCTCGTCATCATCTTGTCATCATCTCGTCATCATCTCGTCATCATCATGTCATCATCTTGTCATCATCTCGTCATCATCTCGTCATAATCTCGTCATCATCTCGTCATCATCTCGTCATCTCGTCATCTCGTCACCTCGTCATCTGATCATCTGATCATCCGGTCATCTGGTCATCTGGTCATCTCGTCATCATCTCGTCATCATCTCGTCATCATCTCGTCATCGACTCGTCATCATCTCGTCATCACCTCGTCATCATCTGGTCATCATCTGGTCATCATCTGGTCATCATCTGGTCATCATCTGGTCATCATCTCGTCATCATCTCGTCATCATCTCGTCATCATCTCGTCATCATCTCGTCATCATCTCGTCATCATCTCGTCATCATCTCGTCATCATCTCGTCGTCATCTGGTTATCTGGTCATCTCGTCATCATCTCGTCACCATCTGGTTATCATCTCGTCATCTGGTCATCTGGTCATCTCGTCATCATCTCGTCATCATCTCGTAATCATCTCGTCATCGACTTGTCATCATCTCGTCATCATCTTGTCATCATCCCGTCATCATGTCGTCATCATCTCGTCATCATCTCGTCATTATCTCGTCATCATCTCGTCATCATCTCGTCATCATCTCGTCATCATCGCGTCATCATCTCGTCATCATCTCGTCATCATCTCGTCATCGACTCGTCATCATCTCGTTATCATCTCGTCATCATCTCGTCATCATCTCGTCATCATCTCGTCATCATCTCGTCATCATCTCGTCATCATCTTGTCATCATCTCGTCATCATCTCGTCATCATCATGTCATCATCTTGTCATCATCTCGTCATCATCTCGTCATCATCTCGTCATCTGGTCATCTGTCTATCTGGTCATCTGGTCATCTGGTCATCTGGTCATCTGGTCATCTGGTCATCTGTCCATCTGGTCATCTGGTCATCTGGTCATCTGGTCATCTGGTCATCTGTTCATCTGGTCATCTGGTCATCTGGTCATCTGGTCATCTGGTCATCTGGTCATCTGGTCATCATCTTGTCATCATCTCGGCATCATCTCGCCATCATCTCGTCATCATCGCGTCATCATCTCGTCATCATCTCGTCATCATCTCGTCATCATCTCGTTATCATCTCGTCATCATCTCGTCATCATCTCGTCATCATCTCGTCATCATCTCGTCATCATCTTGTCATCATCTCGTCATCATCTCGTCATCATCATGTCATCATCTTGTCATCATCTCGTCATCATCTCGTCATAATCTCGTCATCATCTCGTCATCATCTCGTCATCTCGTCATCTCGTCACCTCGTCATCTGATCATCTGATCATCCGGTCATCTGGTCATCTGGTCATCTCGTCATCATCTCGTCATCATCTCGTCATCATCTCGTCATCGACTCGTCATCGACTCGTCATCATCTCGTCATCACCTCGTCATCATCTGGTCATCATCTGGTCATCATCTGGTCATCATCTGGTCATCATCTGGTCATCATCTCGTCATCATCTCGTCATCATCTCGTCATCATCTCGTCATCATCTCGTCATCATCTCGTCATCATCTCGTCATCATCTCGTTGTCATCTGGTTATCTGGTCATCTCGTCATCATCTCGTCACCATCTGGTTATCATCTCGTCATCTGGTCATCTGGTCATCTCGTCATCATCTCGTCATCATCTCGTCATCATCTCGTCATCGACTTGTCATCATCTCGTCATCATCTTGTCATCATCCCGTCATCATCTCGTCATCATCTCGTCATCATCTCGTCATTATCTCGTCATCATCTCGTCATCATCTCGTCATCATCTCGTCATCATCGCGTCATCATCTCGTCATCATCTCGTCATCATCTCGTCATCGACTCGTCATCATCTCGTTATCATCTCGTCATCATCTCGTCATCATCTCGTCATCATCTTGTCATCATCTCGTCATCATCTCGTCATCGTCTCGTCATCATCTCGTCATCTGGTCATCTGTCCATCTGGTCATCTGGTCATCTGGTCATCTGGTCATCTGGTCATCTGGTCATCTGTCTATCTGGTCATCTGGTCATCTGGTCATCTGGTCATCTGGTCATCTGGTCATCTGGTCATCATCTCGTCATCATCTCGTCAGCATCTCGTCATCATCTTGTCATCATCTCGTCATCATGTCGTCATCATCTCGTCATCATCTCGTCATCATCTCGTCATCATCTCGTCATTATCTCGTCATCATCTCGTCATCATCTCGTCATCATCTCGTCATCATCTCGTCATCATCTCGTCATCTCGTCATCATCTCGTCATCATCTCGTCATCATCTCGTCATCATCTCGTCATCGAATCGTCATCATCTCGTCATCACCTCGTCATCATCTGGTCATCATCTGGTCATCATCTGGTCATCATCTGGTCATCATCTGGTCATCATCTGGTCATCATCTCGTCATCATCTCGTCATTATCTCGTCATCATCTCGTCATCATCTCGTCATCATCTCGTCATCATCTCGTCATTATCTCGTCATCATCTCGTCATCATCTCGTCATCATCTCGTCATCATCTCGTCATCATCTCGTCATCATCTCGCCATCATCTCGCCATCATCTCGTCATCATCTCGTCATTTTGTCATCTCGTCATCTCGTCATCTCGTCATCTGGTCATCTGGCTATCTGGTCATCCAGTCATCTGGTCATCTGGTTATCTGGTCATCTGGTCATCTCGTCATCATCTCCTCATCATCTTGTCATCATCTCGTCATCTGGTCATCTGGTCATCATCTCGTCATCATCTCGTCATCATCTCGTCATCATCTCGTCATCATCTCGTCATCATCTCGTCCTCATCTCGGCATCATCTCGTCATCATCTCGTCATCATCTCGTCATCATCTCGTCATCATCTTGTCATCATCTCGTCATCACGTCGTCATCATCTCGTCATCATTTCGTCGTCATCTGGTCATCTGGTCATCTCGTCATCATCCCGTCGTCATCTCGTCATCATCTCGTCATCATCTCGTCATCATCTCGTCATCATCTCGTCATCATCTCGTCATCATCTCGTCATCATCTCGTCATCCTCTCATTATCATCTCGTCATCATCTCGTCATCATCTCGTCATCATCTCGTCATCATCTCATCATCATCTCGTCATCATCTCGTCATCATCTTGTCATAATCTCGTCATCATCTTGTCATCATCTCGTCATCTCGTCATCTCGTCACCTCGTCATCTGATCATCTGATCATCCAGTCATCTGGTCATCTGGTCATCTCGTCATCATCTTGTCATCAACTCGTCGTCATCTCATCATCATCTCGTCATCATCTAGTCATCATCTCGTCATCATCTCGTCATCATCTGGTCATCATCTCGTCATCATCTTGTCATCATCTCGTCATCATCTCGTCATCATCTCGTCATCATCTCGTCATCACGTCGTCATCATCTCGTCATCACGTCGTCATCATCTCGTCGTCATCTCGTCATCATCTCGTCATCATCTCGTCATCATCTCGTCATCATCTCGTCATCATCTCGTCATTATCTCGTCATCATCTCGTCATCATCTCGTCATCATCTCGTCATCATCTCGTCATCATCTTGTCATCATCTCGTCATCATCTCGGCATCATCTCGCCATCATCTCGTCATCATCTCGTCATTTTGTCATCTCGTCATCTCGTCATCTCGTCATCTCGTCATCTGGTCATCTATCTATCTGGTCATCCAGTCATCTGGTCATCTGGTCATCTGGTCATCTCGTCATCATCTCCTCATCATCTCGTCACCATCTTGTCATCATCTCGTCATCTGGTCATCTGGTCATCATCTCGTCATCATCTCGTCATCATCTCGTCATCATCTCGTCATCATCTCGTCATCATCTCGTCATCATCTCGTCATCATCTAGTCATCATCTCGTCATCATCTTGTCATCATCTCGTCATCATCTCGTCATCATCTCGTCATCATCTCGTCATCATCTCGTCATTATCTCGTCATCATCTCGTCATCATCTCGTCATCATCTCGTCATCTGGTCATCTCGTCATCATCTCGTCATCATCTCGTCATCATCTCGTCATCATCTCGTCATCATCTCGTCATCATCTCGTCATCATCTCGTCATCATCTCGTCATCATCTCGTCATCATCTCGTCATCATCTCGTCATCATCTCGTCATCATCTCGTCATCATCTCGTCATCATCTCGTCATCATCTCGTCATCATCTCGTCATCATCTCGTCATCATCTCGTCATCATCTCGTCATCATCTCGTCATCATCTCGTCATCATCTCGTCATCATCTCGTCATCATCTCGTCATCATCTCGTCATCTGGTCATCTCGTCATCATCTCGTCATCATCTCGTCATCATCTCGTCATCATCTCGTCATCATCTCGTCATCATCTCGTCATCATCTCGTCATCATCTCGTCATCATCTCGTCATCATCTCGTCATCATCTCGTCATCATCTCGTCATCATCTCGTCATCATCTCGTCATCATCTCGTCATCATCTCGTCATCATCTCGTCATCATCTCGTCATCCTCTCATTATCATCTCGTCATCATCTCGTCATCATCTCGTCATCATCTCGTCATCATCTCATCATCATCTCGTCATCATCTCGTCATCATCTTGTCATAACCTCGTCATCATCTTGTCATCATCTCCTCATCTCGTCATCTCGTCACCTCGTCATCTGATCATCTGATCATCCAGTCATCTGGTCATCTGGTCATCTCGTCATCATCTTGTCATCAACTCGTCGTCATCTCGTCATCATCCCGTCATCATCTAGTCATCATCTCGTCATCATCTCGTCATCATCTGGTCATCATCTCGTCATCATCTTGTCATCATCTCGTCATCATCTCGTCATCATCTCGTGATCATCTCGTCGTCATCTCGTCATCATCTCGTCATCACGTCGTCATCATCTCGTCATCATCTCGTCATCATCTCGTCATCATCTCGTCATCATCTCGTCATCATCTCGTCATCATCTCGTCATCATCTCGTCATTATCTCGTCATCATCTCGTCATCATCTCGTCATCATCTCGTCATCATCTCGTCATCATCTTGTCATCATCTCGTCATCATCTCGGCATCATCTCGCCATCATCTCGTCATCATCTCGTCATTTTGTCATCTCGTCATTTCGTCATCTCGTCATCTCGTCATCTGGTCATCTATCTATCTGGTCATCCAGTCATCTGGTCATCTGGTTATCTGGTCATCTGGTCATCTCGTCATCATCTCCTCATCTTCTCGTCACCATCTGGTCATCATCTTGTCATCATCTCGTCATCTGGTCATCTGGTCATCATGTCGTCATCATCTCGTCATCATCTCGTCATCATCTCGTCATCATCTCGTCATCATCTTGTCATCATCTCGTCATCATCTCGTCATCATCTCGTCATCATCTCGTCATCATCTCGTCATCATCTCGTCATCATCTCGTCATCATCTCGTTATCATCTCGTCATCATCTCGTCATCCTCTCGTTATCATCTCGTCATTATCTCGTCATCATCTCGTCATCATCTCATCAATATCTCGTCATCATCTCGTCATCATCTCGCCATAATCTCGTCATCATCTCGTCATCATCTCGTCATCTCGTCATCTCGTCACCTCGTCATCTGATCATCTGATCATCCGGTCATCTGGTCAACTGGTCATCTCGTCATCATCTCGTCATCATCTCGTCATCGACTCGTCATCATCTCGTCATCACCTCGTCATCATCTGGTCATCATCTGGTCATCATCTGGTCATCATCTGGTCATCATCTGGTCATCATCTGGTCATCATCTGGTCATCATCTCGTCATCATCTCGTCATCATCTCGTCATCATCTCGTCATCATCTCGTCATCATCTCGTCATCATCTCGTCATCATCTCGTCATCATCTCGTCGTCATCTGGTTATCTGGTCATCTCGTCATCATCTCGTCACCATCTGGTTATCATCTCGTCATCTGGTCATCTGGTCATCTGGTCATCTCGTCATCATCTCGTCATCATCTCGTCATCGACTCGTCATCATCTCGTCATCATCTCGTCATCATCTCGTCATCGACTCGTCATCATCTCGTCATCATCTCATCATCATCTCGTCATCATCTCGTCATCATCTCGTCATCATCTCGTCATCATCTCGGCATCATCTCGCCATCATCTCGTCATCATCTCGTCATCATCTCGTCATTATCTCGTCATCATCTCGTCATCATCTCGTCATCATCTTGTCATCATCTCGTCATCACGTCGTCATCATCTCGTCATTATCTCGTCGTCATCTGGTCATCTGGTCATCTCGTTATCATCTCGTCGTCATCTCGTCGTCATCTCGTCATCATCTGGTCATAATCTGGTCATCATCTGGTCATCATCTCGTCATTATCTCTTCATCATCTCGTCATCATCTCGTCATCATCTCGTCGTCATCTGGTCATCTGGTCATCTCGTCATCTCGTCATCATCTCGTCATCATCTCGTCATCATCTCGCCATCATCTCGTCATCATCTCGTCATCATCTCGTCATCATCTCGTCATCATCTCGTCATCATCTCGTCATCATCTTGTCATCATCTCGTCATCACGACGTCATCATCTCGTCATCATCTCGTCATCATCTCGTCATCATCTCGTCATCATCTCGTCATCATCTCGTCATCATCTCGTCATCGACTCGTCATCATCTCGTCATCACCTCGTCATCATCTGGTCATCATCTGGTCATCATCTGGTCATCATCTGGTCATCATCTGGTCATCATCTCGTCATCATCTCGTCATCATCTCGTCATCATCTCGTCATCATCTCGTCATCATCTCGTCGTCATCTGGTTATCTGGTCATCTCGTCATCATCTCGTCACCATCTGGTTATCATCTCGTCACCTGGTCATCTGGTCATCTCGTCATCATCTCGTCATCATCTCGTCATCATCTCGTCATCGACTCGTCATCATCTCGTCATCATCTCGTCATCATCCCGTCATCATCTCGTCATCATCTCGTCCTCATCTCGGCATCATCTCGTCATCATCTCGTCATCATCTCGTCATCATCTCGTCATCATCTTGTCATCATCTCGTCATCACGTCGTCATCATCTCGTCATCATTTCGTCGTCATCTGGTCATCTGGTCATCTCGTCATCATCCCGTCGTCATCTTGTCATCATCTCGTCATCATCTGGTCATCATCTGGTCATCATCTGGTCATCATCTGGACATCATCTGGTCGTCATCTCGTCATCATCTCGTCATCATCTCGTCATTATCTCGTCATCATCTCGTCGTCATCTGGTCATCTGGTCATCTCTTCATCATCTCGTCATTATCTGGTTATCATCTGTTCATCATCTGGTCATCATCTGGTCATCATCTGGTCATCATCTCGTCATCATCTCGTCGTCATCTCGTCATCATCTCGTCATCATCTCGTCAGCATCTCGTCATCATCTCGTCATCATCTCGTCATCATCTCGTCATCATCTCGTCATCATCTCGTCATCATCTCGTCATCATCTCGACGTCATCTGGTCATCTCGTCATCATCTCGTCATCATCTGGTTATCATCTGTTCATCATCTGGTTATCATCTGGTCATCATCTAGTCATCATCTCGTCATCATCTCGTCGTCATCTCGTCAACATCTCGTCATCATCTCGTCATCATCTCGTCATCATCTCGTCATCATCTCGTCATCATCTCGTCATCATCTCGTCATCATCTCGTCATCATCTCGTCATCTGGTCATCTCGTCATCTGGTCATCTCGTCATCATCTCGTCATCATCTCGTCATCATCTCGTCATCATCTAGTCATCATCTCGTCATCATCTCGTCATCATCTCGTCATCATCTCGTCATCATCTCGTCATCATCTCGTCATCATCTCGTCATCATCTCGTCATCATCTCGTCATCATCTCGTCATCATCTCGTCATCATCTCGTCATCATCTCGTCATCATCTCGTCATCATCTCGTCATCATCTCGTCATCATCTCGTCATCCTCTCATTATCATCTCGTCATCATCTCGTCATCATCTCGTCATCATCTCGTCATCATCTCATCATCATCTCGTCATCATCTCGTCATCATCTCGTCATCATCTCGTCATCATCTCGTCATCATCTCGTCATCTCGTCATCTCGTCACCTCGTCATCTGATCATCTGATCATCCGGTAATCTGGTCATCTGGTCATCTCGTCATCATCTCGTCATCGACTTGTCATCATCTCGTCATCACCTCGTCATCATCTGGTCATCATCTGGTCATCATCTGGTCATCATCTGGTCATCATCTGATCATCATCTCGTCATCATCTCGTCATCATCTCGTCATCATCTCGTCATCATCTCGTCATCATCTAGTCATCATCTCGTCGTCATCTGGTTATCTGGTCATCTCGTCATCATCTCGTCACCATCTGGTTATCATCTCGTCATCTGGTCATCTGGTCATCTCGTCATCATCTCATCATCATCTCGTCATCATCTCGTCAACGACTCGTCATCATCTCGTCATCATCTCGTCATCATCCCGTCATCATCTCGTCATCATCTCGTCATCATCTCGGCATCATCTCGCCATCATCTCGTCATCATCTCGTCATCATCTCGTCATCATCTCGTCATCATCTCGTCATCATCTTGTCATCATCTCGTCATCACGTCGTCATCATCTCGTCATCATCTCGTCATCATCTCGTCATCATCTCGTCATCATCTCGTCATCATCTCGTCATCCCCTCGTTATCATCTCGTCATCATCTCGTCATCATCTCATCATCATCTCGTCATCATCTCGTCATCATCTCGTCATAATCTCGTCATCATCTCGTCATCATCTCGTCATCTCGTCATCTCGTCACCTCGTCATCTGATCATCTGATCATCCGGTCATCTGGTCATCTGGTCATCTCGTCATCATCTCGTCATCATCTCGTCATCATCTCGTCATCGACTCCTCATCATCTCGTCATCACCTCGTCATCATCTGGTCATCATCTGGTCATCATCTGGTCATCATCTGGTCATCATCTCGTCATCATCTCGTCATCATCTCGTCATCATCTCGTCATCATCTCGTCATCATCTCGTTATCATCTCGTCATCATCTCGTCATCATCTCGTCGTCATCTGGTTATCTGGTCATCCCGTCATCATCTCGTCACCATCTGGTTATCATCTCGTCATCTGGTCATCTGGTCATCTCGTCATCATCTCGTCATCATCTCGTCATCATCTCGTCATCGACTTGTCATCATCTCGTCATCATCTTGTCATCATCCCGTCATCATCTCGTCATCATCTCGTCATCATCTCGTCATTATCTCGTCATCATCTTGTCATCATCCCGTCATCATCTCGTCATCATCTCGTCATCATCTCGTCATTATCTCGTCATCATCTCGTCATCATCTCGTCATCATCTCGTCATCATCGCGTCATCATCTCGTCATCATCTCGTCATCATCTCGTCATCGACTCGTCATCATCTCGTTATCATCTCGTCATCATCTCGTCATCATCTCGTCATCATCTCGTCATCATCTCGTCATCATCTCGTCATCATCTTGTCATCATCTCGTCATCATCTCGTCATCATCATGTCATCATCTTGTCATCATCTCGTCATCATCTCGTCATAATCTCGTCATCATCTCGTCATCATCTCGTCATCTCGTCATCTCGTCACCTCGTCATCTGATCATCTGATCATCCGGTCATCTGGTCATCTGGTCATCTCGTCATCATCTCGTCATCATCTCGTCATCATCTCGTCATCGACTCGTCATCATCTCGTCATCACCTCGTCATCATCTGGTCATCATCTGGTCATCATCTGGTCATCATCTGGTCATCATCTGGTCATCATCTCGTCATCATCTCGTCATCATCTCGTCATCATCTCGTCATCATCTCGTCATCATCTCGTCATCATCTCGTCATCATCTCGTCATCATCTCGTCGTCATCTGGTTATCTGGTCATCTCGTCATCATCTCGTCACCATCTGGTTATCATCTCGTCATCTGGTCATCTGGTCATCTCGTCATCATCTCGTCATCATCTCGTAATCATCTCGTCATCGACTTGTCATCATCTCGTCATCATCTTGTCATCATCCCGTCATCATGTCGTCATCATCTCGTCATCATCTCGTCATTATCTCGTCATCATCTCGTCATCATCTCGTCATCATCTCGTCATCATCGCGTCATCATCTCGTCATCATCTCGTCATCATCTCGTCATCGACTCGTCATCATCTCGTTATCATCTCGTCATCATCTCGTCATCATCTCGTCATCATCTCGTCATCATCTCGTCATCATCTCGTCATCATCTTGTCATCATCTCGTCATCATCTCGTCATCATCATGTCATCATCTTGTCATCATCTCGTCATCATCTCGTCATCATCTCGTCATCTGGTCATCTGTCTATCTGGTCATCTGGTCATCTGGTCATCTGGTCATCTGGTCATCTGGTCATCTGTCCATCTGGTCATCTGGTCATCTGGTCATCTGGTCATCTGGTCATCTGTTCATCTGGTCATCTGGTCATCTGGTCATCTGGTCATCTGGTCATCTGGTCATCTGGTCATCATCTTGTCATCATCTCGGCATCATCTCGCCATCATCTCGTCATCATCGCGTCATCATCTCGTCATCATCTCGTCATCATCTCGTCATCATCTCGTTATCATCTCGTCATCATCTCGTCATCATCTCGTCATCATCTCGTCATCATCTCGTCATCATCTTGTCATCATCTCGTCATCATCTCGTCATCATCATGTCATCATCTTGTCATCATCTCGTCATCATCTCGTCATAATCTCGTCATCATCTCGTCATCATCTCGTCATCTCGTCATCTCGTCACCTCGTCATCTGATCATCTGATCATCCGGTCATCTGGTCATCTGGTCATCTCGTCATCATCTCGTCATCATCTCGTCATCATCTCGTCATCGACTCGTCATCATCTCGTCATCACCTCGTCATCATCTGGTCATCATCTGGTCATCATCTGGTCATCATCTGGTCATCATCTGGTCATCATCTCGTCATCATCTCGTCATCATCTCGTCATCATCTCGTCATCATCTCGTCATCATCTCGTCATCATCTCGTCATCATCTCGTTGTCATCTGGTTATCTGGTCATCTCGTCATCATCTCGTCACCATCTGGTTATCATCTCGTCATCTGGTCATCTGGTCATCTCGTCATCATCTCGTCATCATCTCGTCATCATCTCGTCATCGACTTGTCATCATCTCGTCATCATCTTGTCATCATCCCGTCATCATCTCGTCATCATCTCGTCATCATCTCGTCATTATCTCGTCATCATCTCGTCATCATCTCGTCATCATCTCGTCATCATCGCGTCATCATCTCGTCATCATCTCGTCATCATCTCGTCATCGACTCGTCATCATCTCGTTATCATCTCGTCATCATCTCGTCATCATCTCGTCATCATCTTGTCATCATCTCGTCATCATCTCGTCATCGTCTCGTCATCATCTCGTCATCTGGTCATCTGTCCATCTGGTCATCTGGTCATCTGGTCATCTGGTCATCTGGTCATCTGGTCATCTGTCTATCTGGTCATCTGGTCATCTGGTCATCTGGTCATCTGGTCATCTGGTCATCATCTCGTCATCATCTCGTCAGCATCTCGTCATCATCTTGTCATCATCTCGTCATCATGTCGTCATCATCTCGTCATCATCTCGTCATCATCTCGTCATCATCTCGTCATTATCTCGTCATCATCTCGTCATCATCTCGTCATCATCTCGTCATCATCTCGTCATCATCTCGTCATCTCGTCATCATCTCGTCATCATCTCGTCATCATCTCGTCATCATCTCGTCATCGAATCGTCATCATCTCGTCATCACCTCGTCATCATCTGGTCATCATCTGGTCATCATCTGGTCATCATCTGGTCATCATCTGGTCATCATCTGGTCATCATCTCGTCATCATCTCGTCATTATCTCGTCATCATCTCGTCATCATCTCGTCATCATCTCGTCATCATCTCGTCATTATCTCGTCATCATCTCGTCATCATCTCGTCATCATCTCGTCATCATCTCGTCATCATCTCGTCATCATCTCGCCATCATCTCGCCATCATCTCGTCATCATCTCGTCATTTTGTCATCTCGTCATCTCGTCATCTCGTCATCTGGTCATCTGGCTATCTGGTCATCCAGTCATCTGGTCATCTGGTTATCTGGTCATCTGGTCATCTCGTCATCATCTCCTCATCATCTTGTCATCATCTCGTCATCTGGTCATCTGGTCATCATCTCGTCATCATCTCGTCATCATCTCGTCATCATCTCGTCATCATCTCGTCATCATCTCGTCCTCATCTCGGCATCATCTCGTCATCATCTCGTCATCATCTCGTCATCATCTCGTCATCATCTTGTCATCATCTCGTCATCACGTCGTCATCATCTCGTCATCATTTCGTCGTCATCTGGTCATCTGGTCATCTCGTCATCATCCCGTCGTCATCTCGTCATCATCTCGTCATCATCTCGTCATCATCTCGTCATCATCTCGTCATCATCTCGTCATCATCTCGTCATCATCTCGTCATCCTCTCATTATCATCTCGTCATCATCTCGTCATCATCTCGTCATCATCTCGTCATCATCTCATCATCATCTCGTCATCATCTCGTCATCATCTTGTCATAATCTCGTCATCATCTTGTCATCATCTCGTCATCTCGTCATCTCGTCACCTCGTCATCTGATCATCTGATCATCCAGTCATCTGGTCATCTGGTCATCTCGTCATCATCTTGTCATCAACTCGTCGTCATCTCATCATCATCTCGTCATCATCTAGTCATCATCTCGTCATCATCTCGTCATCATCTGGTCATCATCTCGTCATCATCTTGTCATCATCTCGTCATCATCTCGTCATCATCTCGTCATCATCTCGTCATCACGTCGTCATCATCTCGTCATCACGTCGTCATCATCTCGTCGTCATCTCGTCATCATCTCGTCATCATCTCGTCATCATCTCGTCATCATCTCGTCATCATCTCGTCATTATCTCGTCATCATCTCGTCATCATCTCGTCATCATCTCGTCATCATCTCGTCATCATCTTGTCATCATCTCGTCATCATCTCGGCATCATCTCGCCATCATCTCGTCATCATCTCGTCATTTTGTCATCTCGTCATCTCGTCATCTCGTCATCTCGTCATCTGGTCATCTATCTATCTGGTCATCCAGTCATCTGGTCATCTGGTCATCTGGTCATCTCGTCATCATCTCCTCATCATCTCGTCACCATCTTGTCATCATCTCGTCATCTGGTCATCTGGTCATCATCTCGTCATCATCTCGTCATCATCTCGTCATCATCTCGTCATCATCTCGTCATCATCTCGTCATCATCTCGTCATCATCTAGTCATCATCTCGTCATCATCTTGTCATCATCTCGTCATCATCTCGTCATCATCTCGTCATCATCTCGTCATCATCTCGTCATTATCTCGTCATCATCTCGTCATCATCTCGTCATCATCTCGTCATCTGGTCATCTCGTCATCATCTCGTCATCATCTCGTCATCATCTCGTCATCATCTCGTCATCATCTCGTCATCATCTCGTCATCATCTCGTCATCATCTCGTCATCATCTCGTCATCATCTCGTCATCATCTCGTCATCATCTCGTCATCATCTCGTCATCATCTCGTCATCATCTCGTCATCATCTCGTCATCATCTCGTCATCATCTCGTCATCATCTCGTCATCATCTCGTCATCATCTCGTCATCATCTCGTCATCATCTCGTCATCATCTCGTCATCATCTCGTCATCATCTCGTCATCATCTCGTCATCTGGTCATCTCGTCATCATCTCGTCATCATCTCGTCATCATCTCGTCATCATCTCGTCATCATCTCGTCATCATCTCGTCATCATCTCGTCATCATCTCGTCATCATCTCGTCATCATCTCGTCATCATCTCGTCATCATCTCGTCATCATCTCGTCATCATCTCGTCATCATCTCGTCATCATCTCGTCATCATCTCGTCATCATCTCGTCATCCTCTCATTATCATCTCGTCATCATCTCGTCATCATCTCGTCATCATCTCGTCATCATCTCATCATCATCTCGTCATCATCTCGTCATCATCTTGTCATAACCTCGTCATCATCTTGTCATCATCTCCTCATCTCGTCATCTCGTCACCTCGTCATCTGATCATCTGATCATCCAGTCATCTGGTCATCTGGTCATCTCGTCATCATCTTGTCATCAACTCGTCGTCATCTCGTCATCATCCCGTCATCATCTAGTCATCATCTCGTCATCATCTCGTCATCATCTGGTCATCATCTCGTCATCATCTTGTCATCATCTCGTCATCATCTCGTCATCATCTCGTGATCATCTCGTCGTCATCTCGTCATCATCTCGTCATCACGTCGTCATCATCTCGTCATCATCTCGTCATCATCTCGTCATCATCTCGTCATCATCTCGTCATCATCTCGTCATCATCTCGTCATCATCTCGTCATTATCTCGTCATCATCTCGTCATCATCTCGTCATCATCTCGTCATCATCTCGTCATCATCTTGTCATCATCTCGTCATCATCTCGGCATCATCTCGCCATCATCTCGTCATCATCTCGTCATTTTGTCATCTCGTCATTTCGTCATCTCGTCATCTCGTCATCTGGTCATCTATCTATCTGGTCATCCAGTCATCTGGTCATCTGGTTATCTGGTCATCTGGTCATCTCGTCATCATCTCCTCATCTTCTCGTCACCATCTGGTCATCATCTTGTCATCATCTCGTCATCTGGTCATCTGGTCATCATGTCGTCATCATCTCGTCATCATCTCGTCATCATCTCGTCATCATCTCGTCATCATCTTGTCATCATCTCGTCATCATCTCGTCATCATCTCGTCATCATCTCGTCATCATCTCGTCATCATCTCGTCATCATCTCGTCATCATCTCGTTATCATCTCGTCATCATCTCGTCATCCTCTCGTTATCATCTCGTCATTATCTCGTCATCATCTCGTCATCATCTCATCAATATCTCGTCATCATCTCGTCATCATCTCGCCATAATCTCGTCATCATCTCGTCATCATCTCGTCATCTCGTCATCTCGTCACCTCGTCATCTGATCATCTGATCATCCGGTCATCTGGTCAACTGGTCATCTCGTCATCATCTCGTCATCATCTCGTCATCGACTCGTCATCATCTCGTCATCACCTCGTCATCATCTGGTCATCATCTGGTCATCATCTGGTCATCATCTGGTCATCATCTGGTCATCATCTGGTCATCATCTGGTCATCATCTCGTCATCATCTCGTCATCATCTCGTCATCATCTCGTCATCATCTCGTCATCATCTCGTCATCATCTCGTCATCATCTCGTCATCATCTCGTCGTCATCTGGTTATCTGGTCATCTCGTCATCATCTCGTCACCATCTGGTTATCATCTCGTCATCTGGTCATCTGGTCATCTGGTCATCTCGTCATCATCTCGTCATCATCTCGTCATCGACTCGTCATCATCTCGTCATCATCTCGTCATCATCTCGTCATCGACTCGTCATCATCTCGTCATCATCTCATCATCATCTCGTCATCATCTCGTCATCATCTCGTCATCATCTCGTCATCATCTCGGCATCATCTCGCCATCATCTCGTCATCATCTCGTCATCATCTCGTCATTATCTCGTCATCATCTCGTCATCATCTCGTCATCATCTTGTCATCATCTCGTCATCACGTCGTCATCATCTCGTCATTATCTCGTCGTCGTCTGGTCATCTGGTCATCTCGTTATCATCTCGTCGTCATCTCGTCGTCATCTCGTCATCATCTGGTCATAATCTGGTCATCATCTGGTCATCATCTCGTCATTATCTCTTCATCATCTCGTCATCATCTCGTCATCATCTCGTCGTCATCTGGTCATCTGGTCATCTCGTCATCTCGTCATCATCTCGTCATCATCTCGTCATCATCTCGCCATCATCTCGTCATCATCTCGTCATCATCTCGTCATCATCTCGTCATCATCTCGTCATCATCTCGTCATCATCTTGTCATCATCTCGTCATCACGACGTCATCATCTCGTCATCATCTCGTCATCATCTCGTCATCATCTCGTCATCATCTCGTCATCATCTCGTCATCATCTCGTCATCGACTCGTCATCATCTCGTCATCACCTCGTCATCATCTGGTCATCATCTGGTCATCATCTGGTCATCATCTGGTCATCATCTGGTCATCATCTCGTCATCATCTCGTCATCATCTCGTCATCATCTCGTCATCATCTCGTCATCATCTCGTCGTCATCTGGTTATCTGGTCATCTCGTCATCATCTCGTCACCATCTGGTTATCATCTCGTCACCTGGTCATCTGGTCATCTCGTCATCATCTCGTCATCATCTCGTCATCATCTCGTCATCGACTCGTCATCATCTCGTCATCATCTCGTCATCATCCCGTCATCATCTCGTCATCATCTCGTCCTCATCTCGGCATCATCTCGTCATCATCTCGTCATCATCTCGTCATCATCTCGTCATCATCTTGTCATCATCTCGTCATCACGTCGTCATCATCTCGTCATCATTTCGTCGTCATCTGGTCATCTGGTCATCTCGTCATCATCCCGTCGTCATCTTGTCATCATCTCGTCATCATCTGGTCATCATCTGGTCATCATCTGGTCATCATCTGGACATCATCTGGTCGTCATCTCGTCATCATCTCGTCATCATCTCGTCATTATCTCGTCATCATCTCGTCGTCATCTGGTCATCTGGTCATCTCTTCATCATCTCGTCATTATCTGGTTATCATCTGTTCATCATCTGGTCATCATCTGGTCATCATCTGGTCATCATCTCGTCATCATCTCGTCGTCATCTCGTCATCATCTCGTCATCATCTCGTCAGCATCTCGTCATCATCTCGTCATCATCTCGTCATCATCTCGTCATCATCTCGTCATCATCTCGTCATCATCTCGTCATCATCTCGACGTCATCTGGTCATCTCGTCATCATCTCGTCATCATCTGGTTATCATCTGTTCATCATCTGGTCATCATCTGGTCATCATCTAGTCATCATCTCGTCATCATCTCGTCGTCATCTCGTCAACATCTCGTCATCATCTCGTCATCATCTCGTCATCATCTCGTCATCATCTCGTCATCATCTCGTCATCATCTCGTCATCATCTCGTCATCATCTCGTCATCTGGTCATCTCGTCATCTGGTCATCTCGTCATCATCTCGTCATCATCTCGTCATCATCTCGTCATCATCTAGTCATCATCTCGTCATCATCTCGTCATCATCTCGTCATCATCTCGTCATCATCTCGTCATCATCTCGTCATCATCTCGTCATCATCTCGTCATCATCTCGTCATCATCTCGTCATCATCTCGTCATCATCTCGTCATCATCTCGTCATCATCTCGTCATCATCTCGTCATCATCTCGTCATCATCTCGTCATCCTCTCATTATCATCTCGTCATCATCTCGTCATCATCTCGTCATCATCTCGTCATCATCTCATCATCATCTCGTCATCATCTCGTCATCATCTCGTCATCATCTCGTCATCATCTCGTCATCATCTCGTCATCTCGTCATCTCGTCACCTCGTCATCTGATCATCTGATCATCCGGTAATCTGGTCATCTGGTCATCTCGTCATCATCTCGTCATCGACTTGTCATCATCTCGTCATCACCTCGTCATCATCTGGTCATCATCTGGTCATCATCTGGTCATCATCTGGTCATCATCTGATCATCATCTCGTCATCATCTCGTCATCATCTCGTCATCATCTCGTCATCATCTCGTCATCATCTAGTCATCATCTCGTCGTCATCTGGTTATCTGGTCATCTCGTCATCATCTCGTCACCATCTGGTTATCATCTCGTCATCTGGTCATCTGGTCATCTCGTCATCATCTCATCATCATCTCGTCATCATCTCGTCAACGACTCGTCATCATCTCGTCATCATCTCGTCATCATCCCGTCATCATCTCGTCATCATCTCGTCATCATCTCGGCATCATCTCGCCATCATCTCGTCATCATCTCGTCATCATCTCGTCATCATCTCGTCATCATCTCGTCATCATCTTGTCATCATCTCGTCATCACGTCGTCATCATCTCGTCATCATCTCGTCATCATCTCGTCATCATCTCGTCATCATCTCGTCATCATCTCGTCATCATCTCGTCATCCCCTCGTTATCATCTCGTCATCATCTCGTCATCATCTCATCATCATCTCGTCATCATCTCGTCATCATCTCGTCATAATCTCGTCATCATCTCGTCATCATCTCGTCATCTCGTCATCTCGTCACCTCGTCATCTGATCATGTGATCATCCGGTCATCTGGTCATCTGGTCACCTCGTCATCATCTCGTCATCATCTCGTCATCATCTCGTCATCATCTCGTCATCGACTCGTCATCATCTCGTCATCACCTCGTCATCATCTGGTCATCATCTGGTCATCATCTGGTCATCATCTGGTCATCATCTGGTCATCATCTCGTCATCATCTCGTCATCATCTCGTCATCATCTCGTCATCATCTCGTCATCATCTCGTCGTCATCTGGTTATCTGGTCATCTCGTCATCATCTCGTCACCATCTGGTTATCATCTCGTCACCTGGTCATCTGGTCATCTCGTCATCATCTCGTCATCATCTCGTCATCATCTCGTCATCGACTCGTCATCATCTCGTCATCATCTCGTCATCATCCCGTCATCATCTCGTCATCATCTCGTCCTCATCTCGGCATCATCTCGTCATCATCTCGTCATCATCTCGTCATCATCTCGTCATCATCTTGTCATCATCTCGTCATCACGTCGTCATCATCTCGTCATCATTTCGTCGTCATCTGGTCATCTGGTCATCTCGTCATCATCCCGTCGTCATCTCGTCATCATCTCGTCATCATCTGGTCATCATCTGGTCATCATCTGGTCATCATCTGGTCATCATCTGGTCATCATCTCGTCATCATCTCGTCATCATCTCGTCATTATCTCGTCATCATCTCGTCGTCATCTGGTCATCTGGTCATCTCTTCATCATCTCGTCATTATCTGGTTATCATCTGTTCAACATCTGGTCATCATCTGGTCATCATCTGGTCATCATCTCGTCATCATCCCGTCGTCATCTCGTCAACATCTCGTCATCATCTCGTCATCATCTCGTCATCATCTCGTCATCATCTCGTCATCATCTCGTCATCATCTCGTCATCATCTCGTCATCATCTCGTCATCATCTCGTCATCATCTCGTCATCATCTCGTCATCATCTCGACGTCATCTGGTCATCTCGTCATCATCTCGTCATCATCTGGTTATCATCTGTTCATCATCTGGTCATCATCTGGTCATCATCTAGTCATCATCTCGTCATCATCTCGTCGTCATCTCGTCAACATCTCGTCATCATCTCGTCATCATCTCGTCATCATCTCGTCATCATCTCGTCATCATCTCGTCATCATCTCGTCATCATCTCGTCATCATCTCGTCATCTGGTCATCTCGTCATCATCTCGTCATCATCTCGTCATCATCTCGTCATCATCTCGTCATCATCTCGTCATCATCTCGTCATCATCTCGTCATCATCTCGTCATCATCTCGTCATCATCTCGTCATCATCTCGTCATCATCTCGTCATCATCTCGTCATCATCTCGTCATCATCTCGTCATCATCTCGTCATCATCTCGTCATCATCTCGTCATCCTCTCATTATCATCTCGTCATCATCTCGTCATCATCTCGTCATCATCTCGTCGTCATCTCATCATCATCTCGTCATCATCTCGTCATCATCTTGTCATAATCTCGTCATCATCTTGTCATCATCTCGTCATCTCGTCATCTCGTCACCTCGTCATCTGATCATCTGATCATCCAGTCATCTGGTCATCTGGTCATCTCGTCATCATCTTGTCATCAACTCGTCGTCATCTCATCATCATCTCGTCATCATCTAGTCATCATCTCGTCATCATCTCGTCATCATCTGGTCATCATCTCGTCATCATCTTGTCATCATCTCGTCATCATCTCGTCATCATCTCGTCATCATCTCGTCGTCATCTCGTCATCATCTCGTCATCACGTCGTCATCATCTCGTCATCATCTCGTCATCATCTCGTCATCATCTCGTCATCATCTCGTCATCATCTCGTCATCATCTCGTCATCATCTCGTCATCATCTCATCATCATCTCGTCATCATCTCGTCATCATCTCGTCATCATCTCGTCATCATCTCGTCATCATCTCGTCATCATCTCGTCATCTCGTCATCTCGTCACCTCGTCATCTGATCATCTGATCATCCGGTAATCTGGTCATCTGGTCATCTCGTCATCATCTCGTCATCGACTTGTCATCATCTCGTCATCACCTCGTCATCATCTGGTCATCATCTGGTCATCATCTGGTCATCATCTGGTCATCATCTGATCATCATCTCGTCATCATCTCGTCATCATCTCGTCATCATCTCGTCATCATCTCGTCATCATCTAGTCATCATCTCGTCGTCATCTGGTTATCTGGTCATCTCGTCATCATCTCGTCACCATCTGGTTATCATCTCGTCATCTGGTCATCTGGTCATCTCGTCATCATCTCATCATCATCTCGTCATCATCTCGTCAACGACTCGTCATCATCTCGTCATCATCTCGTCATCATCCCGTCATCATCTCGTCATCATCTCGTCATCATCTCGGCATCATCTCGCCATCATCTCGTCATCATCTCGTCATCATCTCGTCATCATCTCGTCATCATCTCGTCATCATCTTGTCATCATCTCGTCATCACGTCGTCATCATCTCGTCATCATCTCGTCATCATCTCGTCATCATCTCGTCATCATCTCGTCATCATCTCGTCATCATCTCGTCATCCCCTCGTTATCATCTCGTCATCATCTCGTCATCATCTCATCATCATCTCGTCATCATCTCGTCATCATCTCGTCATAATCTCGTCATCATCTCGTCATCATCTCGTCATCTCGTCATCTCGTCACCTCGTCATCTGATCATCTGATCATCCGGTCATCTGGTCATCTGGTCACCTCGTCATCATCTCGTCATCATCTCGTCATCATCTCGTCATCATCTCGTCATCGACTCGTCATCATCTCGTCATCACCTCGTCATCATCTGGTCATCATCTGGTCATCATCTGGTCATCATCTGGTCATCATCTGGTCATCATCTCGGCATCATCTCGTCATCATCTCGTCATCATCTCGTCATCATCTCGTCATCATCTCGTCGTCATCTGGTTATCTGGTCATCTCGTCATCATCTCGTCACCATCTGGTTATCATCTCGTCACCTGGTCATCTGGTCATCTCGTCATCATCTCGTCATCATCTCGTCATCATCTCGTCATCGACTCGTCATCATCTCGTCATCATCTCGTCATCATCCCGTCATCATCTCGTCATCATCTCGTCCTCATCTCGGCATCATCTCGTCATCATCTCGTCATCATCTCGTCATCATCTCGTCATCATCTTGTCATCATCTCGTCATCACGTCGTCATCATCTCGTCATCATTTCGTCGTCATCTGGTCATCTGGTCATCTCGTCATCATCCCGTCGTCATCTCGTCATCATCTCGTCATCATCTGGTCATCATCTGGTCATCATCTGGTCATCATCTGGTCATCATCTGGTCATCATCTCGTCATCATCTCGTCATCATCTCGTCATTATCTCGTCATCATCTCGTCGTCATCTGGTCATCTGGTCATCTCTTCATCATCTCGTCATTATCTGGTTATCATCTGTTCATCATCTGGTCATCATCTGGTCATCATCTGGTCATCATCTCGTCATCATCCCGTCGTCATCTCGTCAACATCTCGTCATCATCTCGTCATCATCTCGTCATCATCTCGTCATCATCTCGTCATCATCTCGTCATCATCTCGTCATCATCTCGTCATCATCTCGTCACCATCTCGTCAGCATCTCGTCATCATCTCGTCATCATCTCGTCATCATCTCGTCATCATCTCGTCATCTGGTCATCTCGTCATCATCTCGTCATCATCTCGTCATCATCTCGTCATCATCTCGTCATCATCTCGTCATCATCTCGTCATCATCTCGTCATCATCTCGTCATCATCTCGTCATCATCTCGTCATCATCTCGTCATCATCTCGTCATCATCTCGTCATCATTTCGTCATCATCTCGTCATCCTCTCATTATCATCTCGTCATCATCTCGTCATCATCTCGTCATCATCTCGTCGTCATCTCATCATCATCTCGTCATCATCTCGTCATCATCTGGTCATAATCTCGTCATCATCTTGTCATCATCTCGTCATCTCGTCATCTCGTCACCTCGTCATCTGATCATCTGATCATCCAGTCATCTGGTCATCTGGTCATCTCGTCATCATCTTGTCATCAACTCGTCGTCATCTCATCATCATCTCGTCATCATCTAGTCATCATCTCGTCATCATCTCGTCATCATCTGGTCATCATCTCGTCATCATCTTGTCATCATCTCGTCATCATCTCGTCATCATCTCGTCATCATCTCGTCGTCATCTCGTCATCATCTCGTCATCACGTCGTCATCATCTCGTCATCATCTCGTCATCATCTCGTCATCATCTCGTCATCATCTCGTCATCATCTCGTCATCATCTCGTCATTATCTCGTCATCATCTCGTCATCATCTCGTCATCATCTCGTCATCATCTCGTCATCATCTTGTCATCATCTCGTCATCATCTCGGCATCATCTCGCCATCATCTCGTCATCATCTCGTCATTTTGTCATCTCGTCATCTCGTCATCTCGTCATCTCGTCATCTGGTCATCTGGCTATCTGGTCATCCAGTCATCTGGTCATCTGGTTATCTGGTCATCTGGTCATCTCGTCATCATCTCCTCATCATCTCGTCACCATCTGGTCATCATCATGTCATCATCTCGTCATCTGGTCATCTGGTCATCATCTCGTCATCATCTCGTCATCATCTCGTCATCATCTCGTCATCATCTCGTCATCATCTCGTCATCATCTCGTCATCATCTTGTCATCATCTCGTCATCATCTCGTCATCATCTCGTCATCATCTCGTCATCATCTCGTCATCATCTCGTCATCATCTCGTCATCATCTCGTTATCATCTCGTCATCATCTCGTCATCCTCTCGTTATCATCTCGTCATCATCTCGTCATCATCTCGTCATCATCTCATCATCATCTCGTCATCATCTCGTCATCATCTCGTCATAATCTCGTCATCATCTCGTCATCATCTCGTCATCTCGTCATCTCGTCACCTCGTCATCTGATCATCTGATCATCCGGTCATCTGGTCAACTGGTCATCTCGTCATCATCTCGTCATCATCTCGTCATCGACTCGTCATCATCTCGTCATCACCTCGTCATCATCTGGTCATCATCTGGTCATCATCTGGTCATCATCTGGTCATCATCTGGTCATCATCTGGTCATCATCTGGTCATCATCTGGTCATCATCTGGTCATCATCTCGTCATCATCTCGTCATCATCTCGTCATCATCTCGTCATCATCTCGTCATCATCTCGTCATCATCTCGTCATCATCTCGTCATCATCTCGTCGTCATCTGGTTATCTGGTCATCTCGTCATCATCTCGTCACCATCTGGTTATCATCTCGTCATCTGGTCATCTGGTCATCTGGTCATCATCTCGTCATCATCTCGTCATCGACTCGTCATCATCTCGTCATCATCTCATCATCATCTCGTCATCATCTCGTCATCATCTCGTCATCATCTCGTCATCATCTCGGCATCATCTCGCCATCATCTCGTCATCATCTCGTCATCATCTCGTCATTATCTCGTCATCATCTCGTCATCATCTCGTCATCATCTTGTCATCATCTCGTCATCACGTCGTCATCATCTCGTCATTATCTCGTCGTCATCTGGTCATCTGGTCATCTCGTCATCATCTCGTCGTCATCTCGTCGTCATCTCGTCATCATCTGGTCATCATCTGGTCATCATCTGGTCATCATCTGGTCATCATCTGGTCATCATCTCGTCATTATCTCTTCATCATCTCGTCATCATCTCGTCATCATCTCGTCGTCATCTGTTCATCTGGTCATCTCGTCATCTCGTCATCATCTCGTCATCATCTCGTCATCATCTCGTCATCATCTCGTCATCATCTCGTCATCATCTCGTCATCATCTCGTCATCATCTCGTCATCATCTCGTCATTATCTCGTCATCATCTCGTCATCATCTCGTCATCATCTCATCATCTCGTCATCATCTTGTCATCGTCTCGTCATCATCTCGGCATCATCTCGTCATCATCTCGTCATCATCTCGTCATCTTGTCATCTCGTCATCTCGTCATCTCGTCATCTGGTCATCTGGCTATCTGGTCATCCAGTCATCTGGTCATCTAGTTATCTGGTCATCTGGTCATCTCGTCATCATTTCGTCATTATCTCGTCATCATCTCGTCACCATCTGGTCATCATCTCGTCATCATCTCGTCATCATCTCGTCATCTGGTCATCTGGTCATCTCGTCATCATCTCGTCATCATCTCGTCATCATCTCGACATCATCTCGTCATCATCTCGTCATCATCTCGTCATCATCTTGTCGTCATCTGGTCATCTCGTCATCATCTCGTCGTCATCTCGTCATCATTTCGTCATCATCTCGTCGTCATCTCGTTATCATCTCGTCATCATCTCGTCATCATCTCGTCATCATCTCGTCATCATCACGTCATCATCTCGTCATCATCTTGTCATCATTTTGTCATCATGTCGCCATCATCTCGTCATCATCTCGTCATCATCTCGTCATCATCTCGTCATCATCTCGTCATCATCTCGTCATCACGTCGTCATCATCTCGTCATCATCTCGTCGTCATCTGGTCATCATCTCGTCATCATCTGGTCATCATCTGGTCATCATCCGGTCATCATCTGGTCATCATCTGGTCATCATCAAGTCATCATCTCGTCATCATCTTGTCATCATCTCGTCATCATCTCGTCGTCATCTGGTCATCTGGTCATCTCGTCATCATCTCGTCATCATCTCGTCATCATCTCGTCGTCATCTCGTCATCATCTCGTCATCACGTCGTCATCATCTCGTCATCATCTCGTCATCATCTCGTCATCATCTCGTCATTATCTCGTCATCATCTCGTCATCTGGTCATCTGTCCATCTGGTCATCTGGTCATCTGGTCATCTGGTCATCTGTTCATCTGGTCATCTGGTCATCTGGTCATCTGGTCATCTGGTCATCTGGTCATCTGGTCATCATCTCGTCATCATCTCGTCATCATCTCGTCATCGACTCGTCATCATCTCGTCATCATCTCGTCATCATCCCGTCATCATCTCGTCATCATCTCGTCCTCATCTCGGCATCATCTCGTCATCATCTCGTCATCATCTCGTCATCATCTTGTCGTCATCTGGTCATCTCGTCATCATCTCGTCGTCATCTCGTCATCATTTCGTCATCATCTCGTCGTCATCTCGTTATCATCTCGTCATCATCTCGTCATCATCTCGTCATCATCTCGTCATCATCACGTCATCATCTCGTCATCATCTTGTCATCATTTTGTCATCATGTCGCCATCATCTCGTCATCATCTCGTCATCATCTCGTCATCATCTCGTCATCATCTCGTCATCATCTCGTCATCACGTCGTCATCATCTCGTCATCATCTCGTCGTCATCTGGTCATCATCTCGTCATCATCTGGTCATCATCTGGTCATCATCCGGTCATCATCTGGTCATCATCTGGTCATCATCAAGTCATCATCTCGTCATCATCTTGTCATCATCTCGTCATCATCTCGTCGTCATCTGGTCATCTGGTCATCTCGTCATCATCTCGTCATCATCTCGTCATCATCTCGTCATCATCTCGTCATCATCTCGTCATCATCTCGTTATCATCTCGTCATCATCTCGTCATGTCGTCATCATCTCGTCATCATCTCGTCATCATCTCGTCATTATCTCGTCATCATCTGGTCATCATCCGGTCATCATCTGGTCATCATCTCGTCACCATCTCGTCGTCATCTGGTCATCTGGTCATCTCGTCATCATCTCGTCATCATCTCGTCATCATCTCGTCATCATCTCGTCGTCATCTGGTCATCTGGTCATCTTGTCATCATCTCGTCATCATCTCGTCATCATCTCGTCATCATCTCGTCATCATCTCGTCATCATCTCGTCATCATCTCGTCATCATCTCGTCATCATCTCGTCATCATCTCGTCATCATCTCGTCATCATCTCGTCATCATCTCGTCATCATCTCGTCGTCATCTGGTTATCTGGTCATCTCGTCATCATCTCGTCACCATCTGGTTATCATCTCGTCACCTGGACATCTGGTCATCTCGTCATCATCTCGTCATCATCTCGTCATCATCTCGTCATCATCTCGTCATCGACTCGTCATCATCTCGTCATCATCTCGTCATCATCCCGTCATCATCTCGTCATCATCTCGTCCTCATCTCGGCATCATCTCGCCATCATCTCGTCATCATCTCGTCATCATCTCGTCATCATCTCGTCATCATCTCGTCATCATCTCGTCATCATCTTGTCATCATCTCGTCATCACGTCGTCATCATCTCGTCATCATTTCGTCGTCATCTGGTCATCTGGTCATCTCGTCATCATCCCGTCGTCATCTCGTCATCATCTCGTCATCATCTGGTCATCATCTGGACATCATCTGGTCATCATCTGGTCATCATCTGGTCATCATCTCGTCATCATCTCGTCATCATCTCGTCATCATCTCGTCGTTATCTGGTCACGTGGTCATCTCGTCATCATCTCGTCATTATCTGGTTATCATCTGTTCATCATCTCGTCATCATCTCGTCATCATCTCGTCATCATCTCGTCATCATCTCGTCATCATCTCGTCATCATCTCGTCATCATCTCGTCATCCCCTCGTTATCATCTCGTCATCATCTCGTCATCATCTCGTCATCATCTCATCATCATCTCGTCATCATCTCGTCATCATCTCGTCATAATCTCGTCATCATCTCGTCATCATCTCGTCATCTCGTCATCTCGTCACCTCGTCATCTGATCATCTGATCATCCGGTCATCTGGTCATCTGGTCATCTCGTCATCATCTCGTCATCATCTCGTCATCATCTCGTCATCGACTCGTCATCATCTCGTCATCACCTCGTCATCATCTGGTCATCATCTGGTCATCATCTGGTCATCATCTGGTCATCATCTGGTCATCATCTGGTCATCATCTCGTCATCATCTCGTCATCATCTCGTCATCATCTCGTCATCATCTCGTCATCATCTCGTCATCATCTCGTCATCATCTCGTCGTCATCTGGTTATCTGGTCATCTCGTCATCATCTCGTCACCATCTAGTTATCATCTCGTCATCTGGTCATCTGGTCATCTCGTCATCATCTCGTCATCATCTCGTCATCATCTCGTCATCGACTTGTCATCATCTCGTCATCATCTCGTCATCATCCCGTCATCATCTCGTCATCATCTCGTCATCATCTCGGCATCATCTCGCCATCATCTCGTCATCATCTCGTCATCATCTCGGCATCATCTCGCCATCATCTCGTCATCATCTCGTCATCATCTCGTCATCATCTCGTCATCATCTCGTCATCATCTTGTCATCATCTCGTCATCACGTCGTCATCATCTCGTCATAATCTCGTCATCATCTCGTCATCATCTCGTCATCATCTCGTCATCCCCTCGTTATCATCTCGTCATCATCTCGTCATCATCTCGTCATCATCTCGTCATCATCTCGTCATCATCTCGTCATCTCGTCATCTCGTCACCTCGTCATCTGATCATCTGATCATCCGGTCATCTGGTCATCTGGTCATCTCGTCATCATCTCGTCGTCATCTCGTCATCATCTCGTTATCATCTGTCCATCATCTGGTCATCATCTGGTCATCATCTGGTCATCATCTCGTTATCATCTCGTCATCATCTCGTCATCATCTCGTCATCCTCTCATTATCATCTCGTCATCATCTCGTCATCATCTCGTCATCATCTCGTCGTCATCTCATCATCATCTCGTCATCATCTCGTCATCATCTTGTCATAATCTCGTCATTATCTTGTCATCATCTCGTCATCTCGTCATCTCGTCACCTCGTCATCTGATCATCTGATCATCCAGTCATCTGGTCATCTGGTCATCTCGTCATCATCTTGTCATCAACTCGTCGTCATCTTATCATCATCTCGTCATCATCTAGTCATCATCTCGTCATCATCTCGTCATCATCTGGTCATCATCTCGTCATCATCTTGTCATCATCTCGTCATCATCTCGTCATCATCTCGTCATCATCTCGTCGTCATCTCGTCATCATCTCGTCATCACGTCGTCATCATCTCGTCATCATCTCGTCATCATCTCGTCATCATCTCGTCATCATCTCGTCATCATCTCGTCATCATCTCGTCATTATCTCGTCATCATCTCGTCATCATCTCGTCATCATCTCGTCATCATCTCGTCATCATCTTGTCATCATCTCGTCATCATCTCGGCATCATCTCGCCATCATCTCGTCATCATCTCGTCATTTTGTCATCTCGTCATCTCGTCATCTCGTCATCTCGTCATCTGGTCATCTGGCTATCTGGTCATCCAGTCATCTGGTCATCTGGTTATCTGGTCATCTGGTCATCTCGTCATCATCTCCTCATCATCTCGTCACCATCTGGTCATCATCATGTCATCATCTCGTCATCTGGTCATCTGGTCATCATCTCGTCATCATCTCGTCATCATCTCGTCATCATCTCGTCATCATCTCGTCATCATCTCGTCATCATCTCGTCATCATCTTGTCATCATCTCGTCATCATCTCGTCATCATCTCGTCATCATCTCGTCATCATCTCGTCATCATCTCGTCATCATCTCGTCATCATCTCGTTATCATCTCGTCATCATCTCGTCATCCTCTCGTTATCATCTCGTCATCATCTCGTCATCATCTCGTCATCATCTCATCATCATCTCGTCATCATCTCGTCATCATCTCGTCATAATCTCGTCATCATCTCGTCATCATCTCGTCATCTCGTCATCTCGTCACCTCGTCATCTGATCATCTGATCATCCGGTCATCTGGTCAACTGGTCATCTCGTCATCATCTCGTCATCATCTCGTCATCGACTCGTCATCATCTCGTCATCATCTCGTCATCATCTCGTCGTCATCTGGTTATCTGGTCATCTCGTCATCATCTCGTCACCATCTGGTTATCATCTCGTCATCTGGTCATCTGGTCATCTGGTCATCATCTCGTCATCATCTCGTCATCGACTCGTCATCATCTCGTCATCATCTCATCATCATCTCGTCATCATCTCGTCATCATCTCGTCATCATCTCGTCATCATCTCGTCATCATCTCGGCATCATCTCGCCATCATCTCGTCATCATCTCGTCATCATCTCGTCATTATCTCGTCATCATCTCGTCATCATCTCGTCATCATCTTGTCATCATCTCGTCATCACGTCGTCATCATCTCGTCATTATCTCGTCGTCATCTGGTCATCTGGTCATCTCGTCATCATCTCGTCGTCATCTCGTCGTCATCTCGTCATCATCTGGTCATCATCTGGTCATCATCTGGTCATCATCTGGTCATCATCTGGTCATCATCTCGTCATTATCTCTTCATCATCTCGTCATCATCTCGTCATCATCTCGTCGTCATCTGTTCATCTGGTCATCTCGTCATCTCGTCATCATCTCGTCATCATCTCGTCATCATCTCGTCATCATCTCGTCATCATCTCGTCATCATCTCGTCATCATCTCGTCATCATCTCTCCATTATCTCGTCATCATCTCGTCATCATCTCGTCATCATCTCATCATCTCGTCATCATCTTGTCATCGTCTCGTCATCATCTCGGCATCATCTCGTCATCATCTCGTCATCATCTCGTCATCTTGTCATCTCGTCATCTCGTCATCTCGTCATCTGGTCATCTGGCTATCTGGTCATCCAGTCATCTGGTCATCTAGTTATCTGGTCATCTGGTCATCTCGTCATCATCTCGTCACCATCTGGTCATCATCTCGTCATCATCTCGTCATCATCTCGTCATCTGGTCATCTGGTCATCTCGTCATCATCTCGTCATCATCTCGTCATCATCTCGACATCATCTCGTCATCATCTCGTCATCATCTCGTCATCATCTTGTCGTCATCTGGTCATCTCGTCATCATCTCGTCGTCATCTCGTCATCATTTCGTCATCATCTCGTCGTCATCTCGTTATCATCTCGTCATCATCTCGTCATCATCTCGTCATCATCTCGTCATCATCACGTCATCATCTCGTCATCATCTTGTCATCATTTTGTCATCATGTCGCCATCATCTCGTCATCATCTCGTCATCATCTCGTCATCATCTCGTCATCATCTCGTCATCATCTCGTCATCACGTCGTCATCATCTCGTCATCATCTCGTCGTCATCTGGTCATCATCTCGTCATCATCTGGTCATCATCTGGTCATCATCCGGTCATCATCTGGTCATCATCTGGTCATCATCAAGTCATCATCTCGTCATCATCTTGTCATCATCTCGTCATCATCTCGTCGTCATCTGGTCATCTGGTCATCTCGTCATCATCTCGTCATCATCTCGTCATCATCTCGTCATCATCTCGTCATCATCTCGTCATCATCTCGTCATCATCTCGTCATCATCTCTTCATCATCTCGTCATCATCTCGTTATCATCTCGTCATCATCTCGTCATGTCGTCATCATCTCGTCATCATCTCGTCATCATCTCGTCATTATCTCGTCATCATCTGGTCATCATCCGGTCATCATCTGGTCATCATCTCGTCACCATCTCGTCGTCATCTGGTCATCTGGTCATCTCGTCATCATCTCGTCATCATCTCGTCATCATCTCGTCGTCATCTGGTCATCTGGTCATCTTGTCATCATCTCGTCATCATCTCGTCATCATCTCGTCATCATCTCGTCATCATCTCGTCATCATCTCGTCATCATCTCGTCATCATCTCGTCATCATCTCGTCATCATCTCGTCATCATCTCGTCATCATCTCGTCATCATCTCGTCGTCATCTGGTTATCTGGTCATCTCGTCATCATCTCGTCACCATCTGGTTATCATCTCGTCACCTGGTCATCTGGTCATCTCGTCATCATCTCGTCATCATCTCGTCATCATCTCGTCATCATCTCGTCATCGACTCGTCATCATCTCGTCATCATCTCGTCATCATCCCGTCATCATCTCGTCATCATCTCGTCCTCAT
Organism: Dyspetes luteomarginatus; assembly: GCA_963669185.1. Lineage (NCBI taxonomy): Eukaryota > Metazoa > Arthropoda > Insecta > Hymenoptera > Ichneumonidae > Dyspetes > Dyspetes luteomarginatus. The sequence goes on from OY769904.1 coordinate 13,129,597, forward strand.
CTCGGCATCATCTCGCCATCATCTCGTCATCATCTCGTCATCATCTCGTCATCATCTCGTCATCATCTCGTCATCATCTCGTCATCATCTTGTCATCATCTCGTCATCACGTCGGCATCATCTCGTCATCATTTCGTCGTCATCTGGTCATCTGGTCATCTCGTCATCATCCCGTCGTCATCTCGTCATCATCTCGTCATCATCTGGTCATCATCTGGACATCATCTGGTCATCATCTGGTCATCATCTGGTCATCATCTCGTCATCATCTCGTCATCATCTCGTCATCATCTCGTCATCATCTCGTCGTTATCTGGTCACCTGATCATCTCGTCATCATCTCGTCATTATCTGGTTATCATCTGTTCATCATCTCGTCATCATCTCGTCATCATCTCGTCATCATCTCGTCATCATCTCGTCATCATCTCGTCATCATCTCGTCATCATCTCGTCATCCCCTCGTTATCATCTCGTCATCATCTCGTCATCATCTCGTCATCATCTCATCATCATCTCGTCATCATCTCGTCATCATCTCGTCATAATCTCGTCATCATCTCGTCATCATCTCGTCATCTCGTCATCTCGTCACCTCGTCATCTGATCATCTGATCATCCGGTCATCTGGTCATCTGGTCATCTCGTCATCATCTCGTCATCATCTCGTCATCATCTCGTCATCGACTCGTCATCATCTCGTCATCACCTCGTCATCATCTGGTCATCATCTGGTCATCATCTGGTCATCATCTGGTCATCATCTGGTCATCATCTGGTCATCATCTCGTCATCATCTCGTCATCATCTCGTCATCATCTCGTCATCATCTCGTCATCATCTCGTCATCATCTCGTCATCATCTCGTCGTCATCTGGTTATCTGGTCATCTCGTCATCATCTCGTCACCATCTAGTTATCATCTCGTCATCTGGTCATCTGGTCATCTCGTCATCATCTCGTCATCATCTCGTCATCGACTTGTCATCATCTCGTCATCATCTCGTCATCATCCCGTCATCATCTCGTCATCATCTCGTCATCATCTCGGCATCATCTCGCCATCATCTCGTCATCATCTCGTCATCATCTCGTCATCATCTCGTCATCATCTCGTCATCATCTTGTCATCATCTCGTCATCACGTCGTCATCATCTCGTCATCATCTCGTCATCATCTCGTCATCATCTCGTCATCATCTCGTCATCCCCTCGTTATCATCTCGTCATCATCTCGTCATCATCTCGTCATCATCTCGTCATCATCTCGTCATCATCTCGTCATCTCGTCATCTCGTCACCTCGTCATCTGATCATCTGATCATCCGGTCATCTGGTCATCTGGTCACCTCGTCATCATCTCGTCATCATCTCGTCATCATCTCGTCATCATCTCGTCATCGACTCGTCATCATCTCGTCATCATCTCGTCATTATCTCGTCATCATCTGGTCATCATCCGGTCATCATCTGGTCATCATCTCGTCACCATCTCGTCGTCATCTGGTCATCTGGTCATCTCGTCATCATCTCGTCGTCATCTCGTCATCATCTCGTCATCATCTGTCCATCATCTGGTCATCATCTGGTCATCATCTGGTCATCATCTCGTTATCATCTCGTCATCATCTCGTCATCATCTCGTCATCATCTCGTCGTCATGTGGTCATCTGGTCATCTTGTCATCATCTCGTCATCATCTAGTCATCATCTCGTCATCATCTCGTCATCATCTCGTCATCATCTCGTCATCATCTCGTCATCATCTCGTCATCATCTCGTCATCATCTCGTCATCATCTCGTCGTCATCTGGTTATCTGGTCATCTCGTCATCATCTCGTCACCATCTGGTTATCATCTCGTCACCTGGTCATCTGGTCATCTCGTCATCATCTCGTCATCATCTCGTCATCATCTCGTCATCATCTCGTCATCGACTCGTCATCATCTCGTCATCATCTCGTCATCATCCCGTCATCATCTCGTCATCATCTCGTCCTCATCTCGGCATCATCTCGCCATCATCTCGTCATCATCTCGTCATCATCTCGTCATCATCTCGTCATCATCTCGTCATCATCTCGTCATCATCTTGTCATCATCTCGTCATCACGTCGTCATCATCTCGTCATCATTTCGACGTCATCTGGTCATCTGGTCATCTCGTCATCATCCCGTCGTCATCTCGTCATCATCTCGTCATCATCTGGTCATCATCTGGTCATCATCTGGTCATCATCTGGTCATCATCTGGTCATCATCTCGTCATCATCTCGTCATCATCTCGTCATCATCTCGTCATCATCTCGTCGTTATCTGGTCACCTGGTCATCTCGTCATCATCTCGTCATTATCTGGTTATCATCTGTCCATCATCTCGTCATCATCTCGTCATCATCTCGTCATCATCTCGTCATCATCTCGTCATCATCTCGTCATCATCTCGTCATCCCCTCGTTATCATCTCGTCATCATCTCGTCATCATCTCGTCATCATCTCATCATCATCTCGTCATCATCTCGTCATCATCTCGTCATCATCTCGTCATAATCTCGTCATCATCTCGTCATCATCTCGTCATCTCGTCATCTCGTCACCTCGTCATCTGATCATCTGATCATCCGGTCATCTGGTCATCTGGTCATCTCGTCATCATCTCGTCATCATCTCGTCATCATCTCGTCATCGACTCGTCATCATCTCGTCATCACCTCGTCATCATCTGGTCATCATCTGGTCATCATCTGGTCATCATCTGGTCATCATCTCGTCATCATCTCGTCATCATCTCGTCGTCATCTGGTTATCTGGTCATCTCGTCATCATCTCGTCACCATCTAGTTATCATCTCGTCATCTGGTCATCTGGTCATCTCGTCATCATCTCGTCATCATCTCGTCATCATCTCGTCATCGACTTGTCATCATCTCGTCATCATCTCGTCATCATCCCGTCATCATCTCGTCATCATCTCGTCATCATCTCGGCATCATCTCGTCATCATCTCGTCATCATCTCGTCATCATCTCGTCATCATCTCGTCATCATCTTGTCATCATCTCGTCATCACGTCGTCATCATCTCGTCATCATCTCGTCATCATCTCGTCATCATCTCGTCATCATCTCGTCATCCCCTCGTTATCATCTCGTCATCATCTCGTCATCATCTCGTCATCATCTCGTCATCATCTCGTCATCATCTCGTCATCTCGTCATCTCGTCACCTCGTCATCTGATCATCTGATCATCCGGTCATCTGGTCATCTGGTCACCTCGTCATCATCTCGTCATCATCTCGTCATCATCTCGTCATCATCTCGTCATCGACTCGTCATCATCTCGTCATCATCTCGTCATTATCTCGTCATCATCTGGTCATCATCCGGTCATCATCTGGTCATCATCTCGTCACCATCTCGTCGTCATCTGGTCATCTGGTCATCTCGTCATCATCTCGTCGTCATCTCGTCATCATCTCGTCATCATCTGTCCATCATCTGGTCATCATCTGGTCATCATCTGGTCATCATCTCGTTATCATCTCGTCATCATCTCGTCATCATCTCGTCATCCTCTCATTATCATCTCGTCATCATCTCGTCATCATCTCGTCATCATCTCGTCGTCATCTCATCATCATCTCGTCATTATCTCGTCATCATCTTGTCATAATCTCGTCATCATCTTGTCATCATCTCGTCATCTCGTCATCTCGTCACCTCGTCATCTGATCATCTGATCATCCAGTCATCTGGTCATCTGGTCATCTCGTCATCATCTTGTCATCAACTCGTCGTCATCTTATCATCATCTCGTCATCATCTAGTCATCATCTCGTCATCATCTCGTCATCATCTGGTCATCATCTCGTCATCATCTTGTCATCATCTCGTCATCATCTCGTCATCATCTCGTCATCATCTCGTCGTCATCTCGTCATCATCTCGTCATCACGTCGTCATCATCTCGTCATCATCTCGTCATCATCTCGTCATCATCTCGTCATCATCTCGTCATCATCTCGTCATTATCTCGTCATCATCTCGTCATCATCTCGTCATCATCTCGTCATCATCTCGTCATCATCTTGTCATCATCTCGTCATCATCTCGGCATCATCTCGCCATCATCTCGTCATCATCTCGTCATTTTGTCATCTCGTCATCTCGTCATCTCGTCATCTCGTCATCTGGTCATCTGGCTATCTGGTCATCCAGTCATCTGGTCATCTGGTTATCTGGTCATCTGGTCATCTCGTCATCATCTCCTCATCATCTCGTCACCATCTGGTCATCATCATGTCATCATCTCGTCATCTGGTCATCTGGTCATCATCTCGTCATCATCTCGTCATCATCTCGTCATCATCTCGTCATCATCTCGTCATCATCTCGTCATCATCTTGTCATCATCTCGTCATCATCTCGTCATCATCTCGTCATCATCTCGTCATCATCTCGTCATCATCTCGTCATCATCTCGTCATCATCTCGTTATCATCTCGTCATCATCTCGTCATCCTCTCGTTATCATCTCGTCATCATCTCGTCATCATCTCGTCATCATCTCATCATCATCTCGTCATCATCTCGTCATCATCTCGTCATAATCTCGTCATCATCTCGTCATCATCTCGTCATCTCGTCATCTCGTCACCTCGTCATCTGATCATCTGATCATCCGGTCATCTGGTCAACTGGTCATCTCGTCATCATCTCGTCATCATCTCGTCATCGACTCGTCATCATCTCGTCATCACCTCGTCATCATCTGGTCATCATCTGGTCATCATCTGGTCATCATCTGGTCATCATCTGGTCATCATCTGGTCATCATCTGGTCATCATCTGGTCATCATCTGGTCATCATCTCGTCATCATCTCGTCATCATCTCGTCATCATCTCGTCATCATCTCGTCATCATCTCGTCATCATCTCGTCATCATCTCGTCATCATCTCGTCATCATCTCGTCGTCATCTGGTTATCTGGTCATCTCGTCATCATCTCGTCACCATCTGGTTATCATCTCGTCATCTGGTCATCTGGTCATCTGGTCATCATCTCGTCATCATCTCGTCATCGACTCGTCATCATCTCGTCATCATCTCATCATCATCTCGTCATCATCTCGTCATCATCTCGTCATCATCTCGTCATCATCTCGGCATCATCTCGCCATCATCTCGTCATCATCTCGTCATCATCTCGTCATTATCTCGTCATCATCTCGTCATCATCTCGTCATCATCTTGTCATCATCTCGTCATCACGTCGTCATCATCTCGTCATTATCTCGTCGTCATCTGGTCATCTGGTCATCTCGTCATCATCTCGTCGTCATCTCGTCGTCATCTCGTCATCATCTGGTCATCATCTGGTCATCATCTGGTCATCATCTGGTCATCATCTGGTCATCATCTCGTCATTATCTCTTCATCATCTCGTCATCATCTCGTCATCATCTCGTCGTCATCTGTTCATCTGGTCATCTCGTCATCTCGTCATCATCTCGTCATCATCTCGTCATCATCTCGTCATCATCTCGTCATCATCTCGTCATCATCTCGTCATCATCTCGTCATCATCTCGTCATTATCTCGTCATCATCTCGTCATCATCTCGTCATCATCTCATCATCTCGTCATCATCTTGTCATCGTCTCGTCATCATCTCGGCATCATCTCGTCATCATCTCGTCATCATCTCGTCATCTTGTCATCTCGTCATCTCGTCATCTCGTCATCTGGTCATCTGGCTATCTGGTCATCCAGTCATCTGGTCATCTAGTTATCTGGTCATCTGGTCATCTCGTCATCATCTCGTCATTATCTCGTCATCATCTCGTCACCATCTGGTCATCATCTCGTCATCATCTCGTCATCATCTCGTCATCTGGTCATCTGGTCATCTCGTCATCATCTCGTCATCATCTCGTCATCATCTCGACATCATCTCGTCATCATCTCGTCATCATCTTGTCGTCATCTGGTCATCTCGTCATCATCTCGTCGTCATCTCGTCATCATTTCGTCATCATCTCGTCGTCATCTCGTTATCATCTCGTCATCATCTCGTCATCATCTCGTCATCATCTCGTCATCATCACGTCATCATCTCGTCATCATCTTGTCATCATTTTGTCATCATGTCGCCATCATCTCGTCATCATCTCGTCATCATCTCGTCATCATCTCGTCATCATCTCGTCATCATCTCGTCATCACGTCGTCATCATCTCGTCATCATCTCGTCGTCATCTGGTCATCATCTCGTCATCATCTGGTCATCATCTGGTCATCATCCGGTCATCATCTGGTCATCATCTGGTCATCATCAAGTCATCATCTCGTCATCATCTTGTCATCATCTCGTCATCATCTCGTCGTCATCTGGTCATCTGGTCATCTCGTCATCATCTCGTCATCATCTCGTCATCATCTCGTCGTCATCTCGTCATCATCTCGTCATCACGTCGTCATCATCTCGTCATCATCTCGTCATCATCTCGTCATCATCTCGTCATTATCTCGTCATCATCTCGTCATCTGGTCATCTGTCCATCTGGTCATCTGGTCATCTGGTCATCTGGTCATCTGTTCATCTGGTCATCTGGTCATCTGGTCATCTGGTCATCTGGTCATCATCTCGTCATCATCTCGTCAGCATCTCGTCATCACCTTGTCATCATCTCGTCATCACGTCGTCATCATCTCGTCATCATCTCGTCATCATCTCGTCATCATCTCGTCATCATCTCGTCATCACGTCGTCATCATCTCGTCATCATCTCGTCATCATCTCGTCATCATCTCGTCATCATCTCGTCATCCCCTCGTTATCATCTCGTCATCATCTCGTCATCATCTCGTCATCATCTCGTCATCATCTCGTCATCATCTCGTCATCATCTCGTCGTCATCTGGTTATCTGGTCATCTCGTCATCATCTCGTCACCATCTGGTTATCATCTCGTCACCTGGTCATCTGGTCATCTCGTCATCATCTCGTCATCATCTCGTCATCATCTCGTCATCATCTCGTCATCGACTCGTCATCATCTCGTCATCATCTCGTCATCATCCCGTCATCATCTCGTCATCATCTCGTCCTCATCTCGGCATCATCTCGCCATCATCTCGTCATCATCTCGTCATCATCTCGTCATCATCTCGTCATCATCTCGTCATCATCTCGTCATCATCTTGTCATCATCTCGTCATCACGTCGTCATCATCTCGTCATCATTTCGTCGTCATCTGGTCATCTGGTCATCTCGTCATCATCCCGTCGTCATCTCGTCATCATCTCGTCATCATCTGGTCATCATCTGGTCATCATCTGGTCATCATCTGGTCATCATCTCGTCATCATCTCGTCATCATCTCGTCGTTATCTGGTCACCTGGTCATCTCGTCATCATCTCGTCATTATCTGGTTATCATCTGTCCATCATCTCGTCATCATCTCGTCATCATCTCGGCATCATCTCGCCATCATCTCGTCATCATCTCGTCATCATCTCGTCATCATCTCGTCATCATCTCGTCATCATCTTGTCATCATCTCGTCATCACGTCGTCATCATCTCGTCATCATCTCGTCATCATCTCGTCATCATCTCGTCATCATCTCGTCATCATCTCGTCATCCCCTCGTTATCATCTCGTCATCATCTCGTCATCATCTCGTCATCATCTCATCATCATCTCGTCATCATCTCGTCATCATCTCGTCATCATCTCGTCATCATCTCGTCATCATCTCGTCATCTCGTCATCTCGTCATCTGATCATCTGATCATCCGGTCATCTGGTCATCTGGTCACCTCGTCATCATCTCGTCATCATCTCGTCATCATCTCGTCATCATCTCGTCATCATCTCGTCATCGACTCGTCATCATCTCGTCATCACCTCGTCATCATCTGGTCATCATCTGGTCATCATCTGGTCATCATCTGGTCATCATCTCGTCATCATCTCGTCATCATCTCGTCATCATCTCGTCATCATCTCGTCATCATCTCGTCATCATCTCGTCATCATCTCGTCATCATCTCGTCATCATCTCGTCGTCATCTGGTTATCTGGTCATCTCGTCATCATCTCGTCACCATCTGGTTATCATCTCGTCACCTGGTCTTCTGGTCATCTCGTCATCATCTCGTCATCATCTCGTCATCATCTCGTCATCGACTCGTCATCATCTCGTCATCATCTCGTCATCATCCCGTCATCAGCTCGTCATCATCTCGTCCTCATCTCGGCATCATCTCGCCATCATCTCGTCATCATCTCGTCATCATCTCGTCATCATCTCGTCATCATCTCGTCATGATCTCGTCATCATCTCGTCATAATCTCGTCATCATCTCGTCATCATCTCGTCATCTCGTCATCTCGTCATCTGATCATCTGATCATCCGGTCATCTGGTCATCTGGTCACCTCGTCATCATCTCGTCATCATCTCGTCATCATCTCGTCATCGACTCGTCATCATCTCGTCATCACCTCGTCATCATCTGGTCATCATCTGGTCATCATCTGGTCATCATCTGGTCATCATCTCGTCATCATCTCGTCATCATCTCGTCATCATCTCGTCATCATCTCGTCATCATCTCGTCATCATCTCGTCGTCATCTGGTTATCTGGTCATCTCGTCATCATCTCGTCACCATCTGGTTATCATCTCGTCATCTGGTCTTCTGGTCATCTCGTCATCATCTCGTCATCATCTCGTCATCGACTCGTCATCATCTCGTCATCATCTCGTCATCATCTCGTCATCATCTCGTCATCGACTCGTCATCATCTCGTCATCATCTCGTCATCATCCCGTCATCATCTCGTCATCATCTCGTCCTCATCTCGGCATCATCTCGCCATCATCTCGTCATCATCTCGTCATCATCTCGTCATCATCTCGTCATCTCGTCATCTCGTCACCTCGTCATCTGATCATCTGATCATCCGGTCATCTGGTCATCTGGTCATCTCGTCATCATCTCGTCATCATCTCGTCATCATCTCGTCATCGACTCGTCATCATCTCGTCATCACCTCGTCATCATCTGGTCATCATCTGGTCATCATCTGGTCATCATCTGGTCATCATCTGGTCATCATCTGGTCATCATCTCGTCATCATCTCGTCATCATCTCGTCATCATCTCGTCATCATCTCGTCATCATCTCGTCATCATCTCGTCATCATCTCGTCGTCATCTGGTTATCTGGTCATCTCGTCATCATCTCGTCACCATCTAGTTATCATCTCGTCATCTGGTCATCTGGTCATCTCGTCATCATCTCGTCATCATCTCGTCATCGACTTGTCATCATCTCGTCATCATCTCGTCATCATCCCGTCATCATCTCGTCATCATCTCGTCATCATCTCGGCATCATCTCGCCATCATCTCGTCATCATCTCGTCATCATCTCGTCATCATCTCGTCATCATCTCGTCATCATCTTGTCATCATCTCGTCATCACGTCGTCATCATCTCGTCATCATCTCGTCATCATCTCGTCATCATCTCGTCATCATCTCGTCATCATCTCGTCATCCCCTCGTTATCATCTCGTCATCATCTCGTCATCATCTCGTCATCATCTCGTCATCATCTCGTCATCATCTCGTCATCTCGTCATCTCGTCACCTCGTCATCTGATCATCTGATCATCCGGTCATCTGGTCATCTGGTCACCTCGTCATCATCTCGTCATCATCTCGTCATCATCTCGTCATCATCTCGTCATCGACTCGTCATCATCTCGTCATCATCTCGTCATTATCTCGTCATCATCTGGTCATCATCTGGTCATCATCTCGTCACCATCTCGTCGTCATCTGGTCATCTGGTCATCTCGTCATCATCTCGTCATCATCTCGTCAGCATCTCGTCATCACCTTGTCATCATCTCGTCATCACGTCGTCATCATCTCGTCATCATCTCGTCATCATCTCGTCATCATCTCGTCATCATCTCGTCATCATCTCGTCATCATCTCGTCATCATCTCGTCATCATCTCGTCATCATCTCGTCATCATCTCGTTATCATCTCGTCATCATCTCGTCATGTCGTCATCATCTCGTCATCATCTCGTCATCATCTCGTCATTATCTCGTCATCATCTGGTCATCATCCGGTCATCATCTGGTCATCATCTCGTCAACATCTCGTCGTCATCTGGTCATCTGGTCATCTCGTCATCATCTCGTCATCATCTCGTCATCATCTCGTCGTCATCTGGTCATCTGGTCATCTTGTCATCATCTCGTCATCATCTCGTCATCATCTCGTCATCATCTCGTCATCATCTCGTCATCATCTCGTCATCATCTCGTCATCATCTCGTCATCATCTCGTCATCATCTCGTCATCATCTCGTCATCATCTCGTCATCATCTCGTCGTCATCTGGTTATCTGGTCATCTCGTCATCATCTCGTCACCATCTGGTTATCATCTCGTCACCTGGTCATCTGGTCATCTCGTCATCATCTCGTCATCATCTCGTCATCATCTCGTCATCATCTCGTCATCGACTCGTCATCATCTCGTCATCATCTCGTCATCATCCCGTCATCATCTCGTCATCATCTCGTCCTCATCTCGGCATCATCTCGCCATCATCTCGTCATCATCTCGTCATCATCTCGTCCTCATCTCGGCATCATCTCGCCATCATCTCGTCATCATCTCGTCATCATCTCGTCATCATCTCGTCATCATCTCGTCATCATCTCGTCATCATCTTGTCATCATCTCGTCATCACGTCGTCATCATCTCGTCATCATTTCGTCGTCATCTGGTCATCTGGTCATCTCGTCATCATCCCGTCGTCATCTCGTCATCATCTCGTCATCATCTGGTCATCATCTGGACATCATCTGGTCATCATCTGGTCATCATCTGGTCATCATCTCGTCATCATCTCGTCATCATCTCGTCATCATCTCGTCATCATCTCGTCGTTATCTGGTCACCTGGTCATCTCGTCATCATCTCGTCATTATCTGGTTATCATCTGTTCATCATCTCGTCATCATCTCGTCATCATCTCGTCATCATCTCGTCATCATCTCGTCATCATCTCGTCATCATCTCGTCATCCCCTCGTTATCATCTCGTCATCATCTCGTCATCATCTCGTCATCATCTCATCATCATCTCGTCATCATCTCGTCATCATCTCGTCATAATCTCGTCATCATCTCGTCATCATCTCGTCATCTCGTCATCTCGTCACCTCGTCATCTGATCATCTGATCATCCGGTCATCTGGTCATCTGGTCATCTCGTCATCATCTCGTCATCATCTCGTCATCATCTCGTCATCGACTCGTCATCATCTCGTCATCACCTCGTCATCATCTGGTCATCATCTGGTCATCATCTGGTCATCATCTGGTCATCATCTGGTCATCATCTGGTCATCATCTCGTCATCATCTCGTCATCATCTCGTCATCATCTCGTCATCATCTCGTCATCATCTCGTCATCATCTCGTCATCATCTCGTCGTCATCTGGTTATCTGGTCATCTCGTCATCATCTAGTTATCATCTCGTCATCTGGTCATCTGGTCATCTCGTCATCATCTCGTCATCATCTCGTCATCGACTTGTCATCATCTCGTCATCATCTCGTCATCATCCCGTCATCATCTCGTCATCATCTCGTCATCATCTCGGCATCATCTCGCCATCATCTCGTCATCATCTCGTCATCATCTCGTCATCATCTCGTCATCATCTCGTCATCATCTTGTCATCATCTCGTCATCACGTCGTCATCATCTCGTCATCATCTCGTCATCATCTCGTCATCATCTCGTCATCATCTCGTCATCCCCTCGTTATCATCTCGTCATCATCTCGTCATCATCTCGTCATCATCTCGTCATCATCTCGTCATCATCTCGTCATCTCGTCATCTCGTCACCTCGTCATCTGATCATCTGATCATCCGGTCATCTGGTCATCTGGTCACCTCGTCATCATCTCGTCATCATCTCGTCATCATCTCGTCATCATCTCGTCATCGACTCGTCATCATCTCGTCATCATCTCGTCATTATCTCGTCATCATCTGGTCATCATCCGGTCATCATCTGGTCATCATCTCGTCACCATCTCGTCGTCATCTGGTCATCTGGTCATCTCGTCATCATCTCGTCGTCATCTCGTCATCATCTCGTCATCATCTGTCCATCATCTGGTCATCATCTGGTCATCATCTGGTCATCATCTCGTTATCATCTCGTCATCATCTTGTCATCATCTCGTCATCATCTCGTCGTCATCTGGTCATCTGGTCATCTTGTCATCATCTCGTCATCATCTAGTCATCATCTCGTCATCATCTCGTCATCATCTCGTCATCATCTCGTCATCATCTCGTCATCATCTCGTCATCATCTCGTCATCATCTCGTCATCATCTCGTCGTCATCTGGTTATCTGGTCATCTCGTCATCATCTCGTCACCATCTGGTTATCATCTCGTCACCTGGTCATCTGGTCATCTCGTCATCATCTCGTCATCATCTCGTCATCATCTCGTCATCATCTCGTCATCGACTCGTCATCATCTCGTCATCATCTCGTCATCATCCCGTCATCATCTCGTCATCATCTCGTCCTCATCTCGGCATCATCTCGCCATCATCTCGTCATCATCTCGTCATCATCTCGTCATCATCTCGTCATCATCTCGTCATCATCTCGTCATCATCTTGTCATCATCTCGTCATCACGTCGTCATCATCTCGTCATCATTTCGTCGTCATCTGGTCATCTGGTCATCTCGTCATCATCCCGTCGTTATCTCGTCATCATCTCGTCATCATCTGGTCATCATCTGGTCATCATCTGGTCATCATCTGGTCATCATCTGGTCATCATCTCGTCATCATCTCGTCATCATCTCGTCATCATCTCGTCATCATCTCGTCATCATCTCGTCATCATCTCGTCGTTATCTGGTCACCTGGTCATCTCGTCATCATCTCGTCATTATCTGGTTATCATCTGTCCATCATCTCGTCATCATCTCGTCATCATCTCGGCATCATCTCGCCATCATCTCGTCATCATCTCGTCATCATCTCGTCATCATCTCGTCATCATCTCGTCATCATCTTGTCATCATCTCGTCATCACGTCGTCATCATCTCGTCATCATCTCGTCATCATCTCGTCATCATCTCGTCATCATCTCGTCATCATCTCGTCATCCCCTCGTTATCATCTCGTCATCATCTCGTCATCATCTCGTCATCATCTCATCATCATCTCGTCATCATCTCGTCATCATCTCGTCATCATCTCGTCATCATCTCGTCATCATCTCGTCATCTCGTCATCTCGTCATCTGATCATCTGATCATCCGGTCATCTGGTCATCTGGTCACCTCGTCATCATCTCGTCATCATCTCGTCATCATCTCGTCATCATCTCGTCATCATCTCGTCATCGACTCGTCATCATCTCGTCATCACCTCGTCATCATCTGGTCATCATCTGGTCATCATCTGGTCATCATCTGGTCATCATCTCGTCATCATCTCGTCATCATCTCGTCATCATCTCGTCATCATCTCGTCATCATCTCGTCATCATCTCGTCATCATCTCGTCATCATCTCGTCATCATCTCGTCATCATCTCGTCGTCATCTGGTTATCTGGTCATCTCGTCATCATCTCGTCACCATCTGGTTATCATCTCGTCACCTGGTCTTCTGGTCATCTCGTCATCATCTCGTCATCATCTCGTCATCATCTCGTCATCGACTCGTCATCATCTCGTCATCATCTCGTCATCATCCCGTCATCAGCTCGTCATCATCTCGTCCTCATCTCGGCATCATCTCGCCATCATCTCGTCATCATCTCGTCATCATCTCGTCATCATCTCGTCATCATCTCGTCATGATCTCGTCATCATCTCGTCATAATCTCGTCATCATCTCGTCATCATCTCGTCATCTCGTCATCTCGTCATCTGATCATCTGATCATCCGGTCATCTGGTCATCTGGTCACCTCGTCATCATCTCGTCATCATCTCGTCATCATCTCGTCATCGACTCGTCATCATCTCGTCATCACCTCGTCATCATCTGGTCATCATCTGGTCATCATCTGGTCATCATCTGGTCATCATCTCGTCATCATCTCGTCATCATCTCGTCATCATCTCGTCATCATCTCGTCATCATCTCGTCATCATCTCGTCGTCATCTGGTTATCTGGTCATCTCGTCATCATCTCGTCACCATCTGGTTATCATCTCGTCATCTGGTCTTCTGGTCATCTCGTCATCATCTCGTCATCATCTCGTCATCGACTCGTCATCATCTCGTCATCATCTCGTCATCATCTCGTCATCATCTCGTCATCGACTCGTCATCATCTCGTCATCATCTCGTCATCATCCCGTCATCATCTCGTCATCATCTCGTCCTCATCTCGGCATCATCTCGCCATCATCTCGTCATCATCTCGTCATCATCTCGTCATCATCTCGTCATCTCGTCATCTCGTCACCTCGTCATCTGATCATCTGATCATCCGGTCATCTGGTCATCTGGTCATCTCGTCATCATCTCGTCATCATCTCGTCATCATCTCGTCATCGACTCGTCATCATCTCGTCATCACCTCGTCATCATCTGGTCATCATCTGGTCATCATCTGGTCATCATCTGGTCATCATCTGGTCATCATCTGGTCATCATCTCGTCATCATCTCGTCATCATCTCGTCATCATCTCGTCATCATCTCGTCATCATCTCGTCATCATCTCGTCATCATCTCGTCGTCATCTGGTTATCTGGTCATCTCGTCATCATCTCGTCACCATCTAGTTATCATCTCGTCATCTGGTCATCTGGTCATCTCGTCATCATCTCGTCATCATCTCGTCATCGACTTGTCATCATCTCGTCATCATCTCGTCATCATCCCGTCATCATCTCGTCATCATCTCGTCATCATCTCGGCATCATCTCGCCATCATCTCGTCATCATCTCGTCATCATCTCGTCATCATCTCGTCATCATCTCGTCATCATCTTGTCATCATCTCGTTATCACGTCGTCATCATCTCGTCATCATCTCGTCATCATCTCGTCATCATCTCGTCATCATCTCGTCATCCCCTCGTTATCATCTCGTCATCATCTCGTCATCATCTCGTCATCATCTCGTCATCATCTCGTCATCATCTCGTCATCTCGTCATCTCGTCACCTCGTCATCTGATCATCTGATCATCCGGTCATCTGGTCATCTGGTCACCTCGTCATCATCTCGTCATCATCTCGTCATCATCTCGTCATCATCTCGTCATCGACTCGTCATCATCTCGTCATCATCTCGTCATTATCTCGTCATCATCTGGTCATCATCCGGTCATCATCTGGTCATCATCTCGTCACCATCTCGTCGTCATCTGGTCATCTGGTCATCTCGTCATCATCTCGTCGTCATCTCGTCATCATCTCGTCATCATCTGTCCATCATCTGGTCATCATCTGGTCATCATCTGGTCATCATCTCGTTATCATCTCGTCATCATCTTGTCATCATCTCGTCATCATCTCGTCGTCATCTGGTCATCTGGTCATCTTGTCATCATCTCGTCATCATCTAGTCATCATCTCGTCATCATCTCGTCATCATCTCGTCATCATCTCGTCATCATCTCGTCATCATCTCGTCATCATCTCGTCATCATCTCGTCATCATCTCGTCGTCATCTGGTTATCTGGTCATCTCGTCATCATCTCGTCACCATCTGGTTATCATCTCGTCACCTGGTCATCTGGTCATCTCGTCATCATCTCGTCATCATCTCGTCATCATCTCGTCATCATCTCGTCATCGACTCGTCATCATCTCGTCATCATCTCGTCATCATCCCGTCATCATCTCGTCATCATCTCGTCCTCATCTCGGCATCATCTCGCCATCATCTCGTCATCATCTCGTCATCATCTCGTCATCATCTCGTCATCATCTCGTCATCATCTCGTCATCATCTTGTCATCATCTCGTCATCACGTCGTCATCATCTCGTCATCATTTCGTCGTCATCTGGTCATCTGGTCATCTCGTCATCATCCCGTCGTCATCTCGTCATCATCTCGTCATCATCTGGTCATCATCTGGTCATCATCTGGTCATCATCTGGTCATCATCTGGTCATCATCTCGTCATCATCTCGTCATCATCTCGTCATCATCTCGTCATCATCTCGTCATCATCTCGTCATCATCTCGTCGTTATCTGGTCACCTGGTCATCTCGTCATCATCTCGTCATTATCTGGTTATCATCTGTCCATCATCTCGTCATCATCTCGTCATCATCTCGGCATCATCTCGCCATCATCTCGTCATCATCTCGTCATCATCTCGTCATCATCTCGTCATCATCTCGTCATCATCTTGTCATCATCTCGTCATCACGTCGTCATCATCTCGTCATCATCTCGTCATCATCTCGTCATCATCTCGTCATCATCTCGTCATCATCTCGTCATCCCCTCGTTATCATCTCGTCATCATCTCGTCATCATCTCGTCATCATCTCATCATCATCTCGTCATCATCTCGTCATCATCTCGTCATCATCTCGTCATCATCTCGTCATCATCTCGTCATCTCGTCATCTCGTCATCTGATCATCTGATCATCCGGTCATCTGGTCATCTGGTCACCTCGTCATCATCTCGTCATCATCTCGTCATCATCTCGTCATCATCTCGTCATCATCTCGTCATCGACTCGTCATCATCTCGTCATCACCTCGTCATCATCTGGTCATCATCTGGTCATCATCTGGTCATCATCTGGTCATCATCTCGTCATCATCTCGTCATCATCTCGTCATCATCTCGTCATCATCTCGTCATCATCTCGTCATCATCTCGTCATCATCTCGTCATCATCTCGTCATCATCTCGTCGTCATCTGGTTATCTGGTCATCTCGTCATCATCTCGTCACCATCTGGTTATCATCTCGTCACCTGGTCTTCTGGTCATCTCGTCATCATCTCGTCATCATCTCGTCATCATCTCGTCATCGACTCGTCATCATCTCGTCATCATCTCGTCATCATCCCGTCATCAGCTCGTCATCATCTCGTCCTCATCTCGGCATCATCTCGCCATCATCTCGTCATCATCTCGTCATCATCTCGTCATCATCTCGTCATCATCTCGTCATCATCTCGTCATGATCTCGTCATCATCTCGTCATAATCTCGTCATCATCTCGTCATCATCTCGTCATCTCGTCATCTCGTCATCTGATCATCTGATCATCCGGTCATCTGGTCATCTGGTCACCTCGTCATCATCTCGTCATCATCTCGTCATCATCTCGTCATCGACTCGTCATCATCTCGTCATCACCTCGTCATCATCTGGTCATCATCTGGTCATCATCTGGTCATCATCTGGTCATCATCTCGTCATCATCTCGTCATCATCTCGTCATCATCTCGTCATCATCTCGTCATCATCTCGTCATCATCTCGTCGTCATCTGGTTATCTGGTCATCTCGTCATCATCTCGTCACCATCTGGTTATCATCTCGTCATCTGGTCTTCTGGTCATCTCGTCATCATCTCGTCATCATCTCGTCATCGACTCGTCATCATCTCGTCATCATCTCGTCATCATCTCGTCATCATCTCGTCATCGACTCGTCATCATCTCGTCATCATCTCGTCATCATCCCGTCATCATCTCGTCATCATCTCGTCCTCATCTCGGCATCATCTCGCCATCATCTCGTCATCATCTCGTCATCATCTCGTCATCATCTCGTCATCTCGTCATCTTGTCATCTGATCATCTGATCATCCGGTCATCTGGTCATCTGGTCACCTCGTCATCATCTCGTCATCATCTCGTCATCATCTCGTCATCATCTCGTCATCGACTCGTCATCATCTCGTCATCACCTCGTCATCATCTGGTCATCATCTGGTCATCATCTGGTCATCATCTGGTCATCATCTCGTCATCATCTCGTCATCATCTCGTCATCATCTCGTCATCATCTCGTCATCATCTCGTCATCATCTCGTCATCATCTCGTCATCATCTCGTCGTCATCTGGTTATCTGGTCATCTCGTCATCATCTCGTCACCATCTGGTTATCATCTCGTCACCTGGTCTTCTGGTCATCTCGTCATCATCTCGTCATCATCTCGTCATCGACTCGTCATCATCTCGTCATCATCTCGTCATCATCCCGTCATCATCTCGTCATCATCTCGTCCTCATCTCGGCATCATCTCGCCATCATCTCGTCATCATCTCGTCATCATCTCGTCATCATCTCGTCATCATCTCGTCATCATCTCGTCATCATCTCGTCATCATCTCGTCGTCATCTGGTTATCTGGTCATCTCGTCATCATCTCGTCACCATCTGGTTATCATCTCGTCACCTGGTCTTCTGGTCATCTCGTCATCATCTCGTCATCACGTCGTCATCATCTCGTCATCATCTCGTCATCATCTCGTCATCAACTCGTCATCATCTCGTCATCCCCTCGTTATCATCTCGTCATCATCTCGTCATCATCTCATCATCATCTCGTCATCATCTCGTCATCATCTCGTCATAATCTCGTCATCATCTCGTCATCATCTCGTCATCTCGTCATCTCGTCATCTGATCATCTGATCATCCGGTCATCTGGTCATCTGGTCACCTCGTCATCATCTCGTCATCATCTCGTCATCATCTCGTCATCATCTCGTCATCGACTCGTCATCATCTCGTCATCATCTGGTCATCATCTGGTCATCATCTGGTCATCATCTGGTCATCATCTGGTCATCATCTCGTCATCATCTCGTCATCATCTCGTCATCATCTCGTCATCATCTCGTCATCATCTCGTCGTCATCTGGTCACCTGGTCATCTCGTCATCATCTCGTCATTATCTGGTTATCATCTGTTCATCATCTGGTCATCATCTGGTCATCATCGGGTCATCATCTCGTCATCATCTCGTCGTCATCTCGTCAACATCTCGTCATCATCTCGTCATCATCTCGTCATCATCTCGTCATCATCTCGTCATCATCTCGTCATCATCTCGTCATCATCTCGTCATCATCTCGTCGTCATCTGGTCATCTTGTCATCATCTCGTCATCATCTGGTTATCATCTGTTCATCATCTGGTCATCATCTGGTCATCATCTAGTCATCATCTGGTCATCATCTGGTCATCATCTCGTCATCATGTCGTCATCATCTCGTCATCATCTCGTCATCATCTCGTCATCATCTCGTCATCATCTCGTCGTCATCTGGTTATCTGGTCATCTCGTCATCATCTCGTCTCCATCTGGTTATCATCTCGTCATCTGGTCATCTGGTCATCTCGTCATCATCTCGTCATCATCTCGTCATCATCTCGTCATCGACTTGTCATCATCTCGTCATCATCTCGTCATCATCCCGTCATCATCTCGTCATCATCTCGTCATCATCTCGGCATCATCTCGCCATCATCTCGTCATCATCTCGTCATCATCTCGTCATCATCTCGTCATCATCTCGTCATCATCTTGTCATCATCTCGTCATCACGTCGTCATCATCTCGTCATCATCTCGTCATCATCTCGTCATCATCTCGTCATCATCTCGTCATCCCCTCGTTATCATCTCGTCATCATCTCGTCATCATCTCGTCATCATCTCATCATCATCTCGTCATCATCTCGTCATCATCTCGTCATAATCTCGTCATCATCTCGTCATCATCTCGTCATCTCGTCATCTCGTCACCTCGTCATCTGATCATCTGATCATCCGGTCATCTGGTCATCTGGTCACCTCGTCATCATCTCGTCATCATCTCGTCATCATCTCGTCATCATCTCGTCATCGACTCGTCATCATCTCGTCATCACCTCGTCATCATCTGGTCATCATCTGGTCATCATCTGGTCATCATCTGGTCATCATCTGGTCATCATCTCGTCATCATCTCGTCATCATCTCGTCATCATCTCGTCATCATCTCGTCATCATCTCGTCATCATCTCGTCGTCATCTGGTTATCTGGTCATCTCGTCATCATCTCGTCACCATCTGGTTATCATCTCGTCACCTGGTCATCTGGTCATCTCGTCATCATCTCGTCATCATCTCGTCATCATCTCGTCATCGACTCGTCATCATCTCGTCATCATCTCGTCATCATCCCGTCATCATCTCGTCATCATCTCGTCCTCATCTCGGCATCATCTCGCCATCATCTCGTCATCATCTCGTCATCATCTCGTCATCATCTCGTCATCATCTCGTCATCATCTCGTCATCATCTTGTCATCATCTCGACATCACGTCGTCATCATCTCGTCATCATTTCGTCGTCATCTGGTCATCTGGTCATCTCGTCATCATCCCGTCGTCATCTCGTCATCATCTCGTCATCATCTGGTCATCATCTGGTCATCATCTGGTCATCATCTGGTCATCATCTGGTCATCATCTCGTCATCATCTCGTCATCATCTCGTCATCATCTCGTCATCATCGCGTCGTCATCTGGTCATCTGGTCATCTCGTCATCATCTCGTCATTATCTGGTTATCATCTGTTCATCATCTGGTCATCATCTGGTCATCATCTGGTCATCATCTCGTCATCATCTCGTCGTCATCTCGTCATCATCTCGTCATCATCTCGTCATCATCTCGTCATCATCTCGTCATGATCTCGTCATCATCTCGTCATCATCTCGTCATCATCTCGTCATCATCTCGTCATCATCTCGTCATCATCTCGTCGTCATCTGGTCATCTCGTCATCATCTCGTCATCATCTGGTCATCATCTGTTCATCATCTGGTCATCATCTGTTCATCATCTAGTCATCATCTCGTCATCATCTCGTCATCATCTCGTCATCATCTCGTCATCATCTCGTCATCATCTCGTCATCTGGTCATCTAGTCATCATCTCGTCATCATCTTGTCATCATCTCGTCATCATCTCGTCATCATCTCGTCATCATCTCGTCATCATCTCGTCATCATCTCGTCATCATCTCGTCATCATCTCGTCATCATCTCGTCATCATCTCGTCATCATCTCGTCATCATCTCGTCATCATCTCGTCATCATCTCGTCATCATCTCGTCATCATCTCGTCATCATCTCGTCATCATCTCGTCATCTTCTCGTCATCCTCTCATTATCATCTCGTCATCATCTCGTCATCATCTCGTCATCATCTCGTCATCATCTCATCATCATCTCGTCATCATCTTGTCATCATCTCGTCATCTCGTCATCTCGTCACCTCGTCATCCGGTCATCTGGTCATCTGGTCATCTCGTCATCATCTTGTCATCAACTCGTCGTCATCTCATCATCATCTCGTCATCATCTAGTCATCATCTCGTCATCATCTCGTCATCATCTTGTCATCATCTCGTCATCATCTCGTCATCATCTCGTCATCATCTCGTCATCATCTTGTCATCATCTCGTCATCATCTCGTCATCATCTCGTCATCATCTCGTCATCTGGTCATCTGTCCATCTGGTCATCTGGTCATCTGTTCATCTGGTCATCTGGTCATCTGGTCATCTGGTCATCTGGTCATCTGGTCATCATCTCGTCATCATCTTGTCATCATCTCGTCATCATCTCGTCATCATCTCGTCATAATCTCGTCATCATCTCGTCATCATCTCGTCATCTCGTCATCTCGTCACCTCGTCATCTGATCATCTGATCATCCGGTCATCTGGTCATCTGGTCATCTCGTCATCATCTCGTCATCATCTCGTCATCATCTCGTCATCGACTCTCCATCATCTCGTCATCACCTCGTCATCATCTGGTCATCATCTGGTCATCATCTGGTCATCATCTGGTCATCATCTGGTCATCATCTCGTCATCATCTCGTCATCATCTCGTCATCATCTCGTCATCATCTCGTCATCATCTCGTCGTCATCTGGTTATCTGGTCATCTCGTCATCATCTCGTCACCATCTGGTTATCATCTCGTCATCTGGTCATCTGGTCATCTCGTCATCATCTCGTCATCATCTCGTCATCATCTCGTCATCGACTTGTCATCATCTCGTCATCATCTCGTCATCATCCCGTCATCATCTCGTCATCATCTCGTCATCATCTCGGCATCATCTCGCCATCATCTCGTCATCATCTCGTCATCATCTCGTCATCATCTCGTCATCATCTCGTCATCATCTTGTCATCATCTCGTCATCACGTCGTCATCATCTCGTCATCATCTCGTCATCATCTCGTCATCATCTCGTCATCATCTCGTCATCATCTCGTCATCCCCTCGTTATCATCTCGTCATCATGTCGTCATCATCTCGTCATCATCTCATCATCATCTCGTCATCATCTCGTCATCATCTCGTCATAATCTCGTCATCATCTCGTCATCATCTCGTCATAATCTCGTCATCATCTCGTCATCATCTCGTCATCTCGTCATCTCGTCACCTCGTCATCTGATCATCTGATCATCCGGTCATCTGGTCATCTGGTCACCTCGTCATCATCTCGTCATCATCTCGTCAGCATCTCGTCATCACCTTGTCATCATCTCGTCATCACGTCGTCATCATCTCGTCATCATCTCGTCATCATCTCGTCATCATCTCGTCATCATCTCGTCATCATCTCGTCATCATCTCGTCATCATCTCGTCATCATCTCGTCATCATCTCGTCATCTCGTCATCATCTCGTCATCATCTCGTCATCATCTCGTCATCATTTCGTCATTATCTCGTCATCATCTGGTCATCATCCGGTCATCATCTGGTCATCATCTCGTCACCATCTCGTCGTCATCTGGTCATCTGGTCATCTCGTCATCATCTCGTCGTCATCTCGTCATCATCTCGTCATCATCTGTCCATCATCTGGTCATCATCTGGTCATCATCTGGTCATCATCTCGTTATCATCTCGTCATTATCTCGTCATCATCTCGTCATCATCTCGTCGTCATCTGGTCATCTGGTCATCTTGTCATCATCTCGTCATCATCTCGTCATCATCTCGTCATCATCTCGTCATCATCTCGTCATCATCTCGTCATCATCTCGTCATCATCTCGTCATCATCTCGTCATCATCTCGTCATCTCGTCATCTCGTCACCTCGTCATCTGATCATCTGATCATCCGGTCATCTGGTCATCTGGTCACCTCGTCATCATCTCGTCATCATCTCGTCATCATCTCGTCATCATCTTGTCATCATCTCGTCATCACGTCGTCATCATCTCGTCATCATCTCGTCATCATCTCGTCATCATCTCGTCATCATCTCGTCATCCCCTCGTTATCATCTCGTCATCATCTCGTCATCATCTCGTCATCATCTCATCATCATCTCGTCATCATCTCGTCATCATCTCGTCATAATCTCGTCATAATCTCGTCATCATCTCGTCATCATCTCGTCATCTCGTCATCTCGTCACCTCGTCATCTGATCATCTGATCATCCGGTCATCTGGTCATCTGGTCACCTCGTCATCATCTCGTCATCATCTCGTCATCATCTCGTCATCATCTCGTCATCGACTCGTCATCATCTCGTCATCACCTCGTCATCATCTGGTCATCATCTGGTCATCATCTGGTCATCATCTGGTCATCATCTGGTCATCATCTCGTCATCATCTCGTCATCATCTCGTCATCATCTCGTCATCATCTCGTCGTCATCTGGTTATCTGGTCATCTCGTCATCATCTCGTCACCATCTGGTTATCATCTCGTCACCTGGTCATCTGGTCATCTCGTCATCATCTCGTCATCATCTCGTCATCGACTCGTCATCATCTAGTCATCATCTCGTCATCATCTCGTCATCATCCCGTCATCATCTCGTCATCATCTCGTCCTCATCTCGGCATCATCTCGCCATCATCTCGTCATCATCTCGTCATCATCTCGTCATCATCTCGTCATCATCTCGTCATCATCTCGTCATCATCTTGTCATCATCTCGACATCACGTCGTCATCATCTCGTCATCATTTCGTCGTCATCTGGTCATCTGGTCATCTCGTCATCATCCCGTCGTCATCTCGTCATCATCTCGTCATCATCTGGTCATCATCTGGTCATCATCTGGTCATCATCTGGTCATCATCTGGTCATCATCTGGTCATCATCTCGTCATCATCTCGTCATCATCTCGTCATCATCGCGTCGTCATCTGGTCATCTGGTCATCTCGTCATCATCTCGTCATTATCTGGTTATCATCTGTTCATCATCTGGTCATCATCTGGTCATCATCTGGTCATCATCTCGTCATCATCTCGTCGTCATCTCGTCATCATCTCGTCATCATCTCGTCATCATCTCGTCATCATCTCGTCATGATCTCGTCATCATCTCGTCATCATCTCGTCATCATCTCGTCATCATCTCGTCATCATCTCGTCATCATCTCGTCGTCATCTGGTCATCTCGTCATCATCTCGTCATCATCTGGTCATCATCTGTTCATCATCTGGTCATCATCTGTTCATCATCTAGTCATCATCTCGTCATCATCTCGTCATCATCTCGTCATCATCTCGTCATCATCTCGTCATCATCTCGTCATCTGGTCATCTCGTCATCATCTCGTCATCATCTTGTCATCATCTCGTCATCATCTCGTCATCATCTCGTCATCATCTCGTCATCATCTCGTCATCATCTCGTCATCATCTCGTCATCATCTCGTCATCATCTCGTCATCATCTCGTCATCATCTTGTCATCATCTCGTCATCATCTCGTCATCATCTCGTCATCATCTCGTCATCTGGTCATCTGTCCATCTGGTCATCTGGTCATCTGTTCATCTGGTCATCTGGTCATCTGGTCATCTGGTCATCTGGTCATCTGGTCATCATCTCGTCATCATCTTGTCATCATCTCGTCATCATCTCGTCATCATCTCGTCATAATCTCGTCATCATCTCGTCATCATCTCGTCATCTCGTCATCTCGTCACCTCGTCATCTGATCATCTGATCATCCGGTCATCTGGTCATCTGGTCATCTCGTCATCATCTCGTCATCATCTCGTCATCATCTCGTCATCGACTCTCCATCATCTCGTCATCACCTCGTCATCATCTGGTCATCATCTGGTCATCATCTGGTCATCATCTGGTCATCATCTGGTCATCATCTCGTCATCATCTCGTCATCATCTCGTCATCATCTCGTCATCATCTCGTCATCATCTCGTCATCATCTCGTCGTCATCTGGTTATCTGGTCATCTCGTCATCATCTCGTCACCATCTGGTTATCATCTCGTCATCTGGTCATCTGGTCATCTCGTCATCATCTCGTCATCATCTCGTCATCATCTCGTCATCGACTTGTCATCATCTCGTCATCATCTCGTCATCATCCCGTCATCATCTCGTCATCATCTCGTCATCATCTCGGCATCATCTCGCCATCATCTCGTCATCATCTCGTCATCATCTCGTCATCATCTCGTCATCATCTCGTCATCATCTTGTCATCATCTCGTCATCACGTCGTCATCATCTCGTCATCATCTCGTCATCATCTCGTCATCATCTCGTCATCATCTCGTCATCATCTCGTCATCATCTCGTCATCCCCTCGTTATCATCTCGTCATCATGTCGTCATCATCTCGTCATCATCTCATCATCATCTCGTCATAATCTCGTCATCATCTCGTCATCATCTCGTCATAATCTCGTCATCATCTCGTCATCATCTCGTCATCTCGTCATCTCGTCACCTCGTCATCTGATCATCTGATCATCCGGTCATCTGGTCATCTGGTCACCTCGTCATCATCTCGTCATCATCTCGTCAGCATCTCGTCATCACCTTGTCATCATCTCGTCATCACGTCGTCATCATCTCGTCATCATCTCGTCATCATCTCGTCATCATCTCGTCATCATCTCGTCATCATCTCGTCATCATCTCGTCATCATCTCGTCATCATCTCGTCATCATCTCGTCATCATCTCGTCATCTCGTCATCATCTCGTCATCATCTCGTCATCATCTCGTCATCATTTCGTCATTATCTCGTCATCATCTGGTCATCATCCGGTCATCATCTGGTCATCATCTCGTCACCATCTCGTCGTCATCTGGTCATCTGGTCATCTCGTCATCATCTCGTCGTCATCTCGTCATCATCTCGTCATCATCTGTCCATCATCTGGTCATCATCTGGTCATCATCTGGTCATCATCTCGTTATCATCTCGTCATCATCTCGTCATCATCTCGTCATCATCTCGTCGTCATCTGGTCATCTGGTCATCTTGTCATCATCTCGTCATCATCTCGTCATCATCTCGTCATCATCTCGTCATCATCTCGTCATCATCTCGTCATCATCTCGTCATCATCTCGTCATCATCTCGTCATCATCTCGTCATCATCTCGTCATCATCTCGTCATCATCTCGTCATCCCCTCGTTATCATCTCGTCATCATCTCGTCATCATCTCGTCATCATCTCATCATCATCTCGTCATCATCTCGTCATCATCTCGTCATAATCTCGTCATCATCTCGTCATCATCTCGTCATCTCGTCATCTCGTCACCTCGTCATCTGATCATCTGATCATCCGGTCATCTGGTCATCTGGTCATCTCGTCATCATCTCGTCATCATCTCGTCATCATCTCGTCATCGACTCGTCATCATCTCGTCATCACCTCGTCATCATCTGGTCATCATCTGGTCATCATCTGGTCATCATCTGGTCATCATCTGGTCATCATCTCGTCATCATCTCGTCATCATCTCGTCATCATCTCGTCATCATCTCGTCATCATCTCGTCATCATCTCGTCGTCATCTGGTTATCTGGTCATCTCGTCATCATCTCGTCACCATCTGGTTATCATCTCGTCATCTGGTCATCTGGTCATCTCGTCATCATCTCGTCATCATCTCGTCATCATCTCGTCATCGACTTGTCATCATCTCGTCATCATCTTGTCATCATCCCGTCATCATCTCGTCATCATCTCGTCATCATCTCGTCATTATCTCGTCATCATCTTGTCATCATCCCGTCATCATCTCGTCATCATCTCGTCATCATCTCGTCATTATCTCGTCATCATCTCGTCATCATCTCGTCATCATCTCGTCATCATCGCGTCATCATCTCGTCATCATCTCGTCATCATCTCGTCATCGACTCGTCATCATCTCGTTATCATCTCGTCATCATCTCGTCATCATCTCGTCATCATCTCGTCATCATCTCGTCATCATCTCGTCATCATCTTGTCATCATCTCGTCATCATCTCGTCATCATCATGTCATCATCTTGTCATCATCTCGTCATCATCTCGTCATAATCTCGTCATAATCTCGTCATCATCTCGTCATCTCGTCATCTCGTCACCTCGTCATCTGATCATCTGATCATCCGGTCATCTGGTCATCTGGTCATCTCGTCATCATCTCGTCATCATCTCGTCATCATCTCGTCATCGACTCGTCATCATCTCGTCATCACCTCGTCATCATCTGGTCATCATCTGGTCATCATCTGGTCATCATCTGGTCATCATCTGGTCATCATCTTGTCATCATCTCGTCATCATCTCGTCATCATCTCGTCATCATCTCGTCATCATCTCGTCATCATCTCGTCATCATCTCGTCGTCATCTGGTTATCTGGTCATCTCGTCATCATCTCGTCACCATCTGGTTATCATCTCGTCATCTGGTCATCTGGTCATCTCGTCATCATCTCGTCATCATCTCGTCATCATCTCGTCATCGACTTGTCATCATCTCGTCATCATCTTGTCATCATCCCGTCATCATCTCGTCATCATCTCGTCATCATCTCGTCATTATCTCGTCATCATCTCGTCATCATCTCGTCATCATCTCGTCATCATCGCGTCATCATCTCGTCATCATCTCGTCATCATCTCGTCATCGACTCGTCATCATCTCGTTATCATCTCGTCGACATCTCGTCATCATCTCGTCATCATCTCGTCATCATCTCGTCATCATCTCGTCATCATCTTGTCATCATCTCGTCATCATCTCGTCATCATCATGTCATCATCTTGTCATCATCTCGTCATCATCTCGTCATCATCTCGTCATCTGGTCATCTGTCCATCTGGTCATCTGGTCATCTGGTCATCTGGTCATCTGGTCATCTGGTCATCTGTCCATCTGGTCATCTGGTCATCTGGTCATCTGGTCATCTGGTCATCTGTTCATCTGGTCATCTGGTCATCTGGTCATCTGGTCATCTGGTCATCTGGTCATCTGGTCATCATCTTGTCATCATCTCGGCATCATCTCGCCATCATCTCGTCATCATCACGTCATCATCTCGTCATCATCTCGTCATCGACTCGTCATCATCTCGTTATCATCTCGTCATCATCTCGTCATCATCTCGTCATCATCTCGTCATCATCTCGTCATCATCTCGTCATCATCTCGTCATCATCTTGTCATCATCTCGTCATCATCTCGTCATCATCATGTCATCATCTTGTCATCATCTCGTCATCATCTCGTCATAATCTCGTCATCATCTCGTCATCATCTCGTCATCTCGTCATCTCGTCACCTCGTCATCTGATCATCTGATCATCCGGTCATCTGGTCAGCTGGTCATCTCGTCATCATCTCGTCATCATCTCGTCATCATCTCGTCATCATCTCGTCATCACCTCGTCATCATCTGGTCATCATCTGGTCATCATCTGGTCATCATCTGGTCATCATCTGGTCATCATCTCGTCATCATCTCGTCATCATCTCGTCATCATCTCGTCATCATCTCGTCATCATCTCGTCATCATCTCGTCATCATCTCGTCGTCATCTGGTTATCTGGTCATCTCGTCATCATCTCGTCACCATCTGGTTATCATCTCGTCATCTGGTCATCTGGTCATCTCGTCATCATCTCGTCATCATCTCGTCATCATCTCGTCATCGACTTGTCATCATCTCGTCATCATCTTGTCATCATCCCGTCATCATCTCGTCATCATCTCGTCATCATCTCGTCATCATCTCGTCATCATCTCGTCGTCATCTGGTTATCTGGTCATCTCGTCATCATCTCGTCACCATCTGGTTATCATCTCGTCACCTGGTCATCTGGTCATCTCGTCATCATCTCGTCATCATCTCGTCATCATCTCGTCATCGACTCGTCATCATCTCGTCATCATCTCGTCATCATCCCGTCATCATCTCGTCATCATCTCGTCCTCATCTCGGCATCATCTCGCCATCATCTCGTCATCATCTCGTCATCATCTCGTCATCATCTCGTCATCATCTCGTCATCATCTCGTCATCATCTTGTCATCATCTCGTCATCACGTCGTCATCATCTCGTCATCATTTCGTCGTCATCTGGTCATCTGGTCATCTCGTCATCATCCCGTCGTCATCTCGTCATCATCTCGTCATCATCTGGTCATCATCTGGACATCATCTGGTCATCATCTGGTCATCATCTGGTCATCATCTCGTCATCATCTCGTCATCATCTCGTCATCATCTCGTCATCATCTCGTCGTTATCTGGTCACCTGGTCATCTCGTCATCATCTCGTCATTATCTGGTTATCATCTGTTCATCATCTCGTCATCATCTCGTCATCATCTCGTCATCATCTCGTCATCATCTCGTCATCATCTCGTCATCATCTCGTCATCATCTCGTCATCATCTCGTCCTCATCTCGGCATCATCTCGCCATCATCTCGTCATCATCTCGTCATCATCTCGTCATCATCTCGTCATCATCTCGTCATCATCTCGTCATCATCTCGTCATCATCTCGTCGTCATCTGGTTATCTGGTCATCTCGTCATCATCTCGTCACCATCTGGTTATCATCTCGTCACCTGGTCTTCTGGTCATCTCGTCATCATCTCGTCATCACGTCGTCATCATCTCGTCATCATCTCGTCATCATCTCGTCATCAACTCGTCATCATCTCGTCATCCCCTCGTTATCATCTCGTCATCATCTCGTCATCATCTCGTCATCATCTCATCATCATCTCGTCATCATCTCGTCATCATCTCGTCATAATCTCGTCATCATCTCGTCATCATCTCGTCATCTCGTCATCTCGTCATCTGATCATCTGATCATCCGGTCATCTGGTCATCTGGTCACCTCGTCATCATCTCGTCATCATCTCGTCATCATCTCGTCATCATCTCGTCATCGACTCGTCATCATCTCGTCATCATCTGGTCATCATCTGGTCATCATCTGGTCATCATCTGGTCATCATCTGGTCATCATCTCGTCATCATCTCGTCATCATCTCGTCATCATCTCGTCATCATCTCGTCATCATCTCGTCGTCATCTGGTCACCTGGTCATCTCGTCATCATCTCGTCATTATCTGGTTATCATCTGTTCATCATCTGGTCATCATCTGGTCATCATCGGGTCATCATCTCGTCATCATCTCGTCGTCATCTCGTCAACATCTCGTCATCATCTCGTCATCATCTCGTCATCATCTCGTCATCATCTCGTCATCATCTCGTCATCATCTCGTCATCATCTCGTCATCATCTCGTCGTCATCTGGTCATCTTGTCATCATCTCGTCATCATCTGGTTATCATCTGTTCATCATCTGGTCATCATCTGGTCATCATCTAGTCATCATCTGGTCATCATCTGGTCATCATCTCGTCATCATCTCGTCATCATCTCGTCATCATCTCGTCATCATCTCGTCATCATCTCGTCATCATCTCGTCGTCATCTGGTTATCTGGTCATCTCGTCATCATCTCGTCTCCATCTGGTTATCATCTCGTCATCTGGTCATCTGGTCATCTCGTCATCATCTCGTCATCATCTCGTCATCGACTTGTCATCATCTCGTCATCATCTCGTCATCATCCCGTCATCATCTCGTCATCATCTCGTCATCATCTCGGCATCATCTCGCCATCATCTCGTCATCATCTCGTCATCATCTCGTCATCATCTCGTCATCATCTCGTCATCATCTTGTCATCATCTCGTCATCACGTCGTCATCATCTCGTCATCATCTCGTCATCATCTCGTCATCATCTCGTCATCATCTCGTCATCATCTCGTCATCCCCTCGTTATCATCTCGTCATCATCTCGTCATCATCTCGTCATCATCTCATCATCATCTCGTCATCATCTCGTCATCATCTCGTCATAATCTCGTCATCATCTCGTCATCATCTCGTCATCTCGTCATCTCGTCACCTCGTCATCTGATCATCTGATCATCCGGTCATCTGGTCATCTGGTCACCTCGTCATCATCTCGTCATCATCTCGTCATCATCTCGTCATCGACTCGTCATCATCTCGTCATCACCTCGTCATCATCTGGTCATCATCTGGTCATCATCTGGTCATCATCTGGTCATCATCTGGTCATCATCTCGTCATCATCTCGTCATCATCTCGTCATCATCTCGTCATCATCTCGTCATCATCTCGTCATCATCTCGTCGTCATCTGGTTATCTGGTCATCTCGTCATCATCTCGTCACCATCTGGTTATCATCTCGTCACCTGGTCATCTGGTCATCTCGTCATCATCTCGTCATCATCTCGTCCTCATCTCGGCATCATCTCGCCATCATCTCGTCATCATCTCGTCATCATCTCGTCATCATCTCGTCATCATCTCGTCATCATCTCGTCATCATCTTGTCATCATCTCGACATCACGTCGTCATCATCTCGTCATCATTTCGTCGTCATCTGGTCATCTGGTCATCTCGTCATCATCCCGTCGTCATCTCGTCATCATCTCGTCATCATCTGGTCATCATCTGGTCATCATCTGGTCATCATCTGGTCATCATCTGGTCATCATCTCGTCATCATCTCGTCATCATCTCGTCATCATCTCGTCATCATCGCGTCGTCATCTGGTCATCTGGTCATCTCGTCATCATCTCGTCATTATCTGGTTATCATCTGTTCATCATCTGGTCATCATCTGGTCATCATCTGGTCATCATCTCGTCATCATCTCGTCGTCATCTCGTCATCATCTCGTCATCATCTCGTCATCATCTCGTCATCATCTCGTCATGATCTCGTCATCATCTCGTCATCATCTCGTCATCATCTCGTCATCATCTCGTCATCATCTCGTCATCATCTCGTCGTCATCTGGTCATCTCGTCATCATCTCGTCATCATCTGGTCATCATCTGTTCATCATCTGGTCATCATCTGTTCATCATCTAGTCATCATCTCGTCATCATCTCGTCATCATCTCGTCATCATCTCGTCATCATCTCGTCATCATCTCGTCATCTGGTCATCTCGTCATCATCTCGTCATCATCTTGTCATCATCTCGTCATCATCTCGTCATCATCTCGTCATCATCTCGTCATCATCTCGTCATCATCTCGTCATCATCTCGTCATCATCTCGTCATCATCTCGTCATCATCTCGTCATCATCTCGTCATCATCTCGTCATCATCTCGTCATCATCTCGTCATCATCTCGTCATCATCTCGTCATCATCTCGTCATCATCTCGTCATCATCTCGTCATCTTCTCGTCATCCTCTCATTATCATCTCGTCATCATCTCGTCATCATCTCGTCATCATCTCGTCATCATCTCATCATCATCTCGTCATCATCTTGTCATCATCTCGTCATCTCGTCATCTCGTCACCTCGTCATCCGGTCATCTGGTCATCTGGTCATCTCGTCATCATCTTGTCATCAACTCGTCGTCATCTCATCATCATCTCGTCATCATCTAGTCATCATCTCGTCATCATCTCGTCATCATCTTGTCATCATCTCGTCATCATCTCGTCATCATCTCGTCATCATCTCGTCATCATCTCGTCATCATCTCGTCATCATCTTGTCATCATCTCGTCATCATCTCGTCATCATCTCGTCATCATCTCGTCATCTGGTCATCTGTCCATCTGGTCATCTGGTCATCTGTTCATCTGGTCATCTGGTCATCTGGTCATCTGGTCATCTGGTCATCTGGTCATCATCTCGTCATCATCTTGTCATCATCTCGTCATCATCTCGTCATCATCTCGTCATAATCTCGTCATCATCTCGTCATCATCTCGTCATCTCGTCATCTCGTCACCTCGTCATCTGATCATCTGATCATCCGGTCATCTGGTCATCTGGTCATCTCGTCATCATCTCGTCATCATCTCGTCATCATCTCGTCATCGACTCTCCATCATCTCGTCATCACCTCGTCATCATCTGGTCATCATCTGGTCATCATCTGGTCATCATCTGGTCATCATCTGTTCATCATCTCGTCATCATCTCGTCATCATCTCGTCATCATCTCGTCATCATCTCGTCATCATCTCGTCATCATCTCGTCATCATCTCGTCATCATCTCGTCATCATCTCGTCATCTGGTCATCTCGTCATCATCTCGTCATCATCTTGTCATCATCTCGTCATCATCTCGTCATCATCTCGTCATCATCTCGTCATCATCTCGTCATCATCTCGTCATCATCTCGTCATCATCTCGTCATCATCTCGTCATCATCTCGTCATCATCTCGTCATCATCTCGTCATCATCTCGTCATCATCTCGTCATCATCTCGTCATCATCTCGTCATCATCTCGTCATCATCTCGTCATCTTCTCGTCATCCTCTCATTATCATCTCGTCATCATCTCGTCATCATCTCGTCATCATCTCGTCATCATCTCATCATCATCTCGTCATCATCTTGTCATCATCTCGTCATCTCGTCATCTCGTCACCTCGTCATCCGGTCATCTGGTCATCTGGTCATCTCGTCATCATCTTGTCATCAACTCGTCGTCATCTCATCATCATCTCGTCATCATCTAGTCATCATCTCGTCATCATCTCGTCATCATCTTGTCATCATCTCGTCATCATCTCGTCATCATCTCGTCATCATCTCGTCATCATCTCGTCATCATCTCGTCATCATCTTGTCATCATCTCGTCATCATCTCGTCATCATCTCGTCATCATCTCGTCATCTGGTCATCTGTCCATCTGGTCATCTGGTCATCTGTTCATCTGGTCATCTGGTCATCTGGTCATCTGGTCATCTGGTCATCTGGTCATCATCTCGTCATCATCTTGTCATCATCTCGTCATCATCTCGTCATCATCTCGTCATAATCTCGTCATCATCTCGTCATCATCTCGTCATCTCGTCATCTCGTCACCTCGTCATCTGATCATCTGATCATCCGGTCATCTGGTCATCTGGTCATCTCGTCATCATCTCGTCATCATCTCGTCATCATCTCGTCATCGACTCTCCATCATCTCGTCATCACCTCGTCATCATCTGGTCATCATCTGGTCATCATCTGGTCATCATCTGGTCATCATCTGGTCATCATCTCGTCATCATCTCGTCATCATCTCGTCATCATCTCGTCATCATCTCGTCATCATCTCGTCATCATCTCGTCGTCATCTGGTTATCTGGTCATCTCGTCATCATCTCGTCACCATCTGGTTATCATCTCGTCATCTGGTCATCTGGTCATCTCGTCATCATCTCGTCATCATCTCGTCATCATCTCGTCATCGACTTGTCATCATCTCGTCATCATCTCGTCATCATCCCGTCATCATCTCGTCATCATCTCGTCATCATCTCGGCATCATCTCGCCATCATCTCGTCATCATCTCGTCATCATCTCGTCATCATCTCGTCATCATCTCGTCATCATCTTGTCATCATCTCGTCATCACGTCGTCATCATCTCGTCATCATCTCGTCATCATCTCGTCATCATCTCGTCATCATCTCGTCATCATCTCGTCATCCCCTCGTTATCATCTCGTCATCATGTCGTCATCATCTCGTCATCATCTCATCATCATCTCGTCATCATCTCGTCATCATCTCGTCATAATCTCGTCATCATCTCGTCATCATCTCGTCATAATCTCGTCATCATCTCGTCATCATCTCGTCATCTCGTCATCTCGTCACCTCGTCATCTGATCATCTGATCATCCGGTCATCTGGTCATCTGGTCACCTCGTCATCATCTCGTCATCATCTCGTCAGCATCTCGTCATCACCTTGTCATCATCTCGTCATCACGTCGTCATCATCTCGTCATCATCTCGTCATCATCTCGTCATCATCTCGTCATCATCTCGTCATCATCTCGTCATCATCTCGTCATCATCTCGTCATCATCTCGTCATCATCTCGTCATCTCGTCATCATCTCGTCATCATCTCGTCATCATCTCGTCATCATTTCGTCATTATCTCGTCATCATCTGGTCATCATCCGGTCATCATCTGGTCATCATCTCGTCACCATCTCGTCGTCATCTGGTCATCTGGTCATCTCGTCATCATCTCGTCGTCATCTCGTCATCATCTCGTCATCATCTGTCCATCATCTGGTCATCATCTGGTCATCATCTGGTCATCATCTCGTTATCATCTCGTCATCATCTCGTCATCATCTCGTCATCATCTCGTCGTCATCTGGTCATCTGGTCATCTTGTCATCATCTCGTCATCATCTCGTCATCATCTCGTCATCATCTCGTCATCATCTCGTCATCATCTCGTCATCATCTCGTCATCATCTCGTCATCATCTCGTCATCATCTCGTCATCATCTCGTCATCATCTCGTCATCATCTCGTCATCATCTCGTCATCCCCTCGTTATCATCTCGTCATCATCTCGTCATCATCTCGTCATCATCTCATCATCATCTCGTCATCATCTCGTCATCATCTCGTCATAATCTCGTCATCATCTCGTCATCATCTCGTCATCTCGTCATCTCGTCACCTCGTCATCTGATCATCTGATCATCCGGTCATCTGGTCATCTGGTCATCTCGTCATCATCTCGTCATCATCTCGTCATCATCTCGTCATCGACTCGTCATCATCTCGTCATCACCTCGTCATCATCTGGTCATCATCTGGTCATCATCTGGTCATCATCTGGTCATCATCTGGTCATCATCTCGTCATCATCTCGTCATCATCTCGTCATCATCTCGTCATCATCTCGTCATCATCTCGTCATCATCTCGTCATCATCTCGTCGTCATCTGGTTATCTGGTCATCTCGTCATCATCTCGTCACCATCTGGTTATCATCTCGTCATCTGGTCATCTGGTCATCTCGTCATCATCTCGTCATCATCTCGTCATCATCTCGTCATCGACTTGTCATCATCTCGTCATCATCTTGTCATCATCCCGTCATCATCTCGTCATCATCTCGTCATCATCTCGTCATTATCTCGTCATCATCTTGTCATCATCCCGTCATCATCTCGTCATCATCTCGTCATCATCTCGTCATTATCTCGTCATCATCTCGTCATCATCTCGTCATCATCTCGTCATCATCGCGTCATCATCTCGTCATCATCTCGTCATCATCTCGTCATCGACTCGTCATCATCTCGTTATCATCTCGTCATCATCTCGTCATCATCTCGTCATCATCTCGTCATCATCTCGTCATCATCTCGTCATCATCTTGTCATCATCTCGTCATCATCTCGTCATCATCATGTCATCATCTTGTCATCATCTCGTCATCATCTCGTCATAATCTCGTCATCATCTCGTCATCATCTCGTCATCTCGTCATCTCGTCACCTCGTCATCTGATCATCTGATTATCCGGTCATCTGGTCATCTGGTCATCTCGTCATCATCTCGTCATCATCTCGTCATCATCTCGTCATCGACTCGTCATCATCTCGTCATCACCTCGTCATCATCTGGTCATCATCTGGTCATCATCTGGTCATCATCTGGTCATCATCTCGTCATCATCTCGTCATCATCTCGTCATCATCTCGTCATCATCTCGTCATCATCTCGTCATCATCTCGTCATCATCTCGTCGTCATCTGGTTATCTGGTCATCTCGTCATCATCTCGTCACCATCTGGTTATCATCTCGTCATCTGGTCATCTGGTCATCTCGTCATCATCTCGTCATCATCTCGTCATCATCTCGTCATCGACTTGTCATCATCTCGTCATCATCTTGTCATCATCCCGTCATCATCTCGTCATCATCTCGTCATCATCTCGTCATTATCTCGTCATCATCTCGTCATCATCTCGTCATCATCTCGTCATCATCGCGTCATCATCTCGTCATCATCCCGTCATCATCTCGTCATCGACTCGTCATCATCTCGTTATCATCTCGTCGACATCTCGTCATCATCTCGTCATCATCTCGTCATCATCTCGTCATCATCTCGTCATCATCTTGTCATCATCTCGTCATCATCTCGTCATCATCATGTCATCATCTTGTCATCATCTCGTCATCATCTCGTCATCATCTCGTCATCTGGTCATCTGTCCATCTGGTCATCTGGTCATCTGGTCATCTGGTCATCTGGTCATCTGGTCATCTGTCCATCTGGTCATCTGGTCATCTGGTCATCTGGTCATCTGGTCATCTGTTCATCTGGTCATCTGGTCATCTGGTCATCTGGTCATCTGGTCATCTGGTCATCTGGTCATCATCTTGTCATCATCTCGGCATCATCTCGCCATCATCTCGTCATCATCGCGTCATCATCTCGTCATCATCTCGTCATCGACTCGTCATCATCTCGTTATCATCTCGTCATCATCTCGTCATCATCTCGTCATCATCTCGTCATCATCTCGTCATCATCTCGTCATCATCTTGTCATCATCTCGTCATCATCTCGTCATCATCATGTCATCATCTTGTCATCATCTCGTCATCATCTCGTCATAATCTCGTCATCATCTCGTCATCATCTCGTCATCTCGTCATCTCGTCACCTCGTCATCTGATCATCTGATCATCCGGTCATCTGGTCAGCTGGTCATCTCGTCATCATCTCGTCATCATCTCGTCATCATCTCGTCATCATCTCGTCATCACCTCGTCATCATCTGGTCATCATCTGGTCATCATCTGGTCATCATCTGGTCATCATCTGGTCATCATCTCGTCATCATCTCGTCATCATCTCGTCATCATCTCGTCATCATCTCGTCATCATCTCGTCATCATCTCGTCATCATCTCGTCGTCATCTGGTTATCTGGTCATCTCGTCATCATCTCGTCACCATCTGGTTATCATCTCGTCATCTGGTCATCTGGTCATCTCGTCATCATCTCGTCATCATCTCGTCATCATCTCGTCATCGACTTGTCATCATCTCGTCATCATCTTGTCATCATCCCGTCATCATCTCGTCATCATCTCGTCATCATCTCGTCATCATCTCGTCATCATCTCGTCGTCATCTGGTTATCTGGTCATCTCGTCATCATCTCGTCACCATCTGGTTATCATCTCGTCACCTGGTCATCTGGTCATCTCGTCATCATCTCGTCATCATCTCGTCATCATCTCGTCATCGACTCGTCATCATCTCGTCATCATCTCGTCATCATCCCGTCATCATCTCGTCATCATCTCGTCCTCATCTCGGCATCATCTCGCCATCATCTCGTCATCATCTCGTCATCATCTCGTCATCATCTCGTCATCATCTCGTCATCATCTCGTCATCATCTTGTCATCATCTCGTCATCACGTCGTCATCATCTCGTCATCATTTCGTCGTCATCTGGTCATCTGGTCATCTCGTCATCATCCCGTCGTCATCTCGTCATCATCTCGTCATCATCTGGTCATCATCTGGACATCATCTGGTCATCATCTGGTCATCATCTGGTCATCATCTCGTCATCATCTCGTCATCATCTCGTCATCATCTCGTCATCATCTCGTCGTTATCTGGTCGTTATCTGGTCACCTGGTCATCTCGTCATCATCTCGTCATTATCTGGTTATCATCTGTTCATCATCTCGTCATCATCTCGTCATCATCTCGTCATCATCTCGTCATCATCTCGTCATCATCTCGTCATCATCTCGTCATCATCTCGTCATCATCTCGTCATCATCTCGTCATCATCTCGTCATCATCTTGTCATCATCTCGTCATCACGTCGTCATCATCTCGTCATCATCTCGTCATCATCTCGTCATCATCTCGTCATCATCTCGTCATCTCGTCATCTCGTCACCTCGTCATCTGATCATCTGATCATCCGGTCATCTGGTCATCTGGTCACCTCGTCATCATCTCGTCATCATCTCGTCATCATCTCGTCATCATCTCGTCATCGACTCGTCATCATCTCGTCATCATCTCGTCATTATCTCGTCATCATCTGGTCATCATCCGGTCATCATCTGGTCATCATCTCGTCAGCATCTCGTCGTCATCTGGTCATCTGGTCATCTCGTCATCATCTCGTCGTCATCTCGTCATCATCTCGTCATCATCTGTCCATCATCTGGTCATCATCTGGTCATCATCTGGTCATCATCTCGTTATCATCTCGTCATCATCTCGTCATCATCTCGTCATCATCTCGTCATCATCTCGTCGTCATCTGGTCATCTGGTCATCTTTTCATCATCTCGTCATCATCTCGTCATCATCTCGTCATCATCTCGTCATCATCTCGTCATCATCTCGTCATCATCTCGTCATCATCTCGTCATCATCCCGTCATCATCTCGTCATCATCTCGTCATCATCTCGGCATCATCTCGCCA
Organism: Dyspetes luteomarginatus; assembly: GCA_963669185.1. Lineage (NCBI taxonomy): Eukaryota > Metazoa > Arthropoda > Insecta > Hymenoptera > Ichneumonidae > Dyspetes > Dyspetes luteomarginatus. The sequence goes on from OY769904.1 coordinate 13,169,346, forward strand.
TCATCTCGTCATCATCTCGTCATCATCTCGTCATCATCTCGTCATCATCTCGTCATCATCTTGTCATCATCTCGTCATCACGTCGTCATCATCTCGTCATCATCTCGTCATCATCTCGTCATCATCTCGTCATCATCTCGTCATCATCTCGTCATCCCCTCGTTATCATCTCGTCATCATCTCGTCATCATCTCGTCATCATCTCATCATCATCTCGTCATCATCTCGTCATCATCTCGTCATAATCTCGTCATCATCTCGTCATCATCTCGTCATCTCGTCATCTCGTCACCTCGTCATCTGATCATCTGATCATCCGGTCATCTGGTCATCTGGTCACCTCGTCATCATCTCGTCATCATCTCGTCATCATCTCGTCATCATCTCGTCATCGACTCGTCATCATCTCGTCATCACCTCGTCATCATCTGGTCATCATCTGGTCATCATCTGGTCATCATCTGGTCATCATCTGGTCATCATCTCGTCATCATCTCGTCATCATCTCGTCATCATCTCGTCATCATCTCGTCATCATCTCGTCATCATCTCGTCGTCATCTGGTTATCTGGTCATCTCGTCATCATCTCGTCACCATCTGGTTATCATCTCGTCACCTGGTCATCTGGTCATCTCGTCATCATCTCGTCATCATCTCGTCCTCATCTCGGCATCATCTCGCCATCATCTCGTCATCATCTCGTCATCATCTCGTCATCATCTCGTCATCATCTCGTCATCATCTCGTCATCATCTTGTCATCATCTCGACATCACGTCGTCATCATCTCGTCATCATTTCGTCGTCATCTGGTCATCTGGTCATCTCGTCATCATCCCGTCGTCATCTCGTCATCATCTCGTCATCATCTGGTCATCATCTGGTCATCATCTGGTCATCATCTGGTCATCATCTGGTCATCATCTCGTCATCATCTCGTCATCATCTCGTCATCATCTCGTCATCATCGCGTCGTCATCTGGTCATCTGGTCATCTCGTCATCATCTCGTCATTATCTGGTTATCATCTGTTCATCATCTGGTCATCATCTGGTCATCATCTGGTCATCATCTCGTCATCATCTCGTCGTCATCTCGTCATCATCTCGTCATCATCTCGTCATCATCTCGTCATCATCTCGTCATGATCTCGTCATCATCTCGTCATCATCTCGTCATCATCTCGTCATCATCTCGTCATCATCTCGTCATCATCTCGTCGTCATCTGGTCATCTCGTCATCATCTCGTCATCATCTGGTCATCATCTGTTCATCATCTGGTCATCATCTGTTCATCATCTAGTCATCATCTCGTCATCATCTCGTCATCATCTCGTCATCATCTCGTCATCATCTCGTCATCATCTCGTCATCTGGTCATCTCGTCATCATCTCGTCATCATCTTGTCATCATCTCGTCATCATCTCGTCATCATCTCGTCATCATCTCGTCATCATCTCGTCATCATCTCGTCATCATCTCGTCATCATCTCGTCATCATCTCGTCATCATCTCGTCATCATCTCGTCATCATCTCGTCATCATCTCGTCATCATCTCGTCATCATCTCGTCATCATCTCGTCATCATCTCGTCATCATCTCGTCATCATCTCGTCATCTTCTCGTCATCCTCTCATTATCATCTCGTCATCATCTCGTCATCATCTCGTCATCATCTCGTCATCATCTCATCATCATCTCGTCATCATCTTGTCATCATCTCGTCATCTCGTCATCTCGTCACCTCGTCATCCGGTCATCTGGTCATCTGGTCATCTCGTCATCATCTTGTCATCAACTCGTCGTCATCTCATCATCATCTCGTCATCATCTAGTCATCATCTCGTCATCATCTCGTCATCATCTTGTCATCATCTCGTCATCATCTCGTCATCATCTCGTCATCATCTCGTCATCATCTCGTCATCATCTCGTCATCATCTTGTCATCATCTCGTCATCATCTCGTCATCATCTCGTCATCATCTCGTCATCTGGTCATCTGTCCATCTGGTCATCTGGTCATCTGTTCATCTGGTCATCTGGTCATCTGGTCATCTGGTCATCTGGTCATCTGGTCATCATCTCGTCATCATCTTGTCATCATCTCGTCATCATCTCGTCATCATCTCGTCATAATCTCGTCATCATCTCGTCATCATCTCGTCATCTCGTCATCTCGTCACCTCGTCATCTGATCATCTGATCATCCGGTCATCTGGTCATCTGGTCATCTCGTCATCATCTCGTCATCATCTCGTCATCATCTCGTCATCGACTCTCCATCATCTCGTCATCACCTCGTCATCATCTGGTCATCATCTGGTCATCATCTGGTCATCATCTGGTCATCATCTGTTCATCATCTCGTCATCATCTCGTCATCATCTCGTCATCATCTCGTCATCATCTCGTCATCATCTCGTCATCATCTCGTCATCATCTCGTCATCATCTCGTCATCATCTCGTCATCTGGTCATCTCGTCATCATCTCGTCATCATCTTGTCATCATCTCGTCATCATCTCGTCATCATCTCGTCATCATCTCGTCATCATCTCGTCATCATCTCGTCATCATCTCGTCATCATCTCGTCATCATCTCGTCATCATCTCGTCATCATCTCGTCATCATCTCGTCATCATCTCGTCATCATCTCGTCATCATCTCGTCATCATCTCGTCATCATCTCGTCATCATCTCGTCATCTTCTCGTCATCCTCTCATTATCATCTCGTCATCATCTCGTCATCATCTCGTCATCATCTCGTCATCATCTCATCATCATCTCGTCATCATCTTGTCATCATCTCGTCATCTCGTCATCTCGTCACCTCGTCATCCGGTCATCTGGTCATCTGGTCATCTCGTCATCATCTTGTCATCAACTCGTCGTCATCTCATCATCATCTCGTCATCATCTAGTCATCATCTCGTCATCATCTCGTCATCATCTTGTCATCATCTCGTCATCATCTCGTCATCATCTCGTCATCATCTCGTCATCATCTCGTCATCATCTCGTCATCATCTTGTCATCATCTCGTCATCATCTCGTCATCATCTCGTCATCATCTCGTCATCTGGTCATCTGTCCATCTGGTCATCTGGTCATCTGTTCATCTGGTCATCTGGTCATCTGGTCATCTGGTCATCTGGTCATCTGGTCATCATCTCGTCATCATCTTGTCATCATCTCGTCATCATCTCGTCATCATCTCGTCATAATCTCGTCATCATCTCGTCATCATCTCGTCATCTCGTCATCTCGTCACCTCGTCATCTGATCATCTGATCATCCGGTCATCTGGTCATCTGGTCATCTCGTCATCATCTCGTCATCATCTCGTCATCATCTCGTCATCGACTCTCCATCATCTCGTCATCACCTCGTCATCATCTGGTCATCATCTGGTCATCATCTGGTCATCATCTGGTCATCATCTGGTCATCATCTCGTCATCATCTCGTCATCATCTCGTCATCATCTCGTCATCATCTCGTCATCATCTCGTCATCATCTCGTCGTCATCTGGTTATCTGGTCATCTCGTCATCATCTCGTCACCATCTGGTTATCATCTCGTCATCTGGTCATCTGGTCATCTCGTCATCATCTCGTCATCATCTCGTCATCATCTCGTCATCGACTTGTCATCATCTCGTCATCATCTCGTCATCATCCCGTCATCATCTCGTCATCATCTCGTCATCATCTCGGCATCATCTCGCCATCATCTCGTCATCATCTCGTCATCATCTCGTCATCATCTCGTCATCATCTCGTCATCATCTTGTCATCATCTCGTCATCACGTCGTCATCATCTCGTCATCATCTCGTCATCATCTCGTCATCATCTCGTCATCATCTCGTCATCATCTCGTCATCCCCTCGTTATCATCTCGTCATCATGTCGTCATCATCTCGTCATCATCTCATCATCATCTCGTCATCATCTCGTCATCATCTCGTCATAATCTCGTCATCATCTCGTCATCATCTCGTCATAATCTCGTCATCATCTCGTCATCATCTCGTCATCTCGTCATCTCGTCACCTCGTCATCTGATCATCTGATCATCCGGTCATCTGGTCATCTGGTCACCTCGTCATCATCTCGTCATCATCTCGTCAGCATCTCGTCATCACCTTGTCATCATCTCGTCATCACGTCGTCATCATCTCGTCATCATCTCGTCATCATCTCGTCATCATCTCGTCATCATCTCGTCATCATCTCGTCATCATCTCGTCATCATCTCGTCATCATCTCGTCATCATCTCGTCATCATCTCGTCATCTCGTCATCATCTCGTCATCATCTCGTCATCATCTCGTCATCATTTCGTCATTATCTCGTCATCATCTGGTCATCATCCGGTCATCATCTGGTCATCATCTCGTCACCATCTCGTCGTCATCTGGTCATCTGGTCATCTCGTCATCATCTCGTCGTCATCTCGTCATCATCTCGTCATCATCTGTCCATCATCTGGTCATCATCTGGTCATCATCTGGTCATCATCTCGTTATCATCTCGTCATCATCTCGTCATCATCTCGTCATCATCTCGTCGTCATCTGGTCATCTGGTCATCTTGTCATCATCTCGTCATCATCTCGTCATCATCTCGTCATCATCTCGTCATCATCTCGTCATCATCTCGTCATCATCTCGTCATCATCTCGTCATCATCTCGTCATCATCTCGTCATCATCTCGTCATCATCTCGTCATCATCTCGTCATCATCTCGTCATCCCCTCGTTATCATCTCGTCATCATCTCGTCATCATCTCGTCATCATCTCATCATCATCTCGTCATCATCTCGTCATCATCTCGTCATAATCTCGTCATCATCTCGTCATCATCTCGTCATCTCGTCATCTCGTCACCTCGTCATCTGATCATCTGATCATCCGGTCATCTGGTCATCTGGTCATCTCGTCATCATCTCGTCATCATCTCGTCATCATCTCGTCATCGACTCGTCATCATCTCGTCATCACCTCGTCATCATCTGGTCATCATCTGGTCATCATCTGGTCATCATCTGGTCATCATCTGGTCATCATCTCGTCATCATCTCGTCATCATCTCGTCATCATCTCGTCATCATCTCGTCATCATCTCGTCATCATCTCGTCATCATCTCGTCGTCATCTGGTTATCTGGTCATCTCGTCATCATCTCGTCACCATCTGGTTATCATCTCGTCATCTGGTCATCTGGTCATCTCGTCATCATCTCGTCATCATCTCGTCATCATCTCGTCATCGACTTGTCATCATCTCGTCATCATCTTGTCATCATCCCGTCATCATCTCGTCATCATCTCGTCATCATCTCGTCATTATCTCGTCATCATCTTGTCATCATCCCGTCATCATCTCGTCATCATCTCGTCATCATCTCGTCATTATCTCGTCATCATCTCGTCATCATCTCGTCATCATCTCGTCATCATCGCGTCATCATCTCGTCATCATCTCGTCATCATCTCGTCATCGACTCGTCATCATCTCGTTATCATCTCGTCATCATCTCGTCATCATCTCGTCATCATCTCGTCATCATCTCGTCATCATCTCGTCATCATCTTGTCATCATCTCGTCATCATCTCGTCATCATCATGTCATCATCTTGTCATCATCTCGTCATCATCTCGTCATAATCTCGTCATCATCTCGTCATCATCTCGTCATCTCGTCATCTCGTCACCTCGTCATCTGATCATCTGATCATCCGGTCATCTGGTCATCTGGTCATCTCGTCATCATCTCGTCATCATCTCGTCATCATCTCGTCATCGACTCGTCATCATCTCGTCATCACCTCGTCATCATCTGGTCATCATCTGGTCATCATCTGGTCATCATCTGGTCATCATCTCGTCATCATCTCGTCATCATCTCGTCATCATCTCGTCATCATCTCGTCATCATCTCGTCATCATCTCGTCATCATCTCGTCGTCATCTGGTTATCTGGTCATCTCGTCATCATCTCGTCACCATCTGGTTATCATCTCGTCATCTGGTCATCTGGTCATCTCGTCATCATCTCGTCATCATCTCGTCATCATCTCGTCATCGACTTGTCATCATCTCGTCATCATCTTGTCATCATCCCGTCATCATCTCGTCATCATCTCGTCATCATCTCGTCATTATCTCGTCATCATCTCGTCATCATCTCGTCATCATCTCGTCATCATCGCGTCATCATCTCGTCATCATCCCGTCATCATCTCGTCATCGACTCGTCATCATCTCGTTATCATCTCGTCGACATCTCGTCATCATCTCGTCATCATCTCGTCATCATCTCGTCATCATCTCGTCATCATCTTGTCATCATCTCGTCATCATCTCGTCATCATCATGTCATCATCTTGTCATCATCTCGTCATCATCTCGTCATCATCTCGTCATCTGGTCATCTGTCCATCTGGTCATCTGGTCATCTGGTCATCTGGTCATCTGGTCATCTGGTCATCTGTCCATCTGGTCATCTGGTCATCTGGTCATCTGGTCATCTGGTCATCTGTTCATCTGGTCATCTGGTCATCTGGTCATCTGGTCATCTGGTCATCTGGTCATCTGGTCATCATCTTGTCATCATCTCGGCATCATCTCGCCATCATCTCGTCATCATCGCGTCATCATCTCGTCATCATCTCGTCATCGACTCGTCATCATCTCGTTATCATCTCGTCATCATCTCGTCATCATCTCGTCATCATCTCGTCATCATCTCGTCATCATCTCGTCATCATCTTGTCATCATCTCGTCATCATCTCGTCATCATCATGTCATCATCTTGTCATCATCTCGTCATCATCTCGTCATAATCTCGTCATCATCTCGTCATCATCTCGTCATCTCGTCATCTCGTCACCTCGTCATCTGATCATCTGATCATCCGGTCATCTGGTCAGCTGGTCATCTCGTCATCATCTCGTCATCATCTCGTCATCATCTCGTCATCATCTCGTCATCACCTCGTCATCATCTGGTCATCATCTGGTCATCATCTGGTCATCATCTGGTCATCATCTGGTCATCATCTCGTCATCATCTCGTCATCATCTCGTCATCATCTCGTCATCATCTCGTCATCATCTCGTCATCATCTCGTCATCATCTCGTCGTCATCTGGTTATCTGGTCATCTCGTCATCATCTCGTCACCATCTGGTTATCATCTCGTCATCTGGTCATCTGGTCATCTCGTCATCATCTCGTCATCATCTCGTCATCATCTCGTCATCGACTTGTCATCATCTCGTCATCATCTTGTCATCATCCCGTCATCATCTCGTCATCATCTCGTCATCATCTCGTCATCATCTCGTCATCATCTCGTCGTCATCTGGTTATCTGGTCATCTCGTCATCATCTCGTCACCATCTGGTTATCATCTCGTCACCTGGTCATCTGGTCATCTCGTCATCATCTCGTCATCATCTCGTCATCATCTCGTCATCGACTCGTCATCATCTCGTCATCATCTCGTCATCATCCCGTCATCATCTCGTCATCATCTCGTCCTCATCTCGGCATCATCTCGCCATCATCTCGTCATCATCTCGTCATCATCTCGTCATCATCTCGTCATCATCTCGTCATCATCTCGTCATCATCTTGTCATCATCTCGTCATCACGTCGTCATCATCTCGTCATCATTTCGTCGTCATCTGGTCATCTGGTCATCTCGTCATCATCCCGTCGTCATCTCGTCATCATCTCGTCATCATCTGGTCATCATCTGGACATCATCTGGTCATCATCTGGTCATCATCTGGTCATCATCTCGTCATCATCTCGTCATCATCTCGTCATCATCTCGTCATCATCTCGTCGTTATCTGGTCGTTATCTGGTCACCTGGTCATCTCGTCATCATCTCGTCATTATCTGGTTATCATCTGTTCATCATCTCGTCATCATCTCGTCATCATCTCGTCATCATCTCGTCATCATCTCGTCATCATCTCGTCATCATCTCGTCATCATCTCGTCATCATCTCGTCATCATCTCGTCATCATCTCGTCATCATCTTGTCATCATCTCGTCATCACGTCGTCATCATCTCGTCATCATCTCGTCATCATCTCGTCATCATCTCGTCATCATCTCGTCATCTCGTCATCTCGTCACCTCGTCATCTGATCATCTGATCATCCGGTCATCTGGTCATCTGGTCACCTCGTCATCATCTCGTCATCATCTCGTCATCATCTCGTCATCATCTCGTCATCGACTCGTCATCATCTCGTCATCATCTCGTCATTATCTCGTCATCATCTGGTCATCATCCGGTCATCATCTGGTCATCATCTCGTCAGCATCTCGTCGTCATCTGGTCATCTGGTCATCTCGTCATCATCTCGTCGTCATCTCGTCATCATCTCGTCATCATCTGTCCATCATCTGGTCATCATCTGGTCATCATCTGGTCATCATCTCGTTATCATCTCGTCATCATCTCGTCATCATCTCGTCATCATCTCGTCATCATCTCGTCGTCATCTGGTCATCTGGTCATCTTTTCATCATCTCGTCATCATCTCGTCATCATCTCGTCATCATCTCGTCATCATCTCGTCATCATCTCGTCATCATCTCGTCATCATCTCGTCATTATCTCGTCATCATCTCGTCATCATCTCGTCATCATCTCGTCATCATCTCGTCATCATCTCGTCGTCATCTGGTTATCTGGTCATCTCGTCATCATCTCGTCACCATCTGGTTATCATCTCGTCACCTGGTCATCTGGTCATCTCGTCATCATCTCGTCATCGACTCGTCATCATCTCGTCATCATCTCGTCATCATCCCGTCATCATCTCGTCATCATCTCGTCCTCATCTCGACATCATCTCGCCATCATCTCGTCATCATCTCGTCATCATCTCGTCATCATCTCGTCATCATCTCGTCATCATCTCGTCATCATCTCGTCATCATCTTGTCATCATCTCGTCATCACGTCGTCATCATCTCGTCATCATTTCGTCGTCATCTGGTCATCTGGTCATCTCGTCATCATCCCGTCGTCATCTCGTCATCATCTCGTCATCATCTGGTCATCATCTGGTCATCATCTGGTCATCATCTGGTCATCATCTGGTCATCATCTCGTCATCATCTCGTCATCATCTCGTCATCATCTCGTCATCATCTCGTCGTTATCTGGTCACCTGGTCATCTCGTCATCATCTCGTCATTATCTGGTTATCATCTGTTCATCATCTCGTCATCATCTCGTCATCATCTCGTCATCATCTCGTCATCATCTCGTCATCATCTCGTCATCCCCTCGTTATCATCTCGTCATCATCTCGTCATCATCTCGTCATCATCTCATCATCATCTCGTCATCATCTCGTCATCATCTCGTCATAATCTCGTCATCATCTCGTCATCATCTCGTCATCTCGTCATCTCGTCACCTCGTCATCTGATCATCTGATCATCCGGTCATCTGGTCATCTGGTCATCTCATCATCATCTCGTCATCATCTCGTCATCATCTCGTCATCGACTCGTCATCATCTCGTCATCACCTCGTCATCATCTGGTCATCATCTCGTCATCATCTCGTCATCATCTCGTCATCATCTCGTCATCATCCCGTCATCATCTCGTCATCATCTCGTCATCATCTCGGCATCATCTCGCCATCATCTCGTCATCATCTCGTCATCATCTCGTCATCATCTCGTCATCATCTCGTCATCATCTTGTCATCATCTCGTCATCACGTCGTCATCATCTCGTCATCATCTCGTCATCATCTCGTCATCATCTCGTCATCATCTCGTCATCATCTCGTCATCCCCTCGTTATCATCTCGTCATCATGTCGTCATCATCTCGTCATCATCTCATCATCATCTCGTCATCATCTCGTCATCATCTCGTCATAATCTCGTCATCATCTCGTCATCATCTCGTCATAATCTCGTCATCATCTCGTCATCATCTCGTCATCTCGTCATCTCGTCACCTCGTCATCTGATCATCTGATCATCCGGTCATCTGGTCATCTGGTCACCTCGTCATCATCTCGTCATCATCTCGTCAGCATCTCGTCATCACCTTGTCATCATCTCGTCATCACGTCGTCATCATCTCGTCATCATCTCGTCATCATCTCGTCATCATCTCGTCATCATCTCGTCATCATCTCGTCATCATCTCGTCATCATCTCGTCATCATCTCGTCATCATCTCGTCATCATCTCGTCATCATCTCGTCATCTCGTCATCATCTCGTCATCATCTCGTCATCATCTCGTCATCATCTCGTCATTATCTCGTCATCATCTGGTCATCATCCGGTCATCATCTGGTCATCATCTCGTCACCATCTCGTCGTCATCTGGTCATCTGGTCATCTCGTCATCATCTCGTCGTCATCTCGTCATCATCTCGTCATCATCTGTCCATCATCTGGTCATCATCTGGTCATCATCTGGTCATCATCTCGTTATCATCTCGTCATCATCTCGTCATCATCTCGTCATCATCTCGTCGTCATCTGGTCATCTGGTCATCTTGTCATCATCTCGTCATCATCTCGTCATCATCTCGTCATCATCTCGTCATCATCTCGTCATCATCTCGTCATCATCTCGTCATCATCTCGTCATCATCTCGTCATCATCCCGTCATCATCTCGTCATCATCTCGTCCTCATCTCGACATCATCTCGCCATCATCTCGTCATCATCTCGTCATCATCTCGTCATCATCTCGTCATCATCTCGTCATCATCTCGTCATCATCTCGTCATCATCTTGTCATCATCTCGTCATCACGTCGTCATCATCTCGTCATCATTTCGTCGTCATCTGGTCATCTGGTCATCTCGTCATCATCCCGTCGTCATCTCGTCATCATCTCGTCATCATCTGGTCATCATCTGGTCATCATCTGGTCATCATCTGGTCATCATCTGGTCATCATCTCGTCATCATCTCGTCATCATCTCGTCATCATCTCGTCATCATCTCGTCGTTATCTGGTCACCTGGTCATCTCGTCATCATCTCGTCATTATCTGGTTATCATCTGTTCATCATCTCGTCATCATCTCGTCATCATCTCGTCATCATCTCGTCATCATCTCGTCATCCCCTCGTTATCATCTCGTCATCATCTCGTCATCATCTCGTCATCATCTCATCATCATCTCGTCATCATCTCGTCATCATCTCGTCATAATCTCGTCATCATCTCGTCATCATCTCGTCATCTCGTCATCTCGTCACCTCGTCATCTGATCATCTGATCATCCGGTCATCTGGTCATCTGGTCATCTCATCATCATCTCGTCATCATCTCGTCATCATCTCGTCATCGACTCGTCATCATCTCGTCATCACCTCGTCATCATCTGGTCATCATCTCGTCATCATCTCGTCATCATCTCGTCATCATCTCGTCATCATCCCGTCATCATCTCGTCATCATCTCGTCATCATCTCGGCATCATCTCGCCATCATCTCGTCATCATCTCGTCATCATCTCGTCATCATCTCGTCATCATCTCGTCATCATCTTGTCATCATCTCGTCATCACGTCGTCATCATCTCGTCATCATCTCGTCATCATCTCGTCATCATCTCGTCATCATCTCGTCATCATCTCGTCATCCCCTCGTTATCATCTCGTCATCATGTCGTCATCATCTCGTCATCATCTCATCATCATCTCGTCATCATCTCGTCATCATCTCGTCATAATCTCGTCATCATCTCGTCATCATCTCGTCATAATCTCGTCATCATCTCGTCATCATCTCGTCATCTCGTCATCTCGTCACCTCGTCATCTGATCATCTGATCATCCGGTCATCTGGTCATCTGGTCACCTCGTCATCATCTCGTCATCATCTCGTCAGCATCTCGTCATCACCTTGTCATCATCTCGTCATCACGTCGTCATCATCTCGTCATCATCTCGTCATCATCTCGTCATCATCTCGTCATCATCTCGTCATCATCTCGTCATCATCTCGTCATCATCTCGTCATCATCTCGTCATCATCTCGTCATCATCTCGTCATCATCTCGTCATCTCGTCATCATCTCGTCATCATCTCGTCATCATCTCGTCATCATCTCGTCATTATCTCGTCATCATCTGGTCATCATCCGGTCATCATCTGGTCATCATCTCGTCACCATCTCGTCGTCATCTGGTCATCTGGTCATCTCGTCATCATCTCGTCGTCATCTCGTCATCATCTCGTCATCATCTGTCCATCATCTGGTCATCATCTGGTCATCATCTGGTCATCATCTCGTTATCATCTCGTCATCATCTCGTCATCATCTCGTCATCATCTCGTCGTCATCTGGTCATCTGGTCATCTTGTCATCATCTCGTCATCATCTCGTCATCATCTCGTCATCATCTCGTCATCATCTCGTCATCATCTCGTCATCATCTCGTCATCATCTCGTCATCATCTCGTCATCATCTCGTCATCATCTCGTCATCATCTCGTCATCATCTCGTCATCATCTCGTCATCCGATCGTTATCATCTCGTCATCATCTCGTCATCATCTCGTCATCATCTCATCATCATCTCGTCATCATCTCGTCATCATCTCGTCATAATCTCGTCATCATCTCGTCATCATCTCGTCATCTCGTCATCTCGTCATCATCTCGTCATCTCGTCATCTCGTCACCTCGTCATCTGATCATCTGATCATCCGGTCATCTGGTCATCTGGTCATCTCGTCATCATCTCGTCATCATCTCGTCATCATCTCGTCATCGACTCGTCATCATCTCGTCATCACCTCGTCATCATCTGGTCATCATCTGGTCATCATCTGGTCATCATCTGGTCATCATCTGGTCATCATCTCGTCATCATCTCGTCATCATCTCGTCATCATCTCGTCATCATCTCGTCATCATCTCGTCATCATCTCGTCGTCATCTGGTTATCTGGTCATCTCGTCATCATCTCGTCACCATCTGGTTATCATCTCGTCATCTGGTCATCTGGTCATCTCGTCATCATCTCGTCATCATCTCGTCATCATCTCGTCATCGACTTGTCATCATCTCGTCATCATCTTGTCATCATCCCGTCATCATCTCGTCATCATCTCGTCATCATCTCGTCATTATCTCGTCATCATCTTGTCATCATCCCGTCATCATCTCGTCATCATCTCGTCATCATCTCGTCATTATCTCGTCATCATCTCGTCATCATCTCGTCATCATCTCGTCATCATCGCGTCATCATCTCGTCATCATCTCGTCATCATCTCGTCATCGACTCGTCATCATCTCGTTATCATCTCGTCATCATCTCGTCATCATCTCGTCATCATCTCGTCATCATCTCGTCATCATCTCGTCATCATCTTGTCATCATCTCGTCATCATCTCGTCATCATCATGTCATCATCTTGTCATCATCTCGTCATCATCTCGTCATCATCTCGTCATCTGGTCATCTGTCCATCTGGTCATCTGGTCATCTGGTCATCTGGTCATCTGTCCATCTGGTCATCTGGTCATCTGGTCATCTGGTCATCTGGTCATCTGGTCATCTGTTCATCTGGTCATCTGGTCATCTGGTCATCTGGTCATCTGGTCATCTGGTCATCTGGTCATCATCTTGTCATCATCTCGGCATCATCTCGCCATCATCTCGTCATCATCGCGTCATCATCTCGTCATCATCTCGTCATCATCTCGTCATCGACTCGTCATCATCTCGTTATCATCTCGTCATCATCTCGTCATCATCTCGTCATCATCTCGTCATCATCTCGTCATCATCTCGTCATCATCTTGTCATCATCTCGTCATCATCTCGTCATCATCATGTCATCATCTTGTCATCATCTCGTCATCATCTCGTCATAATCTCGTCATCATCTCGTCATCATCTCGTCATCTCGTCATCTCGTCACCTCGTCATCTGATCATCTGATCATCTGGTCATCTGGTCAGCTGGTCATCTCGTCATCATCTCGTCATCATCTCGTCATCATCTCGTCATCACCTCGTCATCATCTGGTCATCATCTGGTCATCATCTGGTCATCATCTGGTCATCATCTGGTCATCATCTCGTCATCATCTCGTCATCATCTCGTCATCATCTCGTCATCATCTCGTCATCATCTCGTCATCATCTCGTCGTCATCTGGTTATCTGGTCATCTCGTCATCATCTCGTCACCATCTGGTTATCATCTCGTCATCTGGTCATCTGGTCATCTCGTCATCATCTCGTCATCATCTCGTCATCATCTCGTCATCGACTTGTCATCATCTCGTCATCATCTTGTCATCATCCCGTCATCATCTCGTCATCATCTCGTCATCATCTCGTCATCATCTCGTCATCATCTCGTCGTCATCTGGTTATCTGGTCATCTCGTCATCATCTCGTCACCATCTGGTTATCATCTCGTCACCTGGTCATCTGGTCATCTCGTCATCATCTCGTCATCATCTCGTCATCATCTCGTCATCGACTCGTCATCATCTCGTCATCATCTCGTCATCATCCCGTCATCATCTCGTCATCATCTCGTCCTCATCTCGGCATCATCTCGCCATCATCTCGTCATCATCTCGTCATCATCTCGTCATCATCTCGTCATCATCTCGTCATCATCTCGTCATCATCTTGTCATCATCTCGTCATCACGTCGTCATCATCTCGTCATCATTTCGTCGTCATCTGGTCATCTGGTCATCTCGTCATCATCCCGTCGTCATCTCGTCATCATCTCGTCATCATCTGGTCATCATCTGGACATCATCTGGTCATCATCTGGTCATCATCTGGTCATCATCTCGTCATCATCTCGTCATCATCTCGTCATCATCTCGTCATCATCTCGTCGTTATCTGGTCACCTGGTCATCTCGTCATCATCTCGTCATTATCTGGTTATCATCTGTTCATCATCTCGTCATCATCTCGTCATCATCTCGTCATCATCTCGTCATCATCTCGTCATCATCTCGTCATCATCTCGTCATCATCTCGTCATCATCTCGTCATCCCCTCGTTATCATCTCGTCATCATCTCGTCATCATCTCATCATCATCTCGTCATCATCTCGTCATCATCTCGTCATAATCTCGTCATCATCTCGTCATAATCTCGTCATCTCGTCATCTCGTCACCTCGTCATCTGATCATCTGATCATCCGGTCATCTGGTCATCTGGTCATCTCGTCATCATCTCGTCACCATCTGGTTATCATCTCGTCACCTGGTCATCTGGTCATCTCGTCATCATCTCGTCATCATCTCGTCATCATCTCGTCATCGACTCGTCATCATCTCGTCATCATCTCGTCATCATCCCGTCATCATCTCGTCATCATCTCGTCCTCATCTCGGCATCATCTCGCCATCATCTCGTCATCATCTCGTCATCATCTCGTCATCATCTCGTCATCATCTCGTCATCATCTCGTCATCATCTTGTCATCATCTCGTCATCACGTCGTCATCATCTCGTCATCATTTCGTCGTCATCTGGTCATCTGGTCATCTCGTCATCATCCCGTCGTCATCTCGTCATCATCTCGTCATCATCTGGTCATCATCTGGACATCATCTGGTCATCATCTGGTCATCATCTGGTCATCATCTCGTCATCATCTCGTCATCATCTCGTCATCATCTCGTCATCATCTCGTCGTTATCTGGTCACCTGGTCATCTCGTCATCATCTCGTCATTATCTGGTTATCATCTGTTCATCATCTCGTCATCATCTCGTCATCATCTCGTCATCATCTCGTCATCATCTCGTCATCATCTCGTCATCATCTCGTCATCATCTCGTCATCATCTCGTCATCCCCTCGTTATCATCTCGTCATCATCTCGTCATCATCTCATCATCATCTCGTCATCATCTCGTCATCATCTCGTCATAATCTCGTCATCATCTCGTCATAATCTCGTCATCTCGTCATCTCGTCACCTCGTCATCTGATCATCTGATCATCCGGTCATCTGGTCATCTGGTCATCTCGTCATCATCTCGTCATCATCTCGTCATCATCTCGTCATCGACTCGTCATCATCTCGTCATCACCTCGTCATCATCTGGTCATCATCTGGTCATCATCTGGTCATCATCTGGTCATCATCTGGTCATCATCTGGTCATCATCTCGTCATCATCTCGTCATCATCTCGTCATCATCTCGTCATCATCTCGTCATCATCTCGTCATCATCTCGTCATCATCTCGTCATCATCTCGTCGTCATCTGGTTATCTGGTCATCTCGTCATCATCTCGTCACCATCTAGTTATCATCTCGTCATCTGGTCATCTGGTCATCTCGTCATCATCTCGTCATCATCTCGTCATCATCTCGTCATCGACTTGTCATCATCTCGTCATCATCTCGTCATCATCTCGTCATCATCTCGTCATCATCTCGTCATCATCTCGTCGTCATCTGGTTATCTGGTCATCTCGTCATCATCTCGTCACCATCTGGTTATCATCTCGTCACCTGGTCTTCTGGTCATCTCGTCATCATCTCGTCATCATCTCGTCATCATCTCGTCATCGACTCGTCATCATCTCGTCATCATCTCGTCATCATCCCGTCATCATCTCGTCATCATCTCGTCCTCATCTCGGCATCATCTCGCCATCATCTCGTCATCATCTCGTCATCATCACGTCATCATCTCGTCATCATCTCGTCATCATCTCGTCATCATCTCGTCATCATCTTGTCATCATCTCGTCATCACGTCGTCATCATCTCGTCATCATTTCGTCGTCATCTGGTCATCTGGTCATCTCGTCATCATCCCGTCGTCATCTCGTCATCATCTCGTCATCATCTGGTCATCATCTGGTCATCATCTGGTCATCATCTGGTCATCATCTGGTCATCATCTCGTCATCATCTCGTCATCATCTCGTCATCATCTCGTCATCATCTCGTCGTCATCTGGTCACCTGGTCATCTCGTCATCATCTCGTCATTATCTGGTTATCATCTGTTCATCATCTGGTCATCATCTGGTCATCATCTGGTCATCATCTCGTCATCATCTCGTCGTCATCTCGTCAACATCTCGTCATCATCTCGTCATCATCTCGTCATCATCTCGTCATCATCTCGTCATCATCTCGTCATCATCTCGTCATCATCTCGTCATCATCTCGTCGTCATCTGGTCATCTTGTCATCATCTCGTCATCATCTGGTTATCATCTGTTCATCATCTGGTCATCATCTGGTCATCATCTAGTCATCATCTGGTCATCATCTGGTCATCATCTCGTCATCATCTCGTCATCATCTCGTCATCATCTCGTCATCATCTCGTCATCATCTCGTCATCATCTCGTCGTCATCTGGTTATCTGGTCATCTCGTCATCATCTCGTCTCCATCTGGTTATCATCTCGTCATCTGGTCATCTGGTCATCTCGTCATCATCTCGTCATCATCTCGTCATCATCTCGTCATCGACTTGTCATCATCTCGTCATCATCTCGTCATCATCCCGTCATCATCTCGTCATCATCTCGTCATCATCTCGGCATCATCTCGCCATCATCTCGTCATCATCTCGTCATCATCTCGTCATCATCTCGTCATCATCTCGTCATCATCTTGTCATCATCTCGTCATCACGTCGTCATCATCTTGTCATCATCTCGTCATCATCTCGTCATCATCTCGTCATCATCTCGTCATCATCTCGTCATCCCCTCGTTATCATCTCGTCATCATCTCGTCATCATCTCGTCATCATCTCATCATCATCTCGTCATCATCTCGTCATCATCTCGTCATCATCTCGTCATCATCTCGTCATCATCTCGTCATCATCTTGTCATCATCTCGTCATCATCTCGTCATCATCATGTCATCATCTTGTCATCATCTCGTCATCATCTCGTCATCATCTTGTCATCATCTCGTCATCATCTCGTCATCATCTCGTCATCTGGTCATCTGTCCATCTGGTCATCTGGACATCTGGTCATCTCGTCATCTGGTCATCTGGTCATCTCGTCATCATCTCGTCATCATCTCGTCATCATCTCGTCATCATCTCGTCATCATCTCGTCATCATCTCGTCATCATCTCGTCATCATCTCGTCATCATCTCGTCATCATCTTGTCATCATCTCGTCATCATCTCGTCATCATCATGTCATCATCTTGTCATCATCTCGTCATCATCTCGTCATCATCTCGTCATCCCCTCGTTATCATCTCGTCATCATCTCGTCATCATCTCATCATCATCTCGTCATCATCTCGTCATCATCTCGTCATAATCTCGTCATCATCTCGTCATAATCTCGTCATCTCGTCATCTCGTCACCTCGTCATCTGATCATCTGATCATCCGGTCATCTGGTCATCTGGTCATCTCGTCATCATCTCGTCATCATCTCGTCATCATCTCGTCATCGACTCGTCATCATCTCGTCATCACCTCGTCATCATCTGGTCATCATCTGGTCATCATCTGGTCATCATCTGGTCATCATCTGGTCATCATCTGGTCATCATCTCGTCATCATCTCGTCATCATCTCGTCATCATCTCGTCATCATCTCGTCATCATCTCGTCATCATCTCGTCATCATCTCGTCATCATCTCGTCGTCATCTGGTTATCTGGTCATCTCGTCATCATCTCGTCACCATCTAGTTATCATCTCGTCATCTGGTCATCTGGTCATCTCGTCATCATCTCGTCATCATCTCGTCATCATCTCGTCATCGACTTGTCATCATCTCGTCATCATCTCGTCATCATCTCGTCATCATCTCGTCATCATCTCGTCATCATCTCGTCGTCATCTGGTTATCTGGTCATCTCGTCATCATCTCGTCACCATCTGGTTATCATCTCGTCACCTGGTCTTCTGGTCATCTCGTCATCATCTCGTCATCATCTCGTCATCATCTCGTCATCGACTCGTCATCATCTCGTCATCATCTCGTCATCATCCCGTCATCATCTCGTCATCATCTCGTCCTCATCTCGGCATCATCTCGCCATCATCTCGTCATCATCTCGTCATCATCACGTCATCATCTCGTCATCATCTCGTCATCATCTCGTCATCATCTCGTCATCATCTTGTCATCATCTCGTCATCACGTCGTCATCATCTCGTCATCATTTCGTCGTCATCTGGTCATCTGGTCATCTCGTCATCATCCCGTCGTCATCTCGTCATCATCTCGTCATCATCTGGTCATCATCTGGTCATCATCTGGTCATCATCTGGTCATCATCTGGTCATCATCTCGTCATCATCTCGTCATCATCTCGTCATCATCTCGTCATCATCTCGTCGTCATCTGGTCACCTGGTCATCTCGTCATCATCTCGTCATTATCTGGTTATCATCTGTTCATCATCTGGTCATCATCTGGTCATCATCTGGTCATCATCTCGTCATCATCTCGTCGTCATCTCGTCAACATCTCGTCATCATCTCGTCATCATCTCGTCATCATCTCGTCATCATCTCGTCATCATCTCGTCATCATCTCGTCATCATCTCGTCATCATCTCGTCGTCATCTGGTCATCTTGTCATCATCTCGTCATCATCTGGTTATCATCTGTTCATCATCTGGTCATCATCTGGTCATCATCTAGTCATCATCTGGTCATCATCTGGTCATCATCTCGTCATCATCTCGTCATCATCTCGTCATCATCTCGTCATCATCTCGTCATCATCTCGTCATCATCTCGTCGTCATCTGGTTATCTGGTCATCTCGTCATCATCTCGTCTCCATCTGGTTATCATCTCGTCATCTGGTCATCTGGTCATCTCGTCATCATCTCGTCATCATCTCGTCATCATCTCGTCATCATCTCGTCATCGACTTGTCATCATCTCGTCATCATCTCGTCATCATCCCGTCATCATCTCGTCATCATCTCGTCATCATCTCGGCATCATCTCGCCATCATCTCGTCATCATCTCGTCATCATCTCGTCATCATCTCGTCATCATCTCGTCATCATCTTGTCATCATCTCGTCATCACGTCGTCATCATCTTGTCATCATCTCGTCATCATCTCGTCATCATCTCGTCATCATCTCGTCATCATCTCGTCATCCCCTCGTTATCATCTCGTCATCATCTCGTCATCATCTCGTCATCATCTCATCATCATCTCGTCATCATCTCGTCATCATCTCGTCATCATCTCGTCATCATCTCGTCATCATCTCGTCATCATCTTGTCATCATCTCGTCATCATCTCGTCATCATCATGTCATCATCTTGTCATCATCTCGTCATCATCTCGTCATCATCTTGTCATCATCTCGTCATCATCTCGTCATCATCTCGTCATCTGGTCATCTGTCCATCTGGTCATCTGGACATCTGGTCATCTCGTCATCTGGTCATCTGGTCATCTCGTCATCATCTCGTCATCATCTCGTCATCATCTCGTCATCATCTCGTCATCATCTCGTCATCATCTCGTCATCATCTCGTCATCATCTCGTCATCATCTCGTCATCATCTTGTCATCATCTCGTCATCATCTCGTCATCATCATGTCATCATCTTGTCATCATCTCGTCATCATCTCGTCATCATCTTGTCATCATCTCGTCATCATCTCGTCATCATCTCGTCATCTGGTCATCTGTCCATCTGGTCATCTGGACATCTGGTCATCTCGTCATCTGGTCATCTGGTCATCTCGTCATCATCTCGTCATCATCTCGTCATCATCTCGTCATCGACTTGTCATCATCTCGTCATCATCTTGTCATCATCCCGTCATCATCTCGTCATCATCTCGTCATCATCTCGTCATCATCTCGTCATTATCTCGTCATCATCTTGTCATCATCCCGTCATCATCTCGTCATCATCTCGTCATCATCTCGTCATTATCTCGTCATCATCTCGTCATCATCTCGTCATCATCTCGTCATCATCGCGTCATCATCTCGTCATCATCTCGTCATCATCTCGTCATCGACTCGTCATCATCTCGTTATCATCTCGTCATCATCTCGTCATCATCTCGTCCTCGTCATCATCTCGTCATCATCTCGTCATCATCTTGTCATCATCTCGTCATCATCTCGTCATCATCATGTCATCATCTTGTCATCATCTCGTCATCATCTCGTCATCATCTCGTCATCTGGTCATCTGTCCATCTGGTCATCTGGTCATCTGGTCATCTGGTCATCTGGTCATCTGGTCATCTGTCCATCTGGTCATCTGGTCATCTGGTCATCTGGTCATCTGGTCATCTGTTCATCTGGTCATCTGGTCATCTGGTCATCTGGTCATCTGGTCATCTGGTCATCTGGTCATCATCTTGTCATCATCTCGGCATCATCTCGCCATCATCTCGTCATCATCGCGTCATCATCTCGTCATCATCTCGTCATCATCTCGTCATCGACTCGTCATCATCTCGTTATCATCTCGTCATCATCTCGTCATCATCTCGTCATCATCTCGTCATCATCTCGTCATCATCTCGTCATCATCTTGTCATCATCTCGTCATCATCTCGTCATCATCATGTCATCATCTTGTCATCATCTCGTCATCATCTCGTCATAATCTCGTCATCATCTCGTCATCATCTCGTCATCTCGTCATCTCGTCACCTCGTCATCTGATCATCTGATCATCCGGTCATCTGGTCAGCTGGTCATCTCGTCATCATCTCGTCATCATCTCGTCATCATCTCGTCATCATCTCGTCATCACCTCGTCATCATCTGGTCATCATCTGGTCATCATCTGGTCATCATCTCGTCATCATCTCGTCATCATCTCGTCATCATCTCGTCGTCATCTGGTTATCTGGTCATCTCGTCATCATCTCGTCACCATCTGGTTATCATCTCGTCATCTGGTCATCTGGTCATCTCGTCATCATCTCGTCATCATCTCGTCATCATCTCGTCATCGACTTGTCATCATCTCGTCATCATCTTGTCATCATCCCGTCATCATCTCGTCATCATCTCGTCATCATCTCGTCATCATCTCGTCATCATCTCGTCGTCATCTGGTTATCTGGTCATCTCGTCATCATCTCGTCACCATCTGGTTATCATCTCGTCACCTGGTCATCTGGTCATCTCGTCATCATCTCGTCATCATCTCGTCATCATCTCGTCATCGACTCGTCATCATCTCGTCATCATCTCGTCATCATCCCGTCATCATCTCGTCATCATCTCGTCCTCATCTCGGCATCATCTCGCCATCATCTCGTCATCATCTCGTCATCATCTCGTCATCATCTCGTCATCATCTCGTCATCATCTCGTCATCATCTTGTCATCATCTCGTCATCACGTCGTCATCATCTCGTCATCATTTCGTCGTCATCTGGTCATCTGGTCATCTCGTCATCATCCCGTCGTCATCTCGTCATCATCTCGTCATCATCTGGTCATCATCTGGACATCATCTGGTCATCATCTGGTCATCATCTGGTCATCATCTCGTCATCATCTCGTCATCATCTCGTCATCATCTCGTCATCATCTCGTCGTTATCTGGTCACCTGGTCATCTCGTCATCATCTCGTCATTATCTGGTTATCATCTGTTCATCATCTCGTCATCATCTCGTCATCATCTCGTCATCATCTCGTCATCATCTCGTCATCATCTCGTCATCATCTCGTCATCATCTCGTCATCATCTCGTCATCATCTCGTCATCCCCTCGTTATCATCTCGTCATCATCTCGTCATCATCTCATCATCATCTCGTCATCATCTCGTCATCATCTCGTCATAATCTCGTCATCATCTCGTCATAATCTCGTCATCTCGTCATCTCGTCACCTCGTCATCTGATCATCTGATCATCCGGTCATCTGGTCATCTGGTCATCTCGTCATCATCTCGTCATCATCTCGTCATCATCTCGTCATCGACTCGTCATCATCTCGTCATCACCTCGTCATCATCTGGTCATCATCTGGTCATCATCTGGTCATCATCTGGTCATCATCTGGTCATCATCTGGTCATCATCTCGTCATCATCTCGTCATCATCTCGTCATCATCTCGTCATCATCTCGTCATCATCTCGTCATCATCTCGTCATCATCTCGTCGTCATCTGGTTATCTGGTCATCTCGTCATCATCTCGTCACCATCTAGTTATCATCTCGTCATCTGGTCATCTGGTCATCTCGTCATCATCTCGTCATCATCTCGTCATCATCTCGTCATCGACTTGTCATCATCTCGTCATCATCTCGTCATCATCTCGTCATCATCTCGTCATCATCTCGTCATCATCTCGTCGTCATCTGGTTATCTGGTCATCTCGTCATCATCTCGTCACCATCTGGTTATCATCTCGTCATCATCTCGTCACCATCTGGTTATCATCTCGTCACCTGGTCTTCTGGTCATCTCGTCATCATCTCGTCATCATCTCGTCATCATCTCGTCATCGACTCGTCATCATCTCGTCATCATCTCGTCATCATCCCGTCATCATCTCGTCATCATCTCGTCCTCATCTCGGCATCATCTCGCCATCATCTCGTCATCATCTCGTCATCATCACGTCATCATCTCGTCATCATCTCGTCATCATCTCGTCATCATCTCGTCATCATCTTGTCATCATCTCGTCATCACGGCGTCATCATCTCGTCATCATTTCGTCGTCATCTGGTCATCTGGTCATCTCGTCATCATCCCGTCGTCATCTCGTCATCATCTCGTCATCATCTGGTCATCATCTGGTCATCATCTGGTCATCATCTGGTCATCATCTGGTCATCATCTCGTCATCATCTCGTCATCATCTCGTCATCATCTCGT
Organism: Dyspetes luteomarginatus; assembly: GCA_963669185.1. NCBI lineage: Eukaryota > Metazoa > Arthropoda > Insecta > Hymenoptera > Ichneumonidae > Dyspetes > Dyspetes luteomarginatus. Next base: position 13,193,224 of record OY769904.1, read on the forward strand.
CATCATCTCGTCGTCATCTGGTCACCTGGTCATCTCGTCATCATCTCGTCATTATCTGGTTATCATCTGTTCATCATCTGGTCATCATCTGGTCATCATCTGGTCATCATCTCGTCATCATCTCGTCGTCATCTCGTCAACATCTCGTCATCATCTCGTCATCATCTCGTCATCATCTCGTCATCATCTCGTCATCATCTCGTCATCATCTCGTCATCATCTCGTCATCATCTCGTCGTCATCTGGTCATCTTGTCATCATCTCGTCATCATCTGGTTATCATCTGTTCATCATCTGGTCATCATCTGGTCATCATCTAGTCATCATCTGGTCATCATCTGGTCATCATCTCGTCATCATCTCGTCATCATCTCGTCATCATCTCGTCATCATCTCGTCATCATCTCGTCATCATCTCGTCGTCATCTGGTTATCTGGTCATCTCGTCATCATCTCGTCTCCATCTGGTTATCATCTCGTCATCTGGTCATCTGGTCATCTCGTCATCATCTCGTCATCATCTCGTCATCATCTCGTCATCATCTCGTCATCGACTTGTCATCATCTCGTCATCATCTCGTCATCATCCCGTCATCATCTCGTCATCATCTCGTCATCATCTCGGCATCATCTCGCCATCATCTCGTCATCATCTCGTCATCATCTCGTCATCATCTCGTCATCATCTCGTCATCATCTTGTCATCATCTCGTCATCACGTCGTCATCATCTCGTCATCATCTCGTCATCATCTCGTCATCATCTCGTCATCATCTCGTCATCATCTCGTCATCCCCTCGTTATCATCTCGTCATCATCTCGTCATCATCTCGTCATCATCTCATCATCATCTCGTCATCATCTCGTCATCATCTCGTCATCATCTCGTCATCATCTCGTTATCATCTCGTCATCATCTCGTCATCATCTCGTCATCATCTCGTCATCATCTCGTCATCATCTTGTCATCATCTCGTCATCATCTCGTCATCATCATGTCATCATCTTGTCATCATCTCGTCATCATCTCGTCATCATCTTGTCATCATCTCGTCATCATCTCGTCATCATCTCGTCATCTGGTCATCTGTCCATCTGGTCATCTGGTCATCTGGTCATCTCGTCATCTGGTCATCTGGTCATCTCGTCATCATCTCGTCATCATCTCGTCATCATCTCGTCATCGACTTGTCATCATCTCGTCATCATCTTGTCATCATCCCGTCATCATCTCGTCATCATCTCGTCATCATCTCGTCATTATCTCGTCATCATCTTGTCATCATCCCGTCATCATCTCGTCATCATCTCGTCATCATCTCGTCATTATCTCGTCATCATCTCGTCATCATCTCGTCATCATCTCGTCATCATCGCGTCATCATCTCGTCATCATCTCGTCATCATCTCGTCATCGACTCGTCATCATCTCGTTATCATCTCGTCATCATCTCGTCATCATCTCGTCATCATCTCGTCATCATCTCGTCATCATCTCGTCATCATCTTGTCATCATCTCGTCATCATCTCGTCATCATCATGTCATCATCTTGTCATCATCTCGTCATCATCTCGTCATCATCTCGTCATCTGGTCATCTGTCCATCTGGTCATCTGGTCATCTGGTCATCTGGTCATCTGGTCATCTGGTCATCTGTCCATCTGGTCATCTGGTCATCTGGTCATCTGGTCATCTGGTCATCTGTTCATCTGGTCATCTGGTCATCTGGTCATCTGGTCATCTGGTCATCTGGTCATCTGGTCATCATCTTGTCATCATCTCGGCATCATCTCGCCATCATCTCGTCATCATCGCGTCATCATCTCGTCATCATCTCGTCATCATCTCGTCATCGACTCGTCATCATCTCGTTATCATCTCGTCATCATCTCGTCATCATCTCGTCATCATCTCGTCATCATCTCGTCATCATCTCGTCATCATCTTGTCATCATCTCGTCATCATCTCGTCATCATCATGTCATCATCTTGTCATCATCTCGTCATCATCTCGTCATAATCTCGTCATCATCTCGTCATCATCTCGTCATCTCGTCATCTCGTCACCTCGTCATCTGATCATCTGATCATCCGGTCATCTGGTCAGCTGGTCATCTCGTCATCATCTCGTCATCATCTCGTCATCATCTCGTCATCATCTCGTCATCACCTCGTCATCATCTGGTCATCATCTGGTCATCATCTGGTCATCATCTGGTCATCATCTGGTCATCATCTCGTCATCATCTCGTCATCATCTCGTCATCATCTCGTCATCATCTCGTCATCATCTCGTCATCATCTCGTCATCATCTCGTCGTCATCTGGTTATCTGGTCATCTCGTCATCATCTCGTCACCATCTGGTTATCATCTCGTCATCTGGTCATCTGGTCATCTCGTCATCATCTCGTCATCATCTCGTCATCATCTCGTCATCGACTTGTCATCATCTCGTCATCATCTTGTCATCATCCCGTCATCATCTCGTCATCATCTCGTCATCATCTCGTCATCATCTCGTCATCATCTCGTCGTCATCTGGTTATCTGGTCATCTCGTCATCATCTCGTCACCATCTGGTTATCATCTCGTCACCTGGTCATCTGGTCATCTCGTCATCATCTCGTCATCATCTCGTCATCATCTCGTCATCATCTCGTCATCATCTCGTCATCATCCCGTCATCATCTCGTCATCATCTCGTCCTCATCTCGGCATCATCTCGCCATCATCTCGTCATCATCTCGTCATCATCTCGTCATCATCTCGTCATCATCTCGTCATCATCTCGTCATCATCTTGTCATCATCTCGTCATCACGTCGTCATCATCTCGTCATCATTTCGTCGTCATCTGGTCATCTGGTCATCTCGTCATCATCCCGTCGTCATCTCGTCATCATCTCGTCATCATCTGGTCATCATCTGGACATCGTCTGGTCATCATCTGGTCATCATCTGGTCATCATCTCGTCATCATCTCGTCATCATCTCGTCATCATCTCGTCATCATCTCGTCGTTATCTGGTCACCTGGTCATCTCGTCATCATCTCGTCATTATCTGGTTATCATCTGTTCATCATCTCGTCATCATCTCGTCATCATCTCGTCATCATCTCGTCATCATCTCGTCATCATCTCGTCATCATCTCGTCATCATCTCGTCATCCCCTCGTTATCATCTCGTCATCATCTCGTCATCATCTCATCATCATCTCGTCATCATCTCGTCATCATCTCGTCATAATCTCGTCATCATCTCGTCATAATCTCGTCATCTCGTCATCTCGTCACCTCGTCATCTGATCATCTGATCATCCGGTCATCTGGTCATCTGGTCATCTCGTCATCATCTCGTCATCATCTCGTCATCATCTCGTCATCGACTCGTCATCATCTCGTCATCACCTCGTCATCATCTGGTCATCATCTGGTCATGATCTGGTCATCATCTGGTCATCATCTGGTCATCATCTGGTCATCATCTCGTCATCATCTCGTCATCATCTCGTCATCATCTCGTCATCATCTCGTCATCATCTCGTCATCATCTCGTCATCATCTCGTCGTCATCTGGTTATCTGGTCATCTCGTCATCATCTCGTCACCATCTAGTTATCATCTCGTCATCTGGTCATCTGGTCATCTCGTCATCATCTCGTCATCATCTCGTCATCATCTCGTCATCATCTCGTCATCGACTTGTCATCATCTCGTCATCATCTCGTCATCATCTCGTCATCATCTCGTCATCATCTCGTCGTCATCTGGTTATCTGGTCATCTCGTCATCATCTCGTCACCATCTGGTTATCATCTCGTCACCTGGTCTTCTGGTCATCTCGTCATCATCTCGTCATCATCTCGTCATCATCTCGTCATCGACTCGTCATCATCTCGTCATCATCTCGTCATCATCCCGTCATCATCTCGTCATCATCTCGTCCTCATCTCGGCATCATCTCGCCATCATCTCGTCATCATCTCGTCATCATCACGTCATCATCTCGTCATCATCTCGTCATCATCTCGTCATCATCTCGTCATCATCTTGTCATCATCTCGTCATCACGTCGTCATCATCTCGTCATCATTTCGTCGTCATCTGGTCATCTGGTCATCTCGTCATCATCCCGTCGTCATCTCGTCATCATCTCGTCATCATCTGGTCATCATCTGGTCATCATCTGGTCATCATCTGGTCATCATCTGGTCATCATCTCGTCATCATCTCGTCATCATCTCGTCATCATCTCGTCATCATCTCGTCGTCATCTGGTCACCTGGTCATCTCGTCATCATCTCGTCATTATCTGGTTATCATCTGTTCATCATCTGGTCATCATCTGGTCATCATCTGGTCATCATCTCGTCATCATCTCGTCGTCATCTCGTCAACATCTCGTCATCATCTCGTCATCATCTCGTCATCATCTCGTCATCATCTCGTCATCATCTCGTCATCATCTCGTCATCATCTCGTCATCATCTCGTCGTCATCTGGTCATCTTGTCATCATCTCGTCATCATCTGGTTATCATCTGTTCATCATCTGGTCATCATCTGGTCATCATCTAGTCATCATCTGGTCATCATCTGGTCATCATCTCGTCATCATCTCGTCATCATCTCGTCATCATCTCGTCATCATCTCGTCATCATCTCGTCATCATCTCGTCGTCATCTGGTTATCTGGTCATCTCGTCATCATCTCGTCTCCATCTGGTTATCATCTCGTCATCTGGTCATCTGGTCATCTCGTCATCATCTCGTCATCATCTCGTCATCATCTCGTCATCATCTCGTCATCGACTTGTCATCATCTCGTCATCATCTCGTCATCATCCCGTCATCATCTCGTCATCATCTCGTCATCATCTCGGCATCATCTCGCCATCATCTCGTCATCATCTCGTCATCATCTCGTCATCATCTCGTCATCATCTCGTCATCATCTTGTCATCATCTCGTCATCACGTCGTCATCATCTCGTCATCATCTCGTCATCATCTCGTCATCATCTCGTCATCATCTCGTCATCATCTCGTCATCCCCTCGTTATCATCTCGTCATCATCTCGTCATCATCTCGTCATCATCTCATCATCATCTCGTCATCATCTCGTCATCATCTCGTCATCATCTCGTCATCATCTCGTCATCATCTCGTCATCATCTCGTCATCATCTCGTCATCATCTCGTCATCATCTCGTCATCATCTTGTCATCATCTCGTCATCATCTCGTCATCATCATGTCATCATCTTGTCATCATCTCGTCATCATCTCGTCATCATCTTGTCATCATCTCGTCATCATCTCGTCATCATCTCGTCATCTGGTCATCTGTCCATCTGGTCATCTGGTCATCTGGTCATCTCGTCATCTGGTCATCTGGTCATCTCGTCATCATCTCGTCATCATCTCGTCATCATCTCGTCATCGACTTGTCATCATCTCGTCATCATCTTGTCATCATCCCGTCATCATCTCGTCATCATCTCGTCATCATCTCGTCATTATCTCGTCATCCTCTTGACATCATCCCGTCATCATCTCGTCATCATCTCGTCATCATCTCGTCATTATCTCGTCATCATCTCGTCATCATCTCGTCATCATCTCGTCATCATCGCGTCATCATCTCGTCATCATCTCGTCATCATCTCGTCATCGACTCGTCATCATCTCGTTATCATCTCGTCATCATCTCGTCATCATCTCGTCATCATCTCGTCATCATCTCGTCATCATCTCGTCATCATCTTGTCATCATCTCGTCATCATCTCGTCATCATCATGTCATCATCTTGTCATCATCTCGTCATCATCTCGTCATCATCTCGTCATCTGGTCATCTGTCCATCTGGTCATCTGGTCATCTGGTCATCTGGTCATCTGGTCATCTGGTCATCTGTCCATCTGGTCATCTGGTCATCTGGTCATCTGGTCATCTGGTCATCTGTTCATCTGGTCATCTGGTCATCTGGTCATCTGGTCATCTGGTCATCTGGTCATCTGGTCATCATCTTGTCATCATCTCGGCATCATCTCGCCATCATCTCGTCATCATCGCGTCATCATCTCGTCATCATCTCGTCATCATCTCGTCATCGACTCGTCATCATCTCGTTATCATCTCGTCATCATCTCGTCATCATCTCGTCATCATCTCGTCATCATCTCGTCATCATCTCGTCATCATCTTGTCATCATCTCGTCATCATCTCGTCATCATCATGTCATCATCTTGTCATCATCTCGTCATCATCTCGTCATAATCTCGTCATCATCTCGTCATCATCTCGTCATCTCGTCATCTCGTCACCTCGTCATCTGATCATCTGATCATCCGGTCATCTGGTCAGCTGGTCATCTCGTCATCATCTCGTCATCATCTCGTCATCATCTCGTCATCATCTCGTCATCACCTCGTCATCATCTGGTCATCATCTGGTCATCATCTGGTCATCATCTGGTCATCATCTGGTCATCATCTCGTCATCATCTCGTCATCATCTCGTCATCATCTCGTCATCATCTCGTCATCATCTCGTCATCATCTCGTCATCATCTCGTCGTCATCTGGTTATCTGGTCATCTCGTCATCATCTCGTCACCATCTGGTTATCATCTCGTCATCTGGTCATCTGGTCATCTCGTCATCATCTCGTCATCATCTCGTCATCATCTCGTCATCGACTTGTCATCATCTCGTCATCATCTTGTCATCATCCCGTCATCATCTCGTCATCATCTCGTCATCATCTCGTCATCATCTCGTCATCATCTCGTCGTCATCTGGTTATCTGGTCATCTCGTCATCATCTCGTCACCATCTGGTTATCATCTCGTCACCTGGTCATCTGGTCATCTCGTCATCATCTCGTCATCATCTCGTCATCATCTCGTCATCATCTCGTCATCATCTCGTCATCATCCCGTCATCATCTCGTCATCATCTCGTCCTCATCTCGGCATCATCTCGCCATCATCTCGTCATCATCTCGTCATCATCTCGTCATCATCTCGTCATCATCTCGTCATCATCTTGTCATCATCTCGTCATCACGTCGTCATCATCTCGTCATCATTTCGTCGTCATCTGGTCATCTGGTCATCTCGTCATCATCCCGTCGTCATCTCGTCATCATCTCGTCATCATCTGGTCATCATCTGGACATCGTCTGGTCATCATCTGGTCATCATCTGGTCATCATCTCGTCATCATCTCGTCATCATCTCGTCATCATCTCGTCATCATCTCGTCGTTATCTGGTCACCTGGTCATCTCGTCATCATCTCGTCATTATCTGGTTATCATCTGTTCATCATCTCGTCATCATCTCGTCATCATCTCGTCATCATCTCGTCATCATCTCGTCATCATCTCGTCATCATCTCGTCATCATCTCGTCATCCCCTCGTTATCATCTCGTCATCATCTCGTCATCATCTCATCATCATCTCGTCATCATCTCGTCATCATCTCGTCATAATCTCGTCATCATCTCGTCATAATCTCGTCATCTCGTCATCTCGTCACCTCGTCATCTGATCATCTGATCATCCGGTCATCTGGTCATCTGGTCATCTCGTCATCATCTCGTCATCATCTCGTCATCATCTCGTCATCGACTCGTCATCATCTCGTCATCACCTCGTCATCATCTGGTCATCATCTGGTCATCATCTGGTCATCATCTGGTCATCATCTGGTCATCATCTGGTCATCATCTCGTCATCATCTCGTCATCATCTCGTCATCATCTCGTCATCATCTCGTCATCATCTCGTCATCATCTCGTCATCATCTCGTCGTCATCTGGTTATCTGGTCATCTCGTCATCATCTCGTCACCATCTAGTTATCATCTCGTCATCTGGTCATCTGGTCATCTCGTCATCATCTCGTCATCATCTCGTCATCATCTCGTCATCGACTTGTCATCATCTCGTCATCATCTCGTCATCATCTCGTCATCATCTCGTCATCATCTCGTCATCATCTCGTCATCATCTCGTCGTCATCTGGTTATCTGGTCATCTCGTCATCATCTCGTCACCATCTGGTTATCATCTCGTCACCTGGTCTTCTGGTCATCTCGTCATCATCCCGTCATCATCTCGTCATCATCTCGTCCTCATCTCGGCATCATCTCGCCATCATCTCGTCATCATCTCGTCATCATCACGTCATCATCTCGTCATCATCTCGTCATCATCTCGTCATCATCTCGTCATCATCTTGTCATCATCTCGTCATCACGTCGTCATCATCTCGTCATCATTTCGTCGTCATCTGGTCATCTGGTCATCTCGTCATCATCCCGTCGTCATCTCGTCATCATCTCGTCATCATCTGGTCATCATCTGGTCATCATCTGGTCATCATCTGGTCATCATCTGGTCATCATCTCGTCATCATCTCGTCATCATCTCGTCATCATCTCGTCATCATCTCGTCGTCATCTGGTCACCTGGTCATCTCGTCATCATCTCGTCATTATCTGGTTATCATCTGTTCATCATCTGGTCATCATCTGGTCATCATCTCGTCATCATCTCGTCGTCATCTCGTCAACATCTCGTCATCATCTCGTCATCATCTCGTCATCATCTCGTCATCATCTCGTCGTCATCTGGTCATCTTGTCATCATCTCGTCATCATCTGGTTATCATCTGTTCATCATCTGGTCATCATCTGGTCATCATCTAGTCATCATCTGGTCATCATCTGGTCATCATCTCGTCATCATCTCGTCATCATCTCGTCATCATCTCGTCATCATCTCGTCATCATCTCGTCATCATCTCGTCGTCATCTGGTTATCTGGTCATCTCGTCATCATCTCGTCTCCATCTGGTTATCATCTCGTCATCTGGTCATCTGGTCATCTCGTCATCATCTCGTCATCATCTCGTCATCATCTCGTCATCGACTTGTCATCATCTCGTCATCATCTCGTCATCATCCCGTCATCATCTCGTCATCATCTCGTCATCATCTCGGCATCATCTCGCCATCATCTCGTCATCATCTCGTCATCATCTCGTCATCATCTCGTCATCATCTCGTCATCATCTTGTCATCATCTCGTCATCACGTCGTCATCATCTCGTCATCATCTCGTCATCATCTCGTCATCATCTCGTCATCATCTCGTCATCATCTCGTCATCATCTCGTCATCCCCTCGTTATCATCTCGTCATCATCTCGTCATCATCTCGTCATCATCTCATCATCATCTCGTCATCATCTCGTCATCATCTCGTCATAATCTCGTCATTATCTCGTCATCATCTCGTCATCTCGTCATCTCGTCACCTCGTCATCTGATCATCTGATCATCCGGTCATCTGGTCATCTGGTCACCTCGTCATCATCTCGTCATCATCTCGTCATCATCTCGTCATCGACTCGTCATCATCTCGTCATCACCTCGTCATCATCTGGTCATCATCTGGTCATCATCTGGTCATCATCTGGTCATCATCTGGTCATCATCTCGTCATCATCTCGTCATCATCTCGTCATCATCTCGTCATCATCTCGTCATCATCTCGTCATCATCTCGTCGTCATCTGGTTATCTGGTCATCTCGTCATCATCTCGTCACCATCTCGTCATCATCTCGTCATCGACTTGTCATCATCTCGTCATCATCTCGTCATCATCCCGTCATCATCTCGTCATCATCTCGTCATCATCTCGGCATCATCTCGCCATCATCTCGTCATCATCTGGTCATCATATCGTCATCATCTCGTCATCATCTCGTCATCATCTTGTCATCATCTCGTCATCACGTCGTCATCATCTCGTCATCATCTCGTCATCATCTCGTCATCATCTCGTCATCATCTCGTCATCATCTCGTCATCCCCTCGTTATCATCTCGTCATCATGTCGTCATCATCTCGTCATCATCTCATCATCATCTTGTCATCATCTCGTCATCATCTCGTCATTATCTCGTCATCATCTCGTCATCATCTCGTCATAATCTCGTCATCATCTCGTCATCATCTCGTCATCTCGTCATCTCGTCACCTCGTCATCTGATCATCTGATCATCCGGTCATCTGGTCATCTGGTCACCTCGTCATCATCTCGTCATCATCTCGTCATCATCTCGTCATCATCTCGTCATCGACTCGTCATCATCTCGTCATCACCTCGTCATCATCTGGTCATCATCTGGTCATCATCTGGTCATCATCTGGTCATCATCTGGTCATCATCTCGTCATCATCTCGTCATCATCCCGTCATCATCTCGTCATCATCTCGTCATCATCTCGTCATCATCTCGTCATCATCTCGTCGTCATCTGGTTATCTGGTCATCTCGTCATCATCTCGTCACCATCTGGTTATCATCTCGTCACCTGGTCTTCTGGTCATCTCGTCATCATCCCGTCATCATCTCGTCATCATCTCGTCCTCATCTCGGCATCATCTCGCCATCATCTCGTCATCATCTCGTCATCATCACGTCATCATCTCGTCATCATCTCGTCATCATCTCGTCATCATCTCGTCATCATCTTGTCATCATCTCGTCATCACGTCGTCATCATCTCGTCATCATTTCGTCGTCATCTGGTCATCTGGTCATCTCGTCATCATCCCGTCGTCATCTCGTCATCATCTCGTCATCATCTGGTCATCATCTGGTCATCATCTGGTCATCATCTGGTCATCATCTGGTCATCATCTCGTCATCATCTCGTCATCATCTCGTCATCATCTCGTCATCATCTCGTCGTCATCTGGTCACCTGGTCATCTCGTCATCATCTCGTCATTATCTGGTTATCATCTGTTCATCATCTGGTCATCATCTGGTCATCATCTCGTCATCATCTCGTCGTCATCTCGTCAACATCTCGTCATCATCTCGTCATCATCTCGTCATCATCTCGTCATCATCTCGTCGTCATCTGGTCATCTTGTCATCATCTCGTCATCATCTGGTTATCATCTGTTCATCATCTGGTCATCATCTGGTCATCATCTAGTCATCATCTGGTCATCATCTGGTCATCATCTCGTCATCATCTCGTCATCATCTCGTCATCATCTCGTCATCATCTCGTCATCATCTCGTCATCATCTCGTCGTCATCTGGTTATCTGGTCATCTCGTCATCATCTCGTCTCCATCTGGTTATCATCTCGTCATCTGGTCATCTGGTCATCTCGTCATCATCTCGTCATCATCTCGTCATCATCTCGTCATCGACTTGTCATCATCTCGTCATCATCTCGTCATCATCCCGTCATCATCTCGTCATCATCTCGTCATCATCTCGGCATCATCTCGCCATCATCTCGTCATCATCTCGTCATCATCTCGTCATCATCTCGTCATCATCTCGTCATCATCTTGTCATCATCTCGTCATCACGTCGTCATCATCTCGTCATCATCTCGTCATCATCTCGTCATCATCTCGTCATCATCTCGTCATCATCTCGTCATCATCTCGTCATCCCCTCGTTATCATCTCGTCATCATCTCGTCATCATCTCGTCATCATCTCATCATCATCTCGTCATCATCTCGTCATCATCTCGTCATAATCTCGTCATTATCTCGTCATCATCTCGTCATCTCGTCATCTCGTCACCTCGTCATCTGATCATCTGATCATCCGGTCATCTGGTCATCTGGTCACCTCGTCATCATCTCGTCATCATCTCGTCATCATCTCGTCATCGACTCGTCATCATCTCGTCATCACCTCGTCATCATCTGGTCATCATCTGGTCATCATCTGGTCATCATCTGGTCATCATCTGGTCATCATCTCGTCATCATCTCGTCATCATCTCGTCATCATCTCGTCATCATCTCGTCATCATCTCGTCATCATCTCGTCGTCATCTGGTTATCTGGTCATCTCGTCATCATCTCGTCACCATCTCGTCATCATCTCGTCATCGACTTGTCATCATCTCGTCATCATCTCGTCATCATCCCGTCATCATCTCGTCATCATCTCGTCATCATCTCGGCATCATCTCGCCATCATCTCGTCATCATCTGGTCATCATATCGTCATCATCTCGTCATCATCTCGTCATCATCTTGTCATCATCTCGTCATCACGTCGTCATCATCTCGTCATCATCTCGTCATCATCTCGTCATCATCTCGTCATCATCTCGTCATCATCTCGTCATCCCCTCGTTATCATCTCGTCATCATGTCGTCATCATCTCGTCATCATCTCATCATCATCTCGTCATCATCTCGTCATCATCTCGTCATTATCTCGTCATCATCTCGTCATCATCTCGTCATAATCTCGTCATCATCTCGTCATCATCTCGTCATCTCGTCATCTCGTCACCTCGTCATCTGATCATCTGATCATCCGGTCATCTGGTCATCTGGTCACCTCGTCATCATCTCGTCATCATCTCGTCATCATCTCGTCATCATCTCGTCATCGACTCGTCATCATCTCGTCATCACCTCGTCATCATCTGGTCATCATCTGGTCATCATCTGGTCATCATCTGGTCATCATCTGGTCATCATCTCGTCATCATCTCGTCATCATCCCGTCATCATCTCGTCATCATCTCGTCATCATCTCGTCATCATCTCGTCATCATCTCGTCGTCATCTGGTTATCTGGTCATCTCGTCATCATCTCGTCACCATCTGGTTATCATCTCGTCACCTGGTCATCTGGTCATCTCGTCATCATCTCGTCATCATCTCGTCATCATCCCGTCATCATCTCGTCATCATCTCGTCCTCATCTCGGCATCATCTCGCCATCATCTCGTCATCATCTCGTCATCATCTCGTCATCATCTCGTCATCATCTCGTCATCATCTCGTCATCATCTCGTCATCATCTTGTCATCATCTCGACATCACGTCGTCATCATCTCGTCATCATTTCGTCGTCATCTGGTCATCTGGTCATCTCGTCATCATCCCGTCGTCATCTCGTCATCATCTCGTCATCATCTGGTCATCATCTCGTCATCATCTCGTCATCATCTCGTCATCATCTCGTCATCATCTCGTCATCATCTCGTCCTCATCTAGTCATCATCTCGTCATCATCTCGTCATCATCTCGTCATCATCTCGTCGTCATCTGGTCATCTCGTCATCATCTCGTCATCATCTGGTTATCATCTGTTCATCATATGGTCATCATCTGTTCATCATCTAGTCATCATCTCGTCATCATCTCGTCGTCATCTCGTCAACATCTCGTCATCATCTCGTCATCATCTCGTCATCATCTCGTCATCATCTCGTCATCATCTCGTCATCATCTCGTCATCATCTCGTCATCATCTCGTCATCTGGTCATCTCGTCATCATCTCGTCATCATCTCGTCATCATCTCGTCATCCTCTCATTATCATCTCGTCATCATCTCGTCATCATCTCGTCATCATCTCGTCATCATCTCATCATCATCTCGTCATCATCTTGTCATAATCTCGTCATCATCTTGTCATCATCTCGTCATCTCGTCATCTCGTCACCTCGTCATCCGGTCATCTGGTCATCTGGTCATCTCGTCATCATCTTGTCATCAACTCGTCGTCATCTCATCATCATCTCGTCATCATCTAGTCATCATCTCGTCATCATCTCGTCATCATCTTGTCATCATCTCGTCATCATCTCGTCATCATCTCGTCATCATCTCGTCATCATCTCGTCATCATCTCGTCATCATCTTGTCATCATCTCGTCATCATCTCGTCATCATCTCGTCATCAACTCGTCATCTGGTCATCTGTCCATCTGGTCATCTGGTCATCTGTTCATCTGGTCATCTGGTCATCTGGTCATCTGGTCATCTGGTCATCTGGTCATCATCTCGTCAACATCTTGTCATCATCTCGTCATCATCTCGTCATCATCTCGTCATAATCTCGTCATCATCTCGTCATCATCTCGTCATCTCGTCATCTCGTCACCTCGTCATCTGATCATCTGATCATCCGGTCATCTGGTCATCTGGTCATCTCGTCATCATCTCGTCATCATCTCGTCATCGACTCTCCATCATCTCGTCATCACCTCGTCATCATCTGGTCATCATCTGGTCATCATCTGGTCATCATCTGGTCATCATCTGGTCATCATCTCGTCATCATCTCGTCATCATCTCGTCATCATCTCGTCATCATCTCGTCATCATCTCGTCGTCATCTGGTTATCTGGTCATCTCGTCATCATCTCGTCACCATCTGGTTATCATCTCGTCATCTGGTCATCTGGTCATCTCGTCATCATCTCGTCATCATCTCGTCATCATCTCGTCATCGACTTGTCATCATCTCGTCATCATCTCGTCATCATCCCGTCATCATCTCGTCATCATCTCGTCATCATCTCGGCATCATCTCGCCATCATCTCGTCATCATCTCGTCATCATCTCGTCATCATCTCGTCATCATCTCGTCATCATCTTGTCATCATCTCGTCATCACGTCGTCATCATCTCGTCATCATCTCGTCATCATCTCGACATCATCTCGTCATCATCTCGTCATCATCTCGTCATCCCCTCGTTATCATCTCGTCATCATCTCGTCATCATCTCGTCATCATCTCATCATCATCTCGTCATCATCTCGTCATCATCTCGTCATAATCTCGTCATCATCTCGTCATCATCTCGTCATCTCGTCATCTCGTCACCTCGTCATCTGATCATCTGATCATCCGGTCATCTGGTCATCTGGTCACCTCGTCATCATCTCGTCATCATCTCGTCATCATCTCGTCATCATCTCGTCATCGACTCGTCATCATCTCGTCATCACCTCGTCATCATCTGGTCATCATCTCGTCAACATCTCGTCATCATCTTGTCATCATCTCGTCATCATCTCGTCATCATCTCGTCATCATCTCGTCATCATCTCGTCATCATCTCGTCATCATCTCGTCATCATCTCGTCATCTGGTCATCTCGTCATCATCTTGTCATCATCTCGTCATCATCTCGTCATCATCTCGTCATCATCTCGTCATCATCTCGTCATCATCTCGTCATCATCTCGTCATCATCTCGTCATCATCTCGTCATCATCTCGTCATCATCTCGTCATCATCTCGTCATCCTCTCATTATCATCTCGTCATCATCTCGTCATCATCTCGTCATCATCTCGTCATCATCTCATCATCATCTCGTCATCATCTCGTCATCATCTTGTCATAATCTCGTCATCATCTTGTCATCATCTCGTCATCTCGTCATCTCGTCACCCCGTCATCTGATCATCTGATCATCCGGTCATCTGGTCATCTAGTCATCTCGTCATCATCTTGTCATCAACTCGTCGTCATCTCATCATCATCTCGTCATCATCTCGTCATCATCTCGTCATCATCTTGTCATCATCTCGTCATCATCTCGTCATCATCTCGTCATCATCTCGTCATCATCTCGTCATCATCTCGTCATCATCTTGTCATCATCTCGTCATCATCTCGTCATCATCTCGTCATCATCTCGTCATCTGGTCATCTGTCCATCTGGTCATCTGGTCATCTGTTCATCTGGTCATCTGGTCATCTGGTCATCTGGTCATCTGGTCATCTGGTCATCATCTCGTCATCATCTTGTCATCATCTCGTCATCATCTCGTCATCATCTCGTCATCATCTCGTCGTCATCTCGTCATCATCTCGTCATCACGTCGTCATCATCTCGTCATCATCTCGTCATCATCTCGTCATCATCTCGTCATAATCTCGTCATTATCTCGTCATCATCTCGTCATCATCTCATCATCATCTCGTCATCATCTCGTCATCATCTTGTCATCATCTCGTCATCATCTCGGCATCATCTCGCCATCATCTCGTCATCATCTCGTCATCTTGTCATCTCGTCATCTCGTCATCTCGTCATCTCGTCATCTCGTCATCTGGTCATCTGGCTATCTGGTCATCCAGTCATCTGGTCATCTGGTTATCTGGTCATCTGGTCATCTCGTCATCATCTCGTCATCATCTCGTCACCATCTGGTCATCATCTTGTCATCATCTCGTCATCTGGTCATCTGGTCATCATCTCGTCATCATCTCGTCATCATCTCGTCATCGACTTGTCATCATCTCGTCATCATCTCGTCATCATCCCGTCATCGTCTCGTCATCATCTCGTCATCATCTCGGCATCATCTCGCCATCATCTCGTCATCATCTCGTCATCATCTCGTCATCATCTCGTCATCATCTCGTCATCATCTCGTCATCACGTCGTCATCATCTCGTCATCATCTCGTCATCATCTCGTCATCATCTCGTCATCATCTCGTCATCCCCTCGTTATCATCTCGTCATCATCTCGTCATCATCTCGTCATCATCTCATCATCATCTCGTCATCATCTCGTCATCATCTCGTCATAATCTCGTCATCATCTCGTCATCATCTCGTCATCTCTTCATCTCGTCACCTCGTCATCTGATCATCTGATCATCCGGTCATCTGGTCATCTGGTCACCTCGTCATCATCTCGTCATCATCTCGTCATCATCTCGTCATCATCTCGTCATCGACTCGTCATCATCTCGTCATCATCTCGTCATCATCCCGTCATCATCTCGTCATCATCTCGTCCTCATCTCGGCATCATCTCGCCATCATCTCGTCATCATCTCGTCATCATCTCGTCATCATCTCGTCATCATCTCGTCATCATCTCGTCATCATCTGGTCATCATCTGGTCATCATCTGGTCATCATCTGGTCATCATCTGGTCATCATCTCGTTATCATCTCGTCATCATCTCGTCATCATCTCGTCATCATCGCGTCGTCATCTGGTCATCTGGTCATCTCGTCATCATCTCGTCATTATCTGGTTATCATCTGTTCACCATCTGGTCATCATCTGGTCATCATCTGGTCATCATCTCGTCATCATCTCGTCGTCATCTCGTCAACATCTCGTCATCATCTCGTCATCATCTCGTCATCATCTCGTCATCATCTCGTCATCATCTCGTCATCATCTCGTCATCATCTCGTCATCATCTCGTCATCATCTCGTCATCATCTCGTCATCATCTCGTCATCATCTCGTCGTCATCTGGTCATCTCGTCATCATCTCGTCATCATCTGGTTATCATCTGTTCATCATCTGGTCATCATCTGTTCATCATCTAGTCATCATCTCGTCATCATCTCGTCGTCATCTCGTCAACATCTCGTCATCATCTCGTCATCATCTCGTCATCATCTCTTCATCATCTCGTCATCATCTCGTCATCATCTCGTCATCATCTCGTCATCATCTCGTCATCTGGTCATCTCGTCATCATCTCGTCATCATCTCGTCATCATCTCGTCATCATCTCGTCATCATCTCGTCATCATCTCGTCATCATCTCGTCATCATCTCGTCATCATCTCGTCATCATCTCGTCATTATCTCGTCATCCTCTCATTATCATCTCGTCATCCTCTCATTATCATCTCGTCATCATCTCGTCATCATCTCGTCATCATCTCGTCATCATCTCATCATCATCTCGTCATCATCTCGTCATCATCTTGTCATAATCTCGTCATCATCTTGTCATCATCTCGTCATCTCGTCATCTCGTCACCTCGTCATCCGGTCATCTGGTCATCTGGTCATCTCGTCATCATCTTGTCATCAACTCGTCGTCATCTCATCATCATCTCGTCATCATCTAGTCATCATCTCGTCATCATCTCGTCATCATCTTGTCATCATCTCGTCATCATCTCGTCATCATCTCGTCATCATCTCGTCATCATCTCGTCATCATCTCGTCATCATCTTGTCATCATCTCGTCATCATCTCGTCATCATCTCGTCATCATCTGGTCATCTGGTCATCTGTCCATCTGGTCATCTGGTCATCTGTTCATCTGGTCATCTGGTCATCCGGTCATCTGGTCATCTGGTCATCTGGTCATCATCTCGTCATCATCTTGTCATCATCTCGTCATCATCTCGGCATCATCTCGCCATCATCTCGTCATCATCTCGTCATCTTGTCATCTCGTCATCTCGTCATCTCGTCATCTCGTCATCTCGTCATCTCGTCATCTCGTCATCTCGTCACCTCGTCATCTGATCATGTGATCATCCGGTCATCTGGTCAACTGGTCATCTCGTCATCATCTCGTCATCATCTCGTCATCGACTCGTCATCATCTCGTCATCACCTCGTCATCATCTGGTCATCATCTGGTCATCATCTGGTCATCATCTGGTCATCATCTGGTCATCATCTGGTCATCATCTCGTCATCATCTCGTCATCATCTCGTCATTATCTCGTCATCATCTCGTCATCATCTCGTCATCATCTCGTCATCATCTCGTCATCATCTCGTTATCATCTCGTCATCATCTCGTCATCCTCTCGTTATCATCTCGTCATCATCTCGTCATCATCTCGTTATCATCTCGTCATCATCTCGTCATCCTCTCGTTATCATCTCGTCATCATCTCGTCATCATCTCGTCATCATCTCATCATCATCTCGTCATCATCTCGTCATCATCTCGTCATAATCTCGTCATCATCTCGTCATCATCTCGTCATCTCGTCATCTCGTCACCTCGTCATCTGATCATCTGATCATCCGGTCATCTGGTCAACTGGTCATCTCGTCATCATCTCGTCATCATCTCGTCATCGACTCGTCATCATCTCGTCATCACCTCGTCATCATCTGGTCATCATCTGGTCATCATCTGGTCATCATCTGGTCATCATCTCGTCATCATCTCGTCATTATCTCGTCATCATCTCGTCATCATCTCGTCATCATCTCGTCATCATCTCGTCATCATCTCGTTATCATCTCGTCATCATCTCGTCATCCTCTCGTTATCATCTCGTCATCATCTCGTCATCATCTCGTCATCATCTCATCATCATCTCGTCATCATCTCGTCATCATCTCGTCATAATCTCGTCATCATCTCGTCATCATCTCGTCATCTCGTCATCTCGTCACCTCGTCATCTGATCATCTGATCATCCGGTCATCTGGTCAACTGGTCATCTCGTCATCATCTCGTCATCGACTCGTCATCATCTCGTCATCATCTCGTCATCATCTCGTCATCATCTCGTCATCATCTCGTCATCATCTCGGCATCATCTCGCCATCATCTCGTCATCATCTCGTCGTCATCTCGTCATCATCTGGTCATCATCTGGTCATCATCTGGTCATCATCTGGTCATCATCTGGTCATCATCTCGTCATTATCTCTTCATCATCTCGTCATCATCTCGTCATCATCTCGTCGTCATCTGGCTATCTGGTCATCTCGTCATCATCTCGTCATCATCTGGTTATCATCTGTTCATCATCTGGTCATCATCTGGTCATCATCTGGTCATCATCTCGTCATCATCTCGTCGTCATCTCGTCAACATCTCGTCATCATCTCGTCATCATCTCGTCATCATCTCGTCATCATCTCGTCATCATCTCGTCATCATCTCGTCATCATCTCGTCATCATCTCGTCATCATCTCGTCATCATCTCGTCGTCATCTGGTCATCTCGTCATCATCTCGTCATCATCTGGTTATCATCTGTTCATCATCTGGTCATCATCTGGTCATCATCTAGTCATCATCTCGTCATTATCTTGTCGTCATCTCGTCAACATCTCGTCATCATCTCGTCATCATCTCGTCATCATCTCGTCATCATCTCGTCATCATCTCGTCATCATCTCGTCATCATCTCGTCATCATCTCGTCATCATCTCGTCATCATCTTGTCATCATCTCGTCATCATCTCGTCATCTGGTCATCTGGTCATCTCGTCATCATCTCGTCATCATCTCGTCATCATCTCGTCATCATCTGGTTATCATCTGTTCATCATCTGGTCATCATCTGGTCATCATCTGGTCATCATCTCGTCATCATCTCGTCATCTCTTCATCTCGTCACCTCGTCATCTGATCATCTGATCATCCGGTCATCTGGTCATCTGGTCACCTCGTCATCATCTCGTCATCATCTCGTCATCATCTCGTCATCATCTCGTCATCATCTCGTCATCATCTCGTCGTCATCTGGTTATCTGGTCATCTCGTCATCATCTCGTCACCTGGTCATCTGGTCATCTCGTCATCATCTCGTCATCATCTCGTCATCATCTCGTCATCGACTCGTCATCATCTCGTCATCATCTCGTCATCATCCCGTCATCATCTCGTCATCATCTCGTCCTCATCTCGGCATCATCTCGCCATCATCTCGTCATCATCTCGTCATCATCTCGTCATCATCTCGTCATCATCTCGTCATCATCTCGTCATCATCTGGTCATCATCTGGTCATCATCTGGTCATCATCTGGTCATCATCTGGTCATCATCTCGTCATCATCTCGTCATCATCTCGTCATCATCTCGTCATCATCGCGTCGTCATCTGGTCATCTGGTCATCTCGTCATCATCTCGTCATTATCTGGTTATCATCTGTTCACCATCTGGTCATCATCTGGTCATCATCTGGTCATCATCTCGTCATCATCTCGTCGTCATCTCGTCAACATCTCGTCATCATCTCGTCATCATCTCGTCATCATCTCGTCATCATCTCGTCATCATCTCGTCATCATCTCGTCATCATCTCGTCATCATCTCGTCATCATCTCGTCATCATCTCGTCATCATCTCGTCATCATCTCGTCATCATCTCGTCATCATCTCGTCATCATCTCGTCGTCATCTGGTCATCTCGTCATCATCTCGTCATCATCTGGTTATCATCTGTTCATCATCTGGTCATCATCTGTTCATCATCTAGTCATCATCTCGTCATCATCTCGTCGTCATCTCGTCAACATCTCGTCATCATCTCGTCATCATCTCGTCATCATCTCTTCATCATCTCGTCATCATCTCGTCATCATCTCGTCATCATCTCGTCATCATCTCGTCATCTGGTCATCTCGTCATCATCTCGTCATCATCTCGTCATCATCTCGTCATCATCTCGTCATCATCTCGTCATCATCTCGTCATCATCTCGTCATCATCTCGTCATCATCTCGTCATCATCTCGTCATCATCTCGTCATTATCTCGTCATCCTCTCATTATCATCTCGTCATCCTCTCATTATCATCTCGTCATCATCTCGTCATCATCTCGTCATCATCTCGTCATCATCTCATCATCATCTCGTCATCATCTCGTCATCATCTTGTCATAATCTCGTCATCATCTTGTCATCATCTCGTCATCTCGTCATCTCGTCACCTCGTCATCCGGTCATCTGGTCATCTGGTCATCTCGTCATCATCTTGTCATCAACTCGTCGTCATCTCATCATCATCTCGTCATCTTCTAGTCATCATCTCGTCATCATCTCGTCATCATCTTGTCATCATCTCGTCATCATCTCGTCATCATCTCGTCATCATCTCGTCATCATCTCGTCATCATCTCGTCATCATCTTGTCATCATCTCGTCATCATCTCGTCATCATCTCGTCATCATCTGGTCATCTGGTCATCTGTCCATCTGGTCATCTGGTCATCTGTTCATCTGGTCATCTGGTCATCCGGTCATCTGGTCATCTGGTCATCTGGTCATCATCTCGTCATCATCTTGTCATCATCTCGTCATCATCTCGGCATCATCTCGCCATCATCTCGTCATCATCTCGTCATCTTGTCATCTCGTCATCTCGTCATCTCGTCATCTCGTCATCTCGTCATCTCGTCACCTCGTCATCTGATCATGTGATCATCCGGTCATCTGGTCAACTGGTCATCTCGTCATCATCTCGTCATCATCTCGTCATCGACTCGTCATCATCTCGTCATCACCTCGTCATCATCTGGTCATCATCTGGTCATCATCTGGTCATCATCTGGTCATCATCTGGTCATCATCTGGTCATCATCTGGTCATCATCTCGTCATCATCTCGTCATCATCTCGTCATTATCTCGTCATCATCTCGTCATCATCTCGTCATCATCTCGTCATCATCTCGTCATCATCTCGTTATCATCTCGTCATCATCTCGTCATCCTCTCGTTATCATCTCGTCATCATCTCGTCATCATCTCGTTATCATCTCGTCATCATCTCGTCATCCTCTCGTTATCATCTCGTCATCATCTCGTCATCATCTCGTCATCATCTCATCATCATCTCGTCATCATCTCGTCATCATCTCGTCATAATCTCGTCATCATCTCGTCATCATCTCGTCATCTCGTCATCTCGTCACCTCGTCATCTGATCATCTGATCATCCGGTCATCTGGTCAACTGGTCATCTCGTCATCATCTCGTCATCATCTCGTCATCGACTCGTCATCATCTCGTCATCACCTCGTCATCATCTGGTCATCATCTGGTCATCATCTGGTCATCATCTGGTCATCATCTGGTCATCATCTGGTCATCATCTGGTCATCATCTCGTCATCATCTCGTCATCATCTCGTCATTATCTCGTCATCATCTCGTCATCATCTCGTCATCATCTCGTCATCATCTCGTCATCATCTCGTTATCATCTCGTCATCATCTCGTCATCCTCTCGTTATCATCTCGTCATCATCTCGTCATCATCTCGTCATCATCTCATCATCATCTCGTCATCATCTCGTCATCATCTCGTCATAATCTCGTCATCATCTAGTCATCATCTCGTCATCTCGTCATCTCGTCACCTCGTCATCTGATCATCTGATCATCCGGTCATCTGGTCAACTGGTCATCTCGTCATCATCTCGTCATCGACTCGTCATCATCTCGTCATCATCTCGTCATCATCTCGTCATCATCTCGTCATCATCTCGTCATCATCTCGGCATCATCTCGCCATCATCTCGTCATCATCTCGTCGTCATCTCGTCATCATCTGGTCATCATCTGGTCATCATCTGGTCATCATCTGGTCATCATCTGGTCATCATCTCGTCATTATCTCTTCATCATCTCGTCATCATCTCGTCATCATCTCGTCGTCATCTGGCTATCTGGTCATCTCGTCATCATCTCGTCATCATCTGGTTATCATCTGTTCATCATCTGGTCATCATCTGGTCATCATCTGGTCATCATCTCGTCATCATCTCGTCGTCATCTCGTCAACATCTCGTCATCATCTCGTCATCATCTCGTCATCATCTCGTCATCATCTCGTCATCATCTCGTCATCATCTCGTCATCATCTCGTCATCATCTCGTCATCATCTCGTCATCATCTCGTCGTCATCTGGTCATCTCGTCATCATCTCGTCATCATCTGGTTATCATCTGTTCATCATCTGGTCATCATCTGGTCATCATCTAGTCATCATCTCGTCATTATCTTGTCGTCATCTCGTCAACATCTCGTCATCATCTCGTCATCATCTCGTCATCATCTCGTCATCATCTCGTCATCATCTCGTCATCATCTCGTCATCATCTTGTCATCATCTCGTCATCATCTCGTCATCTGGTCATCTGGTCATCTCGTCATCATCTCGTCATCATCTCGTCATCATCTCGTCATCATCTGGTTATCATCTGTTCATCATCTGGTCATCATCTGGTCATCATCTGGTCATCATCTCGTCATCATCTCGTCGTCATCTCGTCAACATCTCGTCATCATCTCGTCATCATCTCGTCATCATCTCGTCATCATCTCGTCATCATCTCGTCATCATCTCGTCATCATCTCGTCATCATCTCGTCGTCATCTGGTCATCTCGTCATCATCTCGTCATCATCTGGTTATCATCTGTTCATCATCTGGTCATCATCTGGTCATCATCTAGTCATCATCTCGTCATCATCTCGTCATCATCTCGTCATCATCTCGTCGTCATCTGGTCATCTCGTCATCATCTCGTCATCATCTGGTTATCATCTGTTCATCATCTGGTCATCATCTGGTCATCATCTAGTCATCATCTCGTCATCATCTTGTCGTCATCTCGTCAACATCTCGTCATCATCTCGTCATCATCTCGTCATCATCTCGTCATCATCTCGTCATCATCTCGTCATCATCTCGTCATCATCTCGTCATCATCTCGTCATCATCTCGTCATCATCTCGTCATCATCTTGTCATCATCTCGTCATCATCTCGTCATCTGGTCATCTGGTCATCTCGTCATCATCTCGTCATCATCTCGTCATCATCTCGTCATCATCTCGTCATCATCTCGTCATCATCTGGTTATCATCTGTTCATCATCTGGTCATCATCTGGTCATCATCTGGTCATCATCTCGTCATCATCTCGTCGTCATCTCGTCAACATCTCGTCATCATCTCGTCATCATCTCGTCATCATCTCGTCATCATCTCGTCATCATCTCGTCATCATCTCGTCATCATCTCGTCATCATCTCGTCATCATCTCGTCATCATCTCGTCGTCATCTGGTCATCTCGTCATCATCTCGTCATCATCTGGTTATCATCTGTTCATCATCTGGTCATCATCTGGTCATCATCTAGTCATCATCTCGTCATCATCTTGTCGTCATCTCGTCAACATCTCGTCATCATCTCGTCATCATCTCGTCATCATCTCGTCATCATCTCGTCATCATCTCGTCATTATCTCGTCATCATCTCGTCATCATCTCGTCATCATCTTGTCATCATCTCGTCATCATCTCGTCATCTGGTCATCTGGTCATCTCGTCATCATCTCGTCATCATCTCGTCATCATCTCGTCATCATCTCGTCATCATCTCGTCATCATCTCGTCATCATCTCGTCATCATCTCGTCATCATCTCGTCATCATCTCGTCATTATCTCGTCATCATCTCGTCATCATCTCGTCAACATCTCATCATCTCGTCATCATCTTGTCATCGTCTCGTCATCATCTCGGCATCATCTCGCCATCATCTCGTCATCATCTCGTCATCATCTCGTCATCATCTCGTCATCTTGTCATCTCGTCATCTCGTCATCATCTGGTTATCATCTGTTCATCATCTGGTCATCATCTGGTCATCATCTAGTCATCATCTCGTCATCATCTTGTCGTCATCTCGTCAACATCTCGTCATCATCTCGTCATCATCTCGTCATCATCTTGTCATCATCTCGTCATCATCTCGTCATCATCTCGTCATCATCTCGTCATCATCTCGTCATCTGGTCATCTGGTCATCTCGTCATCATCTCGTCATCATCTCGTCATCATCTCGTCATCATCTCGGCATTATCTCGCCATCATCTCGTCATCATCTCGTCATCATCTCGTCATCTTGTCATCTCGTCATCTCGTCATCTCGTCATCTGGCTATCTGGTCATCCAGTCATCTGGTCATCTGGTTATCTGGTCATCTGGTCATCTCGTCATCATCTCGTCATCATCTCGTCATCATCTCGTCACCATCTGGTCATCATCTCGTCATCATCTCGTCATCATCTCGTCATCTGGTCATCTGGTCATCTCGCCATCATCGCGTCATCATCTCGTCATCATCTCGTCATCATCTCGTCATCATCTCGTCATCATCTCGTCATCATCTCGTCATCATCTCGTCATCATCTCGTCATCATCTCGTCATCATCTCGTCATCATCTCGTCATCATCTCGTCATCATCTCGTCATCATCTCGTCATCCTCTCGTTATCATCTCGTCATCATCTCGTCATCATCTGTTCATCATCTCATCATCATCTCGTCATCATCTCGTCATCATCTCGTCATCATCTCGTCATCATCTCGTCATCATCTCGTCATCATCTCGTCATCTCGTCATCATCTCGTCATCTCGTCACCTTGTCATCTGAACATCTAATCATCTGGTCATCTGGTCATCTGGTCATCTCGTCATCATCTCGTAATCATCTCGTCATCATCTCGTCATCATCTCGTCATCATCTCGTCATCATCTCGTCATCATCTCGTCATCATCTCGTCATCATCTCGTCATCATCTCGTCATCATCTCGTCATCATCTCGTCATCATCTCGTCATCATCTCGTCATCATCTCGTCATCCTCTCGTTATCATCTCGTCATCATTTCGTCATCATCTCATCATCATCTCGTCATCATCTCGTCATCATCTCGTCATCATCTCGTCATCATCTCGTCATCATCTCGTCATCATCTCGTCATCTCGTCACCTCGTCATCTGATCATCTGGTCATCTGGTCATCTCGTCATCATCTCGTAATCATCTCGTCATCATCTCGTCATCATCTCGTCATCATCTCGTCATCATCTCGTCATCATCTCGTCATCATCTCGTCATCGTCTCGGCATCGTCTCGGCATCATCCCGTCATCATCTAGTCATCATCTCGTCATCATTTTGTCATCATCTCGTCATCATCTCGTCATCATCTCGTCATTATCTCGTCATCATCTCGTCATCATCTCGTCATCATCTCGTCATCATCGCGTCATCATCTCGTCATCATCTCGTCATCATCTTGTCGTCATCTCGTCAACATCTCGTCATCATCTCGTCATCATCTCGTCATCATCTTGTCATCATCTCGTCATCATCTCGTCATCATCTCGTCATCATCTCGTCATCATCTCGTCATCTGGTCATCTGGTCATCTCGTCATCATCTCGTCATCATCTCGTCATCATCTCGTCATCATCTCGGCATTATCTCGCCATCATCTCGTCATCATCTCGTCATCATCTCGTCATCTTGTCATCTCGTCATCTCGTCATCTCGTCATCTGGCTATCTGGTCATCCAGTCATCTGGTCATCTGGTTATCTGGTCATCTGGTCATCTCGTCATCATCTCGTCATCATCTCGTCATCATCTCGTCACCATCTGGTCATCATCTCGTCATCATCTCGTCATCATCTCGTCATCTGGTCATCTGGTCATCTCGCCATCATCGCGTCATCATCTCGTCATCATCTCGTCATCATCTCGTCATCATCTCGTCATCATCTCGTCATCATCTCGTCATCATCTCGTCATCATCTCGTCATCATCTCGTCATCATCTCGTCATCATCTCGTCATCATCTCGTCATCATCTCGTCATCATCTCGTCATCCTCTCGTTATCATCTCGTCATCATCTCGTCATCATCTGTTCATCATCTCATCATCATCTCGTCATCATCTCGTCATCATCTCGTCATCATCTCGTCATCATCTCGTCATCATCTCGTCATCATCTCGTCATCTCGTCATCATCTCGTCATCTCGTCACCTTGTCATCTGAACATCTAATCATCTGGTCATCTGGTCATCTGGTCATCTCGTCATCATCTCGTAATCATCTCGTCATCATCTCGTCATCATCTCGTCATCATCTCGTCATCATCTCGTCATCATCTCGTCATCATCTCGTCATCATCTCGTCATCATCTCGTCATCATCTCGTCATCATCTCGTCATCATCTCGTCATCATCTCGTCATCATCTCGTCATCCTCTCGTTATCATCTCGTCATCATCTCGTCATCATCTCATCATCATCTCGTCATCATCTCGTCATCATCTCGTCATCATCTCGTCATCATCTCGTCATCATCTCGTCATCATCTCGTCATCTCGTCACCTCGTCATCTGATCATCTGGTCATCTGGTCATCTCGTCATCATCTCGTAATCATCTCGTCATCATCTCGTCATCATCTCGTCATCATCTCGTCATCATCTCGTCATCATCTCGTCATCATCTCGTCATCGTCTCGGCATCGTCTCGGCATCATCCCGTCATCATCTAGTCATCATCTCGTCATCATTTTGTCATCATCTCGTCATCATCTCGTCATCATCTCGTCATTATCTCGTCATCATCTCGTCATCATCTCGTCATCATCTCGTCATCATCGCGTCATCATCTCGTCATCATCTCGTCATCATCTCGTCATCGTCTCGGCATCATCCCGTCATCATCTCGTCATCATGTCGCCATCATCTTGTCATCATCTCGTCATCATCTCGTCGTCATCTCGTCAACATCTCGTCATCATCTCGTCATCATCTCGTCATTATCTGGTCATCATCTCGTCATCATCTCGTCATCATGTCGTCATCATCGCGTCATCATCTCGTCATCATCTCGTTATCATCTCGTCATCATCTCGTCATCATCTCGTCATCATCTCGTCATCATCTCGTCATCATCTCGTCATCATCTTGTCATCATCTCGTCATCATCTCGTCATCCGGTCATCTGGTCATCTCGTCATCATCTCGTCATCATCTCGTCGTCATCTCGTCATCATCTCGTCATCATCTCGTCATCATCTGGTTATCATCTGTTCATCATCTGGTCATCATCTGGTCATCATCTCGTCATCATCTCGTCGTCATCTCGTCAACATCTCGTCATCATCTCGTCATCATCTCGTCATCATCTCGTCATCATCTCGTCATCATCTCGTCATCATCTCGTCATCATCTCGTCATCATCTCGTCATCATCTCGTCATCATCTCGTCGTCATCTGGTCATCTCGTCATCATCTCGTCATCATCTGGTTATCATCTGTTCATCATCTGGTCATCATCTGCTCATCATCTAGTCATCATCTCGTCATCATCTTGTCGTCATCTGGTCAACATCTCGTCATCATCTCGTCATCATCTCGTCATCATCTCGTCATCATCTCGTCATCATCTCGTCATCATCTCGTCATCATCTCGTCATCATCTCGTCATCATCTTGTCATCATCTCGTCATCATCTCGTCATCTGGTCATCTGGTCATCTCGTCATCATCTCGTCATCATCTCGTCATCATCTCGTCATCATCTCGTCATCATCTCGTCATTATCTCGTCATCATCTCGTCATCATCTCGTCATCATCTCATCATCTCGTCATCATCTTGTCATCGTCTCGTCATCATCTCGGCATCATCTCGCCATCATCTCGTCATCATCTCGTCATCATCTCGTCATTATCTCGTCATCATCTCGTCATCATCTCGTCAACATCTCATCATCTCGTCATCATCTTGTCATCGTCTCGTCATCATCTCGGCATCATCTCGCCATCATCTCGTCATCATCTCGTCATCTTGTCATCTCGTCATCTCGTCATCATCTGGTTATCATCTGTTCATCATCTGGTCATCATCTGGTCATCATCTAGTCATCATCTCGTCATCATCTTGTCGTCATCTCGTCAACATCTCGTCATCATCTCGTCATCATCTCGTCATCATCTTGTCATCATCTCGTCATCATCTCGTCATCATCTCGTCATCATCTCGTCATCATCTCGTCATCTGGTCATCTGGTCATCTCGTCATCATCTCGTCATCATCTCGTCATCATCTCGTCATCATCTCGGCATTATCTCGCCATCATCTCGTCATCATCTCGTCATCATCTCGTCATCTTGTCATCTCGTCATCTCGTCATCTCGTCATTTGGCTATCTGGTCATCCAGTCATCTGGTCATCTGGTTATCTGGTCATCTGGTCATCTCGTCATCATCTCGTCATCATCTCGTCATCATCTCGTCACCATCTGGTCATCATCTCGTCATCATCTCGTCATCTGGTCATCTGGTCATCTCGCCATCATCGCGTCATCATCTCGTCATCATCTCGTCATCATCTCGTCATCATCTCGTCATCATCTCGTCATCATCTCGTCATCATCTCGTCATCATCTCGTCATCATCTCGTCATCATCTCGTCATCATCTCGTCATCATCTCGTCATCATCTCGTCATCATCTCGTCATCATCTCGTCATCCTCTCGTTATCATCTCGTCATCATCTCGTCATCATCTGTTCATCATCTCATCATCATCTCGTCATCATCTCGTCATCATCTCGTCATCATCTCGTCATCATCTCGTCATCATCTCGTCATCATCTCGTCATCATCTCGTCATCTCGTCATCATCTCGTCATCTCGTCACCTTGTCATCTGAACATCTAATCATCTGGTCATCTGGTCATCTGGTCATCTCGTCATCATCTCGTAATCATCTCGTCATCATCTCGTCATCATCTCGTCATCATCTCGTCATCATCTCGTCATCATCTCGTCATCATCTCGTCATCATCTCGTCATCATCTCGTCATCATCTCGTCATCATCTCGTCATCATCTCGTCATCATCTCGTCATCATCTCGTCATCCTTTCGTTATCATCTCGTCATCATCTCGTCATCATCTCATCATCATCTCGTCATCATCTCGTCATCATCTCGTCATCATCTCGTCATCATCTCGTCATCATCTCGTCATCATCTCGTCATCTCGTCACCTCGTCATCTGATCATCTGGTCATCTGGTCATCTCGTCATCATCTCGTAATCATCTCGTCATCATCTCGTCATCATCTCGTCATCATCTCGTCATCATCTCGTCATCATCTCGTCATCATCTCGTCATCGTCTCGGCATCGTCTCGGCATCATCCCGTCATCATCTAGTCATCATCTCGTCATCATTTTGTCATCATCTCGTCATCATCCCGTCATCATCTCGTCATTATCTCGTCATCATCTCATCATCATCTCGTCATCATCTCGTCATCATCGCGTCATCATCTCGTCATCATCTCGTCATCATCTCGTCATCGTCTCGGCATCATCCCGTCATCATCTCGTCATCATGTCGCCATCATCTTGTCATCATCTCGTCATCATCTCGTCGTCATCTCGTCAACATCTCGTCATCATCTCGTCATCATCTCGTCATTATCTGGTCATCATCTCGTCATCATCTCGTCATCATGTCGTCATCATCGCGTCATCATCTCGTCATCTGGTCATCTGGTCATCTCGTCATCATCTCGTCATCATCTCGTCATCATCTCGTCATCATCTCGTCATCATCTCGTCATCATCTGGTTATCATCTGTTCATCATCTGGTCATCATCTGGTCATCATCTCGTCATCATCTCGTCGTCATCTCGTCAACATCTCGTCATCATCTCGTCATCATCTCGTCATCATCTCGTCATTATCTCGTCATCATCTCGTCATCATCTCGTCATCATCTCGTCATCATCTCGTCATCATCTCGTCATCATCTCGTCGTCATCTGGTCATCTCGTCATCATCTCGTCATCATCTGGTTATCATCTGTTCATCATCTGGTCATCATCTGGTCATCATCTAGTCATCATCTCGTCATCATCTTGTCGTCATCTGGTCAACATCTCGTCATCATCTCGTCATCATCTCGTCATCATCTCGTCATCATCTCGTCATCATCTCGTCATCATCTCGTCATCATCTCGTCATCATCTCGTCATCATCTTGTCATCATCTCGTCATCATCTCGTCATGTGGTCATCTGGTCATCTCGTCATCATCTCGTCATCATCTCGTCATCATCTCGTCATCATCTCGTCATCATCTCGTCATTATCTCGTCATCATCTCGTCATCATCTCGTCATCATCTCATCATCTCGTCATCATCTTGTCATCGTCTCGTCATCATCTCGGCATCATCTCGCCATCATCTCGTCATCATCTCGTCATCATCTCGTCATCATCTCGTCATCATCTCGTCATCATCTCGTCATCATCTCGTCATCATCTCATCATCTCGTCATCATCTTGTCATCGTCTCGTCATCATCTCGGCATCATCTCGCCATCATCTCGTCATCATCTCGTCATCATCTCGTCATCTTGTCATCTCGTCATCTCGTCATTTCGTCATCTGGCTATCTGGTCATCCAGTCATCTGGTCATCTGGTTATCTTGTCATCTGGTCATCTCGTCATCATCTCGTCATCATCTCGTCATCATCTCGTCACCATCTGGTCATCATCTCGTCATCATCTCGTCATCATCTCGTCATCATCTCGTCATCATCTCGTCATCATCTCGTCATCCTCTCGTTATCATCTCGTCATCATCTCGTCATCATCTCGTCATCATCTCATCATCATCTCGTCATCATCTCGTCATCATCTCGTCATCATCTCGTCATCATCTCGTCATCATCTCGTCATCATCTCGTCATCGTCTCGGCATCGTCTCGGCATCATCCTGTCATCATCCAGTCATCATCTCGTCATCATTTTGTCATCATCTTGTCATCATCTCGTCATCTTGTCATCTCGTCATCTCGTCATCTGGTCATCTGGCTATCTGGTCATCCAGTCATCTGGTCATCTGGTTATCTGGTCATCTGGTCATCTCGTCATCATCTCGTCATCATCTCGTCATCATCTCGTCACCATCTGGTCATCATCTCGTCATCATCTCGTCATCATCTCGTCATCATCTCGTCATCATCTCGTCATCATCTCGTCATCATCTCGTCATCATCTCGTCATCATCTCGTCATCATCTCGTCATCATCTCGTCATCATCTCGTCATCATCTCGTCATCATCTCGTCATCATCTCGTCATCATCTCGTCATCATCTCGTCATCATCTCGTCATCATCTCGTCATCATCTCGTCATCATCTCGTCATCATCTCGTCATCATCTCGTCATCATCTCGTCATCATCTCGTCATCATCTCGTCATCATCTCGTCGTCATCTGGTCATCTCGTCATCATCTCGTCATCATCTGGTTATCATCTGTTTATCATCTGGTCATCATCTGGTCATCATCTAGTCATCATCTCGTCATCATCTTGTCGTCATCTCGTCAACATCTCGTCATCATCTCGTCATCATCTCGTCATCATCTCGTCATCATCTCGTCATCATCTCGTCATCATCTCGTCATCATCTCGTCATCATCTCGTCATCATCTCGTCATCATCTCGTCATCATCTCGTCATCATCTCGTCATCATCTTGTCATCATCTCGTCATCATCTCGTCATCTGGTCATCTGATCATCTCGTCATCATCTCGTCATCATCTCGTCATCATCTCGTCATCATCTCGTCATCATCTCGTCATCATCTCGTCATCATCTCGTCATTATCTCGTCATCATCTCGTCATCATCTCGTCATCATCTCATCATCTCGTCATCATCTTGTCATCGTCTCGTCATCATCTCGGCATCATCTCGCCATCATCTCGTCATCATCTCGTCATCATCTCGTCATCTTGTCATCTCGTCATCTCGTCATCTCGTCATCTGGCTATCTGGTCATCCAGTCATCTGGTCATCTGGTTATCTGGTCATCTGGTCATCTCGTCATCATCTCGTCATCATCTCGTCATCATCTCGTCACCATCTGGTCATCATCTCGTCATCATCTCGTCATCATCTCGTCATCATCTCGTCATCTGGTCATCTGGTCATCTCGCCATCATCTCGTCATCATCTCGTCATCATCACGTCATCATCTCGTCATCATCTCGTCATCATCTCGTCATCATCTCGTCATCATCTCGTCATCATCTCGTCATCATCTCGTCATCATCTCGTCATCATCTCGTCATCTCGTCATCATCCCGTCATCTCGTCACCTTGTCATCTGAACATCTAATCATCTGGTCATCTGGTCATCTGGTCATCTCGTCATCATCTCGTAATCATCTCGTCATCATCTCGTCATCATCTCGAAATCATCTCGTCATCATCTCGTCATCATCTCGTCATCATCTCGTCATCATCTCGTCATCATCTCTTCATCGTCTCGGCATCGTCTCGGCATCATCCCGTCATCATCCAGTCATCATCTCGTCATCATTTTGTCATCATCTCGTCATCATCTCGTCATCTTGTCATCTCGTCATCTCGTCATCTGGTCATCTGGCTATCTGGTCATCCAGTCATCTGGTCATCTGGTTATCTGGTCATCTGGTCATCTCGTCATCATCTCGTCATCATCTCGTCATCATCTCGTCATCATCTCGTCATCATCTCGTCATCATCTCGTCGTCATCTGGTTATCTGGTCATCTCGTCATCATCTCATCACCATCTGGTTATCATCTCGTCATCTGGTCATCTGGTCATCTCGTCATC
The DNA here is from genome assembly GCA_963669185.1 of Dyspetes luteomarginatus. NCBI lineage: Eukaryota > Metazoa > Arthropoda > Insecta > Hymenoptera > Ichneumonidae > Dyspetes > Dyspetes luteomarginatus. The sequence goes on from OY769904.1 coordinate 13,227,070, forward strand.
ATCTCGTCATCATCTCGTCATCATCTCGTCATCATCTCGTCATCATCTCGTCATCATCTCGTCATCATCTCGTCATCATCTCGTCATCATCTCGTCATCATCTCGTCATCATCTCGTCATCATCTCGTCATCATCTCGTCATCCTCTCGTTATCATCTCGTCATCATCTCGTCATCATCTCATCATCATCTCGTCATCATCTCGTCATCATCTCGTCATCATCTTGTCATCATCTCGTCATCATCTCGTCATCTCGTCACCTCGTCATCTGATCATCTGATCATCTGGTCATCTGGTCATCTGGTCATCTCGTCATCATCTCGTAATCATCTCGTCATCATCTCGTCATCATCTCGTCATCATCTCGTCATCATCTCGTCATCATCTCGTCATCATCTCGTCATCATCTCGTCATCATCTCGTCATCGTCTCAGCATCATCTCGTCATCATCTCGTCATCGTCTCAGCATCGTCTCGGCATCATCCCGTCATCATCTAGTCATCATCTCGTCATCATCTCGTCGTCATGTCGTCATCATCGCGTCATCATCTCGTCATCATCTCGTTATCATCTCGTCATCATCTCGTCATCATCTCGTCATCATCTCGTCATCATCTCGTCATCATCTCGTCATCATCTTGTCATCATCTCGTCATCATCTCGTCATCTGGTCATCTGGTCATCTCGTCATCATCTCGTCATCATCTCGTCATCATCTCGTCATCATCTCGTCATCATCTCGTCATCATCTGGTTATCATCTGTTCATCATCTGGTCATCATCTGGTCATCATCTGTTCATCATCTCGTCATCATCTCGTCGTCATCTCGTCAACATCTCGTCATCATCTCGTCATCATCTCGTCATCATCTCGTCATCATCTCGTCATCATCTCGTCATCATCTCGTCATCATCTCGTCATCATCTCGTCATCATCTCGTCATCATCTCGTCGTCATCTGGTCATCTCGTCATCATCTCGTCATCATCTGGTTATCATCTGTTCATCATCTGGTCATCATCTGGTCATCATCTAGTCATCATCTCGTCATTATCTTGTCGTCATCTCGTCAACATCTCGTCATCATCTCGTCATCATCTCGTCATCATCTCGTCATCATCTCGTCATCATCTCGTCATCATCTCGTCATCATCTCGTCATCATCTTGTCATCATCTCGTCATCATCTCGTCATCTGGTCATCTGGTCATCTCGTCATCATCTCGTCATCATCTCGTCATCATCTCGTCATCATCTCGTCATCATCTCGTCATCATCTGGTTATCATCTGTTCATCATCTGGTCATCATCTGGTCATCATCTGGTCATCATCTCGTCATCATCTCGTCGTCATCTCGTCAACATCTCGTCATCATCTCGTCATCATCTCGTCATCATCTCGTCATCATCTCGTCATCATCTCGTCATCATCTCGTCATCATCTCGTCATCATCTCGTCATCATCTCGTCGTCATCTGGTCATCTCGTCATCATCTCGTCATCATCTGGTTATCATCTGTTCATCATCTGGTCATCATCTGGTCATCATCTAGTCATCATCTCGTCATCATCTTGTCGTCATCTCGTCATCATCTCGTCATCATCTCGTCATCATCTCGTCATCATCTCGTCATCATCTCGTCGTCATCTGGTCATCTCGTCATCATCTCGTCATCATCTGGTTATCATCTGTTCATCATCTGGTCATCATCTGGTCATCATCTAGTCATCATCTCGTCATCATCTTGTCGTCATCTCGTCAACATCTCGTCATCATCTCGTCATCATCTCGTCATCATCTCGTCATCATCTCGTCATCATCTCGTCATCATCTCGTCATCATCTCGTCATCATCTCGTCATCATCTCGTCATCATCTTGTCATCATCTCGTCATCATCTCGTCATCTGGTCATCTGGTCATCTCGTCATCATCTCGTCATCATCTCGTCATCATCTCGTCATCATCTCGTCATCATCTCGTCATCATCTCGTCATCATCTGGTTATCATCTGTTCATCATCTGGTCATCATCTGGTCATCATCTGGTCATCATCTCGTCATCATCTCGTCGTCATCTCGTCAACATCTCGTCATCATCTCGTCATCATCTCGTCATCATCTCGTCATCATCTCGTCATCATCTCGTCATCATCTCGTCATCATCTCGTCATCATCTCGTCATCATCTCGTCATCATCTCGTCATCATCTCGTCGTCATCTGGTCATCTCGTCATCATCTCGTCATCATCTGGTTATCATCTGTTCATCATCTGGTCATCATCTGGTCATCATCTAGTCATCATCTCGTCATCATCTTGTCGTCATCTCGTCAACATCTCGTCATCATCTCGTCATCATCTCGTCATCATCTCGTCATCATCTCGTCATCATCTCGTCATTATCTCGTCATCATCTCGTCATCATCTCGTCATCATCTTGTCATCATCTCGTCATCATCTCGTCATCTGGTCATCTGGTCATCTCGTCATCATCTCGTCATCATCTCGTCATCATCTCGTCATCATCTCGTCATCATCTCGTCATCATCTCGTCATCATCTCGTCATCATCTCGTCATCATCTCGTCATCATCTCGTCATCATCTCGTCATTATCTCGTCATCATCTCGTCATCATCTCGTCAACATCTCATCATCTCGTCATCATCTTGTCATCGTCTCGTCATCATCTCGGCATCATCTCGCCATCATCTCGTCATCATCTCGTCATCATCTCGTCATCTTGTCATCTCGTCATCTCGTCATCATCTGGTTATCATCTGTTCATCATCTGGTCATCATCTGGTCATCATCTAGTCATCATCTCGTCATCATCTTGTCGTCATCTCGTCAACATCTCGTCATCATCTCGTCATCATCTCGTCATCATCTTGTCATCATCTCGTCATCATCTCGTCATCATCTCGTCATCATCTCGTCATCATCTCGTCATCTGGTCATCTGGTCATCTCGTCATCATCTCGTCATCATCTCGTCATCATCTCGTCATCATCTCGGCATTATCTCGCCATCATCTCGTCATCATCTCGTCATCATCTCGTCATCTTGTCATCTCGTCATCTCGTCATCTCGTCATCTGGCTATCTGGTCATCCAGTCATCTGGTCATCTGGTTATCTGGTCATCTGGTCATCTCGTCATCATCTCGTCATCATCTCGTCATCATCTCGTCACCATCTGGTCATCATCTCGTCATCATCTCGTCATCATCTCGTCATCTGGTCATCTGGTCATCTCGCCATCATCGCGTCATCATCTCGTCATCATCTCGTCATCATCTCGTCATCATCTCGTCATCATCTCGTCATCCTCTCGTTATCATCTCGTCATCATCTCGTCATCATCTCGTCATCATCTCGTCATCATCTCGTCATCATCTCGTCATCTCGTCACCTCGTCATCTGATCATCTGGTCATCTGGTCATCTCGTCATCATCTCGTAATCATCTCGTCATCATCTCGTCATCATCTCGTCATCATCTCGTCATCATCTCGTCATCATCTCGTCATCATCTCGTCATCGTCTCGGCATCGTCTCGGCATCATCCCGTCATCATCTAGTCATCATTTCGTCATCATTTTGTCATCATCTCGTCATCATCTCGTCATCATCTCGTCATTATCTCGTCATCATCTCGTCATCATCTCGTCATCATCTCGTCATCATCGCGTCATCATCTCGTCATCATCTCGTCATCATCTCGTCATCGTCTCGGCATCATCCCGTCATCATCTCGTCATCATGTCGCCATCATCTTGTCATCATCTCGTCATCATCTCGTCGTCATCTCGTCAACATCTCGTCATCATCTCGTCATCATCTCGTCATTATCTGGTCATCATCTCGTCATCATCTCGTCATCATGTCGTCATCATCGCGTCATCATCTCGTCATCATCTCGTTATCATCTCGTCATCATCTCGTCATCATCTCGTCATCATCTCGTCATCATCTAGTCATCATCTCGTCATCATCTTGTCATCATCTCGTCATCATCTCGTCATCTGGTCATCTGGTCATCTCGTCATCATCTCGTCATCATCTCGTCATCATCTCGTCATCATCTCGTCATCATCTGGTTATCATCTGTTCATCATCTGGTCATCATCTGGTCATCATCTCGTCATCATCTCGTCGTCATCTCGTCAACATCTCGTCATCATCTCGTCATCATCTCGTCATCATCTCGTCATCATCTCGTCATCATCTCGTCATCATCTCGTCATCATCTCGTCATCATCTCGTCATCATCTCGTCGTCATCTGGTCATCTCGTCATCATCTCGTCATCATCTGGTTATCATCTTTTCATCATCTGGTCATCATCTGGTCATCATCTAGTCATCATCTCGTCATCATCTTGTCGTCATCTGGTCAACATCTCGTCATCATCTCGTCATCATCTCGTCATCATCTCGTCATCATCTCGTCATCATCTCGTCATCATCTCGTCATCATCTCGTCATCATCTTGTCATCATCTCGTCATCATCTCGTCATCTGGTCATCTGGTCATCTCGTCATCATCTCGTCATCATCTCGTCATCATCTCGGCATCATCTCGTCATCATCTCGTCATTATCTCGTCATCATCTCGTCATCATCTCGTCATCATCTCATCATCTCGTCATCATCTTGTCATCGTCTCGTCATCATCTCGGCATCATCTCGCCATCATCTCGTCATCATCTCGTCATCATCTCGTCATCATCTCGTCATCATCTCATCATCTCGTCATCATCTTGTCATCGTCTCGTCATCATCTCGGCATCATCTCGCCATCATCTCGTCATCATCTCGTCATCATCTCGTCATCTTGTCATCTCGTCATCTCGTCATTTCGTCATCTGGCTATCTGGTCATCCAGTCATCTGGTCATCTGGTTATCTGGTCATCTGGTCATCTCGTCATCATCTCGTCATCATCTCGTCATCATCTCGTCATCATCTCGTCACCATCTGGTCATCATCTCGTCATCATCTCGTCATCATCTCGTCATCTGGTCATCTGGTCATCTCGCCATCATCTCGTCATCATCACGTCATCATCTCGTCATCATCTCGTCATCATCTCGTCATCATCTCGTCATCATCTCGTCATCATCTCGTCATCATCTCGTCATCATCTCGTCATCATCTCGTCATCATCTCGTCATCCTCTCGTTATCATCTCGTCATCATCTCGTCATCATCTCGTCATCATCTCATCATCATCTCGTCATCATCTCGTCATCATCTCGTCATCATCTCGTCATCATCTCGTCATCATCTCGTCATCATCTCGTCATCGTCTCGGCATCGTCTCGGCATCATCCTGTCATCATCCAGTCATCATCTCGTCATCATTTTGTCATCATCTTGTCATCATCTCGTCATCTTGTCATCTCGTCATCTCGTCATCTGGTCATCTGGCTATCTGGTCATCCAGTCATCTGGTCATCTGGTTATCTGGTCATCTGGTCATCTCGTCATCATCTCGTCATCATCTCGTCATCATCTCGTCACCATCTGGTCATCATCTCGTCATCATCTCGTCATCATCTCGTCATCATCTCGTCATCATCTCGTCATCATCTCGTCATCATCTCGTCATCATCTCGTCATCATCTCGTCATCATCTCGTCATCATCTCGTCATCATCTCGTCGTCATCTGGTCATCTCGTCATCATCTCGTCATCATCTGGTTATCATCTGTTTATCATCTGGTCATCATCTGGTCATCATCTAGTCATCATCTCGTCATCATCTTGTCGTCATCTCGTCAACATCTCGTCATCATCTCGTCATCATCTCGTCATCATCTCGTCATCATCTCGTCATCATCTCGTCATCATCTCGTCATCATCTCGTCATCATCTCGTCATCATCTCGTCATCATCTCGTCATCATCTTGTCATCATCTCGTCATCATCTCGTCATCTGGTCATCTGATCATCTCGTCATCATCTCGTCATCATCTCGTCATCATCTCGTCATCATCTCGTCATCATCTCGTCATCATCTCGTCATCATCTCGTCATCATCTCGTCATCATCTCGTCATCATCTCGTCATCATCTCGTCATCATCTCGTCGTCATCTGGTCATCTCGTCATCATCTCGTCATCATCTGGTTATCATCTGTTTATCATCTGGTCATCATCTGGTCATCATCTAGTCATCATCTCGTCATCATCTTGTCGTCATCTCGTCAACATCTCGTCATCATCTCGTCATCATCTCGTCATCATCTCGTCACCATCTGGTCATCATCTCGTCATCATCTCGTCATCATCTCGTCATCATCTCGTCATCATCTCGTCATCATCTCGTCATCATCTCGTCATCATCTCGTCATCATCTCGTCATCATCTCGTCATCATCTCGTCATCATCTTGTCATCATCTCGTCATCATCTCGTCATCTGGTCATCTGGTCATCTCGTCATCATCTCGTCATCATCTCGTCATCATCTCGTCATCATCTCGTCATCATCTCGTCATTATCTCGTCATCATCTCGTCATCATCTCGTCATCATCTCATCATCTCGTCATCATCTTGTCATCGTCTCGTCATCATCTCGGCATCATCTCGCCATCATCTCGTCATCATCTCGTCATCATCTCGTCATTATCTCGTCATCATCTCGTCATCATCTCGTCAACATCTCATCATCTCGTCATCATCTTGTCATCGTCTCGTCATCATCTCGGCATCATCTCGCCATCATCTCGTCATCATCTCGTCATCTTGTCATCTCGTCATCTCGTCATCATCTGGTTATCATCTGTTCATCATCTGGTCATCATCTGGTCATCATCTAGTCATCATCTCGTCATCATCTTGTCGTCATCTCGTCAACATCTCGTCATCATCTCGTCATCATCTCGTCATCATCTTGTCATCATCTCGTCATCATCTCGTCATCATCTCGTCATCATCTCGTCATCATCTCGTCATCTGGTCATCTGGTCATCTCGTCATCATCTCGTCATCATCTCGTCATCATCTCGTCATCATCTCGTCATCATCTCGGCATTATCTCGCCATCATCTCGTCATCATCTCGTCATCATCTCGTCATCTTGTCATCTCGTCATCTCGTCATCTCGTCATCTGGCTATCTGGTCATCCAGTCATCTGGTCATCTGGTTATCTGGTCATCTGGTCATCTCGTCATCATCTCGTCATCATCTCGTCATCATCTCGTCACCATCTGGTCATCATCTCGTCATCATCTCGTCATCATCTCGTCATCTGGTCATCTGGTCATCTCGCCATCATCGCGTCATCATCTCGTCATCATCTCGTCATCATCTCGTCATCATCTCGTCATCATCTCGTCATCATCTCGTCATCATCTCGTCATCATCTCGTCATCATCTTGTCATCATCTCGTCATCATCTCGTCATCATCTCGTCATCATCTCGTCATCATCTCGTCATCATCTCGTCATCATCTCGTCATCCTCTCGTTATCATCTCGTCATCATCTCGTCATCATCTGTTCATCATCTCATCATCATCTCGTCATCATCTCGTCATCATCTCGTCATCATCTCGTCATCATCTCGTCATCATCTCGTCATCATCTCGTCATCTCGTCATCATCTCGTCATCTCGTCACCTTGTCATCTGAACATCTAATCATCTGGTCATCTGGTCATCTGGTCATCTCGTCATCATCTCGTAATCATCTCGTCATCATCTCGTCATCATCTCGTCATCATCTCGTCATCATCTCGTCATCATCTCGTCATCATCTCGTCATCATCTCGTCATCATCTCGTCATCATCTCGTCATCATCTCGTCATCATCTCGTCATCATCTCGTCATCATCTCGTCATCCTCTCGTTATCATCTCGTCATCATCTCGTCATCATCTCATCATCATCTCGTCATCATCTCGTCATCATCTCGTCATCATCTCGTCATCATCTCGTCATCATCTCGTCATCATCTCGTCATCTCGTCACCTCGTCATCTGATCATCTGGTCATCTGGTCATCTCGTCATCATCTCGTAATCATCTCGTCATCATCTCGTCATCATCTCGTCATCATCTCGTCATCATCTCGTCATCATCTCGTCATCGTCTCGGCATCGTCTCGGCATCATCCCGTCATCATCTAGTCATCATCTCGTCATCATTTTGTCATCATCTCGTCATCATCTCGTCATCATCTCGTCATTATCTCGTCATCATCTCGTCATCATCTCGTCATCATCTCGTCATCATCGCGTCATCATCTCGTCATCATCTCGTCATCATCTCGTCATCGTCTCGGCATCATCCCGTCATCATCTCGTCATCATGTCGCCATCATCTTGTCATCATCTCGTCATCATCTCGTCGTCATCTCGTCAACATCTCGTCATCATCTCGTCATCATCTCGTCATTATCTGGTCATCATCTCGTCATCATCTCGTCATCATGTCGTCATCATCGCGTCATCATCTCGTCATCATCTCGTTATCATCTCGTCATCATCTCGTCATCATCTCGTCATCATCTCGTCATCATCTAGTCATCATCTCGTCATCATCTTGTCATCATCTCGTCATCATCTCGTCATCTGGTCATCTGGTCATCTCGTCATCATCTCGTCATCATCTCGTCATCATCTCGTCATCATCTCGTCATCATCTGGTTATCATCTGTTCATCATCTGGTCATCATCTGGTCATCATCTCGTCATCATCTCGTCGTCATCTCGTCAACATCTCGTCATCATCTCGTCATCATCTCGTCATCATCTCGTCATCATCTCGTCATCATCTCGTCATCATCTCGTCATCATCTCGTCATCATCTCGTCATCATCTCGTCATCATCTCGTCATCATCTCGTCGTCATCTGGTCATCTCGTCATCATCTCGTCATCATCTGGTTATCATCTGTTCATCATCTGGTCATCATCTGGTCATCATCTAGTCATCATCTCGTCATCATCTTGTCGTCATCTGGTCAACATCTCGTCATCATCTCGTCATCATCTCGTCATCATCTCGTCATCATCTCGTCATCATCTCGTCATCATCTCGTCATCATCTCGTCATCATCTTGTCATCATCTCGTCATCATCTCGTCATCTGGTCATCTGGTCATCTCGTCATCATCTCGTCATCATCTCGTCATCATCTCGGCATCATCTCGTCATCATCTCGTCATTATCTCGTCATCATCTCGTCATCATCTCGTCATCATCTCATCATCTCGTCATCATCTTGTCATCGTCTCGTCATCATCTCGGCATCATCTCGCCATCATCTCGTCATCATCTCGTCATCATCTCGTCATCATCTCGTCATCATCTCATCATCTCGTCATCATCTTGTCATCGTCTCGTCATCATCTCGGCATCATCTCGCCATCATCTCGTCATCATCTCGTCATCATCTCGTCATCTTGTCATCTCGTCATCTCGTCATTTCGTCATCTGGCTATCTGGTCATCCAGTCATCTGGTCATCTGGTTATCTGGTCATCTGGTCATCTCGTCATCATCTCGTCATCATCTCGTCATCATCTCGTCATCATCTCGTCACCATCTGGTCATCATCTCGTCATCATCTCGTCATCATCTCGTCATCTGGTCATCTGGTCATCTCGCCATCATCTCGTCATCATCACGTCATCATCTCGTCATCATCTCGTCATCATCTCGTCATCATCTCGTCATCATCTCGTCATCATCTCGTCATCATCTCGTCATCATCTCGTCATCATCTCGTCATCCTCTCGTTATCATCTCGTCATCATCTCGTCATCGTCTCGGCATCGTCTCGGCATCATCCTGTCATCATCCAGTCATCATCTCGTCATCATTTTGTCATCATCTTGTCATCATCTCGTCATCTTGTCATCTCGTCATCTCGTCATCTGGTCATCTGGCTATCTGGTCATCCAGTCATCTGGTCATCTGGTTATCTGGTCATCTGGTCATCTCGTCATCATCTCGGCATCATCTCGTCATCATCTCGTCACCATCTGGTCATCATCTCGTCATCATCTCGTCATCATCTCGTCATCATCTCGTCATCATCTCGTCATCATCTCGTCATCATCTCGTCATCATCTCGTCATCATCTCGTCATCATCTCGTCATCATCTCGTCATCATCTCGTCATCATCTCGTCATCATCTCGTCATCATCTCGTCATCATCTCGTCATCATCTCGTCATCATCTCGTCATCATCTCGTCATCATCTCGTCATCATCTCGTCATCATCTCGTCATCATCTCGTCATCATCTCGTCATCATCTCGTCATCATCTCGTCATCATCTCGTCATCATCTCGTCATCATCTCGTCGTCATCTGGTCATCTCGTCATCATCTCGTCATCATCTGGTTATCATCTGTTTATCATCTGGTCATCATCTGGTCATCATCTAGTCATCATCTCGTCATCATCTTGTCGTCATCTCGTCAACATCTCGTCATCATCTCGTCATCATCTCGTCATCATCTCGTCATCATCTCGTCATCATCTCGTCATCATCTCGTCATCATCTCGTCATCATCTCGTCATCATCTCGTCATCATCTTGTCATCATCTCGTCATCATCTCGTCATCTGGTCATCTGATCATCTCGTCATCATCTCGTCATCATCTCGTCATCATCTCGTCATCATCTCGTCATCATCTCGTCATCATCTTGTCATCATCTCGTCATCATCTCGTCATTATCTCGTCATCATCTCGTCATCATCTCGTCATCATCTCATCATCTCGTCATCATCTTGTCATCGTCTCGTCATCATCTCGGCATCATCTCGCCATCATCTCGTCATCATCTCGTCATCTTGTCATCTCGTCATCTCGTCATCTCGTCATCTGGCTATCTGGTCATCCAGTCATCTGGTCATCTGGTTATCTGGTCATCTGGTCATCTCGTCATCATCTCGTCATCATCTCGTCATCATCTCGTCACCATCTGGTCATCATCTCGTCATCATCTCGTCATCATCTCGTCATCTGGTCATCTGGTCATCTCGCCATCATCTCGTCATCATCTCGTCATCATCACGTCATCATCTCGTCATCATCTCGTCATCATCTCGTCATCATCTCGTCATCATCTCGTCATCATCTCGTCATCATCTCGTCATCATCTCGTCATCATCTCGTCATCTCGTCATCATCCCGTCATCTCGTCACCTTGTCATCTGAACATCTAATCATCTGGTCATCTGGTCATCTGGTCATCTCGTCATCATCTCGTAATCATCTCGTCATCATCTCGTCATCATCTCGAAATCATCTCGTCATCATCTCGTCATCATCTCGTCATCATCTCGTCATCATCTCGTCATCATCTCTTCATCGTCTCGGCATCGTCTCGACATCATCCCGTCATCATCCAGTCATCATCTCGTCATCATTTTGTCATCATCTCGTCATCATCTCGTCATCTTGTCATCTCGTCATCTCGTCATCTGGTCATCTGGCTATCTGGTCATCCAGTCATCTGGTCATCTGGTTATCTGGTCATCTGGTCATCTCGTCATCATCTCGTCATCATCTCGTCATCATCTCGTCATCATCTCGTCATCATCTCGTCATCATCTCGTCATCATCTCGTCGTCATCTGGTTATCTGGTCATCTCGTCATCATCTCATCACCATCTGGTTATCATCTCGTCATCTGGTCATCTGGTCATCTCGTCATCATCTCGTCATCATCTCGTCATCATCTCGTCATCATCTCGTCATCATCTCGTCATCATCTCGTCATCATCTCGTCATCATCTCGTCATCCTCTCGTTATCATCTCGTCATCATCTCGTCATCATCTCATCATCATCTCGTCATCATCTCGTCATCATCTCGTCATCATCTTGTCATCATCTCGTCATCATCTCGTCATCTCGTCACCTCGTCATCTGATCATCTGATCATCTGGTCATCTGGTCATCTGGTCATCTCGTCATCATCTCGTAATCATCTCGTCATCATCTCGTCATCATCTCGTCATCATCTCGTCATCATCTCGTCATCATCTCGTCATCATCTCGTCATCATCTCGTCATCATCTCGTCATCGTCTCAGCATCGTCTCGGCATCATCCCGTCATCATCTAGTCATCATCTCGTCATCATCTCGTCATCATGTCGTCATCATCGCGTCATCATCTCGTCATCATCTCGTTATCATCTCGTCATCATCTCGTCATCATCTCGTCATCATCTCGTCATCATCTCGTCATCATCTCGTCATCATCTTGTCATCATCTCGTCATCATCTCGTCATCTGGTCATCTGGTCATCTCGTCATCATCTCGTCATCATCTCGTCATCATCTCGTCATCATCTGGTTATCATCTGTTCATCATCTGGTCATCATCTGGTCATCATCTGGTCATCATCTCGTCATCATCTCGTCGTCATCTCGTCAACATCTCGTCATCATCTCGTCATCATCTCGTCATCATCTCGTCATCATCTCGTCATCATCTCGTCATCGTCTCGTCATCATCTCGTCATCATCTCGTCATCATCTCGTCATCATCTCGTCATCATCTCGTCATCATCTCGTCGTCATCTGGTCATCTCGTCATCATCTCGTCATCATCTGGTTATCATCTGTTCATCATCTGGTCATCATCTGGTCATCATCTAGTCATCATCTCGTCATCATCTTGTCGTCATCTGGTCAACATCTCGTCATCATCTCGTCATCATCTCGTCATCATCTCGTCATCATCTCGTCATCATCTCGTCATCATCTGGTCATCATCTCGTCATCATCTCGTCATCATCTCGTCATCATCTTGTCATCATCTTGTCATCATCTCGTCATCATCTCGTCATCTGGTCATCTCGTCATCATCTCGTCATCATCTCGTCATCATCTCGTCATCATCTCGTCATCATCTCGTCATCATCTCGTCATCATCTCGTCATCATCTCGTCATTATCTCGTCATCATCTCGTCATCATCTCGTCATCATCTCATCATCTCGTCATCATCTTGTCATCGTCTCGTCATCATCTCGGCATCATCTCGCCATCATCTCGTCATCATCTCGTCATCATCTCGTCATCTTGTCATCTCGTCATCTCGTCATCTCGTCATCTGGCTATCTGGTCATCCAGTCATCTGGTCATCTGGTTATCTGGTCATCTGGTCATCTCGTCATCATCTCGTCAACATCTCGTCATCATCTCGTCACCACCTGGTCATCATCTCGTCATCATCTCGTCATCATCTCGTCATCTGGTCATCTGGTCATCTCGCCATCATCTCGTCATCATCTCGTCATCATCTCGTCATCATCTCGTCATCATCTCGTCATCATCTCGTCATCATCTCGTCATCATCTCGTCATCATCTCGTCATCATCTCGTCATCATCTCGTCATCATCTCGTCATCATCTCGTCATCCTCTCGTTATCATCTCGTCATCATCTCGTCATCATTTCGTCATCATCTCATCATCATCTCGTCATCATCTCGTCATCATCTCGTCGGCATCTCGTCATCATCTCGTCATCTCGTCACCTTGTCATCTGAACATCTAATCATCTGGTCATCTGGTCATCTGGTCATCTCGTCATCATCTCGTCATCATCTCGTCATCATCTCGTCATCGTCTCGTCATCATCTCGTCATCATCTCGTCATCATCTCGTCATCATCTCGTCATCATCTCGTCATCGTCTCGGCATCGTCTCGGCATCATCCCGTCATCATCCAGTCATCATCTCGTCATCATTTTGTCATCATCTTGTCATCATCTCGTCATCTTGTCATCTCGTCATCTCGTCGTCTGGTCATCTGGCTATCTGGTCATCCAGTCATCTGGTCATCTGGTTATCTGGTCATCTGGTCATCTCGTCATCATCTCGTCATCATCTCGTCACCATCTGGTCATCATCTCGTCATCATCCCGTCATCATCTCGTCATCTGGTAATCTGGTCATCTCGTCATCAACTCGTCATCATCTTGTCATCATCTCGTCATCATCTCGTCATCATCTCGTCATCATCTCGTCATCATCTCGTTATCATCTCGTCATCATCTCGTCATCATCTCGTCATAATTTTGTCATCATCTCGTCATCATGTCGCCATCATCTCGTCATCATCTCGTCATCATCTCGTCATCATCTCGTCATTATCTCGTCATCATCTCGTCATCATCTCGTCATCACGTCGTCATCATCTCGTCATCATCTCGTCGTCATCTGGTTATCTGGTCATCTCGTCATCATCTCGTCACCATCTGGTTATCATCTCGTCATCTGGTCATCTGGTCATCTGGTCATCTCGTCATCATCCCGTCATCATCTCGTCATCGATTCGTCATCATCTCGTCATCATCTCGTCATCATCTCGTCATCATCTCGTCATCATCTCGGCATCATCTCGCCATCATCTCGTCATCATCTCGTCATCATCTCGTCATCATCTCGTCATCATCTCGTCATCATCTCGTCATCATCTTGTCATCATCTCGTCATCACGTCGTCATCATCTCGTCATCATCTCGTCGTCATCTGGTCATCTGGTCATCTCGTCATCATCTCGTCATCATCTGGTCATCATCTGGTCATCATCTGGTCATCATCTGGTCATCATCTGGTCATCATCTGGTCATCATCTCGTCATTATCTCTTCATCATCTCGTCATCATCTCGTCATCATCTCGTCGCCATCTGGTCATCTGGTCATCTCGTCATCATCTCGTCATCATCTGGTTATCATCTGTTCATCATCTCGTCATCATCTCGTCATCATCTCGTCATCATCTTGTCATCGTCTCGTCATCATCTCGGCATCATCTCGCCATCATCTCGTCATCATCTCGTCATCATCTCGTCATCTTGTCATCTCGTCATCTCGTCATCTCGTCATCTGGCTATCTGGTCATCCAGTCATCTGGTCATCTGGATATCTGGTCATCTGGTCATCTGGTCATCTCGTCATCATCTCGTCATCATCTCGTCATCATCTCGTCACCATCTGGTCATCATCTCGTCATCATCTCGTCATCATCTCGTCATCTGGTCATCTGGTCATCTCGCCATCATCTCGTCATCATCTCGTCATCATCTCGTCATCATCTCGTCATCATCTCGTCATCATTTCGTCATCATCTCATCATCATCTCGTCATCATCTCGTCATCATCTCGTCATCATCTCGTCATCATCTCGTCATCATCTCGTCATCTCGTCATCATCTCGTCATCTCGTCACCTTGTCATCTGAACATCTAATCATCTGGTCATCTGGTCATCTGGTCATCTCGTCATCATCTCGTAATCATCTCGTCATCATCTCGTCATCATCTCGTCATCATCTCGTCATCATCTCGTCATCATCTCGTCATCATCTCGTCATCATCTCGTCATCATCTCGTCATCGTCTCGGCATCGTCTCGGCATCATCCCGTCATCATCTAATCATCTCGTCATCATTTTGTCATCATCTCGTCATCATCTCGTCATCTTGTCATCTCGTCATCTCGTCATCTGGTCATCTGGCTATCTGGTCATCCAGTCATCTGGTCATCTGGTTATCTGGTCATCTGGTCATCTTGTCATCATCTCGTCATCATCTCGTCATCATCTCGTCACCATCTGGTCATCATCTCGTCATCATGTCGTCATCATCTCGTCATCATCTCGTCATCTGGTCATCTGGTCATCTCGTCATCAACTCGTCATCATCTCGTCATCATCTCGTCATCATCTCGTCATCATCTCGTCATCATCTCGTCATCATCTCGTCATCATCTCGTCATCATCTCGTCATCATCTCGTCATCATCTCGTCATCATCTCATCATCATCTCGTCATCATCTCGTCATCATCTCGTCATCATCTCGTCATCATCTCGTCATCATCTCGTCATCATCTCGTCATCATCTCGTCATCTCGTCATCATCTCGTCATCTCGTCACCTTGTCATCTGAACATCTAATCATCTGGTCATCTGGTCATCTGGTCATCTCGTCATCATCTCGTAATCATCTCGTCATCATCTCGTCATCATCTCGTCATCATCTTGTCATCGTCTCGTCATCATCTCGGCATCATCTCGCCATCATCTCGTCATCATCTCGTCATCATCTCGTCATCTTGTCATCTCGTCATCTCGTCATCTCGTCATCTGGCTATCTGGTCATCCAGTCATCTGGTCATCTGGATATCTGGTCATCTGGTCATCTGGTCATCTCGTCATCATCTCGTCATCATCTCGTCATCATCTCGTCACCATCTGGTCATCATCTCGTCATCATCTCGTCATCATCTCGTCATCTGGTCATCTGGTCATCTCGCCATCATCTCGTCATCATATCGTCATCATCTCGTCATCATCTCGTCATCATCTCGTCATCATTTCGTCATCATCTCATCATCATCTCGTCATCATCTCGTCATCATCTCGTCATCATCTCGTCATCATCTCGTCATCATCTCGTCATCTCGTCATCATCTCGTCATCTCGTCACCTTGTCATCTGAACATCTAATCATCTGGTCATCTGGTCATCTGGTCATCTCGTCATCATCTCGTAATCATCTCGTCATCATCTCGTCATCATCTCGTCATCATCTCGTCATCATCTCGTCATCATCTCGTCATCATCTCGTCATCATCTCGTCATCATCTCGTCATCATCTCGTCATCGTCTCGGCATCGTCTCGGCATCATCCCGTCATCATCTAATCATCTCGTCATCATTTTGTCATCATCTCGTCATCATCTCGTCATCTTGTCATCTCGTCATCTCGTCATCTGGTCATCTGGCTATCTGGTCATCCAGTCATCTGGTCATCTGGTTATCTGGTCATCTGGTCATCTTGTCATCATCTCGTCATCATCTCGTCATCATCTCGTCACCATCTGGTCATCATCTCGTCATCATGTCGTCATCATCTCGTCATCATCTCGTCATCTGGTCATCTGGTCATCTCGTCATCAACTCGTCATCATCTCGTCATCATCTCGTCATCATCTCGTCATCATCTCGTCATCATCTCGTCATCATCTCGTCATCATCTCGTCATCATCTCGTCATCATCTCGTCATCATCGCGTCATCATCTCGTCATCATCTCGTCATCATCTCGTCATCATCTCGTCATCATCTCGTCATCCTCTCGTTATCATCTCGTCATCATCTCGTCATCATCTCGTCATCATCTCATCATCATCTCGTCATCATCTCGTCATCATCTCGTCATCATCTCGTCATCATCTCGTCATCATCTCGTCATCATCTCGTCATCTCGTCATCATCTCGTCATCTCGTCACCTTGTCATCTGAACATCTAATCATCTGGTCATCTGGTCATCTGGTCATCTCGTCATCATCTCGTAATCATCTCGTCATCATCTCGTCATCATCTCGTCATCATCTCGTCATCATCTCGTCATCATCTCGTCATCATCTCGTCATCATCTCGTCATCGTCTCGGCATCGTCTCGGCATCATCCCGTCATCATCTTGTCATCATCTCGTCATCATTTTGTCATCATCTCGTCATCATCTCGTCATCTTGTCATCTCGTCATCTCGTCATCTGGTCATCTGGCTATCTGGTCATCCAGTCATCTGGTCATCTGGTTATCTGGTCATCTGGTCATCTCGTCATCATCTAGTCATCATCTCGTCATCATCTCGTCACCATCTGGTCATCATCTCGTCATCATCTCGTCATCATCTCGTCATCATCTCGTCATCTGGTCATCTGGTCATCTCGTCATCAACTCGTCATCATCTCGTCATCATCTCGTCATCATCTCGTCATCATCTCGTCATCATCTCGTCATCATCTCGTCATCATCTCGTCATCATCTCGTCATCATCTCGTCATCATCTCGTCATCATCTCGTCATCATCTCGTCATCATCTCGTCATCATCTCGTCATCATCTCGTCATCATCTCGTCATCATCTCATCATCATCTCGTCATCCTCTCGTTATCATCTCGTCATCATCTCGTCATCATCTCATCATCATCTCGTCATCATCTCGTCATCATCTCGTCATCATCTCGTCATCATCTCGTCATCATCTCGTCATCATCTCGTCATCATCTCGTCATCTCGTCACCTCGTCATCTGATCATCTGATCATGTGGTCATCTGGTCATCTGGTCATCTCGTCATCATCTCGTAATCATCTCGTCATCATCTCGTCATCATCTCGTCATCATCTCGTCATCATCTCGTCATCATCTCGTCATCATCTCGTCATCATCTCGTCATTATCGCGTCATCACCTCGTCATCATCTCGTCATCATCTCGTCATCGTCTCGGCATCATCCCGTCATCATCTCGTCATCATGTCGCCATCATCTCGTCATCATCTTGTCATCATCTCGTCATCATCTCGTCGTCATCTCGTCAACATCTCGTCATCATCTCGTCATCATCTCGTCATTATCTCGTCATCATCTCGTCATTATCTCGTCATCATCTGGTCATCATCTGGTCATCTCGTCATCATCTCGTCATCATCTCGTCATCATCTCGTCATCATCTCGTCATCATCTCGCCATCATCTCGTCATCATCTCGTCATCATCTCGTCATCATCTCGTCATCATCTCGTCATCATCTGGTCATCATCTGGTCATCATCTGGTCATCATCACGTCATCATCTCGTCATCATCTCGTCATCATCTCGTCATCATCTCGTCATCATCTCGTCATCATCTCGTCGTCATCTGGTCATCTGGTCATCTCGTCATCATCTCGTCATCGTCTTGGCATCAACCCGTCATGATCTAGTCATCATCTCGTCATAATTTTGTCATCATCTCGTCAACATGTCGCCATCATCTCGTCATCATCTCGTCATCATCTCGTCATCATCTCGTCATCGTCTCGGCATCATCCCGTCATCATCTAGTCATCATCTCGTCATCATTTTGTCATCATCTCGTCATCATGTCGCCATCATCTCGTCATCATCTCGTCATCATCTCGTCATCATCTCGTCATTATCTCGTCATCATCTCGTCATCATCCCGTCATCACGTCGTCATCATCTCGTCATCATCTCGTCGTCATCTGGTCATCTGGTCATCTCGTCATCATCTCGTCGTCATCTCGTCATCATTTCGTCATCATCTCGTCATCATCTCGTTAACATCTCGTTATCATCTCGTCATCATCTCGTCATCATCTCGTCATCATCTGGTCATCATCTGGTTATCATCTGGTCATTATCTGGTCATCATCTCGTCATCATCTCTTCATCATCTCGTCATCATCTCGTCATCATCTCGCCATCATCTCGTCGTCATCTGGTCATCTGGTCATCTCGTCATCATCTCGTCATCATCTCGTCATCGTCTCGGCATCGTCTCGGCATCATCCCGTCATCATCTAGTCATCATCTCGTCATCATTTTGTCATCATCTCGTCATCATCTCGTCATCATCTCGTCATCATCTCGTCATTATCTCGTCATCATCTCGTCATCATCTCGTCATCATCTCGTCATCATCGCGTCATCATCTCGTCATGTTCTCGTCATCATCTCGTCATCGACTCGTCATCATCTCGTCATTATCTCGTCATCACGTCGTCATCATCTCGTCATCATTTCGTCGTCATCTGGTCATCTGGTCATCTCGTCATCATCCCGTCGTCATCTCGTCATCATCTCGTCATCATCTGGTCATCATCTGGTCATCATCTGGTCATCATCTGGTCATCATCTCGTCATCATCTCGTCATCATCTCGTCATCATCTCGTCATCATCTCGTCATCATCTCGTCATCATCTCGTCATCATCTCGTCGTCATCTGGTCATCTGGTCATCTCGTCATCATCTCGTCATTATCTGGTTATCATCTGTTCATCATCTGGTCATCATCTGGTCATCATCTGGTCATCATCTCGTCATCATCTCGTCGTCATCTCGTCAACATCTCGTCATCATCTCGTCATCATCTCGTCATCATCTCGTCATCATCTCGTCATCATCTCGTCATCATCTCGTCATCATCTCGTCATCATCTCGTCATCATCTCGTCATCATCTCGTCATCATCTCGTCATCATCTCGTCGTCATCTGGTCATCTGGTCATCTCGTCATCATCTCGTCATCATCTCGTCATCATCTCGTCATCATCTCGTCATCATCTCGTCATCATTTCGTCATCATCTGGTTATCATCTGTTCATCATCTGGTCATCATCTGGTCTTCATCTGGTCATCATCTCGTCATCATCTCGTCGTCATCTCGTCAACATCTCGTCATCATCTCGTCATCATCTCGTCATCATCTCGTCATCATCTCGTCATCATCTCGTCATCATCTCGTCATCATCTCGTCATCATCTCGTCATCATCTCGTCGTCATCTGGTCATCTCGTCATCATCTCGTCATCATCTGGTTATCATCTGGTCATCATCTGGTCATCATCTGGTCATCATCTAGTCATCATCTCGTCATCATCTTGTCGTCATCTCGTCAACATCTCGTCATCATCTCGTCATCATCTCGTCATCATCTCGTCATCATCTCGTCATCATCTCGTCATTATCTCGTCATCATCTCGTCATCATCTCGTCAACATCTCATCATCTCGTCATCATCTTGTCATCGTCTCGTCATCATCTCGGCATCATCTCGCCATCATCTCGTCATCATCTCGTCATCATCTCGTCATCTTGTCATCTCGTCATCTCGTCATCATCTGGTTATCATCTGTTCATCATCTGGTCATCATCTGGTCATCATCTAGTCATCATCTCGTCATCATCTTGTCGTCATCTCGTCAACATCTCGTCATCATCTCGTCATCATCTCGTCATCATCTTGTCATCATCTCGTCATCATCTCGTCATCATCTCGTCATCATCTCGTCATCATCTCGTCATCTGGTCATCTGGTCATCTCGTCATCATCTCGTCATCATCTCGTCATCATCTCGTCATCATCTCGGCATTATCTCGCCATCATCTCGTCATCATCTCGTCATCATCTCGTCATCTTGTCATCTCGTCATCTCGTCATCTCGTCATCTGGCTATCTGGTCATCCAGTCATCTGGTCATCTGGTTATCTGGTCATCTGGTCATCTCGTCATCATCTCGTCATCATCTCGTCATCATCTCGTCACCATCTGGTCATCATCTCGTCATCATTTTGTCATCATCTCGTCATCATCTCGTCATCTTGTCATCTCGTCATCTCGTCATCTGGTCATCTGGCTATCTGGTCATCCAGTCATCTGGTCATCTGGATATCTGGTCATCTGGTCATCTGGTCATCTCGTCATCATCTCGTCATCATCTCGTCATCATCTCGTCACCATCTGGTCATCATCTCGTCATCATCTCGTCATCATCTCGTCATCTGGTCATCTGGTCATCTCGCCATCATCTCGTCATCATCTCGTCATCATCTCGTCATCATCTCGTCATCATCTCGTCATCATTTCGTCATCATCTCATCATCATCTCGTCATCATCTCGTCATCATCTCGTCATCATCTCGTCATCATCTCGTCATCATCTCGTCATCTCGTCATCATCTCGTCATCTCGTCACCTTGTCATCTGAACATCTAATCATCTGGTCATCTGGTCATCTGGTCATCTCGTCATCATCTCGTAATCATCTCGTCATCATCTCGTCATCATCTCGTCATCATCTCGTCATCATCTCGTCATCATCTCGTCATCATCTCGTCATCATCTCGTCATCATCTCGTCATCATCTCGTCATCGTCTCGGCATCGTCTCGGCATCATCCCGTCATCATCTAATCATCTCGTCATCATTTTGTCATCATCTCGTCATCATCTCGTCATCTTGTCATCTCGTCATCTCGTCATCTGGTCATCTGGCTATCTGGTCATCCAGTCATCTGGTCATCTGGTTATCTGGTCATCTGGTCATCTTGTCATCATCTCGTCATCATCTCGTCATCATCTCGTCACCATCTGGTCATCATCTCGTCATCATGTCGTCATCATCTCGTCATCATCTCGTCATCTGGTCATCTGGTCATCTCGTCATCAACTCGTCATCATCTCGTCATCATCTCGTCATCATCTCGTCATCATCTCGTCATCATCTCGTCATCATCTCGTCATCATCTCGTCATCATCTCGTCATCATCTCGTCATCATCTCGTCATCATCTCGTCATCATCTCGTCATCATCTCGTCATCATCTCGTCATCCTCTCGTTATCATCTCGTCATCATCTCGTCATCATCTCGTCATCATCTCATCATCATCTCGTCATCATCTCGTCATCATCTCGTCATCATCTCGTCATCATCTCGTCATCATCTCGTCATCATCTCGTCATCTCGTCATCATCTCGTCATCTCGTCACCTTGTCATCTGAACATCTAATCATCTGGTCATCTGGTCATCTGGTCATCTCGTCATCATCTCGTAATCATCTCGTCATCATCTCGTCATCATCTCGTCATCATCTCGTCATCATCTCGTCATCATCTCGTCATCATCTCGTCATCATCTCGTCATCGTCTCGGCATCGTCTCGGCATCATCTTGTCATCATCTTGTCATCATCTCGTCATCATTTTGTCATCATCTCGTCATCATCTCGTCATCTTGTCATCTCGTCATCTCGTCATCTGGTCATCTGGCTATCTGGTCATCCAGTCATCTGGTCATCTGGTTATCTGGTCATCTGGTCATCTCGTCATCATCTAGTCATCATCTCGTCATCATCTCGTCACCATCTGGTCATCATCTCGTCATCATCTCGTCATCATCTCGTCATCATCTCGTCATCTGGTCATCTGGTCATCTCGTCATCAACTCGTCATCATCTCGTCATCATCTCGTCATCATCTCGTCATCATCTCGTCATCATCTCGTCATCATCTCGTCATCATCTCGTCATCATCTCGTCATCATCTCGTCATCATCTCGTCATCATCTCGTCATCATCTCGTCATCATCTCGTCATCATCTCGTCATCATCTCGTCATCATCTCGTCATCATCTCATCATCATCTCGTCATCCTCTCGTTATCATCTCGTCATCATCTCGTCATCATCTCATCATCATCTCGTCATCATCTCGTCATCATCTCGTCATCATCTCGTCATCATCTCGTCATCATCTCGTCATCATCTCGTCATCATCTCGTCATCTCGTCACCTCGTCATCTGATCATCTGATCATGTGGTCATCTGGTCATCTGGTCATCTCGTCATCATCTCGTAATCATCTCGTCATCATCTCGTCATCATCTCGTCATCATCTCGTCATCATCTCGTCATCATCTCGTCATCATCTCGTCATCATCTCGTCATTATCGCGTCATCACCTCGTCATCATCTCGTCATCATCTCGTCATCGTCTCGGCATCATCCCGTCATCATCTCGTCATCATGTCGCCATCATCTCGTCATCATCTTGTCATCATCTCGTCATCATCTCGTCGTCATCTCGTCAACATCTCGTCATCATCTCGTCATCATCTCGTCATTATCTCGTCATCATCTCGTCATTATCTCGTCATCATCTGGTCATCATCTGGTCATCTGGTCATCATCTCGTCATCATCTCGTCATCATCTCGTCATCATCTCGTCATCATCTCGCCATCATCTCGTCATCATCTCGTCATCATCTCGTCATCATCTCGTCATCATCTCGTCATCATCTGGTCATCATCTGGTCATCATCTGGTCATCATCACGTCATCATCTCGTCATCATCTCGTCATCATCTCGTCATCATCTCGTCATCATCTCGTCGTCATCTGGTCATCTGGTCATCTCGTCATCATCTCGTCATCGTCTTGGCATCAACCCGTCATGATCTAGTCATCATCTCGTCATAATTTTGTCATCATCTCGTCAACATGTCGCCATCATCTCGTCATCATCTCGTCATCATCTCGTCATCGTCTCGGCATCATCCCGTCATCATCTAGTCATCATCTCGTCATCATTTTGTCATCATCTCGTCATCATGTCGCCATCATCTCGTCATCATCTCGTCATCATCTCGTCATCATCTCGTCATTATCTCGTCATCATCTCGTCATCATCCCGTCATCACGTCGTCATCATCTCGTCATCATCTCGTCGTCATCTGGTCATCTGGTCATCTCGTCATCATCTCGTCGTCATCTCGTCATCATTTCGTCATCATCTCGTCATCATCTCGTTAACATCTCGTTATCATCTCGTCATCATCTCGTCATCATCTCGTCATAATCTGGTCATCATCTGGTTATCATCTGGTCATTATCTGGTCATCATCTCGTCATCATCTCTTCATCATCTCGTCATCATCTCGTCATCATCTCGCCATCATCTCGTCGTCATCTGGTCATCTGGTCATCTCGTCATCATCTCGTCATCATCTCGTCATCGTCTCGGCATCGTCTCGGCATCATCCCGTCATCATCTAGTCATCATCTCGTCATCATTTTGTCATCATCTCGTCATCATCTCGTCATCATCTCGTCATCATCTCGTCATTATCTCGTCATCATCTCGTCATCATCTCGTCATCATCTCGTCATCATCGCGTCATCATCTCGTCATGTTCTCGTCATCATCTCGTCATCGACTCGTCATCATCTCGTCATTATCTCGTCATCACGTCGTCATCATCTCGTCATCATTTCGTCGTCATCTGGTCATCTGGTCATCTCGTCATCATCCCGTCGTCATCTCGTCATCATCTCGTCATCATCTGGTCATCATCTGGTCATCATCTGGTCATCATCTGGTCATCATCTCGTCATCATCTCGTCATCATCTCGTCATCATCTCGTCATCATCTCGTCATCATCTCGTCATCATCTCGTCATCATCTCGTCGTCATCTGGTCATCTGGTCATCTCGTCATCATCTCGTCATTATCTGGTTATCATCTGTTCATCATCTGGTCATCATCTGGTCATCATCTGGTCATCATCTCGTCATCATCTCGTCGTCATCTCGTCAACATCTCGTCATCATCTCGTCATCATCTCGTCATCATCTCGTCATCATCTCGTCATCATCTCGTCATCATCTCGTCATCATCTCGTCATCATCTCGTCATCATCTCGTCATCATCTCGTCATCATCTCGTCATCATCTCGTCGTCATCTGGTCATCTCGTCATCATCTCGTCATCATCTCGTCATCATCTCGTCATCATCTCGTCATCATCTCGTCATCATCTCGTCATCATCTGGTTATCATCTGTTCATCATCTGGTCATCATCTGGTCTTCATCTGGTCATCATCTCGTCATCATCTCGTCGTCATCTCGTCAACATCTCGTCATCATCTCGTCATCATCTCGTCATCATCTCGTCATCATCTCGTCATCATCTCGTCATCATCTCGTCATCATCTCGTCATCATCTCGTCATCATCTCGTCGTCATCTGGTCATCTCGTCATCATCTCGTCATCATCTGGTTATCATCTGGTCATCATCTGGTCATCATCTGGTCATCATCTAGTCATCATCTCGTCATCATCTTGTCGTCATCTCGTCAACATCTCGTCATCATCTCGTCATCATCTCGTCATCATCTCGTCATCATCTCGTCATCATCTCGTCATTATCTCGTCATCATCTCGTCATCATCTCGTCAACATCTCATCATCTCGTCATCATCTTGTCATCGTCTCGTCATCATCTCGGCATCATCTCGCCATCATCTCGTCATCATCTCGTCATCATCTCGTCATCTTGTCATCTCGTCATCTCGTCATCATCTGGTTATCATCTGTTCATCATCTGGTCATCATCTGGTCATCATCTAGTCATCATCTCGTCATCATCTTGTCGTCATCTCGTCAACATCTCGTCATCATCTCGTCATCATCTCGTCATCATCTTGTCATCATCTCGTCATCATCTCGTCATCATCTCGTCATCATCTCGTCATCATCTCGTCATCTGGTCATCTGGTCATCTCGTCATCATCTCGTCATCATCTCGTCATCATCTCGTCATCATCTCGGCATTATCTCGCCATCATCTCGTCATCATCTCGTCATCATCTCGTCATCTTGTCATCTCGTCATCTCGTCATCTCGTCATCTGGCTATCTGGTCATCCAGTCATCTGGTCATCTGGTTATCTGGTCATCTGGTCATCTCGTCATCATCTCGTCATCATCTCGTCATCATCTCGTCACCATCTGGTCATCATCTCGTCATCATCTCGTCATCATCTCGTCATCTGGTCATCCGGTCATCTCGCCATCATCGCGTCATAATCTCGTCATCATCTCGTCATCATCTCGTCATCATCTCGTCATCATCTCGTCATCATCTCGTCATCCTCTCGTTATCATCTCGTCATCATCTCGTCATCATCTCGTTATCATCTCGTCATCATCTCGTCATCATCTCGTCATCTCGTCACCTCGTCATCTGATCATCTGGTCATCTGGTCATCTCGTCATCATCTCGTAATCATCTCGTCATCATCTCGTCATCATCTCGTCATCATCTCGTCATCATCTCGTCATCATCTCGTCATCGTCTCGGCATCGTCTCGGCATCATCCCGTCATCATCTAGTCATCATCTCGTCATCATTTTGTCATCATCTCGTCATCATCTCGTCATCATCTCGTCATTATCTCGTCATCATCTCGTCATCATCTCGTCATCATCTCGTCATCATCTCGTCATCATCTCGTCATCATCTCGTCATCATCTCGTCATCATCTCGTCATCATCTTGTCATCATCTCGTCATCATCTCGTCATCTGGTCATCTGGTCATCTCGTCATCATCTCGTCATCATCTCGTCATCATCTCGTCATCATCTCGTCATCATCTCGTCATTATCTCGTCATCATCTCGTCATCATCTCGTCATCATCTCATCATCTCGTCATCATCTTGTCATCGTCTCGTCATCATCTCGGCATCATCTCGCCATCATCTCGTCATCATCTCGTCATCATCTCGTCATCATCTCGTCATCATCTCATCATCTCGTCATCATCTTGTCATCGTCTCGTCATCATCTCGGCATCATCTCGCCATCATCTCGTCATCATCTCGTCATCATCTCGTCATCTTGTCATCTCGTCATCTCGTCATTTCGTCATCTGGCTATCTGGTCATCCAGTCATCTGGTCATCTGGTTATCTGGTCATCTGGTCATCTCGTCATCATCTCGTCATCATCTCGTCATCATCTCGTCATCATCTCGTCACCATCTGGTCATCATCTCGTCATCATCTCGTCATCATCTCGTCATCTGGTCATCTGGTCATCTCGCCATCATCTCGTCATCATCACGTCATCATCTCGTCATCATCTCGTCATCATCTCGTCATCATCTCGTCATCATCTCGTCATCATCTCGTCATCATCTCGTCATCATCTCGTCATCCTCTCGTTATCATCTCGTCATCATCTCGTCATCATCTCGTCATCATCTCATCATCATCTCGTCATCATCTCGTCATCATCTCGTCATCATCTCGTCATCATCTCGTCATCATCTCGTCATCATCTCGTCATCGTCTCGGCATCGTCTCGGCATCATCCTGTCATCATCCAGTCATCATCTCGTCATCATTTTGTCATCATCTTGTCATCATCTCGTCATCTTGTCATCTCGTCATCTCGTCATCTGGTCATCTGGCTATCTGGTCATCCAGTCATCTGGTCATCTGGTTATCTGGTCATCTGGTCATCTCGTCATCATCTCGTCATCATCTCGTCATCATCTCGTCACCATCTGGTCATCATCTCGTCATCATCTCGTCATCATCTCGTCATCATCTCGTCATCATCTCGTCATCATCTCGTCATCATCTCGTCATCATCTCGTCATCATCTCGTCATCATCTCGTCATCATCTCGTCATCATCTCGTCATCATCTCGTCATCATCTCGTCATCATCTCGTCATCATCTCGTCATCATCTCGTCATCATCTCGTCATCATCTCGTCATCATCTCGTCATCATCTCGTCATCATCTCGTCATCATCTCGTCATCATCTCGTCATCATCTCGTCATCATCTCGTCATCATCTCGTCGTCATCTGGTCATCTCGTCATCATCTCGTCATCATCTGGTTATCATCTGTTTATCATCTGGTCATCATCTGCTCATCATCTAGTCATCATCTCGTCATCATCTTGTCGTCATCTCGTCAACATCTCGTCATCATCTCGTCATCATCTCGTCATCATCTCGTCATCATCTCGTCATCATCTCGTCATCATCTCGTCATCATCTCGTCATCATCTCGTCATCATCTCGTCATCATCTCGTCATCATCTCGTCAACATCTTGTCATCATCTCGTCATCTGGTCATCTGATCATCTCGTCATCATCTCGTCATCATCTCGTCATCATCTCGTCATCATCTCGTCATCATCTCGTCATCATCTCGTCATCATCTCGTCATCATCTCGTCATTATCTCGTCATCACCTCGTCATCATCTCGTCATCATCTCATCATCTCGTCATCATCTTGTCATCGTCTCGTCATCATCTCGGCATCATCTCGCCATCATCTCGTCATCATCTCGTCATCATCTCGTCATCTTGTCATCTCGTCATCTCGTCATCTCGTCATCTGGCTATCTGGTCATCCAGTCATCTGGTCATCTGGTTATCTGGTCATCTGGTCATCTCGTCATCATCTCGTCATCATCTCGTCATCATCTCGTCACCATCTCGTCATCATCTCGTCATCATCTCGTCATCTGGTCATCTGGTCATCTCGCCATCATCTCGTCATCATCTCGTCATCATCACGTCATCATCTCGTCATCATCTCGTCATCATCTCGTCATCATCTCGTCATCATCTCGTCATCATCTCGTCATCATCTCGTCATCATCTCGTCATCATCTCGTCATCTCGTCATCATCCCGTCATCTCGTCACCTTGTCATCTGAACATCTAATCATCTGGTCATCTGGTCATCTGGTCATCTCGTCATCATCTCGTAATCATCTCGTCATCATCTCGAAATCATCTCGTCATCATCTCGTCATCATCTCGTCATCATCTCGTCATCATCTCGTCATCATCTCTTCATCGTCTCGGCATCGTCTCGGCATCATCCCGTCATCATCCAGTCATCATCTCGTCATCATTTTGTCATCATCTCGTCATCATCTCGTCATCTTGTCATCTCGTCATCTCGTCATCTGGTCATCTGGCTATCTGGTCATCCAGTCATCTGGTCATCTGGTTATCTGATCATCTGGTCATCTCGTCATCATCTCGTCATCATCTCGTCATCATCTCGTCATCATCTCGTCATCATCTCGTCATCATCTCGTCATCATCTCGTCATCATCTCGTCGTCATCTGGTTATCTGGTCATCTCGTCATCATCTCATCACCATCTGGTTATCATCTCGTCATCTGGTCATCTGGTCATCTCGTCATCATCTCGTCATCATCTCGTCATCATCTCGTCATCATCTCGTCATCATCTCGTCATCATCTCGTCATCATCTCGTCATCATCTCGTCATCATCTCGTCATCATCTCGTCATCATCTCGTCATCATCTCGTCATCATCTCGTCATCATCTCGTCATCCTCTCGTTATCATCTCGTCATCATCTCGTCATCATCTCATCATCATCTCGTCATCATCTCGTCATCATCTCGTCATCATCTTGTCATCATCTCGTCATCATCTCGTCATCTCGTCACCTCGTCATCTGATCATCTGATCATCTGGTCATCTGGTCATCTGGTCATCTCGTCATCATCTCGTAATCATCTCGTCATCATCTCGTCATCATCTCGTCATCATCTCGTCATCATCTCGTCATCATCTCGTCATCATCTCGTCATCATCTCGTCATCATCTCGTCATCATCTCGTCATCGTCTCAGCATCGTCTCGGCATCATCCCGTCATCATCTAGTCATCATCTCGTCATCATCTCGTCATCATGTCGTCATCATCGCGTCATCATCTCGTCATCATCTCGTTATCATCTCGTCATCATCTCGTCATCATCTCGTCATCATCTCGTCATCATCTCGTCATCATCTCGTCATCATCTTGTCATCATCTCGTCATCATCTCGTCATCTGGTCATCTGGTCATCTCGTCATCATCTCGTCATCATCTCGTCATCATCTCGTCATCATCTCGTCATCATCTGGTTATCATCTGTTCATCATCTGGTCATCATCTGGTCATCATCTGGTCATCATCTCGTCATCATCTCGTCGTCATCTCGTCAACATCTCGTCATCATCTCGTCATCATCTCGTCATCATCTCGTCATCATCTCGTCATCATCTCGTCATCATCTCGTCATCATCTCGTCATCATCTCGTCATCATCTCGTCATCATCTCGTCATCATCTCGTCATCATCTCGTCATCATCTCGTCGTCATCTGGTCATCTCGTCATCATCTCGTCATCATCTGGTTATCATCTGTTCATCATCTGGTCATCATCTGGTCATCATCTAGTCATCATCTCGTCATCATCTTGTCGTCATCTGGTCAACATCTCGTCATCATCTCGTCATCATCTCGTCATCATCTCGTCATCATCTCGTCATCATCTCGTCATCATCTGGTCATCATCTCGTCATCATCTCGTCATCATCTCGTCATCATCTTGTCATCATCTTGTCATCATCTCGTCATCATCTCGTCATCTGGTCATCTCGTCATCATCTCGTCATCATCTCGTCATCATCTCGTCATCATCTCGTCATCATCTCGTCATCATCTCGTCATCATCTCGTCATTATCCCGTCATCATCTCGTCATCATGTCGCCATCATCTTGTCATCATCTCGTCATCATCTTGTCGTCATCTCGTCAACATCTCGTCATCATCTCGTCATCATCTCGTCATTATCTGGTCATCATCTCGTCATCATCTCGTCATCATGTCGTCATCATCGCGTCATCATCTCGTCATCATCTCGTTATCATCTCGTCATCATCTCGTCATCATCTCGTCATCATCTCGTCATCATCTCGTCATCATCTCGTCATCATCTTGTCATCATCTCGTCATCATCTCGTCATCTGGTCATCTGGTCATCTCGTCATCATCTCGTCATCATCTCGTCATCATCTCGTCATCATCTCGTCATCATCTGGTTATCATCTGTTCATCATCTGGTCATCATCTGGTCATCATCTCGTCATCATCTCGTCGTCATCTCGTCAACATCTCGTCATCATCTCGTCATCATCTCGTCATCATCTCGTCATCATCTCGTCATCATCTCGTCATCATCTCGTCATCATCTCGTCATCATCTCGTCATCATCTCGTCATCATCTCGTCATCATCTCGTCGTCATCTGGTCAT
The DNA here is from genome assembly GCA_963669185.1 of Dyspetes luteomarginatus. NCBI lineage: Eukaryota > Metazoa > Arthropoda > Insecta > Hymenoptera > Ichneumonidae > Dyspetes > Dyspetes luteomarginatus. The sequence goes on from OY769904.1 coordinate 13,258,324, forward strand.
CTCGTCATCATCTCGTCATCATCTGGTTATCATCTGTTCATCATCTGGTCATCATCTGGTCATCATCTAGTCATCATCTCGTCATCATCTTGTCGTCATCTGGTCAACATCTCGTCATCATCTCGTCATCATCTCGTCATCATCTCGTCATCATCTCGTCATCATCTCGTCATCATCTCGTCATCATCTCGTCATCATCTCGTCATCATCTTGTCATCATCTCGTCATCATCTCGTCATCTGGTCATCTGGTCATCTCGTCATCATCTCGTCATCATCTCGTCATCATCTCGTCATCATCTCGTCATCATCTCGTCATTATCTCGTCATCATCTCGTCATCATCTCGTCATCATCTCATCATCTCGTCATCATCTTGTCATCGTCTCGTCATCATCTCGGCATCATCTCGCCATCATCTCGTCATCATCTCGTCATCATCTCGTCATCATCTCGTCATCATCCCATCATCTCGTCATCATCTTGTCATCGTCTCGTCATCATCTCGGCATCATCTCGCCATCATCTCGTCATCATCTCGTCATCATCTCGTCATCTTGTCATCTCGTCATCTCGTCATTTCGTCATCTGGCTATCTGGTCATCCAGTCATCTGGTCATCTGGTTATCTGGTCATCTGGTCATCTCGTCATCATCTCGTCATCATCTCGTCATCATCTCGTCATCATCTCGTCACCATCTGGTCATCATCTCGTCATCATCTCGTCATCATCTCGTCATCTGGTCATCTGGTCATCTCGCCATCATCTCGTCATCATCACGTCATCATCTCGTCATCATCTCGTCATCATCTCGTCATCATCTCGTCATCATCTCGTCATCATCTCGTCATCATCTCGTCATCATCTCGTCATCCTCTCGTTATCATCTCGTCATCATCTCGTCATCATCTCGTCATCATCTCATCATCATCTCGTCATCATCTCGTCATCATCTCGTCATCATCTCGTCATCATCTCGTCATCATCTCGTCATCATCTCGTCATCGTCTCGGCATCGTCTCGGCATCATCCTGTCATCATCCAGTCATCATCTCGTCATCATTTTGTCATCATCTTGTCATCATCTCGTCATCTTGTCATCTCGTCATCTCGTCATCTGGTCATCTGGCTATCTGGTCATCCAGTCATCTGGTCATCTGGTTATCTGGTCATCTGGTCATCTCGTCATCATCTCGTCATCATCTCGTCATCATCTCGTCACCATCTGGTCATCATCTCGTCATCATCTCGTCATCATCTCGTCATCATCTCGTCATCATCTCGTCATCATCTCGTCATCATCTCGTCATCATCTCGTCATCATCTCGTCATCATCTCGTCATCATCTCGTCATCATCTCGTCATCATCTCGTCATCATCTCGTCATCATCTCGTCATCATCTCGTCATCATCTCGTCATCATCTCGTCATCATCTCGTCATCATCTCGTCATCATCTCGTCATCATCTCGTCATCATCTCGTCATCATCTCGTCATCATCTCGTCATCATCTCGTCATCATCTCGTCGTCATCTGGTCATCTCGTCATCATCTCGTCATCATCTGGTTATCATCTGTTTATCATCTGGTCATCATCTGGTCATCATCTAGTCATCATCTCGTCATCATCTTGTCGTCATCTCGTCAACATCTCGTCATCATCTCGTCATCATCTCGTCATCATCTCGTCATCATCTCGTCATCATCTCGTCATCATCTCGTCATCATCTCGTCATCATCTCGTCATCATCTCGTCATCATCTCGTCATCATCTCGTCATCATCTTGTCATCATCTCGTCATCTGGTCATCTGATCATCTCGTCATCATCTCGTCATCATCTCGTCATCATCTCGTCATCATCTCGTCATCATCTCGTCATCATCTCGTCATCATCTCGTCATCATCTCGTCATTATCTCGTCATCATCTCGTCATCATCTCGTCATCATCTCATCATCTCGTCATCATCTTGTCATCGTCTCGTCATCATCTCGGCATCATCTCGCCATCATCTCGTCATCATCTCGTCATCATCTCGTCATCTTGTCATCTCGTCATCTCGTCATCTCGTCATCTGGCTATCTGGTCATCCAGTCATCTGGTCATCTGGTTATCTGGTCATCTGGTCATCTCGTCATCATCTCGTCATCATCTCGTCATCATCTCGTCACCATCTCGTCATCATCTCGTCATCATCTCGTCATCTGGTCATCTGGTCATCTCGCCATCATCTCGTCATCATCTCGTCATCATCACGTCATCATCTCGTCATCATCTCGTCATCATCTCGTCATCATCTCGTCATCATCTCGTCATCATCTCGTCATCATCTCGTCATCATCTCGTCATCATCTCGTCATCTCGTCATCATCCCGTCATCTCGTCACCTTGTCATCTGAACATCTAATCATCTGGTCATCTGGTCATCTGGTCATCTCGTCATCATCTCGTAATCATCTCGTCATCATCTCGAAATCATCTCGTCATCATCTCGTCATCATCTCGTCATCATCTCGTCATCATCTCGTCATCATCTCTTCATCGTCTCGGCATCGTCTCGGCATCATCCCGTCATCATCCAGTCATCATCTCGTCATCATTTTGTCATCATCTCGTCATCATCTCGTCATCTTGTCATCTCGTCATCTCGTCATCTGGTCATCTGGCTATCTGGTCATCCAGTCATCTGGTCATCTGGTTATCTGATCATCTGGTCATCTCGTCATCATCTCGTCATCATCTCGTCATCATCTCGTCATCATCTCGTCATCATCTCGTCATCATCTCGTCATCATCTCGTCATCATCTCGTCGTCATCTGGTTATCTGGTCATCTCGTCATCATCTCATCACCATCTGGTTATGATCTCGTCATCTGGTCATCTGGTCATCTCGTCATCATCTCGTCATCATCTCGTCATCATCTCGTCATCATCTCGTCATCATCTCGTCATCATCTCGTCATCATCTCGTCATCATCTCGTCATCATCTCGTCATCATCTCGTCATCATCTCGTCATCATCTCGTCATCATCTCGTCATCATCTCGTCATCATCTCGTCATCCTCTCGTTATCATCTCGTCATCATCTCGTCATCATCTCATCATCATCTCGTCATCATCTCGTCATCATCTCGTCATCATCTTGTCATCATCTCGTCATCATCTCGTCATCTCGTCACCTCGTCATCTGATCATCTGATCATCTGGTCATCTGGTCATCTGGTCATCTCGTCATCATCTCGTAATCATCTCGTCATCATCTCGTCATCATCTCGTCATCATCTCGTCATCATCTCGTCATCATCTCGTCATCATCTCGTCATCATCTCGTCATCATCTCGTCATCATCTCGTCATCATCTCGTCATCATCTCGTCATCATCTCGTCATCATCTCGTCGTCATCTGGTCATCTCGTCATCATCTCGTCATCATCTCGTCATCATCTCGTCATCATCTCGTCATCATCTCGTCATCATCTCGTCATCATCTGGTTATCATCTGTTCATCATCTGGTCATCATCTGGTCTTCATCTGGTCATCATCTCGTCATCATCTCGTCGTCATCTCGTCAACATCTCGTCATCATCTCGTCATCATCTCGTCATCATCTCGTCATCATCTCGTCATCATCTCGTCATCATCTCGTCATCATCTCGTCATCATCTCGTCATCATCTCGTCGTCATCTGGTCATCTCGTCATCATCTCGTCATCATCTGGTTATCATCTGGTCATCATCTGGTCATCATCTGGTCATCATCTAGTCATCATCTCGTCATCATCTTGTCGTCATCTCGTCAACATCTCGTCATCATCTCGTCATCATCTCGTCATCATCTCGTCATCATCTCGTCATCATCTCGTCATTATCTCGTCATCATCTCGTCATCATCTCGTCAACATCTCATCATCTCGTCATCATCTTGTCATCGTCTCGTCATCATCTCGGCATCATCTCGCCATCATCTCGTCATCATCTCGTCATCATCTCGTCATCTTGTCATCTCGTCATCTCGTCATCATCTGGTTATCATCTGTTCATCATCTGGTCATCATCTGGTCATCATCTAGTCATCATCTCGTCATCATCTTGTCGTCATCTCGTCAACATCTCGTCATCATCTCGTCATCATCTCGTCATCATCTTGTCATCATCTCGTCATCATCTCGTCATCATCTCGTCATCATCTCGTCATCATCTCGTCATCTGGTCATCTGGTCATCTCGTCATCATCTCGTCATCATCTCGTCATCATCTCGTCATCATCTCGGCATTATCTCGCCATCATCTCGTCATCATCTCGTCATCATCTCGTCATCTTGTCATCTCGTCATCTCGTCATCTCGTCATCTGGCTATCTGGTCATCCAGTCATCTGGTCATCTGGTTATCTGGTCATCTGGTCATCTCGTCATCATCTCGTCATCATCTCGTCATCATCTCGTCACCATCTGGTCATCATCTCGTCATCATTTTGTCATCATCTCGTCATCATCTCGTCATCTTGTCATCTCGTCATCTCGTCATCTGGTCATCTGGCTATCTGGTCATCCAGTCATCTGGTCATCTGGATATCTGGTCATCTGGTCATCTGGTCATCTCGTCATCATCTCGTCATCATCTCGTCATCATCTCGTCACCATCTGGTCATCATCTCGTCATCATCTCGTCATCATCTCGTCATCTGGTCATCTGGTCATCTCGCCATCATCTCGTCATCATCTCGTCATCATCTCGTCATCATCTCGTCATCATCTCGTCATCATTTCGTCATCATCTCATCATCATCTCGTCATCATCTCGTCATCATCTCGTCATCATCTCGTCATCATCTCGTCATCATCTCGTCATCTCGTCATCATCTCGTCATCTCGTCACCTTGTCATCTGAACATCTAATCATCTGGTCATCTGGTCATCTGGTCATCTCGTCATCATCTCGTAATCATCTCGTCATCATCTCGTCATCATCTCGTCATCATCTCGTCATCATCTCGTCATCATCTCGTCATCATCTCGTCATCATCTCGTCATCATCTCGTCATCATCTCGTCATCGTCTCGGCATCGTCTCGGCATCATCCCGTCATCATCTAATCATCTCGTCATCATTTTGTCATCATCTCGTCATCATCTCGTCATCTTGTCATCTCGTCATCTCGTCATCTGGTCATCTGGCTATCTGGTCATCCAGTCATCTGGTCATCTGGTTATCTGGTCATCTGGTCATCTCGTCATCATCTAGTCATCATCTCGTCATCATCTCGTCACCATCTGGTCATCATCTCGTCATCATCTCGTCATCATCTCGTCATCATCTCGTCATCTGGTCATCTGGTCATCTCGTCATCAACTCGTCATCATCTCGTCATCATCTCGTCATCATCTCGTCATCATCTCGTCATCATCTCGTCATCATCTCGTCATCATCTCGTCATCATCTCGTCATCATCTCGTCATCATCTCGTCATCATCTCGTCATCATCTCGTCATCATCTCGTCATCATCTCGTCATCATCTCGTCATCATCTCGTCATCATCTCATCATCATCTCGTCATCCTCTCGTTATCATCTCGTCATCATCTCGTCATCATCTCATCATCATCTCGTCATCATCTCGTCATCATCTCGTCATCATCTCGTCATCATCTCGTCATCATCTCGTCATCATCTCGTCATCATCTCGTCATCTCGTCACCTCGTCATCTGATCATCTGATCATGTGGTCATCTGGTCATCTGGTCATCTCGTCATCATCTCGTAATCATCTCGTCATCATCTCGTCATCATCTCGTCATCATCTCGTCATCATCTCGTCATCATCTCGTCATCATCTCGTCATCATCTCGTCATTATCGCGTCATCACCTCGTCATCATCTCGTCATCATCTCGTCATCGTCTCGGCATCATCCCGTCATCATCTCGTCATCATGTCGCCATCATCTCGTCATCATCTTGTCATCATCTCGTCATCATCTCGTCGTCATCTCGTCAACATCTCGTCATCATCTCGTCATCATCTCGTCATTATCTCGTCATCATCTCGTCATTATCTCGTCATCATCTGGTCATCATCTGGTCATCTGGTCATCATCTCGTCATCATCTCGTCATCATCTCGTCATCATCTCGTCATCATCTCGCCATCATCTCGTCATCATCTCGTCATCATCTCGTCATCATCTCGTCATCATCTCGTCATCATCTGGTCATCATCTGGTCATCATCTGGTCATCATCACGTCATCATCTCGTCATCATCTCGTCATCATCTCGTCATCATCTCGTCATCATCTCGTCGTCATCTGGTCATCTGGTCATCTCGTCATCATCTCGTCATCGTCTTGGCATCAACCCGTCATGATCTAGTCATCATCTCGTCATAATTTTGTCATCATCTCGTCAACATGTCGCCATCATCTCGTCATCATCTCGTCATCATCTCGTCATCGTCTCGGCATCATCCCGTCATCATCTAGTCATCATCTCGTCATCATTTTGTCATCATCTCGTCATCATGTCGCCATCATCTCGTCATCATCTCGTCATCATCTCGTCATCATCTCGTCATTATCTCGTCATCATCTCGTCATCATCCCGTCATCACGTCGTCATCATCTCGTCATCATCTCGTCGTCATCTGGTCATCTGGTCATCTCGTCATCATCTCGTCGTCATCTCGTCATCATTTCGTCATCATCTCGTCATCATCTCGTTAACATCTCGTTATCATCTCGTCATCATCTCGTCATCATCTCGTCATCATCTGGTCATCATCTGGTTATCATCTGGTCATTATCTGGTCATCATCTCGTCATCATCTCTTCATCATCTCGTCATCATCTCGTCATCATCTCGCCATCATCTCGTCGTCATCTGGTCATCTGGTCATCTCGTCATCATCTCGTCATCATCTCGTCATCGTCTCGGCATCGTCTCGGCATCATCCCGTCATCATCTAGTCATCATCTCGTCATCATTTTGTCATCATCTCGTCATCATCTCGTCATCATCTCGTCATCATCTCGTCATTATCTCGTCATCATCTCGTCATCATCTCGTCATCATCTCGTCATCATCGCGTCATCATCTCGTCATGTTCTCGTCATCATCTCGTCATCGACTCGTCATCATCTCGTCATTATCTCGTCATCACGTCGTCATCATCTCGTCATCATTTCGTCGTCATCTGGTCATCTGGTCATCTCGTCATCATCCCGTCGTCATCTCGTCATCATCTCGTCATCATCTGGTCATCATCTGGTCATCATCTGGTCATCATCTGGTCATCATCTCGTCATCATCTCGTCATCATCTCGTCATCATCTCGTCATCATCTCGTCATCATCTCGTCATCATCTCGTCATCATCTCGTCGTCATCTGGTCATCTGGTCATCTCGTCATCATCTCGTCATTATCTGGTTATCATCTGTTCATCATCTGGTCATCATCTGGTCATCATCTGGTCATCATCTCGTCATCATCTCGTCGTCATCTCGTCAACATCTCGTCATCATCTCGTCATCATCTCGTCATCATCTCGTCATCATCTCGTCATCATCTCGTCATCATCTCGTCATCATCTCGTCATCATCTCGTCATCATCTCGTCATCATCTCGTCATCATCTCGTCATCATCTCGTCGTCATCTGGTCATCTCGTCATCATCTCGTCATCATCTCGTCATCATCTCGTCATCATCTCGTCATCATCTCGTCATCATCTCGTCATCATCTCGTCATCATCTGGTTATCATCTGTTCATCATCTGGTCATCATCTGGTCTTCATCTGGTCATCATCTCGTCATCATCTCGTCGTCATCTCGTCAACATCTCGTCATCATCTCGTCATCATCTCGTCATCATCTCGTCATCATCTCGTCATCATCTCGTCATCATCTCGTCATCATCTCGTCATCATCTCGTCATCATCTCGTCGTCATCTGGTCATCTCGTCATCATCTCGTCATCATCTGGTTATCATCTGGTCATCATCTGGTCATCATCTGGTCATCATCTAGTCATCATCTCGTCATCATCTTGTCGTCATCTCGTCAACATCTCGTCATCATCTCGTCATCATCTCGTCATCATCTCGTCATCATCTCGTCATCATCTCGTCATTATCTCGTCATCATCTCGTCATCATCTCGTCAACATCTCATCATCTCGTCATCATCTTGTCATCGTCTCGTCATCATCTCGGCATCATCTCGCCATCATCTCGTCATCATCTCGTCATCATCTCGTCATCTTGTCATCTCGTCATCTCGTCATCATCTGGTTATCATCTGTTCATCATCTGGTCATCATCTGGTCATCATCTAGTCATCATCTCGTCATCATCTTGTCGTCATCTCGTCAACATCTCGTCATCATCTCGTCATCATCTCGTCATCATCTTGTCATCATCTCGTCATCATCTCGTCATCATCTCGTCATCATCTCGTCATCATCTCGTCATCTGGTCATCTGGTCATCTCGTCATCATCTCGTCATCATCTCGTCATCATCTCGTCATCATCTCGGCATTATCTCGCCATCATCTCGTCATCATCTCGTCATCATCTCGTCATCTTGTCATCTCGTCATCTCGTCATCTCGTCATCTGGCTATCTGGTCATCCAGTCATCTGGTCATCTGGTTATCTGGTCATCTGGTCATCTCGTCATCATCTCGTCATCATCTCGTCATCATCTCGTCACCATCTGGTCATCATCTCGTCATCATCTCGTCATCATCTCGTCATCTGGTCATCTGGTCATCTCGCCATCATCGCGTCATAATCTCGTCATCATCTCGTCATCATCTCGTCATCATCTCGTCATCATCTCGTCATCATCTCGTCATCCTCTCGTTATCATCTCGTCATCATCTCGTCATCATCTCGTTATCATCTCGTCATCATCTCGTCATCATCTCGTCATCTCGTCACCTCGTCATCTGATCATCTGGTCATCTGGTCATCTCGTCATCATCTCGTAATCATCTCGTCATCATCTCGTCATCATCTCGTCATCATCTCGTCATCATCTCGTCATCGTCTCGGCATCGTCTCGGCATCATCCCGTCATCATCTAGTCATCATCTCGTCATCATTTTGTCATCATCTCGTCATCATCTCGTCATCATCTCGTCATTATCTCGTCATCATCTCGTCATCATCTCGTCATCATCTCGTCATCATCTCGTCATCATCTCGTCATCATCTCGTCATCATCTCGTCATCATCTCGTCATCATCTTGTCATCATCTCGTCATCATCTCGTCATCTGGTCATCTGGTCATCTCGTCATCATCTCGTCATCATCTCGTCATCATCTCGTCATCATCTCGTCATCATCTCGTCATTATCTCGTCATCATCTCGTCATCATCTCGTCATCATCTCATCATCTCGTCATCATCTTGTCATCGTCTCGTCATCATCTCGGCATCATCTCGCCATCATCTCGTCATCATCTCGTCATCATCTCGTCATCATCTCGTCATCATCTCATCATCTCGTCATCATCTTGTCATCGTCTCGTCATCATCTCGGCATCATCTCGCCATCATCTCGTCATCATCTCGTCATCATCTCGTCATCTTGTCATCTCGTCATCTCGTCATTTCGTCATCTGGCTATCTGGTCATCCAGTCATCTGGTCATCTGGTTATCTGGTCATCTGGTCATCTCGTCATCATCTCGTCATCATCTCGTCATCATCTCGTCATCATCTCGTCACCATCTGGTCATCATCTCGTCATCATCTCGTCATCATCTCGTCATCTGGTCATCTGGTCATCTCGCCATCATCTCGTCATCATCACGTCATCATCTCGTCATCATCTCGTCATCATCTCGTCATCATCTCGTCATCATCTCGTCATCATCTCGTCATCATCTCGTCATCATCTCGTCATCCTCTCGTTATCATCTCGTCATCATCTCGTCATCATCTCGTCATCATCTCATCATCATCTCGTCATCATCTCGTCATCATCTCGTCATCATCTCGTCATCATCTCGTCATCATCTCGTCATCATCTCGTCATCGTCTCGGCATCGTCTCGGCATCATCCTGTCATCATCCAGTCATCATCTCGTCATCATTTTGTCATCATCTTGTCATCATCTCGTCATCTTGTCATCTCGTCATCTCGTCATCTGGTCATCTGGCTATCTGGTCATCCAGTCATCTGGTCATCTGGTTATCTGGTCATCTGGTCATCTCGTCATCATCTCGTCATCATCTCGTCATCATCTCGTCACCATCTGGTCATCATCTCGTCATCATCTCGTCATCATCTCGTCATCATCTCGTCATCATCTCGTCATCATCTCGTCATCATCTCGTCATCATCTCGTCATCATCTCGTCATCATCTCGTCATCATCTCGTCATCATCTCGTCATCATCTCGTCATCATCTCGTCATCATCTCGTCATCATCTCGTCATCATCTCGTCATCATCTCGTCATCATCTCGTCATCATCTCGTCATCATCTCGTCATCATCTCGTCATCATCTCGTCATCATCTCGTCATCATCTCGTCATCATCTCGTCATCATCTCGTCATCATCTCGTCGTCATCTGGTCATCTCGTCATCATCTCGTCATCATCTGGTTATCATCTGTTTATCATCTGGTCATCATCTGGTCATCATCTAGTCATCATCTCGTCATCATCTTGTCGTCATCTCGTCAACATCTCGTCATCATCTCGTCATCATCTCGTCATCATCTCGTCATCATCTCGTCATCATCTCGTCATCATCTCGTCATCATCTCGTCATCATCTCGTCATCATCTCGTCATCATCTCGTCATCATCTCGTCAACATCTTGTCATCATCTCGTCATCTGGTCATCTGATCATCTCGTCATCATCTCGTCATCATCTCGTCATCATCTCGTCATCATCTCGTCATCATCTCGTCATCATCTCGTCATCATCTCGTCATCATCTCGTCATTATCTCGTCATCATCTCGTCATCATCTCGTCATCATCTCATCATCTCGTCATCATCTTGTCATCGTCTCGTCATCATCTCGGCATCATCTCGCCATCATCTCGTCATCATCTCGTCATCATCTCGTCATCTTGTCATCTCGTCATCTCGTCATCTCGTCATCTGGCTATCTGGTCATCCAGTCATCTGGTCATCTGGTTATCTGGTCATCTGGTCATCTCGTCATCATCTCGTCATCATCTCGTCATCATCTCGTCACCATCTCGTCATCATCTCGTCATCATCTCGTCATCTGGTCATCTGGTCATCTCGCCATCATCTCGTCATCATCTCGTCATCATCACGTCATCATCTCGTCATCATCTCGTCATCATCTCGTCATCATCTCGTCATCATCTCGTCATCATCTCGTCATCATCTCGTCATCATCTCGTCATCATCTCGTCATCTCGTCATCATCCCGTCATCTCGTCACCTTGTCATCTGAACATCTAATCATCTGGTCATCTGGTCATCTGGTCATCTCGTCATCATCTCGTAATCATCTCGTCATCATCTCGAAATCATCTCGTCATCATCTCGTCATCATCTCGTCATCATCTCGTCATCATCTCGTCATCATCTCTTCATCGTCTCGGCATCGTCTCGGCATCATCCCGTCATCATCCAGTCATCATCTCGTCATCATTTTGTCATCATCTCGTCATCATCTCGTCATCTTGTCATCTCGTCATCTCGTCATCTGGTCATCTGGCTATCTGGTCATCCAGTCATCTGGTCATCTGGTTATCTGATCATCTGGTCATCTCGTCATCATCTCGTCATCATCTCGTCATCATCTCGTCATCATCTCGTCATCATCTCGTCATCATCTCGTCATCATCTCGTCATCATCTCGTCGTCATCTGGTTATCTGGTCATCTCGTCATCATCTCATCACCATCTGGTTATCATCTCGTCATCTGGTCATCTGGTCATCTCGTCATCATCTCGTCATCATCTCGTCATCATCTCGTCATCATCTCGTCATCATCTCGTCATCATCTCGTCATCATCTCGTCATCATCTCGTCATCATCTCGTCATCATCTCGTCATCATCTCGTCATCATCTCGTCATCATCTCGTCATCCTCTCGTTATCATCTCGTCATCATCTCGTCATCATCTCATCATCATCTCGTCATCATCTCGTCATCATCTCGTCATCATCTTGTCATCATCTCGTCATCATCTCGTCATCTCGTCACCTCGTCATCTGATCATCTGATCATCTGGTCATCTGGTCATCTGGTCATCTCGTCATCATCTCGTAATCATCTCGTCATCATCTCGTCATCATCTCGTCATCATCTCGTCATCATCTCGTCATCATCTCGTCATCATCTCGTCATCATCTCGTCATCATCTCGTCATCATCTCGTCATCGTCTCAGCATCGTCTCGGCATCATCCCGTCATCATCTAGTCATCATCTCGTCATCATCTCGTCATCATGTCGTCATCATCGCGTCATCATCTCGTCATCATCTCGTTATCATCTCGTCATCATCTCGTCATCATCTCGTCATCATCTCGTCATCATCTCGTCATCATCTCGTCATCATCTTGTCATCATCTCGTCATCATCTCGTCATCTGGTCATCTGGTCATCTCGTCATCATCTCGTCATCATCTCGTCATCATCTCGTCATCATCTCGTCATCATCTGGTTATCATCTGTTCATCATCTGGTCATCATCTGGTCATCATCTGGTCATCATCTCGTCATCATCTCGTCGTCATCTCGTCAACATCTCGTCATCATCTCGTCATCATCTCGTCATCATCTCGTCATCATCTCGTCATCATCTCGTCATCATCTCGTCATCATCTCGTCATCATCTCGTCATCATCTCGTCATCATCTCGTCATCATCTCGTCATCATCTCGTCATCATCTCGTCGTCATCTGGTCATCTCGTCATCATCTCGTCATCATCTGGTTATCATCTGTTCATCATCTGGTCATCATCTGGTCATCATCTAGTCATCATCTCGTCATCATCTTGTCGTCATCTGGTCAACATCTCGTCATCATCTCGTCATCATCTCGTCATCATCTCGTCATCATCTCGTCATCATCTCGTCATCATCTGGTCATCATCTCGTCATCATCTCGTCATCATCTCGTCATCATCTTGTCATCATCTTGTCATCATCTCGTCATCATCTCGTCATCTGGTCATCTCGTCATCATCTCGTCATCATCTCGTCATCATCTCGTCATCATCTCGTCATCATCTCGTCATCATCTCGTCATCATCTCGTCATTATCCCGTCATCATCTCGTCATCATGTCGCCATCATCTTGTCATCATCTCGTCATCATCTCGTCGTCATCTCGTCAACATCTCGTCATCATCTCGTCATCATCTCGTCATTATCTGGTCATCATCTCGTCATCATCTCGTCATCATGTCGTCATCATCGCGTCATCATCTCGTCATCATCTCGTTATCATCTCGTCATCATCTCGTCATCATCTCGTCATCATCTCGTCATCATCTCGTCATCATCTCGTCATCATCTTGTCATCATCTCGTCATCATCTCGTCATCTGGTCATCTGGTCATCTCGTCATCATCTCGTCATCATCTCGTCATCATCTCGTCATCATCTCGTCATCATCTGGTTATCATCTGTTCATCATCTGGTCATCATCTGGTCATCATCTCGTCATCATCTCGTCGTCATCTCGTCAACATCTCGTCATCATCTCGTCATCATCTCGTCATCATCTCGTCATCATCTCGTCATCATCTCGTCATCATCTCGTCATCATCTCGTCATCATCTCGTCATCATCTCGTCATCATCTCGTCATCATCTCGTCGTCATCTGGTCATCTCGTCATCATCTCGTCATCATCTGGTTATCATCTGTTCATCATCTGGTCATCATCTGGTCATCATCTAGTCATCATCTCGTCATCATCTTGTCGTCATCTGGTCAACATCTCGTCATCATCTCGTCATCATCTCGTCATCATCTCGTCATCATCTCGTCATCATCTCGTCATCATCTCGTCATCATCTCGTCATCATCTCGTCATCATCTTGTCATCATCTCGTCATCATCTCGTCATCTGGTCATCTGGTCATCTCGTCATCATCTCGTCATCATCTCGTCATCATCTCGTCATCATCTCGTCATCATCTCGTCATTATCTCGTCATCATCTCGTCATCATCTCGTCATCATCTCATCATCTCGTCATCATCTTGTCATCGTCTCGTCATCATCTCGGCATCATCTCGCCATCATCTCGTCATCATCTCGTCATCATCTCGTCATCATCTCGTCATCATCCCATCATCTCGTCATCATCTTGTCATCGTCTCGTCATCATCTCGGCATCATCTCGCCATCATCTCGTCATCATCTCGTCATCATCTCGTCATCTTGTCATCTCGTCATCTCGTCATTTCGTCATCTGGCTATCTGGTCATCCAGTCATCTGGTCATCTGGTTATCTGGTCATCTGGTCATCTCGTCATCATCTCGTCATCATCTCGTCATCATCTCGTCATCATCTCGTCACCATCTGGTCATCATCTCGTCATCATCTCGTCATCATCTCGTCATCTGGTCATCTGGTCATCTCGCCATCATCTCGTCATCATCACGTCATCATCTCGTCATCATCTCGTCATCATCTCGTCATCATCTCGTCATCATCTCGTCATCATCTCGTCATCATCTCGTCATCATCTCGTCATCCTCTCGTTATCATCTCGTCATCATCTCGTCATCATCTCGTCATCATCTCATCATCATCTCGTCATCATCTCGTCATCATCTCGTCATCATCTCGTCATCATCTCGTCATCATCTCGTCATCATCTCGTCATCGTCTCGGCATCGTCTCGGCATCATCCTGTCATCATCCAGTCATCATCTCGTCATCATTTTGTCATCATCTTGTCATCATCTCGTCATCTTGTCATCTCGTCATCTCGTCATCTGGTCATCTGGCTATCTGGTCATCCAGTCATCTGGTCATCTGGTTATCTGGTCATCTGCTCATCTCGTCATCATCTCGTCATCATCTCGTCATCATCTCGTCACCATCTGGTCATCATCTCGTCATCATCTCGTCATCATCTCGTCATCATCTCGTCATCATCTCGTCATCATCTCGTCATCATCTCGTCATCATCTCGTCATCATCTCGTCATCATCTCGTCATCATCTCGTCATCATCTCGTCATCATCTCGTCATCATCTCGTCATCATCTCGTCATCATCTCGTCATCATCTCGTCATCATCTCGTCATCATCTCGTCATCATCTCGTCATCATCTCGTCATCATCTCGTCATCATCTCGTCATCATCTCGTCATCATCTCGTCATCATCTCGTCATCATCTCGTCATCATCTCGTCGTCATCTGGTCATCTCGTCATCATCTCGTCATCATCTGGTTATCATCTGTTTATCATCTGGTCATCATCTGGTCATCATCTAGTCATCATCTCGTCATCATCTTGTCGTCATCTCGTCAACATCTCGTCATCATCTCGTCATCATCTCGTCATCATCTCGTCATCATCTCGTCATCATCTCGTCATCATCTCGTCATCATCTCGTCATCATCTCGTCATCATCTCGTCATCATCTCGTCATCATCTCGTCATCATCTTGTCATCATCTCGTCATCTGGTCATCTGATCATCTCGTCATCATCTCGTCATCATCTCGTCATCATCTCGTCATCATCTCGTCATCATCTCGTCATCATCTCGTCATCATCTCGTCATCATCTCGTCATTATCTCGTCATCATCTCGTCATCATCTCGTCATCTGGTCATCTGATCATCTCGTCATCATCTCGTCATCATCTCGTCATCATCTCGTCATCATCTCGTCATCATCTCGTCATCATCTCGTCATCTCGTCATCATCCCGTCATCTCGTCACCTTGTCATCTGAACATCTAATCATCTGGTCATCTGGTCATCTGGTCATCTCGTCATCATCTCGTAATCATCTCGTCATCATCTCGAAATCATCTCGTCATCATCTCGTCATCATCTCGTCATCATCTCGTCATCATCTCGTCATCATCTCTTCATCGTCTCGGCATCGTCTCGGCATCATCCCGTCATCATCCAGTCATCATCTCGTCATCATTTTGTCATCATCTCGTCATCATCTCGTCATCTTGTCATCTCGTCATCTCGTCATCTGGTCATCTGGCTATCTGGTCATCCAGTCATCTGGTCATCTGGTTATCTGATCATCTGGTCATCTCGTCATCATCTCGTCATCATCTCGTCATCATCTCGTCATCATCTCGTCATCATCTCGTCATCATCTCGTCATCATCTCGTCATCATCTCGTCGTCATCTGGTTATCTGGTCATCTCGTCATCATCTCATCACCATCTGGTTATGATCTCGTCATCTGGTCATCTGGTCATCTCGTCATCATCTCGTCATCATCTCGTCATCATCTCGTCATCATCTCGTCATCATCTCGTCATCATCTCGTCATCATCTCGTCATCATCTCGTCATCATCTCGTCATCATCTCGTCATCATCTCGTCATCATCTCGTCATCATCTCGTCATCATCTCGTCATCATCTCGTCATCCTCTCGTTATCATCTCGTCATCATCTCGTCATCATCTCATCATCATCTCGTCATCATCTCGTCATCATCTCGTCATCATCTTGTCATCATCTCGTCATCATCTCGTCATCTCGTCACCTCGTCATCTGATCATCTGATCATCTGGTCATCTGGTCATCTGGTCATCTCGTCATCATCTCGTAATCATCTCGTCATCATCTCGTCATCATCTCGTCATCATCTCGTCATCATCTCGTCATCATCTCGTCATCATCTCGTCATCATCTCGTCATCATCTCGTCATCATCTCGTCATCATCTCGTCATCATCTCGTCATCATCTCGTCATCATCTCGTCGTCATCTGGTCATCTCGTCATCATCTCGTCATCATCTCGTCATCATCTCGTCATCATCTCGTCATCATCTCGTCATCATCTCGTCATCATCTGGTTATCATCTGTTCATCATCTGGTCATCATCTGGTCTTCATCTGGTCATCATCTCGTCATCATCTCGTCGTCATCTCGTCAACATCTCGTCATCATCTCGTCATCATCTCGTCATCATCTCGTCATCATCTCGTCATCATCTCGTCATCATCTCGTCATCATCTCGTCATCATCTCGTCATCATCTCGTCGTCATCTGGTCATCTCGTCATCATCTCGTCATCATCTGGTTATCATCTGGTCATCATCTGGTCATCATCTGGTCATCATCTAGTCATCATCTCGTCATCATCTTGTCGTCATCTCGTCAACATCTCGTCATCATCTCGTCATCATCTCGTCATCATCTCGTCATCATCTCGTCATCATCTCGTCATTATCTCGTCATCATCTCGTCATCATCTCGTCAACATCTCATCATCTCGTCATCATCTTGTCATCGTCTCGTCATCATCTCGGCATCATCTCGCCATCATCTCGTCATCATCTCGTCATCATCTCGTCATCTTGTCATCTCGTCATCTCGTCATCATCTGGTTATCATCTGTTCATCATCTGGTCATCATCTGGTCATCATCTAGTCATCATCTCGTCATCATCTTGTCGTCATCTCGTCAACATCTCGTCATCATCTCGTCATCATCTCGTCATCATCTTGTCATCATCTCGTCATCATCTCGTCATCATCTCGTCATCATCTCGTCATCATCTCGTCATCTGGTCATCTGGTCATCTCGTCATCATCTCGTCATCATCTCGTCATCATCTCGTCATCATCTCGGCATTATCTCGCCATCATCTCGTCATCATCTCGTCATCATCTCGTCATCTTGTCATCTCGTCATCTCGTCATCTCGTCATCTGGCTATCTGGTCATCCAGTCATCTGGTCATCTGGTTATCTGGTCATCTGGTCATCTCGTCATCATCTCGTCATCATCTCGTCATCATCTCGTCACCATCTGGTCATCATCTCGTCATCATTTTGTCATCATCTCGTCATCATCTCGTCATCTTGTCATCTCGTCATCTCGTCATCTGGTCATCTGGCTATCTGGTCATCCAGTCATCTGGTCATCTGGATATCTGGTCATCTGGTCATCTGGTCATCTCGTCATCATCTCGTCATCATCTCGTCATCATCTCGTCACCATCTGGTCATCATCTCGTCATCATCTCGTCATCATCTCGTCATCTGGTCATCTGGTCATCTCGCCATCATCTCGTCATCATCTCGTCATCATCTCGTCATCATCTCGTCATCATCTCGTCATCATTTCGTCATCATCTCATCATCATCTCGTCATCATCTCGTCATCATCTCGTCATCATCTCGTCATCATCTCGTCATCATCTCGTCATCTCGTCATCATCTCGTCATCTCGTCACCTTGTCATCTGAACATCTAATCATCTGGTCATCTGGTCATCTGGTCATCTCGTCATCATCTCGTAATCATCTCGTCATCATCTCGTCATCATCTCGTCATCATCTCGTCATCATCTCGTCATCATCTCGTCATCATCTCGTCATCATCTCGTCATCATCTCGTCATCATCTCGTCATCGTCTCGGCATCGTCTCGGCATCATCCCGTCATCATCTAATCATCTCGTCATCATTTTGTCATCATCTCGTCATCATCTCGTCATCTTGTCATCTCGTCATCTCGTCATCTGGTCATCTGGCTATCTGGTCATCCAGTCATCTGGTCATCTGGTTATCTGGTCATCTGGTCATCTCGTCATCATCTAGTCATCATCTCGTCATCATCTCGTCACCATCTGGTCATCATCTCGTCATCATCTCGTCATCATCTCGTCATCATCTCGTCATCTGGTCATCTGGTCATCTCGTCATCAACTCGTCATCATCTCGTCATCATCTCGTCATCATCTCGTCATCATCTCGTCATCATCTCGTCATCATCTCGTCATCATCTCGTCATCATCTCGTCATCATCTCGTCATCATCTCGTCATCATCTCGTCATCATCTCGTCATCATCTCGTCATCATCTCGTCATCATCTCGTCATCATCTCGTCATCATCTCATCATCATCTCGTCATCCTCTCGTTATCATCTCGTCATCATCTCGTCATCATCTCATCATCATCTCGTCATCATCTCGTCATCATCTCGTCATCATCTCGTCATCATCTCGTCATCATCTCGTCATCATCTCGTCATCATCTCGTCATCTCGTCACCTCGTCATCTGATCATCTGATCATGTGGTCATCTGGTCATCTGGTCATCTCGTCATCATCTCGTAATCATCTCGTCATCATCTCGTCATCATCTCGTCATCATCTCGTCATCATCTCGTCATCATCTCGTCATCATCTCGTCATCATCTCGTCATTATCGCGTCATCACCTCGTCATCATCTCGTCATCATCTCGTCATCGTCTCGGCATCATCCCGTCATCATCTCGTCATCATGTCGCCATCATCTCGTCATCATCTTGTCATCATCTCGTCATCATCTCGTCGTCATCTCGTCAACATCTCGTCATCATCTCGTCATCATCTCGTCATTATCTCGTCATCATCTCGTCATTATCTCGTCATCATCTGGTCATCATCTGGTCATCTGGTCATCATCTCGTCATCATCTCGTCATCATCTCGTCATCATCTCGTCATCATCTCGCCATCATCTCGTCATCATCTCGTCATCATCTCGTCATCATCTCGTCATCATCTCGTCATCATCTGGTCATCATCTGGTCATCATCTGGTCATCATCACGTCATCATCTCGTCATCATCTCGTCATCATCTCGTCATCATCTCGTCATCATCTCGTCGTCATCTGGTCATCTGGTCATCTCGTCATCATCTCGTCATCGTCTTGGCATCAACCCGTCATGATCTAGTCATCATCTCGTCATAATTTTGTCATCATCTCGTCAACATGTCGCCATCATCTCGTCATCATCTCGTCATCATCTCGTCATCGTCTCGGCATCATCCCGTCATCATCTAGTCATCATCTCGTCATCATTTTGTCATCATCTCGTCATCATGTCGCCATCATCTCGTCATCATCTCGTCATCATCTCGTCATCATCTCGTCATTATCTCGTCATCATCTCGTCATCATCCCGTCATCACGTCGTCATCATCTCGTCATCATCTCGTCGTCATCTGGTCATCTGGTCATCTCGTCATCATCTCGTCGTCATCTCGTCATCATTTCGTCATCATCTCGTCATCATCTCGTTAACATCTCGTTATCATCTCGTCATCATCTCGTCATCATCTCGTCATCATCTGGTCATCATCTGGTTATCATCTGGTCATTATCTGGTCATCATCTCGTCATCATCTCTTCATCATCTCGTCATCATCTCGTCATCATCTCGCCATCATCTCGTCGTCATCTGGTCATCTGGTCATCTCGTCATCATCTCGTCATCATCTCGTCATCGTCTCGGCATCGTCTCGGCATCATCCCGTCATCATCTAGTCATCATCTCGTCATCATTTTGTCATCATCTCGTCATCATCTCGTCATCATCTCGTCATCATCTCGTCATTATCTCGTCATCATCTCGTCATCATCTCGTCATCATCTCGTCATCATCGCGTCATCATCTCGTCATGTTCTCGTCATCATCTCGTCATCGACTCGTCATCATCTCGTCATTATCTCGTCATCACGTCGTCATCATCTCGTCATCATTTCGTCGTCATCTGGTCATCTGGTCATCTCGTCATCATCCCGTCGTCATCTCGTCATCATCTCGTCATCATCTGGTCATCATCTGGTCATCATCTGGTCATCATCTGGTCATCATCTCGTCATCATCTCGTCATCATCTCGTCATCATCTCGTCATCATCTCGTCATCATCTCGTCATCATCTCGTCATCATCTCGTCGTCATCTGGTCATCTGGTCATCTCGTCATCATCTCGTCATTATCTGGTTATCATCTGTTCATCATCTGGTCATCATCTGGTCATCATCTGGTCATCATCTCGTCATCATCTCGTCGTCATCTCGTCAACATCTCGTCATCATCTCGTCATCATCTCGTCATCATCTCGTCATCATCTCGTCATCATCTCGTCATCATCTCGTCATCATCTCGTCATCATCTCGTCATCATCTCGTCATCATCTCGTCATCATCTCGTCATCATCTCGTCGTCATCTGGTCATCTCGTCATCATCTCGTCATCATCTCGTCATCATCTCGTCATCATCTCGTCATCATCTCGTCATCATCTCGTCATCATCTCGTCATCATCTGGTTATCATCTGTTCATCATCTGGTCATCATCTGGTCTTCATCTGGTCATCATCTCGTCATCATCTCGTCGTCATCTCGTCAACATCTCGTCATCATCTCGTCATCATCTCGTCATCATCTCGTCATCATCTCGTCATCATCTCGTCATCATCTCGTCATCATCTCGTCATCATCTCGTCATCATCTCGTCGTCATCTGGTCATCTCGTCATCATCTCGTCATCATCTGGTTATCATCTGGTCATCATCTGGTCATCATCTGGTCATCATCTAGTCATCATCTCGTCATCATCTTGTCGTCATCTCGTCAACATCTCGTCATCATCTCGTCATCATCTCGTCATCATCTCGTCATCATCTCGTCATCATCTCGTCATTATCTCGTCATCATCTCGTCATCATCTCGTCAACATCTCATCATCTCGTCATCATCTTGTCATCGTCTCGTCATCATCTCGGCATCATCTCGCCATCATCTCGTCATCATCTCGTCATCATCTCGTCATCTTGTCATCTCGTCATCTCGTCATCATCTGGTTATCATCTGTTCATCATCTGGTCATCATCTGGTCATCATCTAGTCATCATCTCGTCATCATCTTGTCGTCATCTCGTCAACATCTCGTCATCATCTCGTCATCATCTCGTCATCATCTTGTCATCATCTCGTCATCATCTCGTCATCATCTCGTCATCATCTCGTCATCATCTCGTCATCTGGTCATCTGGTCATCTCGTCATCATCTCGTCATCATCTCGTCATCATCTCGTCATCATCTCGGCATTATCTCGCCATCATCTCGTCATCATCTCGTCATCATCTCGTCATCTTGTCATCTCGTCATCTCGTCATCTCGTCATCTGGCTATCTGGTCATCCAGTCATCTGGTCATCTGGTTATCTGGTCATCTGGTCATCTCGTCATCATCTCGTCATCATCTCGTCATCATCTCGTCACCATCTGGTCATCATCTCGTCATCATCTCGTCATCATCTCGTCATCTGGTCATCTGGTCATCTCGCCATCATCGCGTCATAATCTCGTCATCATCTCGTCATCATCTCGTCATCATCTCGTCATCATCTCGTCATCATCTCGTCATCCTCTCGTTATCATCTCGTCATCATCTCGTCATCATCTCGTTATCATCTCGTCATCATCTCGTCATCATCTCGTCATCTCGTCACCTCGTCATCTGATCATCTGGTCATCTGGTCATCTCGTCATCATCTCGTAATCATCTCGTCATCATCTCGTCATCATCTCGTCATCATCTCGTCATCATCTCGTCATCGTCTCGGCATCGTCTCGGCATCATCCCGTCATCATCTAGTCATCATCTCGTCATCATTTTGTCATCATCTCGTCATCATCTCGTCATCATCTCGTCATTATCTCGTCATCATCTCGTCATCATCTCGTCATCATCTCGTCATCATCTCGTCATCATCTCGTCATCATCTCGTCATCATCTCGTCATCATCTCGTCATCATCTTGTCATCATCTCGTCATCATCTCGTCATCTGGTCATCTGGTCATCTCGTCATCATCTCGTCATCATCTCGTCATCATCTCGTCATCATCTCGTCATCATCTCGTCATTATCTCGTCATCATCTCGTCATCATCTCGTCATCATCTCATCATCTCGTCATCATCTTGTCATCGTCTCGTCATCATCTCGGCATCATCTCGCCATCATCTCGTCATCATCTCGTCATCATCTCGTCATCATCTCGTCATCATCTCATCATCTCGTCATCATCTTGTCATCGTCTCGTCATCATCTCGGCATCATCTCGCCATCATCTCGTCATCATCTCGTCATCATCTCGTCATCTTGTCATCTCGTCATCTCGTCATTTCGTCATCTGGCTATCTGGTCATCCAGTCATCTGGTCATCTGGTTATCTGGTCATCTGGTCATCTCGTCATCATCTCGTCATCATCTCGTCATCATCTCGTCATCATCTCGTCACCATCTGGTCATCATCTCGTCATCATCTCGTCATCATCTCGTCATCTGGTCATCTGGTCATCTCGCCATCATCTCGTCATCATCACGTCATCATCTCGTCATCATCTCGTCATCATCTCGTCATCATCTCGTCATCATCTCGTCATCATCTCGTCATCATCTCGTCATCATCTCGTCATCCTCTCGTTATCATCTCGTCATCATCTCGTCATCATCTCGTCATCATCTCATCATCATCTCGTCATCATCTCGTCATCATCTCGTCATCATCTCGTCATCATCTCGTCATCATCTCGTCATCATCTCGTCATCGTCTCGGCATCGTCTCGGCATCATCCTGTCATCATCCAGTCATCATCTCGTCATCATTTTGTCATCATCTTGTCATCATCTCGTCATCTTGTCATCTCGTCATCTCGTCATCTGGTCATCTGGCTATCTGGTCATCCAGTCATCTGGTCATCTGGTTATCTGGTCATCTGGTCATCTCGTCATCATCTCGTCATCATCTCGTCATCATCTCGTCACCATCTGGTCATCATCTCGTCATCATCTCGTCATCATCTCGTCATCATCTCGTCATCATCTCGTCATCATCTCGTCATCATCTCGTCATCATCTCGTCATCATCTCGTCATCATCTCGTCATCATCTCGTCATCATCTCGTCATCATCTCGTCATCATCTCGTCATCATCTCGTCATCATCTCGTCATCATCTCGTCATCATCTCGTCATCATCTCGTCATCATCTCGTCATCATCTCGTCATCATCTCGTCATCATCTCGTCATCATCTCGTCATCATCTCGTCATCATCTCGTCATCATCTCGTCATCATCTCGTCATCATCTCGTCGTCATCTGGTCATCTCGTCATCATCTCGTCATCATCTGGTTATCATCTGTTTATCATCTGGTCATCATCTGGTCATCATCTAGTCATCATCTCGTCATCATCTTGTCGTCATCTCGTCAACATCTCGTCATCATCTCGTCATCATCTCGTCATCATCTCGTCATCATCTCGTCATCATCTCGTCATCATCTCGTCATCATCTCGTCATCATCTCGTCATCATCTCGTCATCATCTCGGCATCATCTCGTCAACATCTTGTCATCATCTCGTCATCTGGTCATCTGATCATCTCGTCATCATCTCGTCATCATCTCGTCATCATCTCGTCATCATCTCGTCATCATCTCGTCATCATCTCGTCATCATCTCGTCATCATCTCGTCATTATCTCGTCATCATCTCGTCATCATCTCGTCATCATCTCATCATCTCGTCATCATCTTGTCATCGTCTCGTCATCATCTCGGCATCATCTCGCCATCATCTCGTCATCATCTCGTCATCATCTCGTCATCTTGTCATCTCGTCATCTCGTCATCTCGTCATCTGGCTATCTGGTCATCCAGTCATCTGGTCATCTGGTTATCTGGTCATCTGGTCATCTCGTCATCATCTCGTCATCATCTCGTCATCATCTCGTCACCATCTCGTCATCATCTCGTCATCATCTCGTCATCTGGTCATCTGGTCATCTCGCCATCATCTCGTCATCATCTCGTCATCATCACGTCATCATCTCGTCATCATCTCGTCATCATCTCGTCATCATCTCGTCATCATCTCGTCATCATCTCGTCATCATCTCGTCATCATCTCGTCATCATCTCGTCATCTCGTCATCATCCCGTCATCTCGTCACCTTGTCATCTGAACATCTAATCATCTGGTCATCTGGTCATCTGGTCATCTCGTCATCATCTCGTAATCATCTCGTCATCATCTCGAAATCATCTCGTCATCATCTCGTCATCATCTCGTCATCATCTCGTCATCATCTCGTCATCATCTCTTCATCGTCTCGGCATCGTCTCGGCATCATCCCGTCATCATCCAGTCATCATCTCGTCATCATTTTGTCATCATCTCGTCATCATCTCGTCATCTTGTCATCTCGTCATCTCGTCATCTGGTCATCTGGCTATCTGGTCATCCAGTCATCTGGTCATCTGGTTATCTGATCATCTGGTCATCTCGTCATCATCTCGTCATCATCTCGTCATCATCTCGTCATCATCTCGTCATCATCTCGTCATCATCTCGTCGTCATCTGGTTATCTGGTCATCTCGTCATCATCTCATCACCATCTGGTTATCATCTCGTCATCTGGTCATCTGGTCATCTCGTCATCATCTCGTCATCATCTCGTCATCATCTCGTCATCATCTCGTCATCATCTCGTCATCATCTCGTCATCATCTCGTCATCATCTCGTCATCATCTCGTCATCATCTCGTCATCATCTCGTCATCATCTCGTCATCATCTCGTCATCCTCTCGTTATCATCTCGTCATCATCTCGTCATCATCTCATCATCATCTCGTCATCATCTCGTCATCATCTCGTCATCATCTTGTCATCATCTCGTCATCATCTCGTCATCTCGTCACCTCGTCATCTGATCATCTGATCATCTGGTCATCTGGTCATCTGGTCATCTCGTCATCATCTCGTAATCATCTCGTCATCATCTCGTCATCATCTCGTCATCATCTCGTCATCATCTCGTCATCATCTCGTCATCATCTCGTCATCATCTCGTCATCATCTCGTCATCATCTCGTCATCGTCTCAGCATCGTCTCGGCATCATCCCGTCATCATCTAGTCATCATCTCGTCATCATCTCGTCATCATGTCGTCATCATCGCGTCATCATCTCGTCATCATCTCGTTATCATCTCGTCATCATCTCGTCATCATCTCGTCATCATCTCGTCATCATCTCGTCATCATCTCGTCATCATCTTGTCATCATCTCGTCATCATCTCGTCATCTGGTCATCTGGTCATCTCGTCATCATCTCGTCATCATCTCGTCATCATCTCGTCATCATCTCGTCATCATCTGGTTATCATCTGTTCATCATCTGGTCATCATCTGGTCATCATCTGGTCATCATCTCGTCATCATCTCGTCGTCATCTCGTCAACATCTCGTCATCATCTCGTCATCATCTCGTCATCATCTCGTCATCATCTCGTCATCATCTCGTCATCATCTCGTCATCATCTCGTCATCATCTCGTCATCATCTCGTCATCATCTCGTCATCATCTCGTCATCATCTCGTCATCATCTCGTCGTCATCTGGTCATCTCGTCATCATCTCGTCATCATCTGGTTATCATCTGTTCATCATCTGGTCATCATCTGGTCATCATCTAGTCATCATCTCGTCATCATCTTGTCGTCATCTGGTCAACATCTCGTCATCATCTCGTCATCATCTCGTCATCATCTCGTCATCATCTCGTCATCATCTCGTCATCATCTGGTCATCATCTCGTCATCATCTCGTCATCATCTCGTCATCATCTTGTCATCATCTTGTCATCATCTCGTCATCATCTCGTCATCTGGTCATCTCGTCATCATCTCGTCATCATCTCGTCATCATCTCGTCATCATCTCGTCATCATCTCGTCATCATCTCGTCATCATCTCGTCATTATCCCGTCATCATCTCGTCATCATGTCGCCATCATCTTGTCATCATCTCGTCATCATCTCGTCGTCATCTCGTCAACATCTCGTCATCATCTCGTCATCATCTCGTCATTATCTGGTCATCATCTCGTCATCATCTCGTCATCATGTCGTCATCATCGCGTCATCATCTCGTCATCATCTCGTTATCATCTCGTCATCATCTCGTCATCATCTCGTCATCATCTCGTCATCATCTCGTCATCATCTCGTCATCATCTTGTCATCATCTCGTCATCATCTCGTCATCTGGTCATCTGGTCATCTCGTCATCATCTCGTCATCATCTCGTCATCATCTCGTCATCATCTCGTCATCATCTGGTTATCATCTGTTCATCATCTGGTCATCATCTGGTCATCATCTCGTCATCATCTCGTCGTCATCTCGTCAACATCTCGTCATCATCTCGTCATCATCTCGTCATCATCTCGTCATCATCTCGTCATCATCTCGTCATCATCTCGTCATCATCTCGTCATCATCTCGTCATCATCTCGTCATCATCTCGTCATCATCTCGTCGTCATCTGGTCATCTCGTCATCATCTCGTCATCATCTGGTTATCATCTGTTCATCATCTGGTCATCATCTGGTCATCATCTAGTCATCATCTCGTCATCATCTTGTCGTCATCTGGTCAACATCTCGTCATCATCTCGTCATCATCTCGTCATCATCTCGTCATCATCTCGTCATCATCTCGTCATCATCTCGTCATCATCTCGTCATCATCTCGTCATCATCTTGTCATCATCTCGTCATCATCTCGTCATCTGGTCATCTGGTCATCTCGTCATCATCTCGTCATCATCTCGTCATCATCTCGTCATCATCTCGTCATCATCTCGTCATTATCTCGTCATCATCTCGTCATCATCTCGTCATCATCTCATCATCTCGTCATCATCTTGTCATCGTCTCGTCATCATCTCGGCATCATCTCGCCATCATCTCGTCATCATCTCGTCATCATCTCGTCATCATCTCGTCATCATCCCATCATCTCGTCATCATCTTGTCATCGTCTCGTCATCATCTCGGCATCATCTCGCCATCATCTCGTCATCATCTCGTCATCATCTCGTCATCTTGTCATCTCGTCATCTCGTCATTTCGTCATCTGGCTATCTGGTCATCCAGTCATCTGGTCATCTGGTTATCTGGTCATCTGGTCATCTCGTCATCATCTCGTCATCATCTCGTCATCATCTCGTCATCATCTCGTCACCATCTGGTCATCATCTCGTCATCATCTCGTCATCATCTCGTCATCTGGTCATCTGGTCATCTCGCCATCATCTCGTCATCATCACGTCATCATCTCGTCATCATCTCGTCATCATCTCGTCATCATCTCGTCATCATCTCGTCATCATCTCGTCATCATCTCGTCATCATCTCGTCATCCTCTCGTTATCATCTCGTCATCATCTCGTCATCATCTCGTCATCATCTCATCATCATCTCGTCATCATCTCGTCATCATCTCGTCATCATCTCGTCATCATCTCGTCATCATCTCGTCATCATCTCGTCATCGTCTCGGCATCGTCTCGGCATCATCCTGTCATCATCCAGTCATCATCTCGTCATCATTTTGTCATCATCTTGTCATCATCTCGTCATCTTGTCATCTCGTCATCTCGTCATCTGGTCATCTGGCTATCTGGTCATCCAGTCATCTGGTCATCTGGTTATCTGGTCATCTGCTCATCTCGTCATCATCTCGTCATCATCTCGTCATCATCTCGTCACCATCTGGTCATCATCTCGTCATCATCTCGTCATCATCTCGTCATCATCTCGTCATCATCTCGTCATCATCTCGTCATCATCTCGTCATCATCTCGTCATCATCTCGTCATCATCTCGTCATCATCTCGTCATCATCTCGTCATCATCTCGTCATCATCTCGTCATCATCTCGTCATCATCTCGTCATCATCTCGTCATCATCTCGTCATCATCTCGTCATCATCTCGTCATCATCTCGTCATCATCTCGTCATCATCTCGTCATCATCTCGTCATCATCTCGTCATCATCTCGTCATCATCTCGTCATCATCTCGTCGTCATCTGGTCATCTCGTCATCATCTCGTCATCATCTGGTTATCATCTGTTTATCATCTGGTCATCATCTGGTCATCATCTAGTCATCATCTCGTCATCATCTTGTCGTCATCTCGTCAACATCTCGTCATCATCTCGTCATCATCTCGTCATCATCTCGTCATCATCTCGTCATCATCTCGTCATCATCTCGTCATCATCTCGTCATCATCTCGTCATCATCTCGTCATCATCTCGTCATCATCTCGTCATCATCTTGTCATCATCTCGTCATCTGGTCATCTGATCATCTCGTCATCATCTCGTCATCATCTCGTCATCATCTCGTCATCATCTCGTCATCATCTCGTCATCATCTCGTCATCATCTCGTCATCATCTCGTCATTATCTCGTCATCATCTCGTCATCATCTCGTCATCATCTCATCATCTCGTCATCATCTTGTCATCGTCTCGTCATCATCTCGGCATCATCTCGCCATCATCTCGTCATCATCTCGTCATCATCTCGTCATCTTGTCATCTCGTCATCTCGTCATCTCGTCATCTGGCTATCTGGTCATCCAGTCATCTGGTCATCTGGTTATCTGGTCATCTGGTCATCTCGTCATCATCTCGTCATCATCTCGTCATCATCTCGTCACCATCTCGTCATCATCTCGTCATCATCTCGTCATCTGGTCATCTGGTCATCTCGCCATCATCTCGTCATCATCTCGTCATCATCACGTCATCATCTCGTCATCATCTCGTCATCATCTCGTCATCATCTCGTCATCATCTCGTCATCATCTCGTCATCATCTCGTCATCATCTCGTCATCATCTCGTCATCTCGTCATCATCCCGTCATCTCGTCACCTTGTCATCTGAACATCTAATCATCTGGTCATCTGGTCATCTGGTCATCTCGTCATCATCTCGTAATCATCTCGTCATCATCTCGAAATCATCTCGTCATCATCTCGTCATCATCTCGTCATCATCTCGTCATCATCTCGTCATCATCTCTTCATCGTCTCGGCATCGTCTCGGCATCATCCCGTCATCATCCAGTCATCATCTCGTCATCATTTTGTCATCATCTCGTCATCATCTCGTCATCTTGTCATCTCGTCATCTCGTCATCTGGTCATCTGGCTATCTGGTCATCCAGTCATCTGGTCATCTGGTTATCTGATCATCTGGTCATCTCGTCATCATCTCGTCATCATCTCGTCATCATCTCGTCATCATCTCGTCATCATCTCGTCATCATCTCGTCATCATCTCGTCATCATCTCGTCGTCATCTGGTTATCTGGTCATCTCGTCATCATCTCATCACCATCTGGTTATGATCTCGTCATCTGGTCATCTGGTCATCTCGTCATCATCTCGTCATCATCTCGTCATCATCTCGTCATCATCTCGTCATCATCTCGTCATCATCTCGTCATCATCTCGTCATCATCTCGTCATCATCTCGTCATCATCTCGTCATCATCTCGTCATCATCTCGTCATCATCTCGTCATCATCTCGTCATCATCTCGTCATCCTCTCGTTATCATCTCGTCATCATCTCGTCATCATCTCATCATCATCTCGTCATCATCTCGTCATCATCTCGTCATCATCTTGTCATCATCTCGTCATCATCTCGTCATCTCGTCACCTCGTCATCTGATCATCTGATCATCTGGTCATCTGGTCATCTGGTCATCTCGTCATCATCTCGTAATCATCTCGTCATCATCTCGTCATCATCTCGTCATCATCTCGTCATCATCTCGTCATCATCTCGTCATCATCTCGTCATCATCTCGTCATCATCTCGTCATCATCTCGTCATCGTCTCAGCATCGTCTCGGCATCATCCCGTCATCATCTAGTCATCATCTCGTCATCATCTCGTCATCATGTCGTCATCATCGCGTCATCATCTCGTCATCATCTCGTTATCATCTCGTCATCATCTCGTCATCATCTCGTCATCATCTCGTCATCATCTCGTCATCATCTCGTCATCATCTTGTCATCATCTCGTCATCATCTCGTCATCTGGTCATCTGGTCATCTCGTCATCATCTCGTCATCATCTCGTCATCATCTCGTCATCATCTCGTCATCATCTGGTTATCATCTGTTCATCATCTGGTCATCATCTGGTCATCATCTGGTCATCATCTCGTCATCATCTCGTCGTCATCTCGTCAACATCTCGTCATCATCTCGTCATCATCTCGTCATCATCTCGTCATCATCTCGTCATCATCTCGTCATCATCTCGTCATCATCTCGTCATCATCTCGTCATCATCTCGTCATCATCTCGTCATCATCTCGTCGTCATCTGGTCATCTCGTCATCATCTCGTCATCATCTGGTTATCATCTGTTCATCATCTGGTCATCATCTGGTCATCATCTAGTCATCATCTCGTCATCATCTTATCGTCATCTGGTCAACATCTCGTCATCATCTCGTCATCATCTCGTCATCATCTCGTCATCATCTCGTCATCATCTCGTCATCATCTGGTCATCATCTCGTCATCATCTCGTCATCATCTCGTCATCATCTTGTCATCATCTTGTCATCATCTCATCATCATCTCGTCATCTGGTCATCTCGTCATCATCTCGTCATCATCTCGTCATCATCTCGTCATCATCTCGTCATCATCTCGTCATCATCTCGTCATCATCTCGTCATTATCTCGTCATCATCTCGTCATCATCTCGTCATCATCTCATCATCTCGTCATCATCTTGTCATCGTCTCGTCATCATCTCGGCATCATCTCGCCATCATCTCGTCATCATCTCGTCATCATCTCGTCATCTTGTCATCTCGTCATCTCGTCATCTCGTCATCTGGCTATCTGGTCATCCAGTCATCTGGTCATCTGGTTATCTGGTCATCTGGTCATCTCGTCATCATCTCGTCAACATCTCGTCATCATCTCGTCACCACCTGGTCATCATCTCGTCATCATCTCGTCATCATCTCGTCATCTGGTCATCTGGTCATCTCGTCATCATCTCGTCATCATCTCGTCATCATCTCGTCATCATCTCGTCATCATCTCGTCATCATCTCGTCATCATCTCGTCATCATCTCGTCATCATCTCGTCATCATCTCGTCATCATCTCGTCATCATCTCGTCATCCTCTCGTTATCATCTCGTCATCATCTCGTCATCCTCTCGTTATCATCTCGTCATCATCTCGTCATCATTTCGTCATCATCTCATCATCATCTCGTCATCATCTCGTCATCATCTCGTCGGCATCTCGTCATCATCTCGTCATCATCTCGTCATCATCTCGTCATCTCGTCATCATCTCGTCATCTCGTCACCTTGTCATCTGAACATCTAATCATCTGGTCATCTGGTCATCTGGTCATCTCGTCATCATCTCGTAATCATCTCGTCATCATCTCGTCATCATCTCGTCATCGTCTCGTCATCATCTCGTCATCATCTCGTCATCATCTCGTCATCATCTCGTCATCATCTCGTCATCGTCTCGGCATCGTCTCGGCATCATCCCGTCATCATCCAGTCATCATCTCGTCATCATTTTGTCATCATCTTGTCATCATCTCGTCATCTTGTCATCTCGTCATCTCGTCGTCTGGTCATCTGGCTATCTGGTCATCCAGTCATCTGGTCATCTGGTTATCTGGTCATCTGGTCATCTCGTCATCATCTCGTCATCATCTCGTCACCATCTGGTCATCATCTCGTCATCATCTCGTCATCATCTCGTCATCTGGTCATCTGGTCATCTCGTCATCAACTCGTCATCATCTTGTCATCATCTCGTCATCATCTCGTCATCATCTCGTCATCATCTCGTCATCATCTCGTCATCATCTCGTCATCATCTCGTCATCATCTCGTCATAATTTTGTCATCATCTCGTCATCATGTCGCCATCATCTCGTCATCATCTCGTCATCATCTCGTCATCATCTCGTCATTATCTCGTCATCATCTCGTCATCATCTCGTCATCACGTCGTCATCATCTCGTCATCATCTCGTCGTCATCTGGTTATCTGGTCATCTCGTCATCATCTCGTCACGATCTGGTTATCATCTCGTCATCTGGTCATCTGGTCATCTGGTCATCTCGTCATCATCCCGTCATCATCTCGTCATCGATTCGTCATCATCTCGTCATCATCTCGTCATCATCTCGTCATCATCTCGTCATCATCTCGTCATCATCTCGGCATCATCTCGCCATCATCTCGTCATCATCTCGTCATCATCTCGTCATCATCTCGTCATCATCTCGTCATCATCTCGTCATCATCTTGTCATCATCTCGTCATCACGTCGTCATCATCTCGTCATCATCTCGTCGTCATCTGGTCATCTGGTCATCTCGTCATCATCTCGTCATCATCTGGTCATCATCTGGTCATCATCTGGTCATCATCTGGTCATCATCTGGTCATCATCTGGTCATCATCTCGTCATTATCTCTTCATCATCTCGTCATCATCTCGTCATCATCTCGTCGTCATCTGGTCATCTGGTCATCTCGTCATCATCTCGTCATCATCTGGTTATCATCTGTTCATCATCTGGTCATCATCTGGTCATCATCTGGTCATCATCTCGTCATCATCTCGTCGTCATCTCGTCAACATCTCGTCATCATCTCGTCATCATCTCGTCATCATCTCGTCATCATCTCGTCATCATCTCGTCATCATCTCGTCATCATCTCGTCATCATCTCGTCGTCATCTGGTCATCTCGTCATCATCTCGTCATCATCTGGTTATCATCTGTTCATCATCTGGTCATCATCTGGTCATCATCTAGTCGTCATCTCGTCATCATCTCGTCGTCATCTCGTCAACATCTCGTCATCATCTCGTCATCATCTCGTCATCATCTCGTCATCATCTCGTCATCATCTCGTCATCATCTCGTCATCATCTCGTCACCATCTGGTCATCATCTCGTCATCATCTCGTCATCATCTCGTCATCATCTCGTCATCTGGTCATCTGGTCATCTCGCCATCATCTCGTCATCATCTCGTCATCATCTCGTCATCATCTCGTCATCATCTCGTCATCATTTCGTCATCATCTCATCATCATCTCGTCATCATCTCGTCATCATCTCGTCATCATCTCGTCATCATCTCGTCATCATCTCGTCATCATCTCGTCATCATCTCGTCATCTCGTCATCATCTCGTCATCTCGTCACCTTGTCATCTGAACATCTAATCATCTGGTCATCTGGTCATCTGGTCATCTCGTCATCATCTCGTAATCATCTCGTCATCATCTCGTCATCATCTCGTCATCATCTCGTCATCATCTCGTCATCATCTCGTCATCATCTCGTCATCATCTCGTCATCATCTCGTCATCGTCTCGGCATCGTCTCGGCATCATCCCGTCATCATCTAATCATCTCGTCATCATTTTGTCATCATCTCGTCATCATCTCGTCATCTTGTCATCTCGTCATCTCGTCATCTGGTCATCTGGCTATCTGGTCATCCAGTCATCTGGTCATCTGGCTATCTGGTCATCTGGTCATCTTGTCATCATCTCGTCATCATCTCGTCATCATCTCGTCACCATCTGGTCATCATCTCGTCATCATGTCGTCATCATCTCGTCATCATCTCGTCATCTGGTCATCTGGTCATCTCGTCATCAACTCGTCATCATCTCGTCATCATCTCGTCATCATCTCGTCATCATCTCGTCATCATCTCGTCATCATCTCGTCATCATCTCGTCATCATCTCGTCATCATCTCGTCATCATCTCGTCATCATCTCGTCATCATCTCGTCATCATCTCGTCATCATCTCGTCATCCTCTCGTTATCATCTCGTCATCATCTCGTCATCATCTTGTCATCATCTCATCATCATCTCGTCATCATCTCGTCATCATCTCGTCATCATCTCGTCATCATCTCGTTATCATCTCGTCATCATCTCGTCATCTCGTCACCTTGTCATCTGAACATCTAATCATCTGGTCATCTGGTCATCTGGTCATCTCGTCATCATCTCGTAATCATCTCGTCATCATCTCGTCATCATCTCGTCATCATCTCGTCATCATCTCGTCATCATCTCGTCATCATCTCGTCATCATCTCGTCATCATCTCGTCATCGTCTCGGCATCGTCTCGGCATCATCCCGTCATCATCTTGTCATCATCTCGTCATCATTTTGTCATCATCTCGTCATCATCTCGTCATCTTGTCATCTCGTCATCTCGTCATCTGGTCATCTGGCTATCTGGTCATCCAGTCATCTGGTCATCTGGTTATCTGGTCATCTGGTCATCTCGTCATCATCTAGTCATCATCTCTTCATCATCTCGTCACCATCTGGTCATCATCTCGTCATCATCTCGTCATCATCTCGTCATCATCTCGTCATCTGGTCATCTGGTCATCTCGTCATCAACTCGTCATCATCTCGTCATCATCTCGTCATCATCTCGTCATCTTCTCGTCATCATCTCGTCATCATCTCGTCATCATCTCGTCATCATCTCGTCATCATCTCGTCATCATCTCGTCATCATCTCGTCATCATCTCGTCATCATCTCGTCATCATCTCGTCATCTCGTCATCATCTCGTCATCTCGTCACCTTGTCATCTGAACATCTAATCATCTGGTCATCTGGTCATCTGGTCATCTCGTCATCATCTCGTAATCATCTCGTCATCATCTCGTCATCATCTCGTCATCATCTCGTCATCATCTCGTCATCATCTCGTCATCATCTCGTCATCATCTCGTCATCATCTCGTCATCGTCTCGGCATCGTCTCGGCATCATCCCGTCATCATCTAATCATCTCGTCATCATTTTGTCATCATCTCGTCATCATCTCGTCATCTTGTCATCTCGTCATCTCGTCATCTGGTCATCTGGCTATCTGGTCATCCAGTCATCTGGTCATCTGGCTATCTGGTCATCTGGTCATCTTGTCATCATCTCGTCATCATCTCGTCATCATCTCGTCACCATCTGGTCATCATCTCGTCATCATGTCGTCATCATCTCGTCATCATCTCGTCATCTGGTCATCTGGTCATCTCGTCATCAACTCGTCATCATCTCGTCATCATCTCGTCATCATCTCGTCATCATCTCGTCATCATCTCGTCATCATCTCGTCATCATCTCGTCATCATCTCGTCATCATCTCGTCATCATCTCGTCATCATCTCGTCATCATCTCGTCATCATCTCGTCATCATCTCGTCATCCTCTCGTTATCATCTCGTCATCATCTCGTCATCATCTCGTCATCATCTCATCATCATCTCGTCATCATCTCGTCATCATCTCGTCATCATCTCGTCATCATCTCGTTATCATCTCGTCATCATCTCGTCATCTCGTCACCTTGTCATCTGAACATCTAATCATCTGGTCATCTGGTCATCTGGTCATCTCGTCATCATCTCGTAATCATCTCGTCATCATCTCGTCATCATCTCGTCATCATCTCGTCATCATCTCGTCATCATCTCGTCATCATCTCGTCATCATCTCGTCATCATCTCGTCATCGTCTCGGCATCGTCTCGGCATCATCCCGTCATCATCTTGTCATCATCTCGTCATCATTTTGTCATCATCTCGTCATCATCTCGTCATCTTGTCATCTCGTCATCTCGTCATCTGGTCATCTGGCTATCTGGTCATCCAGTCATCTGGTCATCTGGTTATCTGGTCATCTGGTCATCTCGTCATCATCTAGTCATCATCTCTTCATCATCTCGTCACCATCTGGTCATCATCTCGTCATCATCTCGTCATCATCTCGTCATCATCTCGTCATCTGGTCATCTGGTCATCTCGTCATCAACTCGTCATCATCTCGTCATCATCTCGTCATCATCTCGTCATCATCTCGTCATCATCTCGTCATCATCTCGTCATCATCTCGTCATCATCTCGTCATCATCTCGTCATCATCTCGTCATCATCTCGTCATCATCTCGTCATCATCTCGTCGTCATCTCGTCATCATCTCGTCATCATCTCGTCATCATCTCATCATCATCTCGTCATCCTCTCGTTATCATCTCGTCATCATCTCGTCATCATCTCATCATCATCTCGTCATCATCTCGTCATCATCTCGTCATCATCTCGTCATCATCTCGACATCATCTCGTCATCATCTCGTCATCATCTCGTCATCATCTCGTCACCTCGTCATCTGATCATCTGATCATGTGGTCATCTGGTCATCTGGTCATCTCGTCATCATCTCGTAATCATCTCGTCATCATCTCGTCATCATCTCGTCATCATCTCGTCATCATCTCGTCATCATCTCGTCATCATCTTGTCATCATCTCGTCATTATCGCGTCATCATCTCGTCATCATCTCGTCATCATCTCGTCATCGTCTCGGCATCATCCCGTCATCATCTCGTCATCATGTCGCCATCATCTCGTCATCATCTTGTCATCATCTCGTCATCATCTCGTCGTCATCTCGTCAACATCTCGTCATCATCTCGTCATCATCTCGTCATTATCTCGTCATCATCTCGTCATTATCTCGTCATCATCTGGTCATCATCTGGTCATCTCGTCATCATCTCGTCATCATCTCGTCATCATCTCGCCATCATCTCGTCATCATCTCGTCATCATCTCGTCATCATCTCGTCATCATCTCGTCATCATCTGGTCATCATCTGGTCATCATCTGGTCATCATCACGTCATCATCTCGTCATCATCTCGTCATCATCTCGTCATCATCTCGTCATCATCTCGTCGTCATCTGGTCATCTGGTCATCTCGTCATCATCTCGTCATCGTCTTGGCATCAACCCGTCATGATCTAGTCATCATCTCGTCATAATTTTGTCATCATCTCGTCAACATGTCGCCATCATCTCGTCATCATCTCGTCATCATCTCGTCATCATCTCGTCATCGTCTCGGCATCATCCCGTCATCATCTAGTCATCATCTCGTCATCATTTTGTCATCATCTCGTCATCATGTCGCCATCATCTCGTCATCATCTCGTCATCATCTCGTCATCATCTCGTCATTATCTCGTCATCATCTCGTCATCATCCCGTCATCACGTCGTCATCATCTCGTCATCATCTCGTCGTCATCTGGTCATCTGGTCATCTCGTCATCATCTCGTCGTCATCTCGTCATCATTTCGTCATCATCTCGTCATCATCTCGTTAACATCTCGTTATCATCTCGTCATCATCTCGTCATCATCTCGTCATCATCTGGTCATCATCTGGTTATCATCTGGTCATTATCTGGTCATCATCTCGTCATCATCTCTTCATCATCTCGTCATCATCTCGTCATCATCTCGCCATCATCTCGTCGTCATCTGGTCATCTGGTCATCTCGTCATCATCTCGTCATCATCTCGTCATCGTCTCGGCATCGTCTCGGCATCATCCCGTCATCATCTAGTCATCATCTCGTCATCATTTTGTCATCATCTCGTCATCATCTCGTCATCATCTCGTCATCATCTCGTCATTATCTCGTCATCATCTCGTCATCATCTCGTCATCATCTCGTCATCATCGCGTCATCATCTCGTCATCATCTCGTCATCATCTCGTCATCGACTCGTCATCATCTCGTCATTATCTCGTCATCACGTCGTCATCATCTCGTCATCATTTCGTCGTCATCTGGTCATCTGGTCATCTCGTCATCATCCCGTCGTCATCTCGTCATCATCTCGTCATCATCTGGTCATCATCTGGTCATCATCTGGTCATCATCTGGTCATCATCTCGTCATCATCTCGTCATCATCTCGTCATCATCTCGTCATCATCTCGTCATCATCTCGTCATCATCTCGTCATCATCTCGTCGTCATCTGGTCATCTGGTCATCTCGTCATCATCTCGTCATTATCTGGTTATCATCTGTTCATCATCTGGTCATCATCTGGTCATCATCTGGTCATCATCTCGTCATCATCTCGTCAACATCTCGTCATCATCTCGTCATCATCTCGTCATCATCTCGTCATCATCTCGTCATCATCTCGTCATCATCT
This sequence comes from Dyspetes luteomarginatus, assembly GCA_963669185.1. Taxonomy (NCBI): domain Eukaryota; kingdom Metazoa; phylum Arthropoda; class Insecta; order Hymenoptera; family Ichneumonidae; genus Dyspetes; species Dyspetes luteomarginatus. Next base: position 13,297,286 of record OY769904.1, read on the forward strand.
CGTCATCATCTCGTCATCATCTCGTCATCATCTCGTCATCATCTCGTCATCATCTCGTCATCATCTCGTCATCATCTCGTCATCATCTCGTCGTCATCTGGTCATCTCGTCATCATCTCGTCATCATCTGGTTATCATCTGTTCATCATCTGGTCATCATCTGGTCATCATCTAGTCATCATCTCGTCATCATCTCGTCGTCATCTCGTCAACATCTCGTCATCATCTCGTCATCATCTCGTCATCATCTCGTCATCATCTCGTCATCATCTCGTCATCATCTCGTCATCATCTCGTCATCATCTCGTCATCATCTCGTCATCATCTCGTCATCATCTCGTCATCTGGTCATCTCGTCATCATCTCGTCATCATCTTGTCATCATCTCGTCATCATCTCGTCATCATCTCGTCATCATCTCGTCATCATCTCAACATCATCTCGTCATCATCTCGTCATCGTCTTGTCATAATCTCGTCATCATCTTGTCATCATCTCGTCATCTCGTCATCTCGTCACCTCGTCATCTGATCATCTGATCATCCGGTCATCTGGTCATCTGGTCATCTCGTCATCATCTTGTCATCAACTCGTCGTCATCTCATCATCATCTCGTCATCATCTAGTCATCATCTCGTCATCATCTCGTCATCATCTTGTCAACATCTCGTCATCATCTCGTCATCATCTCGTCATCATCTCGTCATCATCTCGTCATCATCTCGTCATCATCTTGTCATCATCTCGTCATCATCTCGTCATCATCTCGTCATCATCTCGTCATCTGGTCATCTGTCCATCTGGTCATCTGGTCATCTGTTCATCTGGACATCTGGTCATCTGGTCATCTGGTCATCTGGTCATCTGGTCATCATCTCGTCATCATCTCGTCATCATCTGGTCATCAACTCGTCATCATCTCGTCATCATCTCGTCATCATCTCGTCGTCATCTCGTCATCATCTCGTCATCACGTCGTCATCATCTCGTCATCATCTCGTCATCATCTCGTCATCATCTCGTCATCATCTCGTCATCATCTCGTCATCATCTCGTCATCATCTCGTCATTATCTCGTCATCATCTCGTCATCATCTCGTCATCATCTCGTCATCATCTTGTCATCATCTCGTCATCATCTCGGCATCATCTTGCCAACATCTCGTCATCATCTCGTCATCTTGTCATCTCGTCATCTCGTCATCTCGTCATCTCGTCATCTGGTCATCTGGCCATCTGGTCATCCAGTCATCTGGTCATCTGGTTATCTGGTCATCTGGTCATCTCGTCATCATCTCGACTTCATCTCGTCACCATCTGGTCATCATCTTGTCATCATCTCGTCATCTGGTCATCTGGTCATCATCTCGTCATCATCTCGTCATCATCTCGTCATCATCTCGTAATCATCTCGTCATCATCTCGTCATCATCTCGTCATCATCTCGTCATCATCTCGTCATCATCTCGTCATCATCTCGTCATCATCTCGTTATCATCTCGTCATCATCTCGTCATCCTCTCGTTATCATCTCGTCATCATCTCGTCATCATCTCGTCATCATCTCATCATCATCTCGTCATCATCTCGTCATCATCTCGTCATCATCTCGTCATCATCTCGTCGTCATCTCGTCATCTCGTCATCTCGTCACCTCGTCATCTGATCATCTGATCATCCGATCATCTGGTCAACTGGTCATCTCGTCATCATCTCGTCATCATCTCGTCATCGACTCGTCATCATCTCGTCATCACCTCGTCATCATCTGGTCATCATCTGGTCATCATCTGGTCATCATCTGGTCATCATCTGGTCATCATCTCGTCATCATCTCGTCATCATCTCGTCATCATCTCGTCATCATCTCGTCATCATCTCGTCATCATCCCGTCATCATCTCGTCATCAACTCGTCGTCATCTGGTTATCTGGTCATCTCGTCATCATCTCGTCACCATCTGGTTATCATCTCGTCATCTGGTCATCTGGTCATCTGGTCATCTCGTCATCATCTCGTCATCATCTCGTCATCGACTCGTCATCATCTCGTCATCATCTCGTCATCATCTCGTCATCATCTCGTCATCATCTCGTCATCATCTCGGCATCATCTCGCCACCATCTCGTCATCATCTCGTCATCATCTCGTCATCATCTCGTCATCATCTCGTCATCATCTCGTCATCATCTTGTCATCATCTCGTCATCACGTCGTCATCATCTCGTCATCATCTCGTCGTCATCTGGTCATCTGGTCATCTCGTCATCATCTCGTCGTCATCTCGTCGTCATCCCGTCATCATCTGGTCATCATCTGGTCATCATCTGGTCATCATCTGGTCATCATCTGGTCATCATCTCGTCATTATCTCTTCATCATCTCGTCATCATCTTGTCATCATCTCGTCGTCATCTGGTCATCTGGTCATCTCGTCATCATCTCGTCATCATCTGGTTATCATCTGTTCATCATCTGGTCATCATCTGGTCATCATCTGGTCATCATCTCGTCATCATCTCGTCGTCATCTCGTCAACATCTCGTCATCATCTCGTCATCATCTCGTCATCATCTCGTCATCATCTCGTCATCATCTCGTCATCATCTCGTCATCGTCTCGGCATCGTCTCGGCATCATCCCGTCATCATCTTGTCATCATCTCGTCATCATTTTGTCATCATCTCGTCATCATCTCGTCATCTTGTCATCTCGTCATCTCGTCATCTGGTCATCTGGCTATCTGGTCATCCAGTCATCTGGTCATCTGGTTATCTGGTCATCTGGTCATCTCGTCATCATCTAGTCATCATCTCTTCATCATCTCGTCACCATCTGGTCATCATCTCGTCATCATCTCGTCATCATCTCGTCATCATCTCGTCATCTGGTCATCTGGTCATCTCGTCATCAACTCGTCATCATCTCGTCATCATCTCGTCATCATCTCGTCATCATCTCGTCATCATCTCGTCATCATCTCGTCATCATCTCGTCATCATCTCGTCATCATCTCGTCATCATCTCGTCATCATCTCGTCATCATCTCGTCATCATCTCGTCATCATCTCGTCATCATCTCGTCATCATCTCGTCATCATCTCATCATCATCTCGTCATCCTCTCGTTATCATCTCGTCATCATCTCGTCATCATCTCATCATCATCTCGTCATCATCTCGTCATCATCTCGTCATCATCTCGTCATCATCTCGTCATCATCTCGTCATCATCTCGTCATCTCGTCACCTCGTCATCTGATCATCTGATCATGTGGTCATCTGGTCATCTGGTCATCTCGTCATCATCTCGTAATCATCTCGTCATCATCTCGTCATCATCTCGTCATCATCTCGTCATCATCTCGTCATCATCTCGTCATCATCTCGTCATCATCTCGTCATTATCGCGTCATCATCTCGTCATCATCTCGTCATCATCTCGTCATCGTCTCGGCATCATCCCGTCATCATCTCGTCATCATGTCGCCATCATCTCGTCATCATCTTGTCATCATCTCGTCATCATCTCGTCGTCATCTCGTCAACATCTCGTCATCATCTCGTCATCATCTCGTCATTATCTCGTCATCATCTCGTCATTATCTCGTCATCATCTGGTCATCATCTGGTCATCTCGTCATCATCTCGTCATCATCTCGTCATCATCTCGCCATCATCTCGTCATCATCTCGTCATCATCTCGTCATCATCTCGTCATCATCTCGTCATCATCTGGTCATCATCTGGTCATCATCTGGTCATCATCACGTCATCATCTCGTCATCATCTCGTCATCATCTCGTCATCATCTCGTCATCATCTCGTCATCATCTCGTCGTCATCTGGTCATCTGGTCATCTCGTCATCATCTCGTCATCGTCTTGGCATCAACCCGTCATGATCTAGTCATCATCTCGTCATAATTTTGTCATCATCTCGTCAACATGTCGCCATCATCTCGTCATCATCTCGTCATCATCTCGTCATCATCTCGTCATCGTCTCGGCATCATCCCGTCATCATCTAGTCATCATCTCGTCATCATTTTGTCATCATCTCGTCATCATGTCGCCATCATCTCGTCATCATCTCGTCATCATCTCGTCATTATCTCGTCATCATCTCGTCATCATCCCGTCATCACGTCGTCATCATCTCGTCATCATCTCGTCGTCATCTGGTCATCTGGTCATCTCGTCATCATCTCGTCGTCATCTCGTCATCATTTCGTCATCATCTCGTCATCATCTCGTTAACATCTCGTTATCATCTCGTCATCATCTCGTCATCATCTCGTCATCATCTGGTCATCATCTGGTTATCATCTGGTCATTATCTGGTCATCATCTCGTCATCATCTCTTCATCATCTCGTCATCATCTCGTCATCATCTCGCCATCATCTCGTCGTCATCTGGTCATCTGGTCATCTCGTCATCATCTCGTCATCATCTCGTCATCGTCTCGGCATCGTCTCGGCATCATCCCGTCATCATCTAGTCATCATCTCGTCATCATTTTGTCATCATCTCGTCATCATCTCGTCATCATCTCGTCATCATCTCGTCATTATCTCGTCATCATCTCGTCATCATCTCGTCATCATCTCGTCATCATCGCGTCATCATCTCGTCATCATCTCGTCATCATCTCGTCATCGACTCGTCATCATCTCGTCATTATCTCGTCATCACGTCGTCATCATCTCGTCATCATTTCGTCGTCATCTGGTCATCTGGTCATCTCGTCATCATCCCGTCGTCATCTCGTCATCATCTCGTCATCATCTGGTCATCATCTGGTCATCATCTGGTCATCATCTGGTCATCATCTCGTCATCATCTCGTCATCATCTCGTCATCATCTCGTCATCATCTCGTCATCATCTCGTCATCATCTCGTCATCATCTCGTCGTCATCTGGTCATCTGGTCATCTCGTCATCATCTCGTCATTATCTGGTTATCATCTGTTCATCATCTGGTCATCATCTGGTCATCATCTGGTCATCATCTCGTCATCATCTCGTCAACATCTCGTCATCATCTCGTCATCATCTCGTCATCATCTCGTCATCATCTCGTCATCATCTCGTCATCATCTCGTCATCATCTCGTCATCATCTCGTCATCATCTCGTCATCATCTCGTCATCATCTCGTCATCATCTCGTCATCATCTCGTCATCATCTCGTCGTCATCTGGTCATCTCGTCATCATCTCGTCATCATCTGGTTATCATCTGTTCATCATCTGGTCATCATCTGGTCATCATCTAGTCATCATCTCGTCATCATCTCGTCGTCATCTCGTCAACATCTCGTCATCATCTCGTCATCATCTCGTCATCATCTCGTCATCATCTCGTCATCATCTCGTCATCATCTCGTCATCATCTCGTCATCATCTCGTCATCATCTCGTCATCATCTCGTCATCATCTCGTCATCTGGTCATCTCGTCATCATCTCGTCATCATCTTGTCATCATCTCGTCATCATCTCGTCATCATCTCGTCATCATCTCGTCATCATCTCAACATCATCTCGTCATCATCTCGTCATCGTCTTGTCATAATCTCGTCATCATCTTGTCATCATCTCGTCATCTCGTCATCTCGTCACCTCGTCATCTGATCATCTGATCATCCGGTCATCTGGTCATCTGGTCATCTCGTCATCATCTTGTCATCAACTCGTCGTCATCTCATCATCATCTCGTCATCATCTAGTCATCATCTCGTCATCATCTCGTCATCATCTTGTCAACATCTCGTCATCATCTCGTCATCATCTCGTCATCATCTCGTCATCATCTCGTCATCATCTCGTCATCATCTTGTCATCATCTCGTCATCATCTCGTCATCATCTCGTCATCATCTCGTCATCTGGTCATCTGTCCATCTGGTCATCTGGTCATCTGTTCATCTGGACATCTGGTCATCTGGTCATCTGGTCATCTGGTCATCTGGTCATCATCTCGTCATCATCTTGTCATCATCTCGTCATCATCTCGTCATCATCTCGTCATCATCTCGTCATCATCTCGTCGTCATCTCGTCATCATCTCGTCATCACGTCGTCATCATCTCGTCATCATCTCGTCATCATCTCGTCATCATCTCGTCATCATCTCGTCATCATCTCGTCATCATCTCGTCATCATCTCGTCATTATCTCGTCATCATCTCGTCATCATCTCGTCATCATCTCGTCATCATCTTGTCATCATCTCGTCATCATCTCGGCATCATCTTGCCAACATCTCGTCATCATCTCGTCATCTTGTCATCTCGTCATCTCGTCATCTCGTCATCACGTCATCTGGTCATCTGGCCATCTGGTCATCCAGTCATCTGGTCATCTGGTTATCTGGTCATCTGGTCATCTCGTCATCATCTCGTCTTCATCTCGTCACCATCTGGTCATCATCTTGTCATCATCTCGTCATCTGGTCATCTGGTCATCATCTCGTCATCATCTCGTCATCATCTCGTCATCATCTCGTAATCATCTCGTCATCATCTCGTCATCATCTCGTCATCATCTCGTCATCATCTCGTCATCATCTCGTCATCATCTCGTCATCATCTCGTTATCATCTCGTCATCATCTCGTCATCCTCTCGTTATCATCTCGTCATCATCTCGTCATCATCTCGTCATCATCTCATCATCATCTCGTCATCATCTCGTCATCATCTCGTCATCATCTCGTCATCATCTCGTCGTCATCTCGTCATCTCGTCATCTCGTCACCTCGTCATCTGATCATCTGATCATCCGATCATCTGGTCAACTGGTCATCTCGTCATCATCTCGTCATCATCTCGTCATCGACTCGTCATCATCTCGTCATCACCTCGTCATCATCTGGTCATCATCTGGTCATCATCTGGTCATCATCTGGTCATCATCTGGTCATCATCTCGTCATCATCTCGTCATCATCTCGTCATCATCTCGTCATCATCTCGTCATCATCTCGTCATCATCCCGTCATCATCTCGTCATCATCTCGTCGTCATCTGGTTATCTGGTCATCTCGTCATCATCTCGTCACCATCTGGTTATCATCTCGTCATCTGGTCATCTGGTCATCTGGTCATCTCGTCATCATCTCGTCATCATCTCGTCATCGACTCGTCATCATCTCGTCATCATCTCGTCATCATCTCGTCATCATCTCGTCATCATCTCGTCATCATCTCGGCATCATCTCGCCACCATCTCGTCATCATCTCGTCATCATCTCGTCATCATCTCGTCATCATCTCGTCATCATCTCGTCATCATCTTGTCATCATCTCGTCATCACGTCGTCATCATCCCGTCATCATCTCGTCGTCATCTGGTCATCTGGTCATCTCGTCATCATCTCGTCGTCATCTCGTCGTCATCCCGTCATCATCTGGTCATCATCTGGTCATCATCTGGTCATCATCTGGTCATCATCTGGTCATCATCTCGTCATTATCTCTTCATCATCTCGTCATCATCTTGTCATCATCTCGTCGTCATCTGGTCATCTGGTCATCTCGTCATCATCTCGTCATCATCTGGTTATCATCTGTTCATCATCTGGTCATCATCTGGTCATCATCTGGTCATCATCTCGTCATCATCTCGTCGTCATCTCGTCAACATCTCGTCATCATCTCGTCATCATCTCGTCATCATCTCGTCATCATCTCGTCATCATCTCGTCATCATCTCGTCATCATCTCGTCATCATCTCGTCATCATCTTGTCATCATCTCGTCATCATCTCGTCATCTGGTCATCTGGTCATCTCGTCATCATCTCGTCATCATCTCGTCATCATCTCGTCATCATCTCGTCATCATCTCGTCATCATCTCGTCATCATCTCGTCGTCATCTGGTCATCTGGTCATCTCGTCATCATCTCGTCATTATCTGGTTATCATCTGTTCATCATCTGGTCATCATCTGGTCATCATCTGGTCATCATCTCGTCATCATCTCGTCAACATCTCGTCATCATCTCGTCATCATCTCGTCATCATCTCGTCATCATCTCGTCATCATCTCGTCATCATCTCGTCATCATCTCGTCATCATCTCGTCATCATCTCGTCATCATCTCGTCATCATCTCGTCATCATCTCGTCATCATCTCGTCATCATCTCGTCGTCATCTGGTCATCTCGTCATCATCTCGTCATCATCTGGTTATCATCTGTTCATCATCTGGTCATCATCTGGTCATCATCTAGTCATCATCTCGTCATCATCTCGTCGTCATCTCGTCAACATCTCGTCATCATCTCGTCATCATCTCGTCATCATCTCGTCATCATCTCGTCATCATCTCGTCATCATCTCGTCATCATCTCGTCATCATCTCGTCATCATCTCGTCATCATCTCGTCATCATCTCGTCATCTGGTCATCTCGTCATCATCTCGTCATCATCTTGTCATCATCTCGTCATCATCTCGTCATCATCTCGTCATCATCTCGTCATCATCTCAACATCATCTCGTCATCATCTCGTCATCGTCTTGTCATAATCTCGTCATCATCTTGTCATCATCTCGTCATCTCGTCATCTCGTCACCTCGTCATCTGATCATCTGATCATCCGGTCATCTGGTCATCTGGTCATCTCGTCATCATCTTGTCATCAACTCGTCGTCATCTCATCATCATCTCGTCATCATCTAGTCATCATCTCGTCAGCATCTCGTCATCATCTTGTCAACATCTCGTCATCATCTCGTCATCATCTCGTCATCATCTCGTCATCATCTCGTCATCATCTCGTCATCATCTTGTCATCATCTCGTCATCATCTCGTCATCATCTCGTCATCATCTCGTCATCTGGTCATCTGTCCATCTGGTCATCTGGTCATCTGTTCATCTGGACATCTGGTCATCTGGTCATCTGGTCATCTGGTCATCTGGTCATCATCTCGTCATCATCTTGTCATCATCTCGTCATCATCTCGTCATCATCTCGTCATCATCTCGTCATCATCTCGTCGTCATCTCGTCATCATCTCGTCATCACGTCGTCATCATCTCGTCATCATCTCGTCATCATCTCGTCATCATCTCGTCATCATCTCGTCATCATCTCGTCATCATCTCGTCATCATCTCGTCATTATCTCGTCATCATCTCGTCATCATCTCGTCATCATCTCGTCATCATCTTGTCATCATCTCGTCATCATCTCGGCATCATCTTGCCAACATCTCGTCATCATCTCGTCATCTTGTCATCTCGTCATCTCGTCATCTCGTCATCTCGTCATCTGGTCATCTGGCCATCTGGTCATCCAGTCATCTGGTCATCTGGTTATCTGGTCATCTGGTCATCTCGTCATCATCTCGTCTTCATCTCGTCACCATCTGGTCATCATCTTGTCATCATCTCGTCATCTGGTCATCTGGTCATCATCTCGTCATCATCTCGTCATCATCTCGTCATCATCTCGTAATCATCTCGTCATCATCTCGTCATCATCTCGTCATCATCTCGTCATCATCTCGTCATCATCTCGTCATCATCTCGTCATCATCTCGTCATCATCTCGTCATCATCTCGTCATCATCTCGTCATCATCTCGTCATCATCTCGTCATCATCTCGTCATCATCTCGTCATCATCTCGTCATCATCTCGTCATCATCTCGTCATCATCTCGTCATCAACTCGTCATCATCTCGTCATCATCTCGTCATCATCTCGTCATCATCTCGTCATCATCTCGTCATCATCTCGTCATTATCTCGTCATCATCTCGTCATCATCTCGTCATCATCTCGTCATCATCGCGTCATCATCTCGTCAACATCTCGTCATCATCTCGTCATCATCTCGTCATCATCTCGTCATCATCTCGTCATCATCTCGTCATCTTCTCGTCATTATCTCGTCATCATCTCATCATCATCTCGTCATCATCTTGTCATCATCTCGTCATCATCTCGTCATCTGGTCATCTGGTCATCTCGTCATCATCTCGTCATCATCTCGTCATCATCTCGTCATCATCTCGTCATCATCTCGTCATCATCTCGTCATTATCTCGTCATCATCTCATCATCATCTCGTCATCATCTTGTCATCATCTCGTCATCATCTCGTCATCTGGTCATCTGGTCATCTCGTCATCATCTCGTCATCATCTCGTCATCATCTCGTCATCATCTCGTCATCATCTCGTCATCATCTCGTCATCATCTCGTCATCATCTCGTCATCATCTCGTCATCATCTCGTCATCATCTCGTCATCATCTCGTCATCATCTCGTCATCATCTCGTCATCATCTCGTCATCATCTCGTCATCATCTCGTCATCATCTCGTCATCATCTCGTCATTATCTCGTCATCATCTCGTCATCATCTCGTCAACATCTCATCATCTCGTCATCATCTTGTCATCGTCTCGTCATCATCTCGGCATCATCTCGCCATCATCTCGTCATCATCTCGTCATCATCCCGTCATCTTGTCATCTCGTCATCTCGTCATCTCGTCATCTGGCTATCTGGTCATCCAGTCATCTGGTCATCTGGTTATCTGGTCATCTCGTCATCATCTCGTCATCATCTCGTCATCATCTCGTCACCATCTGGTCATCATCTCGTCATCATCTCGTCATCATCTCGTCATCTGGTCATCTGGTCATCTCGCCATCATCTCGTCATCATCTCGTCATCATCTCGTCATCATCTCGTCATCATCTCGTCATCATCTCGTCATCGTCTCGGCATCGTCTCGGCATCATCCCGTCATCATCCAGTCATCATCTCGTCATCATTTTGTCATCATCTCGTCATCATCTCGTCATCTTGTCATCTCGTCATATCGTCATCTGGTCATCTGGCTATCTGGTCATCCAGTCATCTGGTCATCTGGTTATCTGGTCATCTGGTCATCTCGTCATCATCTCGTCATCATCTCGTCATCATCTCGTCACCATCTGGTCATCATCTCGTCATCATCTCGTCATCATCTCGTCATCTGGTCATCTGGTCATCTCGCCATCATCTCGTCATCATCTCGTCATCATCTCGTCATCATCTCGTCATCATCTCGTCATCATCTCGTCATCATCTCGTCATCATCTCGTCATCATCTCGTCATCATCTCGTCATCCTCTCGTTATCATCTCGTCATCATCTCGTCATCATCTCGTCATCATCTCATCATCATCTCGTCATCATCTCGTCATCATCTCGTCATCATCTCGTCATCATCTCGTCATCATCTCGTCATCATCTCGTCATCATCTCGTCATCTCGTCATCATCTCGTCATCTCGTCACCTTGTCATCTGAACATCTAATCATCTGGTCATCTGGTCATCTGGTCATCTCGTCATCATCTCGTAATCATCTCGTCATCATCTCGTCATCATCTCGTCATCATCTCGTCATCATCTCGTCATCATCTCGTCATCATCTCGTCATCATCTCGTCATCATCTCGTCATCGTCTCGGCATCGTCTCGGCATCATCCCGTCATCATCCAGTCATCATCTCGTCATCATTTTGTCATCATCTCGTCATTATCTCGTCATCTTGTCATCTCGTCATATCGTCATCTGGTCATCTGGCTATCTGGTCATCCAGTCATCTGGTCATCTGGTTATCTGGTCATCTGGTCATCTCGTCATCATCTCGTCATCATCTCGTCATCATCTCGTCACCATCTGGTCATCATCTCGTCATCATCTCGTCATCATCTCGTCATCTGGTCATCTGGTCATCTCGTCATCAACTCGTCATCATCTCGTCATCATCTCGTCATCATCTCGTCATCATCTCGTCATCATCTCGTCATCATCTCGTCATTATCTCGTCATCATCTCGTCATCATCTCGTCATCATCTCGTCATCATCGCGTCATCATCTCGTCAACATCTCGTCATCATCTCGTCATCGTCTCGGCATCATCCCGTCATCATCTCGTCATCATGTCGCCATCATCTTGTCATCATCTCGTCATCATCTCGTCGTCATCTCGTCAACATCTCGTCATCATCTCGTCATCATCTCGTCATTATCTCGTCATCATCTCGTCATCATCTCGTCATCATGTCGTCATCATCGCGTCATCATCTCGTCATCATCTCGTTATCATCTCGTCATCATCTCGTCATCATCTCGTCATCATCTCGTCATCATCTCGTCATCATCTCGTCATCATCTTGTCATCATCTCGTCATCATCTCGTCATCTGGTCATCTGGTCATCTCGTCATCATCTCGTCATCATCTCGTCATCATCTCGTCATCATCTCGTCATCATCTGGTTATCATCTGTTCATCATCTGGTCATCATCTGGTCATCATCTCGTCATCATCTCGTCGTCATCTCGTCAACATCTCGTCATCATCTCGTCATCATCTCGTCATCATCTCGTCATCATCTCGTCATCATCTCGTCATCATCTCGTCATCATCTCGTCATCATCTCGTCATCATCTCGTCGTCATCTGGTCATCTCGTCATCATCTCGTCATCATCTGGTTATCATCTGTTCATCATCTGGTCATCATCTGGTCATCATCTAGTCATCATCTCGTCATCATCTTGTCGTCATCTGGTCAACATCTCGTCATCATCTCGTCATCATCTCGTCATCATCTCGTCATCATCTCGTCATCATCTCGTCATCATCTCGTCATCATCTCGTCATCATCTCGTCATCATCTTGTCATCATCTCGTCATCATCTCGTCATCTGGTCATCTGGTCATCTCGTCATCATCACGTCATCATCTCGTCATCATATCGTCATCATCTCGTCATCATCTCGTCATCATCTCGTCATCATCTCGTCATTATCTCGTCATCATCTCGTCATCATCTCGTCATCATCTCATAATCTCGTCATCATCTCGTCATCATCTCGTCATCTCGTCATCTCGTCACCTCGTCATCTGATCATCTGATCATCCGGTCATCTGGTCAACTGGTCATCTCGTCATCATCTCGTCATCATCTCGTCATCGACTCGTCATCATCTCATCATCACCTCGTCATCATCTGGTCATCATCTGGTCATCATCTGGTCATCATCTGGTCATCATCTGGTCATCATCTGGTCATCATCTCGTCATCATCTCGTCATCATCTCGTCATCATCTCGTCATCATCTCGTCATCATCTCGTCATCATCTCGTCATCATCTCGTCATCATCTCGTCGTCATCTCGTCATCTGGTCATCTCGTCATCATCTCGTCATCGTCTTGGCATCAACCCGTCAGGATCTAGTCATCATCTCGTCATAATTTTGTCATCATCTCGTCAACATGTCGCCATCATCTCGTCATCATCTCGTCATCATCTCGTCATCGTCTCGGCATCATCCCGTCATCATCTAGTCATCATCTCGTCATCATTTTGTCATCATCTCGTCATCATGTCGCCATCATCTCGTCATCATCTCGTCATCATCTCGTCATCATCTCGTCATTATCTCGTCATCATCTCGTCATCATCCCGTCATCACGTCGTCATCATCTCGTCATCATCTCGTCGTCATCTGGTCATCTGGTCATCTCGTCATCATCTCGTCGTCATCTCGTCATCATTTCGTCATCATCTCGTCATCATCTCGTTAACATCTCGTTATCATCTCGTCATCATCTCGTCATCATCTCGTCATCATCTGGTCATCATCTGGTTATCATCTGGTCATTATCTGGTCATCATCTCGTCATCATCTCTTCATCATCTCGTCATCATCTCGTCATCATCTCGCCATCATCTCGTCGTCATCTGGTCATCTGTTCATCTCGTCATCATCTCGTCATCATCTCGTCATCGTCTCGGCATCGTCTCGGCATCATCCCGTCATCATCTAGTCATCATCTCGTCATCATTTTGTCATCATCTCGTCATCATCTCGTCATCATCTCGTCATTATCTCGTCATCATCTCGTCATCATCTCGTCATCATCTCGTCATCATCGCGTCATCATCTCGTCATCATCTCGTCATCATCTCGTCATCGACTCGTCATCATCTCGTCATTATCTCGTCATCACGTCGTCATCATCTCGTCATCATTTCGTCGTCATCTGGTCAGTAGTATGTGGCCCACTCTGGCGACCCCCACTCCTATCCCCACTCCTATCCCCTCCACTTTCCCCCACGTCGGAGCCTCTTTCCGAGCGCGGTGGGGCAGCGATGGGGCGAGGTGGTGGGGGAAGAGTTCTGGGGGCTAGCCAGAGCGGCCCGATTATTATTATTATTATTCATATAATAATAATAATATAAAATATAATAATAATTAAATAAGGCTTTTTCACTCACGTGACTGATTGCATGTGGCCCACTCTGGCGACCCCCACTCCTATCCCCACTCCTATCCCCTCCACTTTCCCCCACGCCGGAGCCTCTTTCCCGAGCGTGGTGGGGGCGTGATGGGGAGAGGTGGTGGGGGGGAGAGTTCTGCGGCGGTCTAGCCGGAGTGGACCGATTATTTTCAAATAATAATAATACAAAATATAATAATATAATAAGACTTTTAAACTCACGTGTCCGGCTGCTTGAGGTCCTACCGACGATGCTTGAGGGGGCACACACACACACACACACACACACACACACACACACACACACACACACACACACACACATACACGCACGCACTACACGCCATCACCCTCTTCCTCCTCCTCAACGAACCCTTCATCAGGGAGCCCGTGATCGTACGGGTAAAAAATGTCTTCCCCGAGGGCATCCACGAGCATACCCCCCACATCCCGACGATCGGTGTCCCACAGCCGTACGCAAGGAACGCCGCGACTGCGGGACACCACGTGGCACCTGAAGAGGGGCTCGCTGAGGCAAATATCCTTTAAAAGGGCAGTGGCCCCACTATCATCGCCCACGCATTCTAAACCTATCATGCTACATTCGAAGCACAGCCCTGGAAGCACTTGAAATAAGGCTTCCGCCTCATATATTGACGACGTCTCAAAATAGTCGCTGCGCCCCTCATCAACGAGGAACACCTCAGCGCAGCCACTATCATCGACGTAGACAATTTCCCCCCGATATGCCCCCAAGCCGCACAGCACAACACACGATGCCCCCTCCAACAGGTCCTCGAGCACCATTCGCACCCCTTCACGGCGGGTCACGTAAAAGTCATGGAGCATAACGGATAGCTCCTCATGTGCGCACTCCGTTGCCTCCGTACGTATTATAATAAACTGAGCACACACCACCTCCAACACTCGGCACCAAAAATATCCCGACGGCGTGTCCGCGCTGTATTTTGGATACATTTTTTATTTTTATTTTTTTGAACAGTCGTGCTCGCGTGCTGAATAGTGACTGAAGTCCGCGTACTATATGCACACAGCATCGAGGATGCTACGACTATATTAAATGTGTGATCTTCAAAAAACGCATGGTCAGCTGTACGTGCTCCGGGTAAACGGCCCCTTTGCAATTAATATAGGCATAAGCAGCTCGCAGACCATGGCTATCTGTTTCGTCTATAGCATGTTTTATCCCGCAGTTTTATAAGACGCAAGTCCCTGTGTTTCAATGCACACACACATATGGGTCTTTCTTCCAAAGTGCAACACATACTTCAAAGTAATATTTTATAAAATTTAGAGGCCATCTTCATAAGACATATTCTTCGAAGCAGAGAGCGTCAGCTAATCTGCGAGCGCCAAGGTTTACTTTGTTTTGACGAAAACAGAGTATCAAAATCATCTCTCTCTCTCTCTCTCTTTCTGTAACTGTATATCTTTATGTTTTTTCTATGAAAATTTGAATTTATAAATCAAAAAAAAAAAAAATCTCTCTTGCTTTGAAAACATTTTCATTATCGAGCGAAAATTATTTAAAAAAAAAAAAAAAAAAAAAAAAAAAAAAAAAGTGCCGAGATGTGGGCTCGATCCCAGGCAGAGAGAGTGAGCTACGGCGGAGAGCACGAGCAATAGCTATCGAGCTGTCCTCTTTGTGCGGGTATTCGCCAGCTAGCTCTCGCTCTCTCTCTCTCTCTCTGTATCTCTATATTTTTATTTTTATGTTTTTCTATGAAAATTTCAATTTATAAATCAACAAAAATCTCTCTTGCTTTGAAAACATTTTCATTATCGAGCGAAAATTATTTAAAAAAAAAAAAATAAAAAAAAAAAAGTGCCGAGATGTGGGCTCGATCCCAGGCAGAGAGAGTGAGCTACGGCGGAGAGCACGAGCAATAGCTATCGAGCTGTCCTCTTTGTGCGGGTATTCGCCAGCTAGCTCTCTCTCTCTCTCTCTCTCTCTGTATCTCTATATTTTTATTTTTATGTTTTTCTATGAAAATTTAAATTTATAAATCAACAAAAATCTCTCTTGCTTTGAAAACATTTTCATTATCGAGCGAAAATTATTTTAAAAAAATAAAAAAAAAAAAAAAAAAGTGCCGAGATGTGGGCTCGATCCCAGGCAGAGAGAGTGAGCTACGGCGGAGAGCACGAGCAATAGCTATCGAGCTGTCCTCTTTGTGCGGGTATTCGCCAGCTAGCTCTCGCTCTCTCTCTCTCTGTATCTCTATATTTTTATTTTTATGTATACCGAGTATTCGTGTATAACACTACGTGATCTCTCGATTTCTCGAGGTGCCCGAAATGCATCATCAGCAGAGTATCAGCCTGTTACATACCGTCTTCGCTCAATGCTACGAATCTCTTCTCCGTTCATTTAATGTTCTTTAGTACTATAATTTAATATATATTTTATCCTCAAGGCCCCTTAAGACTTATGAAAATTGTCGTGCCAATATTTACCGCTGATTACACATCATGTTTATGTATTTAATTTTGGTTAAATATTTTTCGTCTTTTTAAAAGCATATTTTTATAAATCGAAAATTTTCTCTCAACTTAAAAATATTTTCTTTATTGAACGAAAATTATTTTTCGAAAAAATTATTCAAAGTATATTTAAAAAAAATGCATATTAAATATTTAAAAAGCGCATCAAGGCTATGTGCTCTCCAGCTCGTTGCGCTTTTGAAGAAGGCACTATTTAGAAAATTTGATCAGAGTCTCGCAATATGATGTTACATGGAAACAATAAGAGCGTTTGGAACGATTATATGCATATGCGCTGAGATATTGATATCTTGATACATCATCATGCACGTTTTGCTCCGCGATGAGGTCTCGCTTTTTGATATCGTTGCAGTTTAAGTGAAATGAGTAAACTCGCTCAGAAGTATCGTATTAGATATTTATATGGATAGAACAAGGTACAATATTATTCAGTCTCAATTCAGAGGGGCGTTATCACGCATCGCAATCAATCAATCATGACAGATCGAGCCCTTCGCGAATGTATTTTAAATCTTTTGCGTTTAGCTATATCACATAGCTCCCAGCTTCGTCGCCGGTGTAATGATCGATGGTGCAATGAGTTAAATCGGTTATCAGGAAATAGACTCATTAGCCGCCTAAAATATATTATATGGTGGGCGCCCTTGAGAGCCATAGTGACAGCTTATAACAGAGGACTGCTAAATGGTCAACAAGTGTTGGTGTGTGTGTTTGAAGAGTTGCAGCGTCGAGGGTTGGAAAAAGTGCCGTGTGTCCGGGGCATTGTCGATGAAATCAGAAGTAAGTACTATCATAAAAATAATAGTGTATGAATTTTAATACTTAAATTGTATTGAAAAAAATATTTTCGCGGTACTTTACGAGTTTCAATAGGGTATATTTAAAAGCATTCTTATTCATCAATCTCTACCGTCTCTCTCTCTCTCTCTCTCATTGAATCAGCATAGAGTTTAATACTTAAATTGTATTGAAAAATATTTTCACGGCTCTATCAGCACGCTAGCATGGGTAAATCTTATTTATCGAGCTCTGCTCTTTGTGCCATGCTTCGTGTGATCCCTGTCTCTATCTTATGTTAGCATGGGCAAGCCTTATTTATCGAGCTCTACTCTTTGTGCCATGCTTCGTGTGGCCCCCCTGTATCTATATATTATGTTAGCACGCGCAAGCCTTATTTATCGAGCTCTACTCTTTGTGCCATGCTTCGCGTGAGCCCACGCTCTCTGTCTCTCTCTCTCTCTCTCGCTTTTTCATTAAGATGCTGTTAATGCTCTCTTTTTCTCTTTCGTTATAGAGGTACAAAATATTTTCGTGACTCTATAATATGTTGAAACGGGCAAGTCTTATTTATCGAGCTCTCCTCTTTGTGCCGTGCTTCGTATGGTTTGGCGCGCTCTATCTCTTTTTCCATTAGAAAACATATTTTACAAAATTTCAATAGGGTATATTGAAAAAGTATTCAGACACCTCTTTCTCTGTATCTCACGTTAAATCAATATAGAGATCTCTCTCTCTCTCTTTTTTCTCTCTTTACATTATTATCGGAAAAATAATGCGAATGAGCTGAAAATTATCGGAAAATGAGCTTTTTGCAATACTTTTATTTTAATGTTTGCATGCTCATAGTATATCGACAGTTCTTGGATGCATCGTCGGATGAAGAAGCGGTTCTTATAGAGGGGGCTTGTGCTGCCGAATTAGCAGAAGCGTCATGCCAGCGGAGGAGCGTAATGAACCAACACCCATCATACAATGAGGAAAATGGCGGGCAGCCAATGAGCACTGTTTCAAGTATCGACCATCCTTCAGAAATATGGACTAACACGTCAAGTTTCGAACGTAAGTTAAAATTAAGGTGCCGAACAATTTTGGTGTGGTTTCGGTTTTAAATGATTAATTTATTCAGAGCTCCTAGGTCGGGAGGTTACACAAGATGACGCCGTACCGGGCCCATCGGGCCTGTGCAACTCAGGGCGGCGTGCAATCTCAACATTCGTCGCTGATGATATCTCATCAACGTTAGAGGATTGCGACGCTGATGTTTTTGATCATCGTGAAAATCAGTTGTGGGAATATCCTATCGAAAACGAGGAAATAGCTTTTCCACGCGCTGATGATAGGCCTCTCGTTGTAGAGAATGAGCAGGAAGACGAGATAAATGAGCGATTCCAAAGAGCGGATCACTGGTTTCAAATGCTCGTAACTGATGACGACTCAGGTAAACAATTTTTCTTACGTATGAAAAAAGTTAGTAAGCAAGCAAGTAAGTAAGAGGGTCCTTCTGTAACAGGGTATTCGTCGGCATCTTTGTTTGACTGGTGATATCGGTCTGTTTAAGCAGTACTATGGCTCGTGAGAGGTACAAATATAGATAAAAATTCAATAGTTTCCGTATTAAACTGTTCTAGAATCTAATACGAGACTCTTTTTCCAGAGGTGCAGAGGGGAGCCGGCAGACAACGACGTATACCAAGGAGTGGACCGCTCGAGGAAATACACCCGCCGGGAAAACATTTTGAAATCATCAGCGATTATACACGATATTTTAAACGGTTTAAAATACGGGGGCGTGAAATATCATTACGAATTCGCAAACCTGCCTCCGGAGTTAGTGTGGTAGATTGGCTGAACGGAGCATTTCGCGATCTCTTAACGCACATCACGAGCTCCTGCGAGGGAGGCGATTATGTCGGTATTTCGTTTACAGCGAATAGTCTGCCCCACGGGCCTGTGTGGTTATCTTTCCGGCCAGCCAGGGATTATATATTTGAAGATATCTGGCAATTGATAAGTAGCGTGGCGCAAAGTGCATCATCTTTAAACATCGATGACGCGTGCACGATAAAAATGTGCGCTGTCAAGGGGGTCGAAGGGCGCGGTCGGAAAGGTCTCACACACGAGGGTGTTGCAAAGCAGTCTATTCTCTCGATCCGGAATACCGACAATCTATGTTTACCGCGTTCTCTGGTGGCAGCCCTAGCATACGCAGAACGAGGAGAAGTACGGACGGGTAGCCTACATGATAAATGGCAGCGAATTAGGCAAATTAATGGAGTTGTACAAAAACAGGCGGCACTCGAACTTACGCGAGAGGCAGATGTTCGTGTACCGGTAGAGGGCTGTGGTGTATATGAGATTGCGCGCTATCAGGATTATTTGGTGCGAGACGGCTTTGCAATTGTCGTTTACGAATTTTTAACTTTGGGTCGCGGGGAGGAGCCTCTATTTGATGGGAGACAGCGTGTTCTGGACAGCGTAGGCTCAATTCAGCACACCCTGAACATTTTGTATTACGAGCGCTCACATCATTTCGAACCTATTCTAAACCTCAGAGCAGCCGTCGGCAGTAAAGATTTCTGTTCCTCGTGTAATACAGCATATCGGCGATTCGGTCATAGATGTTCAAAAAAAAAAAAATGTCCTCGGTGCTGGGGGCTACAGACCTGTGATACACGCTCGCGCGATATAATCAGATGTGAAGTATGCAACCGCGATTTTTTTGGAGAGGCCTGTTTACAGAGACATAAGGCGCCACTGGTGACCATGAAACGCAGGAAGGTCAGCATTTGTGAGTCACTCAAACGCTGCCTTAACTGCTTTCGAACAATAAGGCCTTTGGAAAAAAAAGAGAAGCATATATGTGGGGTAGGTTTCTGCAAAACGTGCAAATCCCAGCAGCCAAGTAATCATCTGTGTTTCATGAAACCGATTCGCGGCGATTCAGAATTTAAAAAAATACTGTTTATTTTTTACGATTTCGAAACACAGCAGTGCACACCTATGAAGGGTGATGCAACTACGCTTGTACACGAGCCAAATCTTTGCGTAGCTCATCGCGTTTGCACGTTTTGCTGTGTTCACGACTCTATAACCGAACCGTGCGAGCATTGTGGAGAACACGAGTTTGTATTTAGCCACAGCCCCGTAGCACAGCTTGTCGAATTAGCCATGCAGCCGCTCAAAGGTTTTTCGCGTACAATCTGTATTGCACATAATGCAGGGGGTTTTGACGCTCAATTCATCCTACGTTATTTCATTGAAGAGAAAAAAACTCAACTCCCCACGTTAATTATGAACGGGACAAAAATTATCACGATGCGCATCGGAAAGGTCACATTTCTCGACAGCCTGAATTACTTCCATATGCCTCTGAGCGGTTTACCGAAAGCCTTTGGGCTTACCGGTGCTATTGTTAAAGGCGCTTTTCCACATTTGTTTAATAGGCCGGAAAATCAGAATTACGCAGGCAAACTACCGCCTGTCGAATATTATTCTCCCGACACGATGCGTCCCGATGAGCGCCGGAAATTTCTCGATTGGTATCGCGAAACGAAAGACAGCGATTACGTGTTCATTTTAGCGGAAGAGCTTGTCAATTATTGTAAGACAGATGTTACGATATTGCGTCGCGCATGTATGGCTTTTCGCAATATGTTCATTAACAGTGGTCGCGTCTGTCCGTTTGATGAAAGCACAACAATAGCATCAGCCTGCTTCAGAGTTTTTCGAAAAAATTTCTTGAAAGACAATACAATCGGTATTATACCTACGGGGGGATACAGATTGGCGCATAATCAATCGAAAAAAGCAATTTCATGGCTATCATGGAGGGAGCACACGCTAGGTGTCCGTATTATTCACGCAGGCCGATCACGCGAATTCAGAATACCTCAAAATCTCTTGGTAGACGGGTATTACGAGACTCCTAACGGTGCACATGTATTACAGTTTCATGGCTGCTATTGGCACGGCTGCCCACACTGCTATCCCACAAACAGAGACTGTCGCAAAAGCGATGGAATATCCATGCACGATCGTTTCGAGAAAACTACTGCTGTAGCTGATAGAATTCAAGCGAGCGGGTATTTGCTCACGGAGATTTGGGAGTGCGAATACGACCTCTTGTTAAATTCGACAGCTGAGATGAGGAGTTTCCTACAGGATAATCCTTTAGCTACAGCAGAACCTCTCAATCCTCGTGATGCTTTTTTCGGTGGACGGACCGAAAATATGGTTACGCTCTACGACATTGACGCTACGGAAAAAATACGCTACGTAGACGTTTGTTCTCTGTACCCATATATCTGTAAGTTCGGTAAATACCCCGTGGGTCATCCAAAAGTATACGTAGGTAAAGAGTGCATGGAATTGACAGGCCCCGATAACACCGATCTCACTCTCGTTGAGGGTCTCGTAAAATGTACCGTATTGCCGCCTCGTAATCTTTATCATCCCGTATTACCAGTACGAATGCATAATCGATTATTATTTGCTCTATGTCGCAGCTGTTGCGAAATTATGAATCAGGATGAATGTACACACGAAGAGCCTGTAGAGCGCATGTTCAATGGTACATGGGTTGTCGACGAATTGCGAAAAGCCGTGTCCTGCGGGTATAGAGTGATGGGTGTGACTGAAATTTGGCAGTATGAAACGACTCAGTTCAATCGCGATACACAGAGAGGGGGCCATTTCGTTGAATACATAAATACGTTTTTAAAAATCAAACAAGAAGCCAGCGGGTGGCCCGACAATTGCTCCGGAGATAACGGCGCACAAGACCGCTATATAGAGGATTTCGAACGATCCGAAGGAATTAAGCTAAGCCGCGAATCCATAGCTAAAAATCCGGGGCTACGATCTGTAGCAAAACTGTGTCTCAATTCGTTTTGGGGAAAATTTGGACAGCGAGAAAATTTACCGCACACAGAAATAGTTTCGACGCGCAAAAAGCTCATGGAGCTGTTGACTAACCCTGAGTACGAGATCACGGGTATTTTACCCGTAAATAACGAAGTATTGTATGTAAGCTACACAAAAATCAGTGACGCTATTATACCATCTAGCATAGCGAATGCCGTAGTAGCAGCATACACCACAGCTCAGGCTCGCCTGAAACTTTATAGCTACTTAGAGCGGTTGGGTCGTCGTGCTTTGTACTGTGATACTGACTCAGTAATTTACGTATCGAATGAAGAAAAAGACGAGTACGAGCCTCCAACAGGCCAGCTTTTAGGGGATCTCACAGATGAGCTGAGCACATACGGGGACGGTAGTTATATTAGAAGTTTCATTTCAGGCGGTCCTAAATTTTATTCTTTTATCGTGTGCACCCTCAATGGCGAGGAAACAGAAGTATGTAAAGTAAAAGGGATAACGCTTAATTTTGCGAACAAGGGGCTAATTAATTACAACTCAGTGCGCTCTTTCATAACTGGTGAGAGAGACGAACCTGTTGTGCTACGGTATGACGCGATACGCCGCACGGCATTTCATCAGGTCGTCACGCGTCCTGAAACAAAATCATGCAAGCCATCGAGCGTTAAACGAAGACGAGATGGCGAATATGGTACTCTTCCTTACGGCTATAGAGAATAAGAGTTTTCGTATAAAATTGTATAAATAATGTATATAAATAAAGACTTTATGTTACCGTGTATATTCGTCTTCTCATATTCCATTAAAAGGACTCAGAGCAATTAGACAGACCTTTTCGTACCCCTATATATGTTTCAGGCAATACGAGGATTGTACTCACTCACTAAGATGGATACGCGGTGGAAACATCCTTGGACAGCGATGGTTTGTGGGCCTACGGGCTGTGGTAAAACATACTTTGTGAAAAACTTTTTGAAATTCATTTCGAGTATGAATAGTGAGCCCTTTGCTCGAATCATTTTTTATTATTCCGAATGGCAGGTGGCGTACACCGAGTACGGTTCTTCGATAGAATTTCGCGAAGGTTTGCCACAATCTTCGGATTATGCAAGCGATCCGCGCGCAAAACTTATAATTATTGACGATTTGATGCGTGAGGCCTCGAACAATAGCGTTGTCGATCTCTTCACCAAGGGTAGTCATCATAAGAATTTGAGTGTGTTTTTTATAACGCAAAATTTGTTTCATCAAGGCCATGGGCAGCGGGATATATCGCTGAACGCTAATTATATAGTAGTTTTCAAAAATCCGCGAGATCGCGCTCAAATACAACACCTGGCGCGCCAGGTATATCCGGAAAACCCACGCTTTTTACAGGAGGCCTATCACGATGCAACGTCCAAGCCTCATGGTTATTTGTTGCTCGATTTGAAACAATCAACACCTGATAACTGTAGATTTCGCACCTGTATTTTTCCCGACGATCCTCATCATTTTGTGTACGTACCGCGAAAAAAGTTGAAAAGCAGCTGCAGTGCTGGTGAATTGCCAGTTCAGCGCATGTAATGCCGTCTAAAGGACCGTCACGTTACGATAAATGTATCGTCATATTAAGTGCGTTTCAACAAGCCAGCACGATACGAAGAGAGTCTGACTCACGCAAATCAAATTCAAGCACTACTCGTTGTATTTGTCAGTGTGCGTGGCGCATTCTTAAGGGTAGCGCTATTCCGAAGACTCCACTATACAAAAGAAGTTAAAAGAGGTGATACATCTAGACGCTCGACAGTTCCACACGCGTAATGGCGCGAGGTGGTTCACCGCTCTGCAAAAAGCACGTTGCAATATTGCGAGCTCTTCAGCATCTCAATAAGGAGCAGCGCGAGGCTATTTTACGTAAAGCAGACCCTGGTATCATCCGCTGTATTTGTGAGTGCGCCTTGAATGTTCTTTGCGGCAACGTGGCTCTGAAGGCCGATCAAAGAAAAAAATTACGTCGGTACGCCCCCGTTCTGCGCCGTTTAGCCTCAAAAAAAGGCTGCTGGAAGAGTAAAAAACGATTCGTAGTTCAGAGCGGTGGGTTTCTACCGCTCTTACTAGCACCAATACTAGGCACTGTTCTATCGAATTTGATTGGTGGCCGTGGATAATGGAGCACGCAAGAAAAATGGTACTCGTACCGGAGGAACATCTAGCGCAGCTGGGCTCGCAAAGTCATAATCAGCCAATGTTTAGCACGGCTACGCCTCAAACGCGACCAGCGCAAGGAATTGATGCTACGCTAACTAGATTGGATACAGAAATGAATGAAATTTTGAAATCTAATGCATACAAGGATGAGAGGGAAAAGTGGGCTGCATACTTGACTATACTACAACGTTATCTCCATTTCGTCGATGACGAGAGAGCTCAGCAGTATCGAGCGCTTATGAAGAATAAATATACTGCAGAGCCTGGTTGTGATAAAGAAGAAACCGGTAATGACATGAACGATTCAGTCATCATTGAGAGTATACCGGCCAAATTTCGCATTAAAGCGAAACTGCTACTTCGCCGCTTACGTGACGCACCACGGGCTAATTTTTCTTGGGATTCTGCCGGGGTCGTGTCGGTCGGCGGAAAACCAATCAAGGATTCAAATATTGTTGATCTCGTTAATGACGCCATGAGGGCACGGAAAATACCTAAACCAGCGGGGCGCGGTGCCTTTGCCAGATTTCTGAGAGCCATGCAGACACCACGAGAATTCATTGGCAATGAGGAGTTGTGGATGGCGTCAAGAGCTAGCTCAACACTGCGACAATCGCAGATCGACGATAGCAGTACAGGCAGCGAGGGAACAGGCGAAATGAGCCAGTCATCGTTTTTCAGTGGTCGTGACAACAGATCACCGGCGCCACAGCCAGATAGCCCCCGACAGAGTGGCGGTGGTTATTATAATAAGAAAAGACGTGTAACCTGGGCTAACCTGAAATTATAATCATGAAAACCTTAGAAAAAGTGTACTTTAATCCAGTCCATGAAGCATCGTTTTCAGGTGCCCCCAAATTGTTACATCAGGCGCGTCAGAAGAAAATTTCCAAGATAAAGGCGCTGCATTGGCTTGAAGCACAGGATGCTTACACAAAACACAGGCCCGTGCGTCATCGCTTTCAGCGGCGTTTTTATAACGTACGGAACATTGATGATTTTTGGGAGGCTGATCTCGTAGATCTTCGCTCAATTAAGGCTTATAATGATGGCTATGTTTATCTCCTCGTCGTTATAGATGTTCTTAGTAAATTTGCATGGGTTCAGCCTTTACGTGACAAGACCGCTGCATCTGTGGCTAAAGCGTTTGAGCTCATTTTATCTAAAAAAAATAGTAACGCTCGATCGCCCGTTTGCCTACAGACCGACAAGGGTAAAGAGTTTATCGGCGCTGTATTTCAGACCCTCTTAAAGAAAAAAAATATTCAGTTTCGTGTTGCGAGAAACCCCGATATAAAAGCGGCTATTGTCGAGAGATTCAATAGAACGCTGAAAGAAAGAATGTGGCGTTATTTCACGTATTCTGGACAAAAACGTTACCTTGACGTTCTGCAGAACATCGTTTCGGCCTACAACCATTCTACGCATAGCGGTATAAAAATGGCTCCTGCCTCTGTGACGCTCGCTACAGCCGCTAGGGCTCGGCATAACCTGATGCAGCGCTACAAGAGAACCGAGCATTGCTCTCCTAAATACAATGTGGGCGACATCGTACGTATCAGTAGCGCGAAGGCAGCCTTCGCAAAAGGTTACGAGGGTGGATGGAGCAGCGAGCTATTCAGCATTCACCGTGTATCACACAGTATTTGCCCCGTGATATACATCCTGCGTGATCTCCACGGTGGGGACATTGATGGTATATTTTATGAAGCTGAGTTATCGAGAGTGCAAACGAAGAAGACTAAGAGAAACGGCCGGTAAAAATGAAGGACGAGTTTTACATTGTTTTACCCAGCAACAGTAGTATGAGTTATTATCCCGATAATGTGACAACACGGTATACCACTCATTTACCCCAATGTGTGTCTCTCCATGGCAGCTGGGCCGTTTCTTTAGCGGAAATACACATACCCATGACAATTTTGCATGTACCTTCCGAGGGTAAGCGGAACTTCATTAATATCGTAACGAACATTACAACACCGGGCGTTGATGCAGACATCGACTATAAGGAAGATCGTATCTGCGTACCGCCCGGCGTATATCATAGTATAGAAACATTACTCGAGACTATTAACGAAATACCATGTGTTGCGGGTCACCTGAAATTTCATTACGCTCACAACGGTTATGTGACGGTGACGCGTATCTGTGAATCATGTAAGAACCTGGAGCACTCCTTCTACTTCTCCGACGTGCTGAGCAAGGTTTTAGGATTCACTCAAGCTGAGGAAGGGGTAGTAGTTCAGAGAGAATACGCTGCAAGCAGCCGGACACGTGAGTTTAAAAGTCTTATTATATTATTATATTTTGTATTATTATTATTTGAAAATAATCGGTCCACTCCGGCTAGACCGCCGCAGAACTCTCCCCCCCACCACCTCTCCCCATCACGGCCCCACCACGCTCGGGAAAGAGGCTCCGGCGTGGGGGAAAGTGGAGGGGATAGGAGTGGGGATAGGAGTGGGGGTCGCCAGAGTGGGCCACATGCAATCAGTCACGTGAGTGAAAAAGCCTTATTTAATTATTATTATATTTTATATTATTATTATTATATGAATAATAATAATAATAATCGGGCCGCTCTGGCTAGCCCCCAGAACTCTTCCCCCACCACCTCGCCCCATCGCTGCCCCACCACGCTCGGAAAGAGGCTCCGACGTGGGGGAAAGTGGAGGGGATAGGAGTGGGGATAGGAGTGGGGGTCGCCAGAGTGGGCCACATACTACTCTGGTCATCTGGTCATCTCGTCATCATCCCGTCGTCATCTCGTCATCATCTCGTCATCATCTGGTCATCATCTGGTCATCATCTGGTCATCATCTGGTCATCATCTCGTCATCATCTCGTCATCATCTCGTCATCATCTCGTCATCATCTCGTCATCATCTCGTCATCATCTCGTCATCATCTCGTCGTCATCTGGTCATCTGGTCATCTCGTCATCATCTCGTCATTATCTGGTTATCATCTGTTCATCATCTGGTCATCATCTGGTCATCATCTGGTCATCATCTCGTCATCATCTCGTCGTCATCTCGTCAACATCTCGTCATCATCTCGTCATCATCTCGTCATCATCTCGTCATCATCTCGTCATCATCTCGTCATCATCTCGTCATCATCTCGTCATCATCTCGTCATCATCTCGTCATCATCTCGTCATCATCTCGTCATCATCTCGTCATCATCTCGTCGTCATCTGGTCATCTCGTCATCATCTCGTCATCATCTGGTTATCAACTGTTCATCATCTGGTCATCATCTGGTCATCATCTAGTCATCATCTCGTCATCATCTCGTCGTCATCTCGTCAACATCTCGTCATCATCTCGTCATCATCTCGTCATCATCTCGTCATCATCTCGTCATCATCTCGTCATCATCTCGTCATCATCTCGTCATCATCTCGTCATCATCTCGTCATCATCTCGTCATCATCTCGTCATCTGGTCATCTCGTCATCATCTCGTCATCATCTTGTCATCATCTCGTCATCATCTCGTCATCATCTCGTCATCATCTCGTCATCATCTCAACATCATCTCGTCATCATCTCGTCATCGTCTTGTCATAATCTCGTCATCATCTTGTCATCATCTCGTCATCATGTCGCCATCATCTTGTCATCATTTTGTCATCATCTCGTCATCATGTCGCCATCATCTCGTCATCATCTCGTCATCATCTCGTCATCATCTCGTCATTATCTCGTCATCATCTCGTCATCATCTCGTCATCACGTCGTCATCATCTCGTCATCATCTCGTCGTCATCTGGTCATCTGGTCATCTCGTCATCATCTCGTCGTCATCTCGTCATCATTTCGTCATCATCTCGTCATCATCTCGTTATCATCGTGTTATCATCTCGTCATCATCTCGTCATCATCTGGTCATCATCTGGTCATCATCTGGTCATCATCTGGTCATCATCTGGTCATCATCTCGTCATCATCTCGTCATCATCTCGTCATCATCTCGTCATCATCTCGTCATCATCTCGTCGTGATCTGGTCATCTGGTCATCTCGTCATCATCTCGTCATCGTTTCGTCATCGTCTCAGCATCGTCTCGGCATCATCCCGTCATCATCTAGTCATCATCTCGTCATCATTTTGTCATCATCTCGTCATTATCTCGTCATCATCTCGTCATCATCTCGTCATCATCTCGTCATTATCTCGTCATCATCTCGTCATCATCTCGTCATCATCTCGTCATCATCGCGTCATCATCTCGTCATCATCTCGTCATCATCTCGTCATCGACTCGTCATCATCTCGTCATCATCTCGTCATCATCTCGTCATCATCTCGTCATCATCTCGTCATCATCTCGTCATCATCTCGTCATCATCTTGTCATCATCTCGTCATCATCTCGTCATCATCATGTCATCATCTTGTCATCATCTCGTCATCATCTCGTCATCTTCTTGTCATCATCTCGTCATCATCTCGTCATCATCTTGTCATCATCTCGTCATCATCTCGTCATCATCTCGTCATCATCTCGTCATCTGGTCATCTGTCCATCTGGTCATCTGGTCATCTGGTCATCTGGTCATCTGGTCATCTGTCCATCTGGTCATCTGGTCATCTGGTCATCTGGTCATCTGGTCATCTGTTTATCTGGTCATCTGGTCATCTGGTCATCTGGTCATCTGGTCATCTGGTCATCTGGTCATCTGGTCATCATCTTGTCATCATCTCGGCATCATCTCGCCATCATCTCGTCATCATCTCGTCATCATCTCGTCATCTTGTCATCTGGTCATCTGGTCATCTCGTCATCATCTCGTCATAATCTCGTCATCATCTCGTCATTATCTCGTCATCTCGTCATCTCGTCACCTCGTCATCTGATCATCTGATCATCCGGTCATCTGGTCAACTGGTCATCTCGTCATCATCTCGTCATCATCTCGTCATCGACTCGTCATCATCTCGTCATCACCTCGTCATCATCTTGTCATCATCTGGTCATCATCTAATCATCATCTGGTCATCATCTGGTCATCATCTCGTCATCATCTCGTCATCATCTCGTCATCATCTCGTCATCATCTCGTCATCATCTCGTCGTCATCTGGTTATCTGGTCATCTCGTCATCATCTCGTCACCATCTGGTTATCATCTCGTCATCTGGTCATCTGGTCATCTCGTCATCATCTCGTCATCATCTCGTCATCGAGTCGTCATCATCTCGTCATCATCTCGTCATCATCTCGTCATCATCTCGTCATCATCTCGTCATCATCTCGGCATCATCTCGCCATCATCTCGTCATCATCTCGTCATCATCTCGTCATCATCTCGTCATCATCTCGTCATCATCTTGTCATCATCTGGTCATCACGTCGTCATCATCTCGTCATCATCTCGTCGTCATCTGGTCATCTGGTCATCTCGTCATCATCTCGTCGTCATCTCGTCATCATCTGGTCATCATCTGGTCATCATCTGGTCATCATCTGGTCATCATCTCGTCATCATCTCGTCATCATCTCGCCATCATCTCGTCATCATCTCGTCATCATCTCGTCATCATCTCGCCATCATCTCGTCATCATCTCGTCATCATCTCGTCGTCATCTGGTCATCTGGTCATCTCGTCATCATCTCGTCATCATCTGGTTATCATCTGTTCATCATCTGGTCATCATCTGGTCATCATCTGGTCATCATCTCGTCATCATCTCGTCATCTC
Organism: Dyspetes luteomarginatus; assembly: GCA_963669185.1. Lineage (NCBI taxonomy): Eukaryota > Metazoa > Arthropoda > Insecta > Hymenoptera > Ichneumonidae > Dyspetes > Dyspetes luteomarginatus. The sequence continues at coordinate 13,327,669 of OY769904.1, forward strand.
GTCATCTCGTCACCTCGTCATCTGATCATCTGATCATCCGGTCATCTGGTCATCTGGTCATCTCGTCATCATCTCGTCATCATCTCGTCATCATCTCGTCATCGACTCGTCATCACCTCGTCATCATCTCGTCGTCATCTGGTTATCTGGTCATCTCGTCATCATCTCGTCATCATCTCGTCATCATCTCGTCATCATCTCGTCATCATCTCGTCGTCATCTGGTCATCTCGTCATCATCTGGTTATCATCTGTTCATCATCTGGTCATCATCTGGTCATCATCTAGTCATCATCTCGTCATCATCTCGTCGTCATCTCGTCAACATCTCGTCATCATCTCGTCATCATCTCGTCATCATCTCGTCATTATCTCGTCATCATCTCGTCATCATCTCGTCATCATCTCGTCATCATCTCGTCATCATCTCGTCATCATCTTGTCATCATCTCGTCATCATCTCGTCATTTGGTCATCTGGTCATCTCGTCATCATCTCGTCATCATCTCGTCATCATCTCGTCATCATCTCGTCATCATCTCGTCATCATCTCGTTATCATTTCGTCATCATCTCGTCATCATCTCGTCATCATCTCGTCATCATCTCGTCATCATCTCGTCATCATCTCGTCATCATCTCGTCATCATCTCGGCATCATCTTGCCATCATCGCGTCATCATCTCGTCATCATCTCGTCATCATCTCGTCATCATCTCGTCATCATCTCGTCATCATCTCGTCATCATCTCGTCATCATCTCGTCGTCATCTGGTCATCTCGTCATCATCTCGTCATCATCTGGTTATCAACTGTTCATCATCTGGTCATCATCTGGTCATCATCTAGTCATCATCTCGTCATCATCTCGTCGTCATCTCGTCAACATCTCGTCATCATCTCGTCATCATCTCGTCATCATCTCGTCATCATCTCGTCATCATCTCGTCATCATCTCGTCATCATCTCGTCATCATCTCGTCATCATCTCGTCATCATCTCGTCATCATCTCGTCATCATCTCGTCATCTGGTCATCTCGTCATCATCTCGTCATCATCTTGTCATCATCTCGTCATCATCTCGTCATCATCTCGTCATCATCTCGTCATCATCTCAACATCATCTCGTCATCATCTCGTCATCGTCTTGTCATAATCTCGTCATCATCTTGTCATCATCTCGTCATCATGTCGCCATCATCTTGTCATCATTTTGTCATCATCTCGTCATCATGTCGCCATCATCTCGTCATCATCTCGTCATCATCTCGTCATCATCTCGTCATTATCTCGTCATCATCTCGTCATCATCTCGTCATCACGTCGTCATCATCTCGTCATCATCTCGTCGTCATCTGGTCATCTGGTCATCTCGTCATCATCTCGTCGTCATCTCGTCATCATTTCGTCATCATCTCGTCATCATCTCGTTATCATCGTGTTATCATCTCGTCATCATCTCGTCATCATCTGGTCATCATCTGGTCATCATCTGGTCATCATCTGGTCATCATCTGGTCATCATCTCGTCATCATCTCGTCATCATCTCGTCATCATCTCGTCATCATCTCGTCGTTATCTGGTCATCTGGTCATCTCGTCATCATCTCGTCATCGTTTCGTCATCGTCTCAGCATCGTCTCGGCATCATCCCGTCATCATCTAGTCATCATCTCGTCATCATTTTGTCATCATCTCGTCATTATCTCGTCATCATCTCGTCATCATCTCGTCATCATCTCGTCATTATCTCGTCATCATCTCGTCATCATCTCGTCATCATCTCGTCATCATCGCGTCATCATCTCGTCATCATCTCGTCATCATCTCGTCATCGACTCGTCATCATCTCGTCATCATCTCGTCATCATCTCGTCATCATCTCGTCATCATCTCGTCATCATCTCGTCATCATCTCGTCATCATCTTGTCATCATCTCGTCATCATCTCGTCATCATCATGTCATCATCTTGTCATCATCTCGTCATCATCTCGTCATCTTCTTGTCATCATCTCGTCATCATCTCGTCATCATCTTGTCATCATCTCGTCATCATCTCGTCATCATCTCGTCATCATCTCGTCATCTGGTCATCTGTCCATCTGGTCATCTGGTCATCTGGTCATCTGGTCATCTGGTCATCTGTCCATCTGGTCATCTGGTCATCTGGTCATCTGGTCATCTGGTCATCTGTTTATCTGGTCATCTGGTCATCTGGTCATCTGGTCATCTGGTCATCTGGTCATCTGGTCATCTGGTCATCATCTTGTCATCATCTCGGCATCATCTCGCCATCATCTCGTCATCATCTCGTCATCATCTCGTCATCTTGTCATCTGGTCATCTGGTCATCTCGTCATCATCTCGTCATAATCTCGTCATCATCTCGTCATTATCTCGTCATCTCGTCATCTCGTCACCTCGTCATCTGATCATCTGATCATCCGGTCATCTGGTCAACTGGTCATCTCGTCATCATCTCGTCATCATCTCGTCATCGACTCGTCATCATCTCGTCATCACCTCGTCATCATCTTGTCATCATCTGGTCATCATCTAATCATCATCTGGTCATCATCTGGTCATCATCTCGTCATCATCTCGTCATCATCTCGTCATCATCTCGTCATCATCTCGTCATCATCTCGTCGTCATCTGGTTATCTGGTCATCTCGTCATCATCTCGTCACCATCTGGTTATCATCTCGTCATCTGGTCATCTGGTCATCTCGTCATCATCTCGTCATCATCTCGTCATCGAGTCGTCATCATCTCGTCATCATCTCGTCATCATCTCGTCATCATCTCGTCATCATCTCGTCATCATCTCGGCATCATCTCGCCATCATCTCGTCATCATCTCGTCATCATCTCGTCATCATCTCGTCATCATCTCGTCATCATCTTGTCATCATCTGGTCATCACGTCGTCATCATCTCGTCATCATCTCGTCGTCATCTGGTCATCTGGTCATCTCGTCATCATCTCGTCGTCATCTCGTCATCATCTGGTCATCATCTGGTCATCATCTGGTCATCATCTGGTCATCATCTCGTCATCATCTCGTCATCATCTCGCCATCATCTCGTCATCATCTCGTCATCATCTCGTCATCATCTCGCCATCATCTCGTCATCATCTCGTCATCATCTCGTCGTCATCTGGTCATCTGGTCATCTCGTCATCATCTCGTCATCATCTGGTTATCATCTGTTCATCATCTGGTCATCATCTGGTCATCATCTGGTCATCATCTCGTCATCATCTCGTCATCTCGTCATCTCGTCACCTCGTCATCTGATCATCTGATCATCCGGTCATCTGGTCATCTGGTCATCTCGTCATCATCTCGTCATCATCTCGTCATCATCTCGTCATCGACTCGTCATCACCTCGTCATCATCTCGTCGTCATCTGGTTATCTGGTCATCTCGTCATCATCTCGTCATCATCTCGTCATCATCTCGTCATCATCTCGTCATCATCTCGTCGTCATCTGGTCATCTCGTCATCATCTGGTTATCATCTGTTCATCATCTGGTCATCATCTGGTCATCATCTAGTCATCATCTCGTCATCATCTCGTCGTCATCTCGTCAACATCTCGTCATCATCTCGTCATCATCTCGTCATCATCTCGTCATTATCTCGTCATCATCTCGTCATCATCTCGTCATCATCTCGTCATCATCTCGTCATCATCTTGTCATCATCTCGTCATCATCTCGTCATTTGGTCATCTGGTCATCTCGTCATCATCTCGTCATCATCTCGTCATCATCTCGTCATCATCTCGTCATCATCTCGTCATCATCTCGTTATCATTTCGTCATCATCTCGTCATCATCTCGTCATCATCTCGTCATCATCTCGTCATCATCTCGTCATCATCTCGTCATCATCTCGTCATCATCTCGGCATCATCTTGCCATCATCGCGTCATCATCTCGTCATCATCTCGTCATCATCTCGTCATCATCTCGTCATCATCTCGTCATCATCTCGTCATCATCTCGTCATCATCTCGTCATCATCTCGTCATCATCTCGTCATCAACTCGTCATCATCTCGTCATCATCTCGTCATCATCTCGTCATCATCTCGTCATCATCTCGTCATCATCTCGTCATCATCTCGTCATCATCTCGTCATCATCTCGTCATCATCTCGTCATCATCTCGTCATCATCTCGTCATCATCTCGTCATCCTTTCGTTCTCATCTCGTCATCATCTCGTCATCATCTCATCATCATCTCGTCATCATCTCGTCATCATCTCGTCATAATCTCGTCATCATCTCGTCATCATCTCGTCATCTCGTCATCCCGTCACCTCGTCATCTGATCATCTGATCATACGGTCATCTGGTCATCTGGTCATCTCGTCATCATCTCGTCATCATCTCGTCATCATCTCGTCATCGACTCGTCATCATCTCGTCATCACCTCGTCATCATCTGGTCATCATCTGGTCATCATCTGGTCATCATCTGGTCATCATCTGGTCATCATCTCGTCATCATCTCGTCATCATCTCGTCATCATCTCGTCATCATCTCGTCATCATCTCGTCATCATCTCGTCGTCATCTGGTTATCTGGTCATCTCGTCATCATCTCGTCACCATCTGGTCATCATCTCGTCATCTGGTCATCTGGTCATCTCGTCATCATCTCGTCATCATCTCGTCATCATCTCGTCATCATCTGGTCATCATCTGGTCATCATCTGGTCATCATCTAGTCATCATCTGGTCATCATCTCGTCATCATCTCGTCATCATCTCGTCATCATCTCGTCATCATCTCGTCATCATCTCGTCGTCATCTGGTCATCTGGTCATCTCGTCATCATCTCGTCATCATTTCGTCATCGTCTCAGCATCGTCTCGGCATCATCCCGTCATCATCTAGTCATCATCTCGTCATCATTTTGTCATCATCTCGTCATTATCTCGTCATCATCTCGTCATCATCTCGTCATCATCTCGTCATTATCTCGTCATCATCTCGTCATCATCTCGTCATCATCTCGTCATCATCGCGTCATCATCTCGTCATCATCTCGTCATCATCTCGTCATCGACTCGTCATCATCTCGTCATCATCTCGTCATCATCTCGTCATCATCTCGTCATCATCTCGTCATCATCTCGTCATCATCTCGTCATCATCTCGTCATCATCTTGTCATCATCTCGTCATCATCTCGTCATCATCATGTCATCATCTTGTCATCATCTCGTCATCATCTCGTCATCATCTTGTCATCATCTCGTCATCATCTCGTCATCATCTTGTCATCATCTCGTCATCATCTCGTCATCATCTCGTCATCATCTCGTCATCTGGTCATCTGTCCATCTGGTCATCTGGTCATCTGGTCATCTGGTCATCTGGTCATCTGTCCATCTGGTCATCTGGTCATCTGGTCATCTGGTCATCTGGTCATCTGTTTATCTGGTCATCTGGTCATCTGGTCATCTGGTCATCTGGTCATCTGGTCATCTGGTCATCATCTTGTCATCATCTCGGCATCATCTCGCCATCATCTCGTCATCATCTCGTCATCATCTCGTCATCTTGTCATCTGGTCATCTGGTCATCTCGTCATCATCTCATCATCATCTCGTCATCATCTCGTCATCATCTCGTCATAATCTCGTCATCATCTCGTCATTATCTCGTCATCTCGTCATCTCGTCACCTCGTCATCTGATCATCTGATCATCCGGTCATCTGGTCAACTGGTCATCTCGTCATCATCTCGTCATCATCTCGTCATCGACTCGTCATCATCTCGTCATCACCTCGTCATCATCTGGTCATCATCTGGTCATCATCTAATCATCATCTGGTCATCATCTGGTCATCATCTCGTCATCATCTCGTCATCATCTCGTCATCATCTCGTCATCATCTCGTCATCATCTCGTCGTCATCTGGTTATGTGGTCATCTCGTCATCATCTCGTCACCATCTGGTTATCATCTCGTCATCAGGTCATCTGGTCATCTCGTCATCATCTCGTCATCATCTCGTCATCGAGTCGTCATCATCTCGTCATCATCTCGTCATCATCTCGTCATCATCTCGTCATAATCTCGGCATCATCTCGCCACCATCTCGTCATCATCTCGTCATCATCTCGTCATCATCTCGTCATCATCTCGTCATCATCTTGTCATCATCTGGTCATCACGTCGTCATCATCTCGTCATCATCTCGTCGTCATCTGGTCATCTGGTCATCTCGTCATCATCTCGTCGTCATCTGGTCATCATCTGGTCATCATCTGGTCATCATCTGGTCATCATCTGGTCATCATCTCGTCATCATCTCGTCATCATCTCGCCATCATCTCGTCATCATCTCGTCATCATCTCGTCGTCATCTGGTCATCTGGTCATCTCGTCATCATCTCGTCATCATCTGGTTATCATCTGTTCATCATCTGGTCATCATCTGGTCATCATCTGGTCATCATCTCGTCATCATCTCGTCATCTCGTCATCTCGTCACCTCGTCATCTGATCATCTGATCATCCGGTCATCTGGTCATCTGGTCATCTCGTCATCATCTCGTCATCATCTCGTCATCGACTCGTCATCACCTCGTCATCATCTCGTCGTCATCTGGTTATCTGGTCATCTCGTCATCATCTCGTCATCATCTCGTCATCATCTCGTCATCATCTCGTCATCATCTCGTCGTCATCTGGTCATCTCGTCATCATCTCGTCATCATCTGGTTATCATCTGTTCATCATCTGGTCATCATCTGGTCATCATCTAGTCATCATCTCGTCATCATCTCGTCGTCATCTCGTCAACATCTCGTCATCATCTCGTCATCATCTCGTCATCATCTCGTCATTATCTCGTCATCATCTCGTCATCATCTCGTCATCATCTCGTCATCATCTCGTCATCATCTCGTCATCATCTTGTCATCATCTCGTCATCATCTCGTCATCAGGTCATCTGGTCATCTCGTCATCATCTCGTCATCATCTCGTCATCATCTCGTCATCATCTCGTCATCATCTCGTCATCATCTCGTTATCATTTCGTCATCATCTCGTCATCATCTCGTCATCATCTCGTCATCATCTCGTCATCATCTCGTCATCATCTCGTCATCATCTCGTCATCATCTCGTCATCATCTCGTCATCATCTCGTTATCATTTCGTCATCATCTCGTCATCGTCTTGGCATCAACCCGTCATGATCTAGTCATCATCTCGTCATAATTTTGTCATCATCTCGTCATCATGTCGCCATCATCTTGTCATCATTTTGTCATCATCTCGTCATCATGTCGCCATCATCTCGTCATCATCTCGTCATCATCTCGTCATCATCTCGTCATTATCTCGTCATCATCTCGTCATCATCTCGTCATCACGTCGTCATCATCTCGTCATCATCTCGTCATCATCTCGTCGTCATCTGGTCATCTGGTCATCTCGTCATCATCTCGTCGTCATCTCGTCATCATTTCGTCATCATCTCGTCATCATCTCGTTATCATCGTGTTATCATCTCGTCATCATCTGGTCATCATCTGGTCATCATCTGGTCATCATCTGGTCATCATCTGGTCATCATCTCGTCATCATCTCGTCATCATCTCGTCATCATCTCGTCATCATCTCGTCGTTATCTGGTCATCTGGTCATCTCGTCATCATCTCGTCATCATTTCGTCATCGTCTCAGCATCGTCTCGGCATCATCCCGTCATCATCTAGTCATCATCTCGTCATCATTTTGTCATCATCTCGTCATTATCTCGTCATCATCTCGTCATCATCTCGTCATCATCTCGTCATTATCTCGTCATCATCTCGTCATCATCTCGTCATCATCTCGTCATCATCGCGTCATCATCTCGTCATCATCTCGTCATCATCTCGTCATCGACTCGTCATCATCTCGTCATCATCTCGTCATCATCTCGTCATCATCTCGTCATCATCTCGTCATCATCTCGTCATCATCTCGTCATCATCTTGTCATCATCTCGTCATCATCTCGTCATCATCATGTCATCATCTTGTCATCATCTCGTCATCATCTCGTCATCTTCTTGTCATCATCTCGTCATCATCTCGTCATCATCTTGTCATCATCTCGTCATCATCTCGTCATCATCTCGTCATCATCTCGTCATCTGGTCATCTGTCCATCTGGTCATCTGGTCATCTGGTCATCTGGTCATCTGGTCATCTGTCCATCTGGTCATCTGGTCATCTGGTCATCTGGTCATCTGGTCATCTGTTTATCTGGTCATCTGGTCATCTGGTCATCTGGTCATCTGGTCATCTGGTCATCTGGTCATCATCTTGTCATCATCTCGGCATCATCTCGCCATCATCTCGTCATCATCTCGTCATCATCTCGTCATCTTGTCATCTGGTCATCTGGTCATCTCGTCATCATCTCGTCATAATCTCGTCATCATCTCGTCATTATCTCGTCATCTCGTCATCTCGTCACCTCGTCATCTGATCATCTGATCATCCGGTCATCTGGTCAACTGGTCATCGCGTCATCATCTCGTCATCATCTCGTCATCGACTCGTCATCATCTCGTCATCACCTCGTCATCATCTTGTCATCATCTGGTCATCATCTAATCATCATCTGGTCATCATCTGGTCATCATCTCGTCATCATCTCGTCATCATCTCGTCATCATCTCGTCATCATCTCGTCATCATCTCGTCATCATCTCGTCGTCATCTGGTTATCTGGTCATCTCGTCATCATCTCGTCACCATCTGGTTATCATCTCGTCATCTGGTCATCTGGTCATCTCGTCATCATCTCGTCATCATCTCGTCATCGAGTCGTCATCATCTCGTCATCATCTCGTCATCATCTCGTCATCATCTCGTCATCATCTCGTCATCATCTCGGCATCATCTCGCCATCATCTCGTCATCATCTCGTCATCATCTCGTCATAATCTCGTCATCATCTCGTCATCATCTTGTCATCATCTGGTCATCACGTCGTCATCATCTCGTCATCATCTCGTCGTCATCTGGTCATCTGGTCATCTCGTCATCATCTCGTCGTCATCTCGTCGTCATCTCGTCATCATCTGGTCATCATCTGGTCATCATCTGGTCATCATCTGGTCATCATCTCGTCATCATCTCGTCATCATCTCGCCATCATCTCGTCATCATCTCGTCATCATCTCGTCGTCATCTGGTCATCTGGTCATCTCGTCATCATCTCGTCATCATCTGGTTATCATCTGTTCATCATCTGGTCATCATCTGGTCATCATCTGGTCATCATCTGGTCATCATCTCGTCATCATCTCGTCATCTCGTCATCTCGTCACCTCGTCATCTGATCATCTGATCATCCGGTCATCTGGTCATCTGGTCATCTCGTCATCATCTCGTCATCATCTCGTCATCATCTCGTCATCGACTCGTCATCACCTCGTCATCATCTCGTCGTCATCTGGTTATCTGGTCATCTCGTCATCATCTCGTCATCATCTCGTCATCATCTCGTCATCATCTCGTCGTCATCTGGTCATCTCGTCATCATCTGGTTATCATCTGTTCATCATCTGGTCATCATCTGGTCATCATCTAGTCATCATCTCGTCATCATCTCGTCGTCATCTCGTCAACATCTCGTCATCATCTCGTCATCATCTCGTCATCATCTCGTCATTATCTCGTCATCATCTCGTCATCATCTCGTCATCATCTCGTCATCATCTCGTCATCATCTCGACATCATCTTGTCATCATCTCGTCATCATCTCGTCATTTGGTCATCTGGTCATCTCGTCATCATCTCGTCATCATCTCGTCATCATCTCGTCATCATCTCGTCATCATCTCGTTATCATTTCGTCATCATCTCGTCATCATCTCGTCATCATCTCGTCATCATCTCGTCATCATCTCGTCATCATCTCGTCATCATCTCGTCATCATCTCGGCATCATCTTGCCATCATCGCGTCATCATCTCGTCATCATCTCGTCATCATCTCGTCATCATCTCGTCATCATCTCGTCATCATCTCGTCATCATCTCGTCATCATCTCGTCATCATCTCGTCATCATCTCGTCATCATCTCGTCATCAACTCGTCATCATCTCGTCATCATCTCGTCATCATCTCGTCATCATCTCGTCATCATCTCGTCATCATCTCGTCATCATCTCGTCATCATCTCGTCATCATCTCGTCATCATCTCGTCATCATCTCGCATCATCTCGTCATCATCTCGTCATCATCTTGTCATCATCTCGTCATCATCTCGTCATCATCTCATCATCATCTCGTCATCCTCTCGTTATCATCTCGTCATCATCTCGTCATCATCTCATCATCATCTCGTCATCATCTCGTCATCTCGTCATCATCTCGTCATCATCTGGTCATCATCTGGTCATCATCTGGTCATCATCTGGTCATCATCTCGTCATCATCTCGTCATCATCTCGTCATCATCTCGCCATCATCTCGTCATCATCTCGTCATCATCTCGTCGTCATCTGGTCATCTGGTCATCTCGTCATCATCTCGTCATCATCTGGTTATCATCTGTTCATCATCTGGTCATCATCTGGTCATCATCTGGTCATCATCTGGTCATCATCTCGTCATCTCGTCATCTCGTCACCTCGTCATCTGATCATCTGATCATCCGGTCATCTGGTCATCTGGTCATCTCGTCATCATCTCGTCATCATCTCGTCATCATCTCGTCATCATCTCGTCATCGACTCGTCATCACCTCGTCATCATCTCGTCGTCATCTGGTTATCTGGTCATCTCGTCATCATCTCGTCATCATCTCGTCATCATCTCGTCATCATCTCGTCGTCATCTGGTCATCTCGTCATCATCTGGTTATCATCTGTTCATCATCTGGTCATCATCTGGTCATCATCTAGTCATCATCTCGTCATCATCTCGTCGTCATCTCGTCAACATCTCGTCATCATCTCGTCATCATCTCGTCATCATCTCGTCATTATCTCGTCATCATCTCGTCATCATCTCGTCATCATCTCGTCATCATCTCGTCATCATCTCGTCATCATCTTGTCATCATCTCGTCATCATCTCGTCATTTGGTCATCTGGTCATCTCGTCATCATCTCGTCATCATCTCGTCATCATCTCGTCATCATCTCGTCATCATCTCGTTATCATTTCGTCATCATCTCGTCATCATCTCGTCATCATCTCGTCATCATCTCGTCATCATCTCGTCATCATCTCGTCATCATCTCGTCATCATCTCGTCATCATCTCGGCATCATCTTGCCATCATCGCGTCATCATCTCGTCATCATCTCGTCATCATCTCGTCATCATCTCGTCATCATCTCGTCATCATCTCGTCATCATCTCGTCATCATCTCGTCATCATCTCGTCATCATCTCGTCATCATCTCGTCATCAACTCGTCATCATCTCGTCATCATCTCGTCATCATCTCGTCATCATCTCGTCATCATCTCGTCATCATCTCGTCATCATCTCGTCATCATCTCGTCATCATCTCGTCATCATCTCGTCATCATCTCGTCATCATCTCGCATCATCTCGTCATCATCTCGTCATCATCTTGTCATCATCTCGTCATCATCTCGTCATCATCTCGTCATCATCTCGTCATCCTCTCGTTATCATCTCGTCATCATCTCGTCATCATCTCATCATCATCTCGTCATCATCTCGTCATCTCGTCATCATCTCGTCATCTCGTCATCATCTCGTCATCTCGTCACCTCGTCATCTGATCATCTGATCATCTGGTCATCTGGTCATCTGGTCATCTCGTCATCATCTCGTCATCATCTCGTCATCATCTCGTCATCATCTCGTCATTATCTCGTCATCATCTCGTCATCATCTCGTCATCACGTCGTCATCATCTCGTCATCATCTCGTCGTCATCTGGTCATCTGGTCATCTCGTCATCATCTCGTCGTCATCTCGTCATCATTTCGTCATCATCTCGTCATCATCTCGTTATCATCGTGTTATCATCTCGTCATCATCTCGTCATCATCTGGTCATCATCTGGTCATCATCTGGTCATCATCTGGTCATCATCTGGTCATCATCTCGTCATCATCTCGTCATCATCTCGTCATCATCTCGTCGTTATCTGGTCATCTGGTCATCTCGTCATCATCTCGTCATCATTTCGTCATCGTCTCAGCATCGTCTCGGCATCATCCCGTCATCATCTAGTCATCATCTCGTCATCATTTTGTCATCATCTCGTCATTATCTCGTCATCATCTCGTCATCATCTCGTCATCATCTCGTCATTATCTCGTCATCATCTCGTCATCATCTCGTCATCATCTCGTCATCATCGCGTCATCATCTCGTCATCATCTCGTCATCATCTCGTCATCGACTCGTCATCATCTCGTCATCATCTCGTCATCATCTCGTCATCATCTCGTCATCATCTCGTCATCATCTCGTCATCATCTTGTCATCATCTCGTCATCATCTCGTCATCATCATGTCATCATCTTGTCATCATCTCGTCATCATCTCGTCATCTTCTTGTCATCATCTCGTCATCATCTCGTCATCATCTTGTCATCATCTCGTCATCATCTCGTCATCATCTCGTCATCATCTCGTCATCTGGTCATCTGTCCATCTGGTCATCTGGTCATCTGGTCATCTGGTCATCTGGTCATCTGTCCATCTGGTCATCTGGTCATCTGGTCATCTGGTCATCTGGTCATCTGTTTATCTGGTCATCTGGTCATCTGGTCATCTGGTCATCTGGTCATCTGGTCATCTGGTCATCATCTTGTCATCATCTCGGCATCATCTCGCCATCATCTCGTCATCATCTCGTCATCATCTCGTCATCTTGTCATCTGGTCATCTGGTCATCTCGTCATCATCTCGTCATAATCTCGTCATCATCTCGTCATTATCTCGTCATCTCGTCATCTCGTCACCTCGTCATCTGATCATCTGATCATCCGGTCATCTGGTCAACTGGTCATCTCGTCATCATCTCGTCATCATCTCGTCATCGACTCGTCATCATCTCGTCATCACCTCGTCATCATCTTGTCATCATCTGGTCATCATCTAATCATCATCTGGTCATCATCTGGTCATCATCTCGTCATCATCTCGTCATCATCTCGTCATCATCTCGTCATCATCTCGTCATCATCTCGTCGTCATCTGGTTATCTGGTCATCTCGTCATCATCTCGTCACCATCTGGTTATCATCTCGTCATCTGGTCATCTGGTCATCTCGTCATCATCTCGTCATCATCTCGTCATCGAGTCGTCATCATCTCGTCATCATCTCGTCATCATCTCGTCATCATCTCGTCATCATCTCGTCATCATCTCGGCATCATCTCGCCATCATCTCGTCATCATCTCGTCATCATCTCGTCATCATCTCGTCATCATCTCGTCATCATCTTGTCATCATCTGGTCATCACGTCGTCATCATCTCGTCATCATCTCGTCGTCATCTGGTCATCTGGTCATCTCGTCATCATCTCGTCGTCATCTCGTCGTCATCTCGTCATCATCTGGTCATCATCTGGTCATCATCTGGTCATCATCTGGTCATCATCTCGTCATCATCTCGTCATCATCTCGCCATCATCTCGTCATCATCTCGTCATCATCTCGTCGTCATCTGGTCATCTGGTCATCTCGTCATCATCTCGTCATCATCTGGTTATCATCTGTTCATCATCTGGTCATCATCTGGTCATCATCTGGTCATCATCTCGTCATCATCTCGTCATCTCGTCATCTCGTCACCTCGTCATCTGATCATCTGATCATCCGGTCATCTGGTCATCTGGTCATCTCGTCATCATCTCGTCATCATCTCGTCATCATCTCGTCATCGACTCGTCATCACCTCGTCATCATCTCGTCGTCATCTGGTTATCTGGTCATCTCGTCATCATCTCGTCATCATCTCGTCATCATCTCGTCATCATCTCGTCGTCATCTGGTCATCTCGTCATCATCTGGTTATCATCTGTTCATCATCTGGTCATCATCTGGTCATCATCTAGTCATCATCTCGTCATCATCTCGTCGTCATCTCGTCAACATCTCGTCATCATCTCGTCATCATCTCGTCATCATCTCGTCATTATCTCGTCATCATCTCGTCATCATCTCGTCATCATCTCGTCATCATCTCGTCATCATCTCGTCATCATCTTGTCATCATCTCGTCATCATCTCGTCATTTGGTCATCTGGTCATCTCGTCATCATCTCGTCATCATCTCGTCATCATCTCGTCATCATCTCGTCATCATCTCGTTATCATTTCGTCATCATCTCGTCATCATCTCGTCATCATCTCGTCATCATCTCGTCATCATCTCGTCATCATCTCGTCATCATCTCGTCATCATCTCGTCATCATCTTGTCATCATCTCGTCATCATCTCGTCATTTGGTCATCTGGTCATCTCGTCATCATCTCGTCATCATCTCGTCATCATCTCGTCATCATCTCGTCATCATCTCGTTATCATTTCGTCATCATCTCGTCATCATCTCGTCATCATCTCGTCATCATCTCGTCATCATCTCGTCATCATCTCGTCATCATCTCGTCATCATCTCGTCATCCTTTCGTTCTCATCTCGTCATCATCTCGTCATCATCTCATCATCATCTCGTCATCATCTCGTCATCATCTCGTCATAATCTCGTCATCATCTCGTCATCATCTCGTCATCTCGTCATCCCGTCACCTCGTCATCTGATCATCTGATCATACGGTCATCTGGTCATCTGGTCATCTCGTCATCATCTCGTCATCATCTCGTCATCATCTCGTCATCGACTCGTCATCATCTCGTCATCACCTCGTCATCATCTGGTCATCATCTGGTCATCATCTGGTCATCATCTGGTCATCATCTGGTCATCATCTCGTCATCATCTCGTCATCATCTCGTCATCATCTCGTCATCATCTCGTCATCATCTCGTCATCATCTCGTCATCATCTCGTCATCATCTCGTCATCATCTCGTCATCATCTCGTCATCATCTCGTCGTCATCTGGTTATCTGGTCATCTCGTCATCATCTCGTCACCATCTGGTCATCATCTCGTCATCTGGTCATCTGGTCATCTCGTCATCATCTCGTCATCATCTCGTCATCATCTCGTCATCATCTGGTCATCATCTGGTCATCATCTGGTCATCATCTAGTCATCATCTGGTCATCATCTCGTCATCATCTCGTCATCATCTCGTCATCATCTCGTCATCATCTCGTCATCATCTCGTCGTCATCTGGTCATCTGGTCATCTCGTCATCATCTCGTCATCATTTCGTCATCGTCTCAGCATCGTCTCGGCATCATCCCGTCATCATCTAGTCATCATCTCGTCATCATTTTGTCATCATCTCGTCATTATCTCGTCATCATCTCGTCATCATCTCGTCATCATCTCGTCATTATCTCGTCATCATCTCGTCATCATCTCGTCATCATCTCGTCATCATCGCGTCATCATCTCGTCATCATCTCGTCATCATCTCGTCATCGACTCGTCATCATCTCGTCATCATCTCGTCATCATCTCGTCATCATCTCGTCATCATCTCGTCATCATCTCGTCATCATCTCGTCATCATCTCGTCATCATCTTGTCATCATCTCGTCATCATCTCGTCATCATCATGTCATCATCTTGTCATCATCCCGTCATCATCTCGTCATCATCTTGTCATCATCTCGTCATCATCTCGTCATCATCTTGTCATCATCTCGTCATCATCTCGTCATCATCTCGTCATCATCTCGTCATCTGGTCATCTGTCCATCTGGTCATCTGGTCATCTGGTCATCTGGTCATCTGGTCATCTGTCCATCTGGTCATCTGGTCATCTGGTCATCTAGTCATCTGGTCATCTGTTTATCTGGTCATCTGGTCATCTGGTCATCTGGTCATCTGGTCATCTGGTCATCTGGTCATCTGGTCATCATCTTGTCATCATCTCGGCATCATCTCGCCATCATCTCGTCATCATCTCGTCATCATCTCGTCATCTTGTCATCTGGTCATCTGGTCATCTCGTCATCATCTCATCATCATCTCGTCATCATCTCGTCATCATCTCGTCATAATCTCGTCATCATCTCGTCATTATCTCGTCATCTCGTCATCTCGTCACCTCGTCATCTGATCATCTGATCATCCGGTCATCTGGTCAACTGGTCATCTCGTCATCATCTCGTCATCATCTCGTCATCGACTCGTCATCATCTCGTCATCACCTCGTCATCATCTGGTCATCATCTGGTCATCATCTAATCATCATCTGGTCATCATCTGGTCATCATCTCGTCATCATCTCGTCATCATCTCGTCATCATCTCGTCATCATCTCGTCATCATCTCGTCGTCATCTGGTTATGTGGTCATCTCGTCATCATCTCGTCACCATCTGGTTATCATCTCGTCATCAGGTCATCTGGTCATCTCGTCATCATCTCGTCATCATCTCGTCATCGAGTCGTCATCATCTCGTCATCATCTCGTCATCATCTCGTCATCATCTCGTCATAATCTCGGCATCATCTCGCCACCATCTCGTCATCATCTCGTCATCATCTCGTCATCATCTCGTCATCATCTCGTCATCATCTTGTCATCATCTGGTCATCACGTCGTCATCATCTCGTCATCATCTCGTCGTCATCTGGTCATCTGGTCATCTCGTCATCATCTCGTCGTCATCTCGTCATCATCTGGTCATCATCTGGTCATCATCTGGTCATCATCTGGTCATCATCTCGTCATCATCTCGTCATCATCTCGCCATCATCTCGTCATCATCTCGTCATCATCTCGTCGTCATCTGGTCATCTGGTCATCTCGTCATCATCTCGTCATCATCTGGTTATCATCTGTTCATCATCTGGTCATCATCTGGTCATCATCTGGTCATCATCTCGTCATCATCTCGTCATCTCGTCATCTCGTCACCTCGTCATCTGATCATCTGATCATCCGGTCATCTGGTCATCTGGTCATCTCGTCATCATCTCGTCATCATCTCGTCATCATCTCGTCATCGACTCGTCATCACCTCGTCATCATCTCGTCGTCATCTGGTTATCTGGTCATCTCGTCATCATCTCGTCATCATCTCGTCATCATCTCGTCATCATCTCGTCATCATCTCGTCGTCATCTGGTCATCTCGTCATCATCTCGTCATCATCTGGTTATCATCTGTTCATCATCTGGTCATCATCTGGTCATCATCTAGTCATCATCTCGTCATCATCTCGTCGTCATCTCGTCAACATCTCGTCATCATCTCGTCATCATCTCGTCATCATCTCGTCATTATCTCGTCATCATCTCGTCATCATCTCGTCATCATCTCGTCATCATCTCGTCATCATCTCGTCATCATCTTGTCATCATCTCGTCATCATCTCGTCATCAGGTCATCTGGTCATCTCGTCATCATCTCGTCATCATCTCGTCATCATCTCGTCATCATCTCGTCATCATCTCGTTATCATTTCGTCATCATCTCGTCATCATCTCGTCATCATCTCGTCATCATCTCGTCATCATCTCGTCATCATCTCGTCATCATCTCGTCATCATCTCGTCATCATCTCGTCATCATCTCGTTATCATTTCGTCATCATCTCGTCATCGTCTTGGCATCAACCCGTCATGATCTAGTCATCATCTCGTCATAATTTCGTCATCATCTCGTCATCATGTCGCCATCATCTTGTCATCATTTTGTCATCATCTCGTCATCATGTCGCCATCATCTCGTCATCATCTCGTCATCATCTCGTCATCATCTCGTCATTATCTCGTCATCATCTCGTCATCATCTCGTCATCACGTCGTCATCATCTCGTCATCATCTCGTCGTCATCTGGTCATCTGGTCATCTCGTCATCATCTCGTCGTCATCTCGTCATCATTTCGTCATCATCTCGTCATCATCTCGTTATCATCGTGTTATCATCTCGTCATCATCTCGTCATCATCTGGTCATCATCTGGTCATCATCTGGTCATCATCTGGTCATCATCTGGTCATCATCTCGTCATCATCTCGTCATCATCTCGTCATCATCTCGTCATCATCTCGTCGTTATCTGGTCATCTGGTCATCTCGTCATCATCTCGTCATCATTTCGTCATCGTCTCAGCATCGTCTCGGCATCATCCCGTCATCATCTAGTCATCATCTCGTCATCATTTTGTCATCATCTCGTCATTATCTCGTCATCATCTCGTCATCATCTCGTCATCATCTCGTCATTATCTCGTCATCATCTCGTCATCATCTCGTCATCATCTCGTCATCATCGCGTCATCATCTCGTCATCATCTCGTCATCATCTCGTCATCGACTCGTCATCATCTCGTCATCATCTCGTCATCATCTCGTCATCATCTCGTCATCATCTCGTCATCATCTCGTCATCATCTCGTCATCATCTTGTCATCATCTCGTCATCATCTCGTCATCATCATGTCATCATCTTGTCATCATCTCGTCATCATCTCGTCATCTTCTTGTCATCATCTCGTCATCATCTCGTCATCATCTTGTCATCATCTCGTCATCATCTCGTCATCATCTCGTCATCATCTCGTCATCTGGTCATCTGTCCATCTGGTCATCTGGTCATCTGGTCATCTGGTCATCTGGTCATCTGTCCATCTGGTCATCTGGTCATCTGGTCATCTGGTCATCTGGTCATCTGTTTATCTGGTCATCTGGTCATCTGGTCATCTGGTCATCTGGTCATCTGGTCATCTGGTCATCATCTTGTCATCATCTCGGCATCATCTCGCCATCATCTCGTCATCATCTCGTCATCATCTCGTCATCTTGTCATCTGGTCATCTGGTCATCTCGTCATCATCTCGTCATAATCTCGTCATCATCTCGTCATTATCTCGTCATCTCGTCATCTCGTCACCTCGTCATCTGATCATCTGATCATCCGGTCATCTGGTCAACTGGTCATCGCGTCATCATCTCGTCATCATCTCGTCATCGACTCGTCATCATCTCGTCATCACCTCGTCATCATCTTGTCATCATCTGGTCATCATCTAATCATCATCTGGTCATCATCTGGTCATCATCTCGTCATCATCTCGTCATCATCTCGTCATCATCTCGTCGTCATCTCGTCATCATCTCGTCGTCATCTGGTTATCTGGTCATCTCGTCATCATCTCGTCACCATCTGGTTATCATCTCGTCATCTGGTCATCTGGTCATCTCGTCATCATCTCGTCATCATCTCGTCATCGAGTCGTCATCATCTCGTCATCATCTCGTCATCATCTCGTCATCATCTCGTCATCATCTCGTCATCATCTCGGCATCATCTCGCCATCATCTCGTCATCATCTCGTCATCATCTCGTCATCATCTCGTCATCATCTCGTCATCATCTTGTCATCATCTGGTCATCACGTCGTCATCATCTCGTCATCATCTCGTCGTCATCTGGTCATCTGGTCATCTCGTCATCATCTCGTCGTCATCTCGTCGTCATCTCGTCATCATCTGGTCATCATCTGGTCATCATCTGGTCATCATCTGGTCATCATCTCGTCATCATCTCGTCATCATCTCGCCATCATCTCGTCATCATCTCGTCATCATCTCGTCGTCATCTGGTCATCTGGTCATCTCGTCATCATCTCGTCATCATCTGGTTATCATCTGTTCATCATCTGGTCATCATCTGGTCATCATCTGGTCATCATCTGGTCATCATCTCGTCATCATCTCGTCATCTCGTCATCTCGTCACCTCGTCATCTGATCATCTGATCATCCGGTCATCTGGTCATCTGGTCATCTCGTCATCATCTCGTCATCATCTCGTCATCATCTCGTCATCGACTCGTCATCACCTCGTCATCATCTCGTCGTCATCTGGTTATCTGGTCATCTCGTCATCATCTCGTCATCATCTCGTCATCATCTCGTCATCATCTCGTCGTCATCTGGTCATCTCGTCATCATCTGGTTATCATCTGTTCATCATCTGGTCATCATCTGGTCATCATCTAGTCATCATCTCGTCATCATCTCGTCGTCATCTCGTCAACATCTCGTCATCATCTCGTCATCATCTCGTCATCATCTCGTCATTATCTCGTCATCATCTCGTCATCATCTCGTCATCATCTCGTCATCATCTCGTCATCATCTCGTCATCATCTTGTCATCATCTCGTCATCATCTCGTCATTTGGTCATCTGGTCATCTCGTCATCATCTCGTCATCATCTCGTCATCATCTCGTCATCATCTCGTCATCATCTCGTTATCATTTCGTCATCATCTCGTCATCATCTCGTCATCATCTCGTCATCATCTCGTCATCATCTCGTCATCATCTCGTCATCATCTCGTCATCATCTCGGCATCATCTTGCCATCATCGCGTCATCATCTCGTCATCATCTCGTCATCATCTCGTCATCATCTCGTCATCATCTCGTCATCATCTCGTCATCATCTCGTCATCATCTCGTCATCATCTCGTCATCATCTCGTCATCATCTCGTCATCAACTCGTCATCATCTCGTCATCATCTCGTCATCATCTCGTCATCATCTCGTCATCATCTCGTCATCATCTCGTCATCATCTCGTCATCATCTCGTCATCATCTCGTCATCATCTCGTCATCATCTCGTCATCATCTCGCATCATCTCGTCATCATCTCGTCATCATCTTGTCATCATCTCGTCATCATCTCGTCATCATCTCGTCATCATCTCGTCATCCTCTCGTTATCATCTCGTCATCATCTCGTCATCATCTCATCATCATCTCGTCATCATCTCGTCATCTCGTCACCTCGTCATCTGATCATCTGATCATCTGGTCATCTGGTCATCTGGTCATCTCGTCATCATCTCGTAATCATCTCGTCATCATCTCGTCATCATCTCGTCATCATCTCGTCATCATCTCGTCATCATCTCGTCATCATCTCGTCATCATCTCGCCATCATCTCGTCATCATCTCGTCATCATCTCGTCATCATCTCGTCATCATCTCGTCATCATCTGGTCATCATCTGGTCATCATCTGGTCATCATCACGTCATCATCACGTCATCATCTTGTCATCATCTCGTCATTATCTCGTCATCATCTCGTCATCATCTCGTCGTCATCTGGTCATCTGGTCATCTCGTCATCATCTCGTCATCGTCTTGGCATCAACCCGTCATGATCTAGTCATCATCTCGTCATAATTTTGTCATCATCTCGTCATCATGTCGCCATCATCTCGTCATCATCTCGTCATCATCACGTCATCATCTCGTCATCGTCTCGGCATCATCCCGTCATCATCTAGTCATCATCTTGTCATCATTTTGTCATCATCTCGTCATCATGTCGCCATCATCTCGTCATCATCTCGTCATCATCTCGTCATCATCTCGTCATCATCTCGTCATCATCTCGTCATCACGTCGTCATCATCTCGTCATCATCTCGTCGTCATCTGGTCATCTGGTCATCTCGTCATCATCTCGTCGTCATCTCGTCATCATTTCGTCATCATCTCGTCATCATCTCGTTATCATCGTGTTATCATCTCGTCATCATCTCGTCATCATCTCGTCATCATCTGGTCATCATCTGGTCATCATCTGGTCATCATCTGGTCATCATCTCGTCATCATCTCGTCATCATCTCGTCATCATCTCGTCATCATCTCGTCATCATCTCGTCATCATCTCGTCATCATCTCGTCGTCATCTGGTCATCTGGTCATCTCGTCATCATCTCGTCGTCATCTCGTCGTCATCTCGTCATCATCTGGTCATCATCTGGTCATCATCTGGTCATCATCTCGTCATCATCTCGTCATCATCTCGATATCATCTAGTCATCATCTCTTCATCATCTCGTCGTCATCTGGTCATCTGGTCATCTCGTCATCATCTCGTCATCATCTGGTTATCATCTGTTCATCATCTGCTCATCATCTCGTCATCATCTCGTCATCATCTCGTCGTCATCTGGTCATCTCGTCATCATCTCGTCATCATCTGGTTATCATCTGTTCATCATCTGGTCATCATCTAGTCATCATCTCGTCATCATCTCGTCGTCATCTCGTCAACATCTCGTCATCATCTCGTCATCATCTCGTCATCATCTCGTCATTATCTCGTCATCATCTCGTCATCATCTCGTCATCATCTCGTCATCATCTCGTCATCATCTCGTCATCATCTTGTCATCATCTCGTCATCATCTCGTCATCTGGTCATCTGGTCATCTCGTCATCATCTCGTCATCATCTCGTCATCATCTCGTCATCATCTCGTTATCATCTCGTCATCATCTCGTCATCATCTCGTCATCATCTCGTCATCATCTCGTCATCATCTCGTCATCATCTCGTCATCATCTCGTCATCCTTTCGTTCTCATCTCGTCATCATCTCGTCATCATCTCATCATCATCTCGTCATCATCTCGTCATCATCTCGTCATAATCTCGTCATCATCTCGTCATCATCTCGTCATCTCGTCATCCCGTCACCTCGTCATCTGATCATCTGATCATCCGGTCATCTGGTCATCTGGTCATCTCGTCATCATCTCGTCATCATCTCGTCATCATCTCGTCATCGACTCGTCATCATCTCGTCATCACCTCGTCATCATCTGGTCATCATCTGGTCATCATCTGGTCATCATCTGGTCATCATCTGGTCATCATCTCGTCATCATCTCGTCATTATCTCGTCATCATCTCGTCATCATCTCGTCATCATCTCGTCATCATCTCGTCGTCATCTGGTTATCTGGTCATCTCGTCATCATCTCGTCACCAACTGGTCATCATCTCGTCATCTGGTCATCTGGTCATCTCGTCATCATCTCGTCATCATCTCGTCATCATCTCGTCATCATCTGGTCATCATCTGGTCATCATCTGGTCATCATCTGGTCATCATCTGGTCATCATCTGGTCATCATCTCGTCATCATCTCGTCATCATCTCGTCATCATCTCGTCATCATCTCGTCATCATCTCGTCGTCATCTGGTCATCTGGTCATCTCGTCATCATCTCGTCATCATTTCGTCATCGTCTCAGCATCGTCTCGGCATCATCCCGTCATCATCTAGTCATCATCTCGTCATCATTTTGTCATCATCTCGTCATTATCTCGTCATCATCTCGTCATCATCTCGTCATCATCTCGTCATTATCTCGTCATCATCTCGTCATCATCTCGTCATCATCTCGTCATCATCGCGTCATCATCTCGTCATCATCTCGTCATCATCTCGTCATCGACTCGTCATCATCTCGTCATCATCTCGTCATCATCTCGTCATCATCTCGTCATCATCTCGTCATCATCTTGTCATCATCTCGTCATCATCTCGTCATCATCATGTCATCATCTTGTCATCATCTCGTCATCATCTCGTCATCATCTTGTCATCATCTCGTCATCATCTCGTCATCATCTTGTCATCATCTCGTCATCATCTCGTCATCATCTCGTCATCATCTCGTCATCTGGTCATCTGTCCATCTGGTCATCTGGTCATCTGGTCATCTGGTCATCTGGTCATCTGTCCATCTGGTCATCTGGTCATCTGGTCATCTGGTCATCTGGTCATCTGTTTATCTGGTCATCTGGTCATCTGGTCATCTGGTCATCTGGTCATCTGGTCATCTGGTCATCATCTTGTCATCATCTCGGCATCATCTCGCCATCATCTCGTCATCATCTCGTCATCATCTCGTCATCTTGTCATCTGGTCATCTGGTCATCTCGTCATCATCTCATCATCATCTCGTCATCATCTCGTCATCATCTCGTCATAATCTCTTCATCATCTCGTCATTATCTCGTCATCTCGTCATCTCGTCATCTCGTCACCTCGTCATCTGATCATCTGATCATCCGGTCATCTGGTCAACTGGTCATCTCGTCATCATCTCGTCATCGACTCGTCATCATCTCGTCATCACCTCGTCATCATCTGGTCATCATCTGGTCATCATCTAATCATCATCTGGTCATCATCTGGTCATCATCTCGTCATCATCTCGTCATCATCTCGTCATCATCTCGTCATCATCTCGTCATCATCTCGTCGTCATCTGGTTATCTGGTCATCTCGTCATCATCTCGTCACCATCTGGTTATCATCTCGTCATCTGGTCATCTGGTCATCTCGTCATCATCTCGTCATCATCTCGTCATCGAGTCGTCATCATCTCGTCATCATCTCGTCATCATCTCGTCATCATCTCGTCATAATCTCGGCATCATCTCGCCATCATCTCGTCATCATCTCGTCATCATCTCGTCATCATCTCGTCGTCATCTCGTCAACATCTCGTCATCATCTCGTCATCATCTCGTCATCATCTCGTCATCATCTCGTCATCATCTCGTCATCATCTCGTCATCATCTCGTCATCATCTCGTCGTCATCTAGTCATCTCGTCATCATCTCGTCATCATCTGGTTATCATCTGTTCATCATCTGGTCATCATCTGGTCATCATCTAGTCATCATCTCGTCATCATCTCGTCGTCATCTCGTCAACATCTCGTCATCATCTCGTCATCATCTCGTCATCATCTCGTCATCATATCGTCATCATCTCGTCATCATCTCGTCATCATCTCGTCATCATCTCGTCATCATCTCGTCATCATCTTGTCATCATCTCGTCATCATCTCGTCATCTGGTCATCTGGTCATCTCGTCATCATCTCGTCATCATCTCGTCATCATCTCGTCATCATCTTGTCATCATCTCGTCATCATCTCGTCATCATCTCGTCATCTCGTCATCCCGTCACCTCGTCATCTGATCATCTGATCATCCGGTCATCTGGTCATCTGGTCATCTCGTCATCATCTCGTCATCATCTCGTCATCATCTCGTCATCGACTTGTCATCATCTCATCATCACCTCGTTATCATCTGGTCATCATCTGGTCATCATCTGGTCATCATCTGGTCATCATCTGGTCATCATCTCGTCATCATCTCGTCATCATCTCGTCATCATCTCGTCGTCATGTTGTTATCTGGTCATCTCGTCATCATCTCGTCACCATCTGGTCATCATCTCGTCATCTGGTCATCTGGTGATCTCGTCATCATCTCGTCATCATCTCGTCATCATCTCGTCATCATCTTGTCATCATCTCGTCATCATCTCGTCATCATCTCGGCATCATCTCGCCATCATCTCGTCATCATCTCGTCATGATCTCGTCATCTGGTCATCTGGTCATCTCGTCATCATCTCGTCATCATCTCGTCATCATCTCGCCATCATCTCGTCATCATCTCGTCATCATCTCGTCATCATCTCGTCATCATCTCGTCATCATCTGGTCATCATCTGGTCATCATCTGGTCATCATCACGTCATCATCTTGTCATCATCTCGTCATTATCTCGTCATCATCTCGTCATCATCTCGTCGTCATCTGGTCATCTGGTCATCTCGTCATCATCTCGTCATCGTCTTGGCATCAACCCGTCATGATCTAGTCATCATCTCGTCATAATTTTGTCATCATCTCGTCATCATGTCGCCATCATCTCGTCATCATCTCGTCATCATCACGTCATCATCTCGTCATGGTCTCGGCATCATCCCGTCATCATCTAGTCATCATCTTGTCATCATTTTGTCATCATCTCGTCATCATGTCGCCATCATCTCGTCATCATCTCGTCATCATCTCGTCATCATCTCGTCATCATCTCGTCATCATCTCGTCATCATCTCGTCATCACGTCGTCATCATCTCGTCATCATCTCGTCGTCATCTGGTCATCTGGTCATCTCGTCATCATCTCGTCGTCATCTCGTCATCATTTCGTCATCATCTCGTCATCATCTCGTTATCATCGTGTTATCATCTCGACATCATCTCGTCATCATCTCGTCATCATCTGGTCATCATCTGGTCATCATCTGGTCATCATCTGGTCATCATCTCGTCATCATCTCGTCATCATCTCGTCATCATCTCGTCATCATCTCGTCATCATCTCGTCATCATCTCGTCGTCATCTGGTCATCTGGTCATCTCGTCATCATCTCGTCGTCATCTCGTCGTCATCTCGTCATCATCTGGTCATCATCTGGTCATCAGCTGGTCATCATCTCGTCATCATCTCGTCATCATCTCGATATCATCTAGTCATCATCTCTTCATCATCTCGTCGTCATCTGGTCATCTGGTCATCTCGTCATCATCTCGTCATCATCTGGTTATCATCTGTTCATCATCTGGTCATCATCTGGTCATCATCTGGTCATCATCTCGTCATCATCTCGTCATCATCTCGTCATCATCTCGTCATCATCTCGTCGTCATCTGGTCATCTCGTCATCATCTCGTCATCATCTGGTTATCATCTGTTCATCATCTGGTCATCATCTAGTCATCATCTCGTCATCATCTCGTCGTCATCTCGTCAACATCTCGTCATCATTTCGTCATCATCTCGTCATCATCTCGTCATTATCTCGTCATCATCTCGTCATCATCTCGTCATCATCTCGTCATCATCTCGTCATCATCTCGTCATCATCTTGTCATCATCTCGTCATCATCTCGTCATCTGGTCATCTGGTCATCTCGTCATCATCTCGTCATCATCTCGTCATCATCTCGTCATCATCTCGTCATCATCTCGTTATCATCTCGTCATCATCTCGTCATCATCTCGTCATCATCTCGTCATCATCTCGTCATCATCTCGTCATCATCTCGTCATCATCTCGTCATCCTTTCGTTCTCATCTCGTCATCATCTCGTCATCATCTCATCATCATCTCGTCATCATCTCGTCATCATCTCGTCATAATCTCGTCATCATCTCGTCATCATCTCGTCATCTCGTCATCCCGTCACCTCGTCATCTGATCATCTGATCATCCGGTCATCTGGTCATCTGGTCATCTCGTCATCATCTCGTCATCATCTCGTCATCATCTCGTCATCGACTCGTCATCATCTCGTCATCACCTCGTCATCATCTGGTCATCATCTGGTCATCATCTGGTCATCATCTGGTCATCATCTGGTCATCATCTCGTCATCATCTCGTCATCATCTCGTCATCATCTCGTCATCATCTCGTCATCATCTCGTCATCATCTCGTCGTCATCTGGTTATCTGGTCATCTCGTCATCATCTCGTCACCATCTGGTCATCATCTCGTCATCTGGTCATCTGGTCATCTCGTCATCATCTCGTCATCATCTCGTCATCATCTCGTCATCATCTGGTCATCATCTGGTCATCATCTGGTCATCATCTGGTCATCATCTGGTCATCATCTCGTCATCATCTCGTCATCATCTCGTCATCATCTCGTCATCATCTCGTCATCATCTCGTCGTCATCTGGTCATCTGGTCATCTCGTCATCATCTCGTCATCATTTCGTCATCGTCTCAGCATCGTCTCGGCATCATCCCGTCATCATCTAGTCATCATCTCGTCATCATCTCGTCATCATCTCGTCATCATCTCGTCATCATCTCGTCATCATCTCGTCATCATCTCGTCATCATCTCGTCATCATCTCGTCATCATCTCGTCATCATCTCGTCATCAACTCGTCATCATCTCGTCATCATCTCGTCATCATCTCGTCATCATCTCGTCATCATCTCGTCATCATCTCGTCATCATCTCGTCATCATCTCGTCATCATCTCGTCATCATCTCGTCATCATCTCGTCATCATCTCGCATCATCTCGTCATCATCTCGTCATCATCTTGTCATCATCTCGTCATCATCTCGTCATCATCTCGTCATCATCTCGTCATCCTCTCGTTATCATCTCGTCATCATCTCGTCATCATCTCATCATCATCTCGTCATCATCTCGTCATCTCGTCATCATCTCGTCATCTCGTCACCTCGTCATCTGATCATCTGATCATCTGGTCATCTGGTCATCTGGTCATCTCGTCATCATCTCGTAATCATCTCGTCATCATCTCGTCATCATCTCGTCATCATCTCGTCATCATCTCGTCATCATCTCGTCATCATCTCGTCATCATCTCGCCATCATCTCGTCATCATCTCGTCATCATCTCGTCATCATCTCGTCATCATCTCGTCATCATCTGGTCATCATCTGGTCATCATCTGGTCATCATCACGTCATCATCACGTCATCATCTTGTCATCATCTCGTCATTATCTCGTCATCATCTCGTCATCATCTCGTCGTCATCTGGTCATCTGGTCATCTCGTCATCATCTCGTCATCGTCTTGGCATCAACCCGTCATGATCTAGTCATCATCTCGTCATAATTTTGTCATCATCTCGTCATCATGTCGCCATCATCTCGTCATCATCTCGTCATCATCACGTCATCATCTCGTCATCGTCTCGGCATCATCCCGTCATCATCTAGTCATCATCTTGTCATCATTTTGTCATCATCTCGTCATCATGTCGCCATCATCTCGTCATCATCTCGTCATCATCTCGTCATCATCTCGTCATCATCTCGTCATCATCTCGTCATCATCTCGTCATCACGTCGTCATCATCTCGTCATCATCTCGTCGTCATCTGGTCATCTGGTCATCTCGTCATCATCTCGTCGTCATCTCGTCATCATTTTGTCATCATCTCGTCATCATCTCGTTATCATCGTGTTATCATCTCGTCATCATCTCGTCATCATCTCGTCATCATCTGGTCATCATCTGGTCATCATCTGGTCATCATCTGGTCATCATCTCGTCATCATCTCGTCATCATCTCGTCATCATCTCGTCATCATCTCGTCATCATCTCGTCATCATCTCGTCATCATCTCGTCATCATCTCGTCGTCATCTGGTCATCTGGTCATCTCGTCATCATCTCGTCGTCATCTCGTCGTCATCTCGTCATCATCTGGTCATCATCTCGTCATCATCTCGTCATCATCTCGTCATCATCTCGCATCATCTCGTCATCATCTCGTCATCATCTTGTCATCATCTCGTCATCATCTCGTCATCATCTCGTCATCATCTCGTCATCCTCTCGTTATCATCTCGTCATCATCTCGTCATCATCTCATCATCATCTCGTCATCATCTCGTCATCATCTCGTCATCATCTCGTCATCATCTCGTCATCATCTCGTCATCATCTCGTCGTCATCTGGTCATCTCGTCATCATCTCGTCATCATCTGGTTATCATCTGTTCATCATCTGGTCATCATCTAGTCATCATCTCGTCATCATCTCGTCGTCATCTCGTCAACATCTCGTCATCATCTCGTCATCATCTCGTCATTATCTCGTCATCATCTCGTCATCATCTCGTCATCATCTCGTCATCATCTCGTCATCATCTCGTCATCATCTTGTCATCATCTCGTCATCATCTCGTCATCTGGTCATCTGGTCATCTCGTCATCATCTCGTCATCATCTCGTCATCATCTCGTCATCATCTTGTTATCATCTCGTCATCATCTCGTCATCATCTCGTCATCATCTCGTCATCATCTCGTCATCATCTCGTCATCATCTCGTCATCATCTCGTCATCCTTTCGTTCTCATCTCGTCATCATCTCGTCATCATCTCATCATCATCTCGTCATCATCTCGTCATCATCTCGTCATAATCTCGTCATCATCTCGTCATCATCTCGTCATCTCGTCATCCCGTCACCTCGTCATCTGATCATCTGATCATCCGGTCATCTGGTCATCTGGTCATCTCGTCATCATCTCGTCATCATCTCGTCATCATCTCGTCATCGACTCGTCATCATCTCGTCATCACCTCGTCATCATCTGGTCATCATCTGGTCATCATCTGGTCATCATCTGGTCATCATCTGGTCATCATCTCGTCATCATCTCGTCATTATCTCGTCATCATCTCGTCATCATCTCGTCATCATCTCGTCATCATCTCGTCGTCATCTGGTTATCTGGTCATCTCGTCATCATCTCGTCACCAACTGGTCATCATCTCGTCATCTGGTCATCTGGTCATCTCGTCATCATCTCGTCATCATCTCGTCATCATCTCGTCATCATCTGGTCATCATCTGGTCATCATCTGGTCATCATCTGGTCATCATCTGGTCATCATCTGGTCATCATCTCGTCATCATCTCGTCATCATCTCGTCATCATCTCGTCATCATCTCGTCATCATCTCGTCGTCATCTGGTCATCTGGTCATCTCGTCATCATCTCGTCATCATTTCGTCATCGTCTCAGCATCGTCTCGGCATCATCCCGTCATCATCTAGTCATCATCTCGTCATCATTTTGTCATCATCTCGTCATTATCTCGTCATCATCTCGTCATCATCTCGTCATCATCTCGTCATTATCTCGTCATCATCTCGTCATCATCTCGTCATCATCTCGTCATCATCGCGTCATCATCTCGTCATCATCTCGTCATCATCTCGTCATCGACTCGTCATCATCTCGTCATCATCTCGTCATCATCTCGTCATCATCTCGTCATCATCTCGTCATCATCTCGTCATCATCTCGTCATCATCTTGTCATCATCTCGTCATCATCTCGTCATCATCATGTCATCATCTTGTCATCATCTCGTCATCATCTCGTCATCATCTTGTCATCATCTCGTCATCATCTCGTCATCATCTTGTCATCATCTCGTCATCATCTCGTCATCATCTCGTCATCATCTCGTCATCTGGTCATCTGTCCATCTGGTCATCTGGTCATCTGGTCATCTGGTCATCTGGTCATCTGTCCATCTGGTCATCTGGTCATCTGGTCATCTGGTCATCTGGTCATCTGTTTATCTGGTCATCTGGTCATCTGGTCATCTGGTCATCTGGTCATCTGGTCATCTGGTCATCATCTTGTCATCATCTCGGCATCATCTCGCCATCATCTCGTCATCATCTCGTCATCATCTCGTCATCTTGTCATCTGGTCATCTGGTCATCTCGTCATCATCTCATCATCATCTCGTCATCATCTCGTCATCATCTCGTCATAATCTCTTCATCATCTCGTCATTATCTCGTCATCTCGTCATCTCGTCATCTCGTTACCTCGTCATCTGATCATCTGATCATCCGGTCATCTGGTCAACTGGTCATCTCGTCATCATCTCGTCATCATCTCGTCATCGACTCGTCATCATCTCGTCATCACCTCGTCATCATCTGGTCATCATCTGGTCATCATCTAATCATCATCTGGTCATCATCTGGTCATCATCTCGTCATCATCTCGTCATCATCTCGTCATCATCTCGTCTTCATCTCGTCATCATCTCGTCGTCATCTGGTTATCTGGTCATCTCGTCATCATCTCGTCACCATCTAGTTATCATCTCGTCATCTGGTCATCTGGTCATCTCGTCATCATCTCGTCATCATCTCGTCATCGAGTCGTCATCATCTCGTCATCATCTCGTCATCATCTCGTCATCATCTCGTCATAATCTCGGCATCATCTCGCCATCATCTCGTCATCATCTCGTCATCATCTCGTCATCATCTCGTCGTCATCACGTCAACATCTCGTCATCATCTCGTCATCATCTCGTCATCATCTCGTCATCATCTCGTCATCATCTCGTCATCATCTCGTCATCATCTCGTCATCATCTCGTCATCATCTCGTCGTCATCTAGTCATCTCGTCATCATCTCGTCATCATCTGGTTATCATCTGTTCATCATCTGGTCATCATCTGGTCATCATCTAGTCATCATCTCGTCATCATCTCGTCGTCATCTCGTCAACATCTCGTCATCATCTCGTCATCATCTCGTCATCATCTCGTCATCATTTCGTCATCATCTCGTCATCATCTCGTCATCATCTCGTCATCATCTCGTCATCATCTCGTCATCATCTTATCATCATCTCGTCATCATCTCGTCATCTGGTCATCTGGTCATCTCGTCATCATCTCGTCATCATCTCGTCATCATCTCGTCATCATCTTGTCATCATCTCGTCATCATCTCGTCATCATCTCGTCATCTCGTCATCCCGTCACCTCGTCATCTGATCATCTGATCATCCGGTCATCTGGTCATCTGGTCATCTCGTCATCATCTCGTCATCATCTCGTCATCATCTCGTCATCGACTTGTCATCATCTCATCATCACCTCGTTATCATCTGGTCATCATCTGGTCATCATCTGGTCATCATCTGGTCATCATCTGGTCATCATCTCGTCATCATCTCGTCATCATCTCGTCATCATCTCGTCGTCATGTTGTTATCTGGTCATCTCGTCATCATCTCGTCACCATCTGGTCATCATCTCGTCATCTGGTCATCTGGTGATCTCGTCATCATCTCGTCATCATGTCGTCATCATCTCGTCATCATCTTGTCATCATCTCGTCATCATCTCGTCATCATCTCGGCATCATCTCGCCATCATCTCGTCATCATCTCGTCATGATCTCGTCATCTGGTCATCTGGTCATCTCGTCATCATCTCGTCATCATCTCGTCATCATCTCGCCATCATCTCGTCATCATCTCGTCATCATCTCGTCATCATCTCGTCATCATCTCGTCATCATCTGGTCATCATCTGGTCATCATCTGGTCATCATCACGTCATCATCTTGTCATCATCTCGTCATTATCTCGTCATCATCTCGTCATCATCTCGTCGTCATCTGGTCATCTGGTCATCTCGTCATCATCTCGTCATCGTCTTGGCATCAACCCGTCATGATCTAGTCATCATCTCGTCATAATTTTGTCATCATCTCGTCATCATGTCGCCATCATCTCGTCATCATCTCGTCATCATCACGTCATCATCTCGTCATCGTCTCGGCATCATCCCGTCATCATCTAGTCATCATCTTGTCATCATTTTGTCATCATCTCGTCATCATGTCGCCATCATCTCGTCATCATCTCGTCATCATCTCGTCATCATCTCGTCATCATCTCGTCATCATCTCGTCATCATCTCGTCATCATCTCGTCATCACGTCGTCATCATCTCGTCATCATCTCGTCGTCATCTGGTCATCTGGTCATCTCGTCATCATCTCGTCGTCATCTCGTCATCATTTCGTCATCATCTCGTCATCATCTCGTTATCATCGTGTTATCATCTCGTCATCATCTCGTCATCATCTCGTCATCATCTGGTCATCATCTGGTCATCATCTGGTCATCATCTGGTCATCATCTCGTCATCATCTCGTCATCATCTCGTCATCATCTCGTCATCATCTCGTCATCATCTCGTCATCATCTCGTCGTCATCTGGTCATCTGGTCATCTCGTCATCATCTCGTCGTCATCTCGTCGTCATCTCGTCATCATCTGGTCATCATCTGGTCATCATCTGGTCATCATCTCGTCATCATCTCGTCATCATCTCGATATCATCTAGTCATCATCTCTTCATCATCTCGTCGTCATCTGGTCATCTGGTCATCTCGTCATCATCTCGTCATCATCTGGTTATCATCTGTTCATCATCTGGTCATCATCTGGTCATCATCTGGTCATCATCTCGTCATCATCTCGTCATCATCTCGTCATCATCTCGTCATCATCTCGTCGTCATCTGGTCATCTCGTCATCATCTCGTCATCATCTGGTTATCATCTGTTCATCATCTGGTCATCATCTAGTCATCATCTCGTCATCATCTCGTCGTCATCTCGTCAACATCTCGTCATCATTTCGTCATCATCTCGTCATCATCTCGTCATTATCTCGTCATCATCTCGTCATCATCTCGTCATCATCTCGTCATCATCTCGTCATCATCTCGTCATCATCTTGTCATCATCTCGTCATCATCTCGTCATCTGGTCATCTGGTCATCTCGTCATCATCTCGTCATCATCTCGTCATCATCTCGTCATCATCTCGTCATCATCTCGTTATCATCTCGTCATCATCTCGTCATCATCTCGTCATCATCTCGTCATCATCTCGTCATCATCTCGTCATCATCTCGTCATCATCTCGTCATCCTTTCGTTCTCATCTCGTCATCATCTCGTCATCATCTCATCATCATCTCGTCATCATCTCGTCATCATCTCGTCATAATCTCGTCATCATCTCGTCATCATCTCGTCATCTCGTCATCCCGTCACCTCGTCATCTGATCATCTGATCATCCGGTCATCTGGTCATCTGGTCATCTCGTCATCATCTCGTCATCATCTCGTCATCATCTCGTCATCGACTCGTCATCATCTCGTCATCACCTCGTCATCATCTGGTCATCATCTGGTCATAATCTGGTCATCATCTGGTCATCATCTGGTCATCATCTCGTCATCATCTCGTCATCATCTCGTCATCATCTCGTCATCATCTCGTCATCATCTCGTCATCATCTCGTCGTCATCTGGTTATCTGGTCATCTCGTCATCATCTCGCCACCATCTGGTCATCATCTCGTCATCTGGTCATCTGGTCATCTCGTCATCATCTCGTCATCATCTCGTCATCATCTCGTCATCATCTGGTCATCATCTGGTCATCATCTGGTCATCATCTGGTCATCATCTGGTCATCATCTCGTCATCATCTCGTCATCATCTCGTCATCATCTCGTCATCATCTCGTCATCATCTCGTCATCATCTCGTCGTCATCTGGTCATCTGGTCATCTCGTCATCATCTCGTCATCATTTCGTCATCGTCTCAGCATCGTCTCGGCATCATCCCGTCATCATCTAGTCATCATCTCGTCATCATTTTGTCATCATCTCGTCATTATCTCGTCATCATCTCGTCATCATCTCGTCATCATCTCGTCATTATCTCGTCATCATCTCGTCATCATCTCGTCATCATCTCGTCATCATCGCGTCATCATCTCGTCATCATCTCGTCATCATCTCGTCATCGACTCGTCATCATCTCGTCATCATCTCGTCATCATCTCGTCATCATCTCGTCATCATCTCGTCATCATCTCGTCATCATCTCGTCATCATCTTGTCATCATCTCGTCATCATCTCGTCATCATCATGTCATCATCTTGTCATCATCTCGTCATCATCTCGTCATCATCTTGTCATCATCTCGTCATCATCTCGTCATCATCTCGTCATCATCTCGTCATCTGGTCATCTGTCCATCTGGTCATCTGGTCATCTGGTCATCTGTCCATCTGGTCATCTGGTCATCTGGTCATCTGGTCATCTGGTCATCTGTCCATCTGGTCATCTGGTCATCTGGTCATCTGGTCATCTGGTCATCTGTTTATCTGGTCATCTGGTCATCTGGTCATCTGGTCATCTGGTCATCTGGTCATCTGGTCATCTGGTCATCTGGTCATCATCTTGTCATCATCTCGGCATCATCTCGCCATCATCTCGTCATCATCTCGTCATCATCTCGTCATCTTGTCATCTGGTCATCTGGTCATCTCGTCATCATCTCATCATCATCTCGTCATCATCTCGTCATCATCTCGTCATAATCTCGTCATCATCTCGTCATTATCTCGTCATCTCGTCATCTCGTCATCTCGTCACCTCGTCATCTGATCATCTGATCATCCGGTCATCTGGTCAACTGGTCATCTCGTCATCATCTCGTCATCATCTCGTCATCGACTCGTCATCATCTCGTCATCACCTCGTCATCATCTGGTCATCATCTGGTCATCATCTAATCATCATCTGGTCATCATCTGGTCATCATCTCGTCATCATCTCGTCATCATCTCGTCATCATCTCGTCATCATCTCGTCATCATCTCGTCGTCATCTGGTTATCTGGTCATCTCGTCATCATCTCGTCACCATCTGGTTATCATCTCGTCATCTGGTCATCTGGTCATCTCGTCGTCATCTCGTCATCATCTCGTCATCGAGTCGTCATCATCTCGTCATCATCTCGTCATCATCTCGTCATCATCTCGTCATAATCTCGGCATCATCTCGCCATCATCTCGTCATCATCTCGTCATCATCTCGTCATCATCTCGTCATCATCTCGTCATCATCTTGTCATCATCTGTTCATCACGTCGTCATCATCTCGTCGTCATCTGGTCATCTGGTCATCTCGTCATCATCTCGTCGTCATCTCGTCGTCATCTCGTCATCATCTGGTCATCATCTGGTCATCATCTGGTCATCATCTGGTCATCATCTCGTCATCATCTCGTCATCATCTCGCCATCATCTCGTCATCATCTCGTCATCATCTCGTCGTCATCTGGTCATCTGGTCATCTCGTCATCATCTCGTCATCATCTGGTTATCATCTGTTCATCATCTGGTCATCATCTGGTCATCATCTGGTCATCATCTCGTCATCATCTCGTCATCTCGTCATCTCGTCACCTCGTCATCTGATCATCTGATCATCCGGTCATCTGGTCATCTGGTCATCTCGTCATCATCTCGTCATCATCTCGTCATCATCTCGTCATCGACTCGTCATCACCTCGTCATCATCTCGTCGTCATCTGGTTATCTGGTCATCTCGTCATCATCTCGTCATCATCTCGTCATCATCTCGTCATCATCTCGTCGTCATCTGGTCATCTCGTCATCATCTCGTCATCATCTGGTTATCATCTGTTCATCATCTGGTCATCATCTGGTCATCATCTAGTCATCATCTCGTCATCATCTCGTCGTCATCTCGTCAACATCTCGTCATCATCTCGTCATCATCTCGTCATCATCTCGTCATTATCTCGTCATCATCTCGTCATCATCTCGTCATCATCTCGTCATCATCTCGTCATCATCTCGTCATCATCTCGTCATCATCTTGTCATCATCTCGTCATCATCTCGTCATCTGGTCATCTGGTCATCTCGTCATCATCTCGTCATCATCTCGTCATCATCTCGTCATCATCTCGTTATCATTTCGTCATCATCTCGTCATCATCTCGTCATCATCTCGTCATCATCTCGTCATCATCTCGTCATCATCTCGTCATCCTCTCGTTATCATCTCGTCATCATCTCGTCATCATCTCGTCATCATCTCGTCATCATCTCGTCATCATCTCGTCATCATCTCGTCATAATCTCGTCATCATCTCGTCATCATCTCGTCATCTCGTCATCTCGTCACCTCGTCATCTGATCATCTGATCATCCGGTCATCTGGTCATCTGGTCATCTCGTCATCATCTCGTCATCATCTCGTCATCATCTCGTCATCGACTCGTCATCACCTCGTCATCATCTCGTCGTCATCTGGTTATCTGGTCATCTCGTCATTATCTCGTCACCATCTGGTCATCATCTCGTCATCTGGTCATCTGGTCATCTCGTCATCATTTCGTCATCATCTCAACATCATCTCGTCATCATCGCGTCATCATCTCGTCATCATCTCGTCATCATCTCGTCATCGACTCGTCATCATCTCGTCATCATCTCGTCATCATCTCGTCATCATCTCGTCATCATCTCGTCATCATCTCGTCATCATCTCGTCATCATCTCGTCATCATCTCGTCATCATCTTGTCATCATCTCGTCATCATCTCGTCATCATCATGTCATCATCTTGTCATCATCTCGTCATCATCTCGTCATCATCTCGTCATCATCTCGTCATCATCTTGTCATCATCTCGTCATCATCTCGTCATCATCTCGTCATCATCTCGTCATCTGGTCATCTGTCCATCTGGTCATCTGGTCATCTGGTCATCTGATCATCTGGTCATCTGTCCATCTGGTCATCTGGTCATCTGGTCATCTAGTCATCTGGTCATCTGTTTATCTGGTCATCTGGTCATCTGGTCATCTGGTCATCTGGTCATCATCTTGTCATCATCTCGGCATCATCTCGCCATCATCTCGTCATCATCTCGTCATAATCTCGTCATCATCTCGTCATTATCTCGTCATCTCGTCATCTCGTCACCTCGTCATCTGATCATCTGATCATCCGGTCATCTGGTCAACTGTTCATCTCGTCATCATCTCGTCATCATCTCGTCATCGACTCGTCATCATCTCGTCATCACCTCGTCATCATCTGGTCATCATCTGGTCATCATCTAATCATCATCTGGTCATCATCTGGTCATCATCTCGTCATCATCTCGTCATCATCTCGTCATCATCTCGTCATCATCTCGTCATCATCTCGTCATCATCTCGTCATCATCTCGTCATCATCTCGTCGTCATCTGGTTATCTGGTCATCTCGTCATCATCTCGTCACCATCTGGTTATCATCTCGTCATCTGGTCATCTGGTCATCTCGTCATCATCTCGTCATCATCTCGTCATCGAGTCGTCATCATCTCGTCATCATCTCGTCATCATCTCGTCATCATCTCGTCATCATCTCGTCATCATCTCGGCATCATCTCGCCATCATCTCGTCATCATCTCGTCATCATCTCGTCATCATCTCGTCATCATCTCGTCATCATCTTGTCATCATCTGGTCATCACGTCGTCATCATCTCGTCATCATCTCGTCGTCATCTGGTCATCTGGTCATCTCGTCATCATCTCGTCGTCATCTCGTCGTCATCTCGTCATCATCTGGTCATCATCTGGTCATCATCTGGTCATCATCTGGTCATCATCTCGTCATCATCTCGTCATCATCTCGCCATCATCTCGTCATCATCTCGTCATCATCTCGTCGTCATCTGGTCATCTGGTCATCTCGTCATCATCTCGTCATCATCTGGTTATCATCTGTTCATCATCTGGTCATCATCTGGTCATCATCTGGTCATCATCTCGTCATCATCTCGTCATCATCTCGTCATCATCTCGTCATCATCTCGTCGTCATCTGGTCATCTCGTCATCATCTCGTCATCATCTGGTTATCATCTGTTTATCATCTGGTCATCATCTGGTCATCATCTAGTCATCATCTCGTCATCATCTCGTCGTCATCTCGTCAACATCTCGTCATCATCTCGTCATCATCTCGTCATCATCTCGTCATTATCTCGTCATCATCTCGTCATCATCTCGTCATCATCTCGTCATCATCTCGTCATCATCTCGTCATCATCTTGTCATCATCTCGTCATCATCTCGTCATCTGGTCATCTGGTCATCTCGTCATCATCTCGTCATCATCTTGTCATCATCTCGTCATCATCTCGTCATCATCTCGTTATCATCTCGTCATCATCTCGTCATCATCTCGTCATCATCTCGTCATCATCTCGTCATCATCTCGTCATCATCTCGTCATCATCTCGTCATCCTCTTGTTATCATCTCGTCATCATCTCGTCATCATCTCGTCATCATCTCGTCATCATCTCGTCATCATCTCGTCATAATCTCGTCATCATCTCGTCATCATCTCGTCATCTCGTCATCTCGTCACCTCGTCATCTGATCATTTGATCATCCGATCATCTGGTCATCTGGTCATCTCGTCATCATCTCGTCATCATCTCGTCATCATCTCGTCATCGACTCGTCATCACCTCGTCATCATCTCGTCGTCATCTGGTTATCTGGTCATCTCGTCATTATCTCGTCACCATCTGGTCATCATCTCGTCATCTGGTCATCTGGTCATCTCGTCATCATCTCGTCATCATCTCGTCATCATCTCGTCATCATCTCGTCATCATCTCGTCATCATCTCGTCATCAACTCGTCATCATCTCGTCATCATCTCGTCATCATCTCGTCATCATCTCGTCATCTTCTCGTCATCATCTCGTCATCATCTCGTCATCATCTCGTCATCATCTCGTCATCATCTCGTCATCATCTTGTCATCATCTCGTCATCATCTCGTCATCATCTCGTCATCATCTCGTCATCCTCTCGTTATCATCTCGTCATCATCTCGTCATCATCTCATCATCATCTCATCATCATCTCGTCATCATCTCGTCATCATCTCGTCATTATCTCGTCATCATCTCGTCATCATCTCGTCATCATCTCGTCATCTCGTCATCATCTCGTCATCTCGTCACCTCGTCATCTGATCATCTGATCATCTGGTCATCTGGTCATCTGGTCATCTCGTAATCATCTCGTCATCATCTCGTCATCATCTCGTCATCATCTCGTAATCATCTCGTCATCATCGCGTCATCATCTCGTCATCATCTCGCCATCATCTCGTCATCATCTCGTCATCATCTCGTCGTCATCTGGTCATCTGGTCATCTCGTCATCATCTCGTCATCGTCTTGGCATCAACCCGTCATGATCTAGTCATCATCTCGTCATAAATTTGTCATCATCTCGTCATCATGTCGCCATCATCTCGTCATCATGTCGTCATCATCTCGTCATCATCTCGTCATCGTCTCGGCATCATCCCGTCATCATCTAGTCATCATCTTGTCATCATTTTGTCATCATCTCGTCATCATGTCGCCATCATCTCGTCATCATCTCGTCATCATCTCGTCATCATCTCGTCATCATCTCGTCATCATCTCGTCATCATCTCGTCATCACGTCGTCATCATCTCGTCATCATCTCGTCGTCATCTGGTCATCTGGTCATCTCGTCATCATCTCGTCGTCATCTCGTCATCATTTCGTCATCATCTCGTCATCATCTCGTTATCATCGTGTTATCATCTCGTCATCATCTCGTCATCATCTCGTCATCATCTGGTCATCATCTGGTCATCATCTGGTCATCATCTGGTCATCATCTCGTCATCATCTCGTCATCATCTCGTCATCATCTCGTCATCATCTCGTCATCATCTCGTCATCATCTCGTCGTCATCTGGTCATCTGGTCATCTCGTCATCATCTCGTCGTCATCTCGTCGTCATCTCGTCATCATCTGGTCATCATCTGGTCATCATCTGGTCATCATCTGGTCATCATCTCGTCATCATCTCGTCATCATCTCGATATGATCTAGTCATCATCTCGTCATCATCTCGTCGTCATCTGGTCATCTGGTCATCTCGTCATCATCTGGTTATCATCTGTTCATCATCTGGTCATCATCTGGTCATCATCTGGTCATCATCTCGTCATCATCTCGTCATCATCTCGTCATCATCTCGTCATCATCTCGTCATCATCTCGTCGTCATCTGGTCATCTCGTCATCATCTCGTCATCATCTGGTTATCATCTGTTCATCATCTGGTCATCATCTGGTCATCATCTAGTCATCATCTCGTCATCATCTCGTCGTCATCTCGTCAACATCTCGTCATCATCTCGTCATCATCTCGTCATCATCTCGTCATTATCTCGTCATCATCTCGTCATCATCTCGTCATCATCTCGTCATCATCTCGTCATCATCTCGTCATCATCTTGTCATCATCTCGTCATCATCTCGTCATCTGGTCATCTGGTCATCTCGTCATCATCTCGTCATCATCTCGTCATCATCTCGTCATCATCTCGTCATCATCTCGTTATCATCTCGTCATCATCTCGTCATCATCTCGTCATCATCTCGTCATCATCTCGTCATCATCTCGTCATCATCTCGTCATCATCTCGTCATCATCTCGTCATCCTTTCGTTATCATCTCGTCATCATCTCGTCATCATCTCGTCATCATCTCATCATCATCTCGTCATCATCTCGTCATCATCTCGTCATAATCTCGTCATCATCTGGTCATCATCTCGTCATCTCGTCATCTCGTCACCTCGTCATCTGATCATCTGATCATCCGGTCATCTGGTCATCTGGTCATCTCGTCATCATCTCGTCATCATCTCGTCATCATCTCGTCATCGACTCGTCATCATCTCGTCATCACCTCGTCATCATCTGGTCATCATCTGGTCATCATCTGGTCATCATCTGGTCATCATCTCGTCATCATCTCGTCATCATCTCGTCATCATCTCGTCATCATCTCGTCATCATCTCGTCATCATCTCGTCATCATCTCGTCGTCATCAGGTTATCTGGTCATTTCGTCATCATCTCGTCACCATCTGGTCATCATCTCGTCATCTGGTCATCTTGTCATCTCGTCATCATCTCGTCATCATCTCGTCATCATCTCGTCATCATCTTGTCATCATCTCGTCATCATCTCGTCATCATCTCGTCATCATCTCGGCATCATCTCGCCATCATCTCGTCATCATCTCGTCATCATCTCGTCATCTGGTCATCTGGTCATTTCGTCATCATCTCGTCATCATCTCGTCATCATCTCGTCATCATCTCGTCATCATCTCGTCATCATCTCGTCATCATCTCGTCATCATCTCGTCATCATCTCGTCATCATCTCGTCATCATCTCGTCATCATCTCGTCATCATCTCGTCATCATCTCGTCATCCTCTTGTTATCATCTCGTCATCATCTCGTCATCATCTCGTCATCATCTCATCATCATCTCGTCATCATCTCGTCATCATCTCGTCATCATCTCGTCATCATCTCGTCATCATCTGGTCATCATCTGGTCATCTCGTCATCATCTCGTCATCATCTCGTCATCATCTCGTCATCATCTCGCCATCATCTCGTCATCATCTCGTCATCATCTCGTCATCATCTCGTCATCATCTCGTCATCATCTGGTCATCATCTGGTCATCATCACGTCATCATCTTGTCATCATCTCGTCATTATCTCGTCATCATCTCGTCATCATCTCGTCGTCATCTGGTCATCTGGTCATCTCGTCATCATCTCGTCGTCATCTCGTCATCATTTCGTCATCATCTCGTCATCATCTCGTTATCATCGTGTTATCATCTCGTCATCATCTCGTCATCATCTGGTCATCATCTGGTCATCATCTGGTCATCATCTGGTCATCATCTGGTCATCATCTCGTCATCATCTCGTCATCATCTCGTCTTCATCTCGTCGTCATCTGGTCATCTGGTCATCTCGTCATCATCTCGTCATCATTTCTTCATCGTCTCAGCATCGTCACGGCATCATCCCGTCATCATCTAGTCATCATCTCGTCATCATTTTGTCATCATCTCGTCATTATCTCGTCATCATCTCGTCATCATCTCGTCATCATCTCGTCATCATCTTGTCATCATCTCGTCATCATCTCGTCATCATCTCGTCATCATCTCGTCATCATCTCGTCATCATCTCGTCATCATCATGTCATCATCTTGTCATCATCTCGTCATCATCTCGTCATCATCTCGTCATCATCTCGTCATCATCTCGTCATCATCTCGTCATCATCTCGTCATCATCTCGTCATCATCTCGTCATCATCTCGTCATCATCTCGTCATCCTTTCGTTATCATCTCGTCATCATCTCGTCATCATCTCGTCATCATCTCATCATCATCTCGTCATCATCTCGTCATCATCTCGTCATAATCTCGTCATCATCTCGTCATCATCTCGTCATCTCGTCATCTCGTCACCTCGTCATCTGATCATCTGATCATCCGGTCATCTGGTCATCTGGTCATCTCGTCATCATCTCGTCATCATCTCGTCATCATCTCGTCATCGACTCGTCATCATCTCGTCATCACCTCGTCATCATCTGGTCATCATCTGGTCATCATCTGGTCATCATCTGGTCATCATCTGGTCATCATCTCGTCATCATCTCGTCATCATCTCGTCATCATCTCGTCATCATCTCGTCGTCATCTGGTTATCTGGTCATCTCGTCATCATCTCGTCACCATCTGGTCATCATCTCGTCATCTGGTCATCTGGTCATCTCGTCATCATCTCGTCATCATCTCGTCATCATCTCGTCATCATCTTGTCATCATCTCGTCATCATCTCGTCATCATCTCGTCATCATCTCGGCATCATCTCGCCATCATCTCGTCATCATCTCGTCATCATCTCGTCATCATCTCGTCATCTGGTCATCTGGTCATTTCGTCATCATCTCGTCATCATCTCGTCATCATCTCGTCATCATCTCGTCATCATCTCGTCATCATCTCGTCATCATCTCGTCATCATCTCGTCATCATCTC
Organism: Dyspetes luteomarginatus; assembly: GCA_963669185.1. Taxonomy (NCBI): domain Eukaryota; kingdom Metazoa; phylum Arthropoda; class Insecta; order Hymenoptera; family Ichneumonidae; genus Dyspetes; species Dyspetes luteomarginatus. The sequence goes on from OY769904.1 coordinate 13,371,659, forward strand.
GTCATCCTCTTGTTATCATCTCGTCATCATCTCGTCATCATCTCGTCATCATCTCATCATCATCTCGTCATCATCTCGTCATCATCTCGTCATAATCTCGTCATCATCTCGTCATCATCTCGTCATCTCGTCATCTCGTCACCTCGTCATCTGATCATCTGATCATCCGGTCATCTGGTCATCTGCTCATCTCGTCATCATCTCGTCATCATCTCGTCATCATCTCGTCATCGACTCGTCATCATCTCGTCATCACCTCGTCATCATCTGGTCATCATCTGGTCATCATCTGGTCATCATCTGGTCATCATCTGGTCATCATCTCGTCATCATCTCGTCATCATCTCGTCATCATCTCGTCATCATCTCGTCATCATCTCGTCATCATCTCGTCATCATCTCGTCATCATCTCGTCATCATCTCGTCGTCATCTCGTCATCATCTCGTCATCATCTCGTCATCATCTGGTTATCATCTGTTCATCATCTGGTCATCATCTGGTCATCATCTGGTCATCATCTCGTCATCATCTCGTCGTCATCTCGTCAACATCTCGTCATCATCTCGTCATCATCTCGTCATCATCTCGTCATCATCTCGTCATCATCTCGTCATCATCTCGTCATCATCTCGTCATCATCTCGTCATCATCTCGTCATCATCTCGTCATCATCTCGTCATCATCTCGTCGTCATCTGGTCATTTCGTCATCATCTCGTCGTCATCTCGTCATCATTTCGTCATTATCTCGTCGTCATCTCGTTATCATCTCGTCATCATCTCGTCATCATCTCGTCATCATCTCGTCATCATCACGTCATCATCTCGTCATCATCTCGTCATCATCTCGTCATCATCTCGTCGTCATCTGGTCATCTGGTCATCTCGTCATCATCTCGTCATCGTCTCCGCATCATCCCGTCATCATCTAGTCATCATCTCGTCATCATTTTGTCATCATCTCGTCATCATGTCGCCATCATCTCGTCATCATCTCATCATTATCTCGTCGTCATCCGGTCGTCTGGTCATCTCGTCATCATCTCGTCGTCATCTCGTCATCATTTCGTCATCATCTCGTCATCATCTCGTTATCATATCGTCATCATCTCGTCATCATCTCGTCATCATCTCGTCATCATCTCGTCATCATCTCGTCATCATCTCGTCATCATCTCGTCATCATCTCGTCATCATCTCGTCATCATCTCGTCATCATCTCGTCGTCATCTGGTTATCTGGTCATCTCGTCATCATCTCGTCACCATCTGGTTATCATCTCGTCATCTGGTCATCTTGTCATCTCGTCATCATCTCGTCATCATCTCGTCATCGACTCGTCATCATCTCGTCATCATCTCGTCATCATCTCGTCATCATCTCGTCATCATCTCGTCATCATCTCGGCATCATCTCGCCATCATCTCGTCATCATCTCGTCATCATCTCGTCATCATCTCGTCATCATCTCGTCATCATCTCGTCATCATCTTGTCATCATCTGGTCATCACGTCGTCATCATCTCGTCATCATCTCGTCGTCATCTTGTCATCTGGTCATCTCGTCATCATCTCGTCGTCATCTCGTCATCATCTGGTCATCATCTGGTCATCATCTGGTCATCATCTGGTCATCATCTCGTCATCATCTCGTCATCATCTCGTCATCATCTCGTCATCATCTCGTCATCATCTCGTCGTCATCTGGTCATCTGGTCATCTCGTCATCATCTCGTCATCATCTGGTTATCATCTGTTCATCATCTGGTCATCATCTGGTCATCATCTGGTCATCATCTCGTCATGATCTCGTCGTCATCTCGTCAACATCTCGTCATCATCTCGTCATCATCTCGTCATCATCTCGTCATCATCTCGTCATCATCTCGTCATCATCTCGTCATCATCTCGTCATCATCTCATCATCATCTCGTCATCATCTCGTCATCATCTCGTCATAATCTCGTCATTATCTCGTTATCATCTCGTCATCTCGTCATCTCGTCACCTCGTCATCTGATCATCTGATCATCTGGTCATCTGGTCATCTGGTCATCTCGTCATCATCTCGTCATCATCTCGTCATCATCTCGTCATCATCTCGTCATCGACTCGTCATCATCTCGTCATCACCTCGTCATCATCTGATCATCATCTGGTCATCATCTGGTCATCATCTGGTCATCATCTGGTCATCATCTGGTCATCATCTCGTCATCATCTCGTCATCATCTCGTCATCATCTCGTCATCATCTCGTCATCATCTCGTCGTCATCTGGTTATCTGGTCATCTCGTCATCATCTCGTCACCATCTGGTCATCATCTCGTCATCTGGTCATCTGGTCATCTCGTCATCATCTCGTCATCATCTCGTCATCATCTTGTCATCATCTCGTCATCATCTCGTCATCATCTCGTCATCATCTCGGCATCATCTCGCCACCATCTCGTCATCATCTCGTCATCATCTCGTCATCTGGTCATCTGGTCATCTCGTCATCATCTCGTCATCATCTCGTCATCATCTCGTCATCATCTCGTCATCATCTCGTCATCATCTCGTCATCATCTCGTCATCATCTCGTCATCATCTCGTCATCATCTCGTCATCAACTCGTCATCATCTCTTCATCCTCTTGTTATCATCTCGTCATCATCTCGTCATCATCTCGTCATCATCTCATCATCATTTCGTCATCATCTCGTCATCATCCCGTCATAATCTCGTCATCTTGTCGTCATCATCTCGTCATCTCGTCATCTCGTCACCTCGTCATCTGATCATCTGATCATCCGGTCATCTGGTCATCTAGTCATCTCGTCATCATCTCGTCATCATCTCGTCATCATCTCGTCATCGACTCGTCATCATCTCGTCATCATCTCGTCATCATCTCGTCATCATCTCGTCATCATCTCGTCATCATCTCGTCATCATCTCGTCATCATCTCGTCATCATCTCGTCATCCTCTCGTTATCATCTCGTCATCATCTCGTCATCATCTCGTCATCATCTCATCATCATCTCGTCATCATCTCGTCATCATCTCGTCATAATCTCGTCATTATCTCGTTATCATCTCGTCATCTCGTCACCTCGTCATCTGATCATCTGATCATCCGGTCATCTGGTCATCTGGTCATCTCGTCATCATCTCGTCATCATCTCGTCATCATCTCGTCATCATCTCGTCATCGACTCGTCATCATCTCGTCATCACCTCGTCATCATCTGATCATCATCTGGTCATCATCTGGTCATCATCTGGTCATCATCTGGTCATCATCTGGTCATCATCTCGTCATCATCTCGTCATCATCTCGTCATCATGTCGTCATCATCTCGTCATCATCTCGTCGTCATCTGGTTATCTGGTCATCTCGTCATCATCTCGTCACCATCTGGTCATCATCTCGTCATCTGGTCATCTGGTCATCTCGTCATCATCTCGTCATCATCTCGTCGTCATCTTGTCATCTGGTCATCTCGTCATCATCTCGTCGTCATCTCGTCATCATCTGGTCATCATCTGGTCATCATCTGGTCATCATATGGTCATCATCTCGTCATCATCTCGTCATCATCTCGTCATCATCTCGTCATCATCTCGTCATCATCTCGTCGTCATCTGGTCATCTGGTCATCTCGTCATCATCTCGTCATCATCTGGTTATCATCTGTTCATCATCTGGTCATCATCTGGTCATCATCTGGTCATCATCTCGTCATGATCTCGTCGTCATCTCGTCAACATCTCGTCATCATCTCGTCATCATCTCGTCATCATCTCGTCATCATCTCGTCATCATCTCGTCATCATCTCGTCATCATCTCGTCATCATCTCATCATCATCTCGTCATCATCTCGTCATCATCTCGTCATAATCTCGTCATTATCTCGTTATCATCTCGTCATCTCGTCATCTCGTCACCTCGTCATCTGATCATCTGATCATCTGGTCATCTGGTCATCTGGTCATCTCGTCATCATCTCGTCATCATCTCGTCATCATCTCGTCATCATCTCGTCATCGACTCGTCATCATCTCGTCATCACCTCGTCATCATCTGATCATCATCTGGTCATCATCTGGTCATCATCTGGTCATCATCTGGTCATCATCTGGTCATCATCTCGTCATCATCTCGTCATCATCTCGTCATCATCTCGTCATCATCTCGTCATCATCTCGTCGTCATCTGGTTATCTGGTCATCTCGTCATCATCTCGTCACCATCTGGTCATCATCTCGTCATCTGGTCATCTGGTCATCTCGTCATCATCTCGTCATCATCTTGTCATCATCTCGTCATCATCTCGTCATCATCTCGTCATCATCTCGGCATCATCTCGCCACCATCTCGTCATCATCTCGTCATCTGGTCATCTGGTCATCTCGTCATCATCTCGTCATCATCTCGTCATCATCTCGTCATCATCTCGTCATCATCTCGTCATCATCTCGTCATCATCTCGTCATCATCTCGTCATCATCTCGTCATCATCTCGTCATCATCTCGTCATCATCTCGTCATCATCTCGTCATCATCTCGTCATCAACTCGTCATCATCTCTTCATCCTCTTGTTATCATCTCGTCATCATCTCGTCATCATCTCGTCATCATCTCATCATCATTTCGTCATCATCTCGTCATCATCTCGTCATAATCTCGTCATCTTGTCGTCATCATCTCGTCATCTCGTCATCTCGTCACCTCGTCATCTGATCATCTGATCATCCGGTCATCTGGTCATCTGGTCATCTCGTCATCATCTCGTCATCATCTCGTCATCATCTCGTCATCGACTCGTCATCATCTCGTCATCATCTCGTCATCATCTCGTCATCATCTCGTCATCATCTCGTCATCATCTCGTCATCATCTCGTCATCATCTCGTCATCATCTCGTCGTCATCTGGTTATCTGGTCATCTCGTCATCATCTCGTCACCATCTGGTCATCATCTCGTCATCTGGTCATCTGGTCATCTCGTCATCATCTCGTCATCATCTCGTCATCATCTTGTCATCATCTCGTCATCATCTCGTCATCATCTCGTCATCATCTCGTCATCATCTCATCATCATCTCGTCATCATCTCGTCATCATCTCGTCATAATCTCGTCATTATCTCGTTATCATCTCGTCATCTCGTCATCTCGTCACCTCGTCATCTGATCATCTGATCATCCGGTCATCTGGTCATCTGCTCATCTCGTCATCATCTCGTCATCATCTCGTCATCATCTCGTCATCGACTCGTCATCATCTCGTCATCACCTCGTCATCATCTGGTCATCATCTGGTCATCATCTGGTCATCATCTGGTCATCATCTGGTCATCATCTGGTCATCATCTCGTCATCATCTCGTCATCATCTCGTCATCATCTCGTCATCATCTCGTCGTCATCTGGTTATCTGGTCATCTCGTCATCATCTCGTCACCATCTGGTCATCATCTCGTCATCTGGTCATCTGGTCATCTCGTCATCATCTCGTCATCATCTCGTCATCATCTCGTCATCATCTTGTCATCATCTCGTCATCATCTCGTCATCATCTCGTCATCATCTCGGCATCATCTCGCCACCATCTCGTCATCATCTCGTCATCATCTCGTCATCTGGTCATCTGGTCATCTCGTCATCATCTCGTCATCATCTCGTCATCATCTCGTCATCATCTCGTCATCATCTCGTCATCATCTCGTCATCATCTCGTCATCATCTCGTCATCAACTCGTCATCATCTCTTCATCCTCTTGTTATCATCTCGTCATCATCTCGTCATCATCTCGTCATCATCTCATCATCATCTCGTCATCATCTCGTCATCATCTCGTCATAATCTCGTCATCTTGTCGTCATCATCTCGTCATCTCGTCATCTCGTCACCTCGTCATCTGATCATCTGATCATCCGGTCATCTGGTCATCTGGTCATCTCGTCATCATCTCGTCATCATCTCGTCATCATCTCGTCATCGACTCGTCATCATCTCGTCATCACCTCGTCATCATCTGGTCATCATCTGGTCATCATCTGGTCATCATCTGGTCATCATCTGGTCATCATCTCGTCATCATCTCGTCATCATCTCGTCATCATCTCGTCATCATCTCGTCATCATCTCGTCATCATCTCGTCATCATCTCGTCGTCATCTGGTTATCTGGTCATCTCGTCATCATCTCGTCACCATCTGGTCATCATCTCGTCATCTGGTCATCTGGTCATCTCGTCATCATCTCGTCATCATCTCGTCATCGACTCGTCATCATCTCGTCATCATCTCGTCATCATCTTGTCATCATCTCGTCATCATCTCGTCATCATCTCGGCATCATCTCGCCATCATCTCGTCATCATCTCGTCATCATCTCGTCATGATCTCGTCATCATCTCGTCATCATCTCGTCATCATCTTGTCATCATCTCGTCATCACGTCGTCATCATCTCGTCATCATCTCGTCGTCATCTGGTCATCTGGTCATCTCGTCATCATCTCGTCGTCATCTCGTCATCATCTCGTCATCATCTGGTCATCATCTGGTCATCATCTGGTCATCATCTGGTCATCATCTGGTCATCATCTGGTCATCATCTGGTCATCATCTGGTCATCATCTCGTCATCATCTCGTCATCATCTCGTCATCATCTCGTCATCATCTCGTCATCATCTCGTCGTCATCTGGTTATCTGGTCATCTCGTCATCATCTCGTCACCATCTGGTCATCATCTCGTCATCTGGTCATCTGGTCATCTCGTCATCATCTCGTCATCATCTCGTCATCATCTCGTCATCGTCTCGGCATCATCCCGTCATCATCTAGTCATCATCTTGTCATCATTTTGTTATCATCTCGTCATCATGTCGCCATCATCTCGTCATCATCTCGTCATCATCTCGTCATCATCTCGTCATCATCTCGTCATCATCTCGTCATCATCTCGTCATCACGTCGTCATCATCTCGTCATCATCTCGTCGTCATCTGGTCATCTGGTCATCTCGTCATCATCTCGTTGTCATCTCGTCATCATTTCGTCATCATCTCGTCATCATCTCGTTATCATCGTGTTATCATCTCGTCATCATCTCGTCATCATCTCGTCATCATCTGGTCATCATCTGGTCATCATCTGGTCATCATCTGGTCATCATCTCGTCATCATCTCGTCATCATCTCGTCATCATCTGGTCGTCATCTGGTCATCTGGTCATCTCGTCATCATCTCGTCATCATTTCGTCATCGTCTCAGCATCGTCACGGCATCATCCCGTCATCATCTAGTCATAATCTCGTCATCATTTTGTCATCATCTCGTCATTATCTCGTCATCATCTCGTCATCATCTCGTCATTATCTCGTCATCATCTCGTCATCATCTCGTCATCATCTCGTCATCATCTCAACATCATCTCGTCATCATCGCGTCATCATCTCGTCATCATCTCGTCATCATCTCGTCATCATCTCAACATCATCTCGTCATCATCGCGTCATCATCTCGTCATCTCGTCACCTCGTCATCTGATCATCTGATCATCCGGTCATCTGGTCATCTGGTCATCTCGTCATCATCTCATCATCATCTCGTCATCATCTCGTCATCGACTCGTCATCATCTCGTCATCACCTCGTCATCATCTGGTCATCATCTGGTCATCATCTGGTCATCATCTGGTCATCATCTGGTCATCATCTCGTCATCATCTCGTCATCATCTCGTCATCATCTCGTCATCATCTCGTCGTCATCTGGTTATCTGGTCATCTCGTCATCATCTCGTCACCATCTGGTCATCATCTCGTCATCTGGTCATCTGGTCATCTCGTCATCATCTCGTCATCATCTCGTCATCATCTCGTCATCATCTTGTCATCATCTCGTCATCATCTCGTCATCATCTCGGCATCATCTCGCCATCATCTCGTCATCATCTCGTCATCATCTCGTCATCATCTCGTCATCATCTCGGCATCATCTCGCCACCATCTCGTCATCATCTCGTCATCATCTCGTCATCTGGTCATCTGGTCATCTCGTCATCATCTCGTCATCATCTCGTCATCATCTCGTCATCATCTCGTCATCATCTCGTCATCATCTCGTCATCATCTCGTCATCATCTCGTCATCATCTCGTCATCATCTCGTCATCATCTCGTCATCAACTCGTCATCATCTCTTCATCCTCTTGTTATCATCTCGTCATCATCTCGTCATCATCTCGTCATCATCTCATCATCATTTCGTCATCATCTCGTCATCATCTCGTCATAATCTCGTCATCTTGTCGTCATCATCTCGTCATCTCGTCATCTCGTCACCTCGTCATCTGATCATCTGATCATCCGGTCATCTGGTCATCTGGTCATCTCGTCATCATCTCGTCATCATCTCGTCATCATCTCGTCATCGACTCGTCATCATCTCGTCATCATCTCGTCATCATCTCGTCATCATCTCGTCATCATCTCGTCATCATCTCGTCATCATCTCGTCATCATCTCGTCATCATCTCGTCATCCTCTCGTTATCATCTCGTTATCATCTCGTCATCATCTCGTCATCATCTCATCATCATCTCGTCATCATCTCGTCATCATCTCGTCATAATCTCGTCATTATCTCGTTATCATCTCGTCATCTCGTCATCTCGTCACCTCGTCATCTGATCATCTGATCATCCGGTCATCTGGTCATCTGGTCATCTCGTCATCATCTCGTCATCATCTCGTCATCATCTCGTCATCGACTCGTCATCATCTCGTCATCACCTCGTCATCATCTGATCATCATCTGGTCATCATCTGGTCATCATCTGGTCATCATCTGGTCATCATCTGGTCATCATCTCGTCATCATCTCGTCATCATCTCGTCATCATGTCGTCATCATCTCGTCATCATCTCGTCGTCATCTGGTTATCTGGTCATCTCGTCATCATCTCGTCACCATCTGGTCATCATCTCGTCATCTGGTCATCTGGTCATCTCGTCATCATCTCGTCATCATCTCGTCATCATCTTGTCATCATCTCGTCATCATCTCGTCATCATCTCGTCATCATCTCGGCATCATCTCGCCACCATCTCGTCATCATCTCGTCATCATCTCGTCATCTGGTCATCTGGTCATCTCGTCATCATCTCGTCATCATCTCGTCATCATCTCGTCATCATCTCGTCATCATCTCGTCATCATCTCGTCATCATCTCGTCATCATCTCGTCATCATCTCGTCATCAACTCGTCATCATCTCTTCATCCTCTTGTTATCATCTCGTCATCATCTCGTCATCATCTCGTCATCATCTCATCATCATCTCGTCATCATCTCGTCATCATCTCGTCATAATCTCGTCATCTTGTCGTCATCATCTCGTCATCTCGTCATCTCGTCACCTCGTCATCTGATCATCTGATCATCCGGTCATCTGGTCATCTGGTCATCTCGTCATCATCTCGTCATCATCTCGTCATCATCTCGTCATCGACTCGTCATCATCTCGTCATCACCTCGTCATCATCTGGTCATCATCTGGTCATCATCTGGTCATCATCTGGTCATCATCTGGTCATCATCTCGTCATCATCTCGTCATCATCTCGTCATCATCTCGTCATCATCTCGTCATCATCTCGTCATCATCTCGTCATCATCTCGTCATCATCTCGTCGTCATCTGGTTATCTGGTCATCTCGTCATCATCTCGTCACCATCTGGTAATCATCTCGTCATCTGGTCATCTGGTCATCTCGTCATCATCTCGTCATCATCTCGTCATCATCTCGTCATCGACTCGTCATCATCTCGTCATCATCTCGTCATCATCTTGTCATCATCTCGTCATCATCTCGTCATCATCTCGGCATCATCTCGCCATCATCTCGTCATCATCTCGTCATCATCTCGTCATCATCTCGTCATCATCTCGTCATCATCTCGTCATCATCTTGTCATCATCTCGTCATCACGTCGTCATCATCTCTTCATCATCTCGTCGTCATCTGGTCATCTGGTCATCTCGTCATCATCTCGTCGTCATCTCGTCATCATCTCGTCATCATCTGGTCATCATCTGGTCATCATCTGGTCATCATCTGGTCATCATCTGGTCATCATCTGGTCATCATCTGGTCATCATCTGGTCATCATCTCGTCATCATCTCGTCATCATCTCGTCATCATCTCGTCATCATCTCGTCATCATCTCGTCGTCATCTGGTTATCTGGTCATCTCGTCATCATCTCGTCACCATCTGGTCATCATCTCGTCATCTGGTCATCTGGTCATCTCGTCATCATCTCGTCATCATCTCGTCATCATCTCGTCATCGTCTCGGCATCATCCCGTCATCATCTAGTCATCATCTTGTCATCATTTTGTTATCATCTCGTCATCATGTCGCCATCATCTCGTCATCATCTCGTCATCATCTCGTCATCATCTCGTCATCATCTCGTCATCATCTCGTCATCATCTCGTCATCACGTCGTCATCATCTCGTCGTCATCTGGTCATCTGGTCATCTCGTCATCATCTCGTTGTCATCTCGTCATCATTTCGTCATCATCTCGTCATCATCTCGTTATCATCGTGTTATCATCTCGTCATCATCTCGTCATCATCTCGTCATCATCTGGTCATCATCTGGTCATCATCTGGTCATCATCTCGTCATCATCTCGTCATCATCTCGTCATCATCTCGTCGTCATCTGGTCATCTGGTCATATCGTCATCATCTCGTCATCATTTCGTCATCGTCTCAGCATCGTCACGGCATCATCCCGTCATCATCTAGTCATAATCTCGTCATCATTTTGTCATCATCTCGTCATTATCTCGTCATCATCTCGTCATCATCTCGTCATTATCTCGTCATCATCTCGTCATCATCTCGTCATCATCTCGTCATCATCTCAACATCATCTCGTCATCATCGCGTCATCATCTCGTCATCATCTCGTCATCATCTCGTCATCATCTCAACATCATCTCGTCATCATCGCGTCATCATCTCGTCATCTCGTCACCTCGTCATCTGATCATCTGATCATCCGGTCATCTGGTCATCTGGTCATCTCGTCATCATCTCGTCATCATCTCGTCATCATCTCGTCATCGACTCGTCATCATCTCGTCATCACCTCGTCATCATCTGGTCATCATCTGGTCATCATCTGGTCATCATCTGGTCATCATCTGGTCATCATCTCGTCATCATCTCGTCATCATCTCGTCATCATCTCGTCATCATCTCGTCGTCATCTGGTTATCTGGTCATCTCGTCATCATCTCGTCACCATCTGGTCATCATCTCGTCATCTGGTCATCTGGTCATCTCGTCATCATCTCGTCATCATCTCGTCATCATCTCGTCATCATCTTGTCATCATCTCGTCATCATCTCGTCATCATCTCGTCATCATCTCGGCATCATCTCGCCATCATCTCGTCATCATCTCGTCATCATCTCGTCATCTGGTCATCTGGTCATTTCGTCATCATCTCGTCACCATCTGGTCATCATCTCGTCATCTGGTCATCCGGTCATCTCGTCATCATCTCGTCATCATCTCGTCATCATCTTGTCATCATCTCGTCATCATCTCGTCATCATCTCGTCATAATCTCGTCATCTTGTCGTCATCATCTCGTCATCTCGTCATCTCGTCACCTCGTCATCTGATCATCTGATCATCCGGTCATCTGGTCATCTGGTCATCTCGTCATCATCTCGTCATCATCTCGTCATCATCTCGTCATCGACTCGTCATCATCTCGTCATCACCTCGTCATCATCTGGTCATCATCTGGTCATCATCTGGTCATCATCTGGTCATCATCTGGTCATCATCTCGTCATCATCTCGTCATCATCTCGTCATCATCTCGTCATCATCTCGTCATCATCTCGTCGTCATCTGGTTATCTGGTCATCTCGTCATCATCTCGTCACCATCCGGTCATCATCTCGTCATCTGGTCATCTGGTCATCTCGTCATCATCTCGTCATCGACTCGTCATCATCTCGTCATCATCTCGTCATCATCTTGTCATCATCTCGTCATCATCTCGTCATCATCTCGGCATCATCTCGCCATCATCTCGTCATCATCTCGTCATCATCTCGTCATCATCTCGTCATCATCTCGTCATCATCTCGTCATCATCTTGTCATCATCTCGTCATCACGTCGTCATCATCTCGTCATCATCTCGTCGTCATCTGGTCATCTGGTCATCTCGTCATCATCTCGTCGTCATCTCGTCATCATCTCGTCATCATCTGGTCATCATCTGGTCATCATCTGGTCATCATCTGGTCATCATCTGGTCATCATCTGGTCATCATCTGGTCATCATCTGGTCATCATCTGGTCATCATCTCGTCATCATCTCGTCATCATCTCGTCATCATCTCGTCATCATCTCGTCATCATCTCGTCGTCATCTGGTTATCTGGTCATCTCGTCATCATCTCGTCACCATCTGGTCATCATCTCGTCATCTGGTCATCTGGTCATCTCGTCATCATCTCGTCATCATCTCGTCATCATCTCGTCATCGTCTCGGCATCATCCCGTCATCATCTAGTCATCATCTTGTCATCATTTTGTCATCATCTCGTCATCATGTCGCCATCATCTCGTCATCATCTCGTCATCATCTCGTCATCATCTCGTCATCATCTCGTCATCATCTCGTCATCATCTCGTCATCACGTCGTCATCATCTCGTCATCATCTCGTCGTCATCTGGTCATCTGGTCATCTCGTCATCATCTCGTCGTCATCTCGTCATCATTTCGTCATCATCTCGTCATCATCTCGTTATCATCGTGTTATCATCTCGTCATCATCTCGTCATCATCTCGTCATCATCTGGTCATCATCTGGTCATCATCTGGTCATCATCTGGTCATCATCTCGTCATCATCTCGTCATCATCTCGTCATCATCTCGTCGTCATCTGGTCATCTGGTCATCTCGTCATCAACTCGTCATCATTTCGTCATCGTCTCAGCATCGTCACGGCATCATCCCGTCATCATCTAGTCATCATCTCGTCATCATTTTGTCATCATCTCGTCATTATGTCGTCATCATCTCGTCATCATCTCGTCATCATCTCGTCATTATCTCGTCATCATCTCGTCATCATCTCGTCATCATCTCGTCATCATCTCAACATCATCTCGTCATCATCGCGTCATCATCTCGTCATCATCTCGTCATCATCTCGTCATCATCTCAACATCATCTCGTCATCATCGCGTCATCATCTCGTCATCTCGTCACCTCGTCATCTGATCATCTGATCATCCGGTCATCTGGTCATCTGGTCATCTCGTCATCATCTCGTCATCATCTCGTCATCATCTCGTCATCGACTCGTCATCATCTCGTCATCACCTCGTCATCATCTGGTCATCATCTGGTCATCATCTGGTCATCATCTGGTCATCATCTGGTCATCATCTCGTCATCATCTCGTCATCATCTCGTCATCATCTCGTCATCATCTCGTCGTCATCTGGTTATCTGGTCATCTCGTCATCATCTCGTCACCATCTGGTCATCATCTCGTCATCTGGTCATCTGGTCATCTCGTCATCATCTCGTCATCATCTCGTCATCATCTCGTCATCATCTTGTCATCATCTCGTCATCATCTCGTCATCATCTCGTCATCATCTCGGCATCATCTCGCCATCATCTCGTCATCATCTCGTCATCATCTCGTCATCTGGTCATCTGGTCATTTCGTCATCATCTCGTCATCATCTCGTCATCATCTCGTCATCATCTCGTCATCATCTCGTCATCATCTCGTCATCATCTCGTCATCCTCTTGTTATCATCTCGTCATCATCTCGTCATCATCTCGTCATCATCTCATCATCATCTCGTCATCATCTCGTCATCATCTCGTCATAATCTCGTCATCATCTCGTCATCATCTCGTCATCTCGGCATCTCGTCACCTCGTCATCTGATCATCTGATCATCCGGTCATCTGGTCATCTGCTCATCTCGTCATCATCTCGTCATCGACTCGTCATCATCTCGTCATCACCTCGTCATCATCTGGTCATCATCTGGTCATCATCTGGTCATCATCTGGTCATCATCTGGTCATCATCTCGTCATCATCTCGTCATCATCTCGTCATCATCTCGTCATCATCTCGTCATCATCTCGTCATCATCTCGTCATCATCTCGTCATCATCTCGTCATCATCTCGTCGTCATCTCGTCATCATCTCGTCATCATCTCGTCATCATCTGGTTATCATCTGTTCATCATCTGGTCATCATCTGGTCATCATCTGGTCATCATCTCGTCATCATCTCGTCGTCATCTCGTCAACATCTCGTCATCATCTCGTCATCATCTCGTCATCATCTCGTCATCATCTCGTCATCATCTCGTCATCATCTCGTCATCATCTCGTCATCATCTCGTCATCATCTCGTCATCATCTCGTCATCATCTCGTCATCATCTCGTCGTCATCTGGTCATCTCGTCATCATCTCGTCGTCATCTGGTCATCTCGTCATCATCTCGTCGTCATCTCGTCATCATTTCGTCATCATCTCGTCGTCATCTCGATATCATCTCGTCATCATCTCGTCATCATCTCGTCATCATCACGTCATCATCTCGTCATCATCTCGTCATCATCTCGTCATCGACTCGTCATCATCTCGTCATCATCTCATCATCATCTCGTCGTCATCTGGTCATCTGGTCATCTCGTCATCATCTCGTCGTCATCTCGTTATCATCTCGTCATCATCTGTCCATCATCTGGTCATCATCTGGTCATCATCTGGTCATCATCTCGTCATCATCTCGTCATCATCTCGTCATCATCTCGTCATCATCGCGTCACCATCTCGTCATCATCTGGTCATCATCTGGTCATCATCTGGTCATCATCTGGTCATCATCTGGTCATCATCTCGTTGTCATTTCGTCAACATCTCGTCATCATCTCGTCATTATCTCGTCATCATCTCGTCATCATCTCGTCATCATCTCGTCATCATCTCGTCATCATCTCGTCATCATCTCGTCATCATCTCGTCAACATCTCGTCATCATCTCGTCATCATCTCGTCGTCATCTGGTCATCTCGTCATCATCTCGTCGTCATCTCGTCATCATTTCGTCATTATCTCGTCGTCATCTCGTTATCATCTCGTCATCATCTCGTCATCATCTCGTCATCATCTCGTCATCATCACGTCATCATCTCGTCATCATCTCGTCATCATCTCGTCATCATCTCGTCGTCATCTGGTCATCTGGTCATCTCGTCATCATCTCGTCATCGTCTCCGCATCATCCCGTCATCATCTAGTCATCATCTCGTCATCATTTTGTCATCTTCTCGTCATCATGTCGCCATCATCTCGTCATCATCTCATCATTATCTCGTCATCATCTCGTCATCATCTCGTCATCATCTCGTCATCACGTCGTCATCATCTCGTCATCATCTCGTCGTCATCCGGTCGTCTGGTCATCTCGTCATCATCTCGTCGTCATCTCGTCATCATTTCGTCATCATCTCGTCATCATCTCGTTATCATATCGTCATCATCTCGTCATCATCTCGTCATCATCTCGTCATCATCTCGTCATCATCTCGTCATCATCTCGTCATCATCTCGTCATCATCTCGTCATCATCTCGTCGTCATCTGGTTATCTGGTCATCTCGTCATCATCTCGTCACCATCTGGTTATCATCTCGTCATCTGGTCATCTTGTCATCTCGTCATCATCTCGTCATCATCTCGTCATCGATTCGTCATCATCTCGTCATCATCTCGTCATCATCTCGTCATCATCTCGTCATCATCTCGTCATCATCTCGGCATCATCTCGCCATCATCTCGTCATCATCTCGTCATCATCTCGTCATCATCTCGTCATCATCTCGTCATCATCTTGTCATCATCTGGTCATCACGTCGTCATCATCTCGTCATCATCTCGTCGTCATCTGGTCATCTGGTCATCTCGTCATCATCTCGTCGTCATCTCGTCATCATCTGGTCATCATCTGGTCATCATCTGGTCATCATCTGGTCATCATCTCGTCATCATCTCGTCATCATCTCGTCATCATCTCGTCATCATCTCGTCATCATCTCGTCGTCATCTGGTCATCTGGTCATCTCGTCATCATCTCGTCATCATCTGGTTATCATCTGTTCATCATCTGGTCATCATCTGGTCATCATCTGGTCATCATCTCGTCATGATCTCGTCGTCATCTCGTCAACATCTCGTCATCATCTCGTCATCATCTCGTCATCATCTCGTCATCATCTCGTCATCATCTCGTCATCATCTCGTCATCATCTCGTCATCATCTCGTCGTCATCTGGTCATCTTGTCATCATCTCGTCATCATCTGGTTATCATCTGTTCATCATCTGGTCATCATCTGGTCATCATCTAGTCATCATCTCGTCATCATCTCGTCGTCATCTCGTCAACATCTCGTCATCATCTCGTCATCATCTCGTCATCATCTCGACATTATCTCGTCATCATCTAGTCATCATCTCGTCATCATCTCGTCATCATCTCGTCATCATCTCGTCATCATCTCGTCATCATCTTGTCATCATCTCGTCATCATCTCGTCATCTGGTCATCTGGTCATCTCGTCATCATCTCGTCATCATCTCGTTATCATCTCGTCATCATCTCGTCATCATCTCGTCATCATCTCGTCATCATCTCGTCATCATCTCGTCATCATCTCGTCATCATCTCGTCATCCTCTCGTTATCATCTCGTCATCATCTCGTCATCATCTCGTCATCATCTCATCATCATCTCGTCATCATCTCGTCATCATCTCGTCATAATCTCGTCATTATCTCGTTATCATCTCGTCATCTCGTCATCTCGTCACCTCGTCATCTGATCATCTGATCATCCGGTCATCTGGTCATCTGGTCATCTCGTCATCATCTCGTCATCATCTCGTCATCATCTCGTCATCATCTCGTCATCGACTCGTCATCATCTCGTCATCACCTCGTCATCATCTGATCATCATCTGGTCATCATCTGGTCATCATCTGGTCATCATCTGGTCATCATCTGGTCATCATCTCGTCATCATCTCGTCATCATCTCGTCATCATCTCGTCATCATCTCGTCGTCATCTGGTTATCTGGTCATCTCGTCATCATCTCGTCACCATCTGGTCATCATCTCGTCATCTGGTCATCTGGTCATCATCTCGTCGTCATCTCGTCATCATCTGGTCATCATCTGGTCATCATCTGGTCATCAT
The DNA here is from genome assembly GCA_963669185.1 of Dyspetes luteomarginatus. Classification (NCBI taxonomy): domain Eukaryota; kingdom Metazoa; phylum Arthropoda; class Insecta; order Hymenoptera; family Ichneumonidae; genus Dyspetes; species Dyspetes luteomarginatus. The sequence continues at coordinate 13,389,008 of OY769904.1, forward strand.
CTGGTCATCATCTGGTCATCATCTGGTCATCATCTGGTCATCATCTGGTCATCATCTGGTCATCATCTCGTCATCATCTCGTCATCATCTCGTCATCATCTCGTCATCATCTCGTCATCATCTCGTCGTCATCTGGTTATCTGGTCATCTCGTCATCATCTCGTCACCATCTGGTCATCATCTCGTCATCTGGTCATCTGGTCATCTCGTCATCATCTCGTCATCATCTCGTCATCATCTCGTCATCGTCTCGGCATCATCCCGTCATCATCTAGTCATCATCTTGTCATCATTTTGTTATCATCTCGTCATCATGTCGCCATCATCTCGTCATCATCTCGTCATCATCTCGTCATCATCTCGTCATCATCTCGTCATCATCTCGTCATCATCTCGTCATCACGTCGTCATCATCTCGTCATCATCTCGTCGTCATCTGGTCATCTGGTCATCTCGTCATCATCTCGTTGTCATCTCGTCATCATTTCGTCATCATCTCGTCATCATCTCGTTATCATCGTGTTATCATCTCGTCATCATCTCGTCATCATCTCGTCATCATCTGGTCATCATCTGGTCATCATCTGGTCATCATCTGGTCATCATCTCGTCATCATCTCGTCATCATCTCGTCATCATCTCGTCGTCATCTGGTCATCTGGTCATCTCGTCATCATCTCGTCATCATTTCGTCATCGTCTCAGCATCGTCACGGCATCATCCCGTCATCATCTAGTCATCATCTCGTCATCATTTTGTCATCATCTCGTCATTATCTCGTCATCATCTCGTCATCATCTCGTCATTATCTCGTCATCATCTCGTCATCATCTCGTCATCATCTCGTCATCATCTCAACATCATCTCGTCATCATCGCGTCATCATCTCGTCATCATCTCGTCATCATCTCGTCATCATCTCAACATCATCTCGTCATCATCGCGTCATCATCTCGTCATCTCGTCACCTCGTCATCTGATCATCTGATCATCCGGTCATCTGGTCATCTGGTCATCTCGTCATCATCTCGTCATCATCTCGTCATCATCTCGTCATCGACTCGTCATCATCTCGTCATCACCTCGTCATCATCTGGTCATCATCTGGTCATCATCTGGTCATCATCTGGTCATCATCTGGTCATCATCTCGTCATCATCTCGTCATCATCTCGTCATCATCTCGTCATCATCTCGTCGTCATCTGGTTATCTGGTCATCTCGTCATCATCTCGTCACCATCTGGTCATCATCTCGTCCTCTGGTCATCTGGTCATCTCGTCATCATCTCGTCATCATCTCGTCATCATCTCGTCATCATCTTGTCATCATCTCGTCATCATCTCGTCATCATCTCGTCATCATCTCGGCATCATCTCGCCATCATCTCGTCATCATCTCGTCATCATCTCGTCATCTGGTCATCTGGTCATTTCGTCATCATCTCGTCACCATCTGGTCATCATCTCGTCATCTGGTCATCTGGTCATCTCGTCATCATCTCGTCATCATCTCGTCATCATCTTGTCATCATCTCGTCATCATCTCGTCATCATCTCGTCATAATCTCGTCATCTTGTCGTCATCATCTCGTCATCTCGTCATCTCGTCACCTCGTCATCTGATCATCTGATCATCCGGTCATCTGGTCATCTGGTCATCTCGTCATCATCTCGTCATCATCTCGTCATCATCTCGTCATCGACTCGTCATCATCTCGTCATCACCTCGTCATCATCTGGTCATCATCTGGTCATCATCTGGTCATCATCTGGTCATCATCTGGTCATCATCTCGTCATCATCTCGTCATCATCTCGTCATCATCTCGTCATCATCTCGTCATCATCTCGTCGTCATCTGGTTATCTGGTCATCTCGTCATCATCTCGTCACCATCCGGTCATCATCTCGTCATCTTGTCATCTGGTCATCTCGTCATCATCTCGTCATCGACTCGTCATCATCTCGTCATCATCTCGTCATCATCTTGTCATCATCTCGTCATCATCTCGTCATCATCTCGGCATCATCTCGCCATCATCTCGTCATCATCTCGTCATCATCTCGTCATCATCTCGTCATCATCTCGTCATCATCTCGTCATCATCTTGTCATCATCTCGTCATCACGTCGTCATCATCTCGTCATCATCTCGTCGTCATCTGGTCATCTGGTCATCTCGTCATCATCTCGTCGTCATCTCGTCATCATCTCGTCATCATCTGGTCATCATCTGGTCATCATCTGGTCATCATCTGGTCATCATCTGGTCATCATCTGGTCATCATCTGGTCATCATCTGGTCATCATCTGGTCATCATCTCGTCATCATCTCGTCATCATCTCGTCATCATCTCGTCATCATCTCGTCATCATCTCGTCGTCATCTGGTTATCTGGTCATCTCGTCATCATCTCGTCACCATCTGGTCATCATCTCGTCATCTGGTCATCTGGTCATCTCGTCATCATCTCGTCATCATCTCGTCATCATCTCGTCATCGTCTCGGCATCATCCCGTCATCATCTAGTCATCATCTTGTCATCATTTTGTCATCATCTCGTCATCATGTCGCCATCATCTCGTCATCATCTCGTCATCATCTCGTCATCATCTCGTCATCATCTCGTCATCATCTCGTCATCACGTCGTCATCATCTCGTCATCATCTCGTCGTCATCTGGTCATCTGGTCATCTCGTCATCATCTCGTCGTCATCTCGTCATCATTTCGTCATCATCTCGTCATCATCTCGTTATCATCGTGTTATCATCTCGTCATCATCTCGTCATCATCTCGTCATCATCTGGTCATCATCTGGTCATCATCTGGTCATCATCTGGTCATCATCTCGTCATCATCTCGTCATCATCTCGTCATCATCTCGTCGTCATCTGGTCATCTGGTCATCTCGTCATCAACTCGTCATCATTTCGTCATCGTCTCAGCATCGTCACGGCATCATCCCGTCATCATCTAGTCATCATCTCGTCATCATTTTGTCATCATCTCGTCATTATGTCGTCATCATCTCGTCATCATCTCGTCATCATCTCGTCATTATCTCGTCATCATCTCGTCATCATCTCGTCATCATTTCGTCATCATCTCAACATCATCTCGTCATCATCGCGTCATCATCTCGTCATCATCTCGTCATCATCTCGTCATCATCTCAACATCATCTCGTCATCATCGCGTCATCATCTCGTCATCTTGTCACCTCGTCATCTGATCATCTGATCATCCGGTCATCTGGTCATCTGGTCATCTCGTCATCATCTCGTCATCATCTCGTCATCATCTCGTCATCGACTCGTCATCATCTCGTCATCACCTCGTCATCATCTGGTCATCATCTGGTCATCATCTGGTCATCATCTGGTCATCATCTGGTCATCATCTCGTCATCATCTCGTCATCATCTCGTCATCATCTCGTCATCATCTCGTCGTCATCTGGTTATCTGGTCATCTCGTCATCATCTCGTCACCATCTGGTCATCATCTCGTCATCTGGTCATCTGGTCATCTCGTCATCATCTCGTCATCATCTCGTCATCATCTCGTCATCATCTTGTCATCATCTCGTCATCATCTCGTCATCATCTCGTCATCATCTCGGCATCATCTCGCCATCATCTCGTCATCATCTCGTCATCATCTCGTCATCTGGTCATCTGGTCATTTCGTCATCATCTCGTCATCATCTCGTCATCATCTCGTCATCATCTCGTCATCATCTCGTCATCATCTCGTCATCATCTCGTCATCATCTCGTCATCATCTCGTCATCCTCTTGTTATCATCTCGTCATCATCTCGTCATCATCTCGTCATCATCTCATCATCATCTCGTCATCATCTCGTCATCATCTCGTCATAATCTCGTCATCATCTCGTCATCATCTCGTCATCTCGTCATCTCGTCACCTCGTCATCTGATCATCTGATCATCCGGTCATCTGGTCATCTGCTCATCTCGTCATCATCTCGTCATCATCTCGTCATCATCTCGTCATCGACTCGTCATCATCTCGTCATCACCTCGTCATCATCTGGTCATCATCTGGTCATCATCTGGTCATCATCTGGTCATCATCTGGTCATCATCTGGTCATCATCTCGTCATCATCTCGTCATCATCTCGTCATCATCTCGTCATCATCTCGTCATCATCTCGTCATCATCTCGTCATCATCTCGTCATCATCTCGTCGTCATCTCGTCATCATCTCGTCATCATCTCGTCATCATCTGGTTATCATCTGTTCATCATCTGGTCATCATCTGGTCATCATCTGGTCATCATCTCGTCATCATCTCGTCGTCATCTCGTCAACATCTCGTCATCATCTCGTCATCATCTCGTCATCATCTCGTCATCATCTCGTCATCATCTCGTCATCATCTCGTCATCATCTCGTCATCATCTCGTCATCATCTCGTCATCATCTCGTCATCATCTCGTCATCATCTCGTCGTCATCTGGTCATCTCGTCATCATCTCGTCGTCATCTCGTCATCATTTCGTCATCATCTCGTCGTCATCTCGATATCATCTCGTCATCATCTCGTCATCATCTCGTCATCATCACGTCATCATCTCGTCATCATCTCGTCATCATCTCGTCATCGACTCGTCATCATCTCGTCATCATCTCATCATCATCTCGTCGTCATCTGGTCATCTGGTCATCTCGTCATCATCTCGTCGTCATCTCGTTATCATCTCGTCATCATCTGTCCATCATCTGGTCATCATCTGGTCATCATCTGGTCATCATCTCGTCATCATCTCGTCATCATCTCGTCATCATCTCGTCATCATCGCGTCACCATCTCGTCATCATCTGGTCATCATCTGGTCATCATCTGGTCATCATCTGGTCATCATCTGGTCATCATCTCGTTGTCATTTCGTCAACATCTCGTCATCATCTCGTCATTATCTCGTCATCATCTCGTCATCATCTCGTCATCATCTCGTCATCATCTCGTCATCATCTCGTCATCATCTCGTCATCATCTCGTCAACATCTCGTCATCATCTCGTCATCATCTCGTCGTCATCTGGTCATCTCGTCATCATCTCGTCGTCATCTCGTCATCATTTCGTCATTATCTCGTCGTCATCTCGTTATCATCTCGTCATCATCTCGTCATCATCTCGTCATCATCTCGTCATCATCACGTCATCATCTCGTCATCATCTCGTCATCATCTCGTCATCATCTCGTCGTCATCTGGTCATCTGGTCATCTCGTCATCATCTCGTCATCGTCTCCGCATCATCCCGTCATCATCTAGTCATCATCTCGTCATCATTTTGTCATCTTCTCGTCATCATGTCGCCATCATCTCGTCATCATCTCATCATTATCTCGTCATCATCTCGTCATCATCTCGTCATCATCTCGTCATCACGTCGTCATCATCTCGTCATCATCTCGTCGTCATCCGGTCGTCTGGTCATCTCGTCATCATCTCGTCGTCATCTCGTCATCATTTCGTCATCATCTCGTCATCATCTCGTTATCATATCGTCATCATCTCGTCATCATCTCGTCATCATCTCGTCATCATCTCGTCATCATCTCGTCATCATCTCGTCATCATCTCGTCGTCATCTGGTTATCTGGTCATCTCGTCATCATCTCGTCACCATCTGGTTATCATCTCGTCATCTGGTCATCTTGTCATCTCGTCATCATCTCGTCATCATCTCGTCATCGATTCGTCATCATCTCGTCATCATCTCGTCATCATCTCGTCATCATCTCGTCATCATCTCGTCATCATCTCGGCATCATCTCGCCATCATCTCGTCATCATCTCGTCATCATCTCGTCATCATCTCGTCATCATCTCGTCATCATCTCGTCATCATCTTGTCATCATCTGGTCATCACGTCGTCATCATCTCGTCATCATCTCGTCGTCATCTGGTCATCTGGTCATCTCGTCATCATCTCGTCGTCATCTCGTCATCATCTGGTCATCATCTGGTCATCATCTGGTCATCATCTGGTCATCATCTCGTCATCATCTCGTCATCATCTCGTCATCATCTCGTCATCATCTCGTCATCATCTCGTCGTCATCTGGTCATCTGGTCATCTCGTCATCATCTCGTCATCATCTGGTTATCATCTGTTCATCATCTGGTCATCATCTGGTCATCATCTGGTCATCATCTCGTCATGATCTCGTCGTCATCTCGTCAACATCTCGTCATCATCTCGTCATCATCTCGTCATCATCTCGTCATCATCTCGTCATCATCTCGTCATCATCTCGTCATCATCTCGTCATCATCTCGTCGTCATCTGGTCATCTTGTCATCATCTCGTCATCATCTGGTTATCATCTGTTCATCATCTGGTCATCATCTGGTCATCATCTAGTCATCATCTCGTCATCATCTCGTCGTCATCTCGTCAACATCTCGTCATCATCTCGTCATCATCTCGTCATCATCTCGACATTATCTCGTCATCATCTAGTCATCATCTCGTCATCATCTCGTCATCATCTCGTCATCATCTCGTCATCATCTCGTCATCATCTTGTCATCATCTCGTCATCATCTCGTCATCTGGTCATCTGGTCATCTCGTCATCATCTCGTCATCATCTCGTTATCATCTCGTCATCATCTCGTCATCATCTCGTCATCATCTCGTCATCATCTCGTCATCATCTCGTCATCATCTCGTCATCATCTCGTCATCCTCTCGTTATCATCTCGTCATCATCTCGTCATCATCTCGTCATCATCTCATCATCATCTCGTCATCATCTCGTCATCATCTCGTCATAATCTCGTCATTATCTCGTTATCATCTCGTCATCTCGTCATCTCGTCACCTCGTCATCTGATCATCTGATCATCCGGTCATCTGGTCATCTGGTCATCTCGTCATCATCTCGTCATCATCTCGTCATCATCTCGTCATCATCTCGTCATCGACTCGTCATCATCTCGTCATCACCTCGTCATCATCTGATCATCATCTGGTCATCATCTGGTCATCATCTGGTCATCATCTGGTCATCATCTGGTCATCATCTCGTCATCATCTCGTCATCATCTCGTCATCATCTCGTCATCATCTCGTCGTCATCTGGTTATCTGGTCATCTCGTCATCATCTCGTCACCATCTGGTCATCATCTCGTCATCTGGTCATCTGGTCATCTCGTCATCATCTCGTCGTCATCTCGTCATCATTTCGTCATTATCTCGTCGTCATCTCGTTATCATCTCGTCATCATCTCGTCATCATCTCGTCATCATCTCGTCATCATCACGTCATCATCTCGTCATCATCTCGTCATCATCTCGTCATCATCTCGTCGTCATCTGGTCATCTGGTCATCTCGTCATCATCTCGTCATCGTCTCCGCATCATCCCGTCATCATCTAGTCATCATCTCGTCATCATTTTGTCATCTTCTCGTCATCATGTCGCCATCATCTCGTCATCATCTCATCATTATCTCGTCATCATCTCGTCATCATCTCGTCATCATCTCGTCATCACGTCGTCATCATCTCGTCATCATCTCGTCGTCATCCGGTCGTCTGGTCATCTCGTCATCATCTCGTCGTCATCTCGTCATCATTTCGTCATCATCTCGTCATCATCTCGTTATCATATCGTCATCATCTCGTCATCATCTCGTCATCATCTCGTCATCATCTCGTCATCATCTCGTCATCATCTCGTCATCATCTCGTCATCATCTCGTCGTCATCTGGTTATCTGGTCATCTCGTCATCATCTCGTCACCATCTGGTTATCATCTCGTCATCTGGTCATCTTGTCATCTCGTCATCATCTCGTCATCATCTCGTCATCGATTCGTCATCATCTCGTCATCATCTCGTCATCATCTCGTCATCATCTCGTCATCATCTCGTCATCATCTCGGCATCATCTCGCCATCATCTCGTCATCATCTCGTCATCATCTCGTCATCATCTCGTCATCATCTCGTCATCGATTCGTCATCATCTCGTCATCATCTCGTCATCATCTCGTCATCATCTCGTCATCATCTCGTCATCATCTCGGCATCATCTCGCCATCATCTCGTCATCATCTCGTCATCATCTCGTCATCATCTCGTCATCATCTCGTCATCATCTTGTCATCATCTGGTCATCACGTCGTCATCATCTCGTCATCATCTCGTCGTCATCTGGTCATCTGCTCATCTCGTCATCATCTCGTCGTCATCTCGTCATCATCTGGTCATCATCTGGTCATCATCTGGTCATCATCTGGTCATCATCTCGTCATCATCTCGTCATCATCTCGTCATCATCTCGTCATCATCTCGTCATCATCTCGTCGTCATCTGGTCATCTGGTCATCTCGTCATCATCTCGTCATCATCTGGTTATCATCTGTTCATCATCTGGTCATCATCTGGTCATCATCTGGTCATCATCTCGTCATGATCTCGTCGTCATCTCGTCAACATCTCGTCATCATCTCGTCATCATCTCGTCATCATCTCGTCATCATCTCGTCATCATCTCGTCATCATCTCGTCATCATCTCGTCATCATCTCGTCGTCATCTGGTCATCTTGTCATCATCTCGTCATCATCTGGTTATCATCTGTTCATCATCTGGTCATCATCTGGTCATCATCTAGTCATCATCTCGTCATCATCTCGTCGTCATCTCGTCAACATCTCGTCATCATCTCGTCATCATCTCGTCATCATCTCGACATTATCTCGTCATCATCTAGTCATCATCTCGTCATCATCTCGTCATCATCTCGTCATCATCTCGTCATCATCTCGTCATCATCTTGTCATCATCTCGTCATCATCTCGTCATCTGGTCATCTGGTCATCTCGTCATCATCTCGTCATCATCTCGTTATCATCTCGTCATCATCTCGTCATCATCTCGTCATCATCTCGTCATCATCTCGTCATCATCTCGTCATCATCTCGTTATCATCTCGTCATCATCTCGTCATCATCTCGTCATCATCTCGTCATCATCTCGTCATCATCTCGTCATCATCTCGTCATCATCTCGTCATCATCTCGTCATCGACTCGTCATCATCTCGTCATCACCTCGTCATCATCTGATCATCATCTGGTCATCATCTGGTCATCATCTGGTCATCATCTGGTCATCATCTCGTCATGATCTCGTCGTCATCTCGTCAACATCTCGTCATCATCTCGTCATCATCTCGTCATCATCTCGTCATCATCTCGTCATCATCTCGTCATCATCTCGTCATCATCTCGTCATCATCTCGTCGTCATCTGGTCATCTTGTCATCATCTCGTCATCGACTCGTCATCATCTCGTCATCACCTCGTCATCATCTGATCATCATCTGGTCATCATCTGGTCATCATCTGGTCATCATCTGGTCATCATCTGGTCATCATCTCGTCATCATGTCGCCATCATCTCGTCATCATCTCGTCATCATCTCGTCATCATCTCGTCATCATCTCGTCATCATCTCGTCATCATCTCGTCATCATCTCGTCATCACGTCGTCATCATCTCGTCATCATCTCGTCGTCATCTGGTCATCTGGTCATCTCGTCATCATCTCGTTGTCATCTCGTCATCATTTCGTCATCATCTCGTCATCATCTCGTTATCATCGTGTTATCATCTCGTCATCATCTCGTCATCATCTCGTCATCATCTGGTCATCATCTGGTCATCATCTGGTCATCATCTGGTCATCATCTCGTCATCATCTCGTCATCATCTCGTCATCATCTCGTCGTCATCTGGTCATCTGGTCATCTCGTCATCATCTCGTCATCATTTCGTCATCGTCTCAGCATCGTCACGGCATCATCCCGTCATCATCTAGTCATCATCTCGTCATCATTTTGTCATCATCTCGTCATTATCTCGTCATCATCTCGTCATCATCTCGTCATTATCTCGTCATCATCTCGTCATCATCTCGTCATCATCTCGTCATCATCTCAACATCATCTCGTCATCATCGCGTCATCATCTCGTCATCATCTCGTCATCATCTCGTCATCATCTCAACATCATCTCGTCATCATCGCGTCATCATCTCGTCATCTCGTCACCTCGTCATCTGATCATCTGATCATCCGGTCATCTGGTCATCTGGTCATCTCGTCATCATCTCGTCATCATCTCGTCATCGACTCGTCATCATCTCGTCATCACCTCGTCATCATCTGGTCATCATCTGGTCATCATCTGGTCATCATCTGGTCATCATCTGGTCATCATCTCGTCATCATCTCGTCATCATCTCGTCATCATCTCGTCATCATCTCGTCGTCATCTGGTTATCTGGTCATCTCGTCATCATCTCGTCACCATCTGGTCATCATCTCGTCCTCTGGTCATCTGGTCATCTCGTCATCATCTCGTCATCATCTCGTCATCATCTCGTCATCATCTTGTCATCATCTCGTCATCATCTCGTCATCATCTCGTCATCATCTCGGCATCATCTCGCCATCATCTCGTCATCATCTCGTCATCATCTCGTCATCTGGTCATCTGGTCATTTCGTCATCATCTCGTCACCATCTGGTCATCATCTCGTCATCTGGTCATCTGGTCATCTCGTCATCATCTCGTCATCATCTCGTCATCATCTTGTCATCATCTCGTCATCATCTCGTCATCATCTCGTCATAATCTCGTCATCTTGTCGTCATCATCTCGTCATCTCGTCATCTCGTCACCTCGTCATCTGATCATCTGATCATCCGGTCATCTGGTCATCTGGTCATCTCGTCATCATCTCGTCATCATCTCGTCATCATCTCGTCATCGACTCGTCATCATCTCGTCATCACCTCGTCATCATCTGGTCATCATCTGGTCATCATCTGGTCATCATCTGGTCATCATCTGGTCATCATCTCGTCATCATCTCGTCATCATCTCGTCATCATCTCGTCATCATCTCGTCATCATCTCGTCGTCATCTGGTTATCTGGTCATCTCGTCATCATCTCGTCACCATCCGGTCATCATCTCGTCATCTGGTCATCTGGTCATCTCGTCATCATCTCGTCATCGACTCGTCATCATCTCGTCATCATCTCGTCATCATCTTGTCATCATCTCGTCATCATCTCGTCATCATCTCGGCATCATCTCGCCATCATCTCGTCATCATCTCGTCATCATCTCGTCATCATCTCGTCATCATCTCGTCATCATCTCGTCATCATCTTGTCATCATCTCGTCATCACGTCGTCATCATCTCGTCATCATCTCGTCGTCATCTGGTCATCTGGTCATCTCGTCATCATCTCGTCGTCATCTCGTCATCATCTCGTCATCATCTGGTCATCATCTGGTCATCATCTGGTCATCATCTGGTCATCATCTGGTCATCATCTGGTCATCATCTGGTCATCATCTGGTCATCATCTGGTCATCATCTCGTCATCATCTCGTCATCATCTCGTCATCATCTCGTCATCATCTCGTCATCATCTCGTCGTCATCTGGTTATCTGGTCATCTCGTCATCATCTCGTCACCATCTGGTCATCATCTCGTCATCTGGTCATCTGGTCATCTCGTCATCATCTCGTCATCATCTCGTCATCATCTCGTCATCGTCTCGGCATCATCCCGTCATCATCTAGTCATCATCTTGTCATCATTTTGTCATCATCTCGTCATCATGTCGCCATCATCTCGTCATCATCTCGTCATCATCTCGTCATCATCTCGTCATCATCTCGTCATCATCTCGTCATCATCTCGTCATCACGTCGTCATCATCTCGTCATCATCTCGTCGTCATCTGGTCATCTGGTCATCTCGTCATCATCTCGTCGTCATCTCGTCATCATTTCGTCATCATCTCGTCATCATCTCGTTATCATCGTGTTATCATCTCGTCATCATCTCGTCATCATCTCGTCATCATCTGGTCATCATCTGGTCATCATCTGGTCATCATCTGGTCATCATCTCGTCATCATCTCGTCATCATCTCGTCATCATCTCGTCGTCATCTGGTCATCTGGTCATCTCGTCATCAACTCGTCATCATTTCGTCATCGTCTCAGCATCGTCACGGCATCATCCCGTCATCATCTAGTCATCATCTCGTCATCATTTTGTCATCATCTCGTCATTATGTCGTCATCATCTCGTCATCATCTCGTCATCATCTCGTCATTATCTCGTCATCATCTCGTCATCATCTCGTCATCATCTCGTCATCATCTCAACATCATCTCGTCATCATCGCGTCATCATCTCGTCATCATCTCGTCATCATCTCGTCATCATCTCAACATCATCTCGTCATCATCGCGTCATCATCTCGTCATCTTGTCACCTCGTCATCTGATCATCTGATCATCCGGTCATCTGGTCATCTGGTCATCTCGTCATCATCTCGTCATCATCTCGTCATCATCTCGTCATCGACTCGTCATCATCTCGTCATCACCTCGTCATCATCTGGTCATCATCTGGTCATCATCTGGTCATCATCTGGTCATCATCTGGTCATCATCTCGTCATCATCTCGTCATCATCTCGTCATCATCTCGTCATCATCTCGTCGTCATCTGGTTATCTGGTCATCTCGTCATCATCTCGTCACCATCTGGTCATCATCTCGTCATCTGGTCATCTGGTCATCTCGTCATCATCTCGTCATCATCTCGTCATCATCTCGTCATCATCTTGTCATCATCTCGTCATCATCTCGTCATCATCTCGTCATCATCTCGGCATCATCTCGCCATCATCTCGTCATCATCTCGTCATCATCTCGTCATCTGGTCATCTGGTCATTTCGTCATCATCTCGTCATCATCTCGTCATCATCTCGTCATCATCTCGTCATCATCTCGTCATCATCTCGTCATCATCTCGTCATCATCTCGTCATCATCTCAACATCATCTCGTCATCATCGCGTCATCATCTCGTCATCTTGTCACCTCGTCATCTGATCATCTGATCATCCGGTCATCTGGTCATCTGGTCATCTCGTCATCATCTCGTCATCATCTCGTCATCATCTCGTCATCGACTCGTCATCATCTCGTCATCACCTCGTCATCATCTGGTCATCATCTGGTCATCATCTGGTCATCATCTGGTCATCATCTGGTCATCATCTCGTCATCATCTCGTCATCATCTCGTCATCATCTCGTCATCATCTCGTCGTCATCTGGTTATCTGGTCATCTCGTCATCATCTCGTCACCATCTGGTCATCATCTCGTCATCTGGTCATCTGGTCATCTCGTCATCATCTCGTCATCATCTCGTCATCATCTCGTCATCATCTTGTCATCATCTCGTCATCATCTCGTCATCATCTCGTCATCATCTCGGCATCATCTCGCCATCATCTCGTCATCATCTCGTCATCATCTCGTCATCTGGTCATCTGGTCATTTCGTCATCATCTCGTCATCATCTCGTCATCATCTCGTCATCATCTCGTCATCATCTCGTCATCATCTCGTCATCATCTCGTCATCATCTCGTCATCATCTCGTCATCCTCTTGTTATCATCTCGTCATCATCTCGTCATCATCTCGTCATCATCTCATCATCATCTCGTCATCATCTCGTCATCATCTCGTCATAATCTCGTCATCATCTCGTCATCATCTCGTCATCTCGTCATCTCGTCACCTCGTCATCTGATCATCTGATCATCCGGTCATCTGGTCATCTGCTCATCTCGTCATCATCTCGTCATCATCTCGTCATCATCTCGTCATCGACTCGTCATCATCTCGTCATCACCTCGTCATCATCTGGTCATCATCTGGTCATCATCTGGTCATCATCTGGTCATCATCTGGTCATCATCTCGTCATCATCTCGTCATCATCTCGTCATCATCTCGTCATCATCTCGTCATCATCTCGTCATCATCTCGTCATCATCTCGTCATCATCTCGTCATCATCTCGTCGTCATCTCGTCATCATCTCGTCATCATCTCGTCATCATCTGGTTATCATCTGTTCATCATCTGGTCATCATCTGGTCATCATCTGGTCATCATCTCGTCATCATCTCGTCGTCATCTCGTCAACATCTCGTCATCATCTCGTCATCATCTCGTCATCATCTCGTCATCATCTCGTCATCATCTCGTCATCATCTCGTCATCATCTCGTCATCATCTCGTCATCATCTCGTCATCATCTCGTCATCATCTCGTCATCATCTCGTCGTCATCTGGTCATCTCGTCATCATCTCGTCGTCATCTCGTCATCATTTCGTCATCATCTCGTCGTCATCTCGATATCATCTCGTCATCATCTCGTCATCATCTCGTCATCATCACGTCATCATCTCGTCATCATCTCGTCATCATCTCGTCATCGACTCGTCATCATCTCGTCATCATCTCATCATCATCTCGTCGTCATCTGGTCATCTGGTCATCTCGTCATCATCTCGTCGTCATCTCGTTATCATCTCGTCATCATCTGTCCATCATCTGGTCATCATCTGGTCATCATCTGGTCATCATCTCGTCATCATCTCGTCATCATCTCGTCATCATCTCGTCATCATCGCGTCACCATCTCGTCATCATCTGGTCATCATCTGGTCATCATCTGGTCATCATCTGGTCATCATCTGGTCATCATCTCGTTGTCATTTCGTCAACATCTCGTCATCATCTCGTCATTATCTCGTCATCATCTCGTCATCATCTCGTCATCATCTCGTCATCATCTCGTCATCATCTCGTCATCATCTCGTCAACATCTCGTCATCATCTCGTCATCATCTCGTCGTCATCTGGTCATCTCGTCATCATCTCGTCGTCATCTCGTCATCATTTCGTCATTATCTCGTCGTCATCTCGTTATCATCTCGTCATCATCTCGTCATCATCTCGTCATCATCTCGTCATCATCACGTCATCATCTCGTCATCATCTCGTCATCATCTCGTCATCATCTCGTCGTCATCTGGTCATCTGGTCATCTCGTCATCATCTCGTCATCGTCTCCGCATCATCCCGTCATCATCTAGTCATCATCTCGTCATCATTTTGTCATCTTCTCGTCATCATGTCGCCATCATCTCGTCATCATCTCATCATTATCTCGTCATCATCTCGTCATCATCTCGTCATCATCTCGTCATCACGTCGTCATCATCTCGTCATCATCTCGTCGTCATCCGGTCGTCTGGTCATCTCGTCATCATCTCGTCGTCATCTCGTCATCATTTCGTCATCATCTCGTCATCATCTCGTTATCATATCGTCATCATCTCGTCATCATCTCGTCATCATCTCGTCATCATCTCGTCATCATCTCGTCATCATCTCGTCATCATCTCGTCATCATCTCGTCGTCATCTGGTTATCTGGTCATCTCGTCATCATCTCGTCACCATCTGGTTATCATCTCGTCATCTGGTCATCTTGTCATCTCGTCATCATCTCGTCATCATCTCGTCATCGATTCGTCATCATATCGTCATCATCTCGTCATCATCTCGTCATCATCTCGTCATCATCTCGTCATCATCTCGGCATCATCTCGCCATCATCTCGTCATCATCTCGTCATCATCTCGTCATCATCTCGTCATCATCTCGTCATCATCTCGTCATCATCTTGTCATCATCTGGTCATCACGTCGTCATCATCTCGTCATCATCTCGTCGTCATCTGGTCATCTGGTCATCTCGTCATCATCTCGTCGTCATCTCGTCATCATCTGGTCATCATCTGGTCATCATCTGGTCATCATCTGGTCATCATCTCGTCATCATCTCGTCATCATCTCGTCATCATCTCGTCATCATCTCGTCATCATCTCGTCGTTATCTGGTCATCTGGTCATCTCGTCATCATCTCGTCATCATCTGGTTATCATCTGTTCATCATCTGGTCATCATCTGGTCATCATCTGGTCATCATCTCGTCATGATCTCGTCGTCATCTCGTCAACATCTCGTCATCATCTCGTCATCATCTCGTCATCATCTCGTCATCATCTCGTCATCATCTCGTCATCATCTCGTCATCATCTCGTCATCATCTCGTCGTCATCTGGTCATCTTGTCATCATCTCGTCATCATCTGGTTATCATCTGTTCATCATCTGGTCATCATCTGGTCATCATCTAGTCATCATCTCGTCATCATCTCGTCGTCATCTCGTCAACATCTCGTCATCATCTCGTCATCATCTCGTCATCATCTCGACATTATCTCGTCATCATCTAGTCATCATCTCGTCATCATCTCGTCATCATCTCGTCATCATCTCGTCATCATCTCGTCATCATCTTGTCATCATCTCGTCATCATCTCGTCATCTGGTCATCTGGTCATCTCGTCATCATCTCGTCATCATCTCGTTATCATCTCGTCATCATCTCGTCATCATCTCGTCATCATCTCGTCATCATCTCGTCATCATCTCGTCATCATCTCGTCATCATCTCGTCATCCTCTCGTTATCATCTCGTCATCATCTCGTCATCATCTCGTCATCATCTCATCATCATCTCGTCATCATCTCGTCATCATCTCGTCATAATCTCGTCATTATCTCGTTATCATCTCGTCATCTCGTCATCTCGTCACCTCGTCATCTGATCATCTGATCATCCGGTCATCTGGTCATCTGGTCATCTCGTCATCATCTCGTCATCATCTCGTCATCATCTCGTCATCATCTCGTCATCGACTCGTCATCATCTCGTCATCACCTCGTCATCATCTGATCATCATCTGGTCATCATCTGGTCATCATCTGGTCATCATCTGGTCATCATCTGGTCATCATCTCGTCATCATCTCGTCATCATCTCGTCATCATCTCGTCATCATCTCGTCGTCATCTGGTTATCTGGTCATCTCGTCATCATCTCGTCACCATCTGGTCATCATCTCGTCATCTGGTCATCTGGTCATCTCGTCATCATCTCGTCATCATCTCGTCATCATCTTGTCATCATCTCGTCATCATCTCGTCATCATCTCGTCATCATCTCGGCATCATCTCGCCACCATCTCGTCATCATCTCGTCATCATCTCGTCATCTGGTCATCTGGTCATCTCGTCATCATCTCGTCATCATCTCGTCATCATCTCGTCATCATCTCGTCATCATCTCGTCATCATCTCGTCATCATCTCGTCATCATCTCGTCATCATCTCGTCATCATCTCGTCATCATCTCGTCATCATCTCGTCATCATCTCGTCATCATCTCGTCATCAACTCGTCATCATCTCTTCATCCTCTTGTTATCATCTCGTCATCATCTCGTCATCATCTCGTCATCATCTCATCATCATCTCGTCATCATCTCGTCATCATCTCGTCATAATCTCGTCATCTTGTCGTCATCATCTCGTCATCTCGTCATCTCGTCACCTCGTCATCTGATCATCTGATCATCCGGTCATCTGGTCATCTGGTCATCTCGTCATCATCTCGTCATCATCTCGTCATCATCTCGTCATCGACTCGTCATCATCTCGTCATCACCTCGTCATCATCTGGTCATCATCTGGTCATCATCTGGTCATCATCTGGTCATCATCTGGTCATCATCTCGTCATCATCTCGTCATCATCTCGTCATCATCTCGTCATTATCTCGTCATCATCTCGTCGTCATCTGGTTATCTGGTCATCTCGTCATCATCTCGTCACCATCTGGTCATCATCTCGTCATCTGGTCATCTGGTCATCTCGTCATCATCTCGTCATCATCTCGTCATCATCTCGTCATCGACTCGTCATCATCTCGTCATCATCTCGTCATCATCTCGTTATCATCTCGTCATCATCTCGTCATCATCTCGTCATCATCTCGTCATCATCTCGTCATCATCTCGTCATCATCTCGTCATCATCTCGTCATCCTCTCGTTATCATCTCGTCATCATCTCGTCATCATCTCGTCATCATCTCATCATCATCTCGTCATCATCTCGTCATCATCTCGTCATAATCTCGTCATTATCTCGTTATCATCTCGTCATCTCGTCATCTCGTCACCTCGTCATCTGATCATCTGATCATCCGGTCATCTGGTCATCTGGTCATCTCGTCATCATCTCGTCATCATCTCGTCATCATCTCGTCATCATCTCGTCATCATCTCGTCATCGACTCGTCATCATCTCGTCATCACCTCGTCATCATCTGATCATCATCTGGTCATCATCTGGTCATCATCTGGTCATCATCTGGTCGTCATCTGGTCATCATCTCGTCATCATCTCGTCATCATCTCGTCATCATCTCGTCATCATCTCGTCATCATCTCGTCGTCATCTGGTTATCTGGTCATCTCGTCATCATCTCGTCACCATCTGGTCATCATCTCGTCATCTGGTCATCTGGTCATCTCGTCATCATCTCGTCATCATCTCGTCATCATCTTGTCATCATCTCGTCATCATCTCGTCATCATCTCGTCATCATCTCGGCATCATCTCGCCACCATCTCGTCATCATCTCGTCATCATCTCGTCATCTGGTCATCTGGTCATCTCGTCATCATCTCGTCATCATCTCGTCATCATCTCGTCATCATCTCGTCATCATCTCGTCATCATCTCGTCATCATCTCGTCATCAACTCGTCATCATCTCTTCATCCTCTTGTTATCATCTCGTCATCATCTCGTCATCATCTCGTCATCATCTCATCATCATCTCGTCATCATCTCGTCATCATCTCGTCATAATCTCGTCATCTTGTCGTCATCATCTCGTCATCTCGTCATCTCGTCACCTCGTCATCTGATCATCTGATCATCCGGTCATCTGGTCATCTGGTCATCTCGTCATCATCTCGTCATCATCTCGTCATCATCTCGTCATCGACTCGTCATCATCTCGTCATCACCTCGTCATCATCTGGTCATCATCTGGTCATCATCTGGTCATCATCTGGTCATCATCTGGTCATCATCTCGTCATCATCTCGTCATCATCTCGTCATCATCTCGTCATCATCTCGTCATCATCTCGTCGTCATCTGGTTATCTGGTCATCTCGTCATCATCTCGTCACCATCTGGTCATCATCTCGTCATCTGGTCATCTGGTCATCTCGTCATCATCTCGTCATCATCTCGTCATCGACTCGTCATCATCTCGTCATCATCTCGTCATCATCTTGTCATCATCTCGTCATCATCTCGTCATCATCTCGGCATCATCTCGCCATCATCTCGTCATCATCTCGTCATCATCTCGTCATCATCTCGTCATCATCTCGTCATCATCTCGTCATCATCTTGTCATCATCTCGTCATCACGTCGTCATCATCTCGTCATCATCTCGTCGTCATCTGGTCATCTGGTCATCTCGTCATCATCTCGTCGTCATCTCGTCATCATCTCGTCATCATCTGGTCATCATCTGGTCATCATCTGGTCATCATCTGGTCATCATCTGGTCATCATCTGGTCATCATCTGGTCATCATCTGGTCATCATCTCGTCATCATCTCGTCATCATCTCGTCATCATCTCGTCATCATCTCGTCATCATCTCGTCATCATCTCGTCGTCATCTGGTTATCTGGTCATCTCGTCATCATCTCGTCACCATCTGGTCATCATCTCGTCATCTGGTCATCTGGTCATCTCGTCATCATCTCGTCATCATCTCGTCATCATCTCGTCATCATCTTGTCATCATCTCGTCATCATCTCGTCATCATCTCGTCATCATCTCGGCATCATCTCGTCATCATCTCGTCATCATCTGGTCATCATCTGTTCATCATCTGGTCATCATCTCGTCATCATCTCGTCATCATCTCGTCATCATCTCGTCGTCATCTGGTTATCTGGTCATCTCGTCATCATCTCGTCACCATCTGGTCATCATCTCGTCATCTGGTCATCTGGTCATCTCGTCATCATCTCGTCATCATCTCGTCATCATCTCGTCATCATCTTGTCATCATCTCGTCATCATCTCGTCATCATCTCGTCATCATCTCGGCATCATCTCGCCATCATCTCGTCATCATCTCGTCATCATCTCGTCATCTGGTCATCTGGTCATTTCGTCATCATCTCGTCATCATCTCGTCATCATCTCGTCATCATCTCGTCATCATCTCGTCATCATCTCGTCATCCTCTTGTTATCATCTCGTCATCATCTCGTCATCATCTCGTCATCATCTCATCATCATCTCGTCATCATCTCGTCATCATCTCGTCATAATCTCGTCATCATCTCGTCATCATCTCGTCATCTCGTCATCTCGTCACCTCGTCATCTGATCATCTGATCATCCGGTCATCTGGTCATCTGCTCATCTCGTCATCATCTCGTCATCACCTCGTCATCATCTGGTCATCATCTGGTCATCATCTGGTCATCATCTGGTCATCATCTGGTCATCATCTCGTCATCATCTCGTCATCATCTCGTCATCATCTCGTCATCATCTCGTCATCATCTCGTCATCATCTCGTCATCATCTCGTCATCATCTCGTCGTCATCTCGTCATCATCTCGTCATCATCTCGTCATCATCTGGTTATCATCTGTTCATCATCTGGTCATCATCTGGTCATCATCTGGTCATCATCTCGTCATCATCTCGTCGTCATCTCGTCAACATCTCGTCATCATCTCGTCATCATCTCGTCATCATCTCGTCATCATCTCGTCATCATCTCGTCATCATCTCGTCATCATCTCGTCATCATCTCGTCATCATCTCGTCATCATCTCGTCATCATCTCGTCATCATCTCGTCATCATCTCGTCATCATCTCGTCATCATCTCGTCATCATCTCGTCATCATCTCGTCGTCATCTGGTCATCTCGTCATCATCTCGTCGTCATCTCGTCATCATTTCGTCATCATCTCGTCGTCATCTCGATATCATCTCGTCATCATCTCGTCATCATCTCGTCATCATCACGTCATCATCTCGTCATCATCTCTTCATCCTCTTGTTATCATCTCGTCATCATCTCGTCATCATCTCGTCATCATCTCATCATCATCTCGTCATCATCTCGTCATCATCTCGTCATAATCTCGTCATCTTGTCGTCATCATCTCGTCATCTCGTCATCTCGTCACCTCGTCATCTGATCATCTGATCATCCGGTCATCTGGTCATCTGGTCATCTCGTCATCATCTCGTCATCATCTCGTCATCATCTCGTCATCGACTCGTCATCATCTCGTCATCATCTCGTCATCATCTCGTCATCATCTCGTCATCATCTCGTCATCATCTCGTCATCATCTCGTCATCATCTCGTCATCATCTCGTCATCCTCTCGTTATCATCTCGTCATCATCTCGTCATCATCTCGTCATCATCTCATCATCATCTCGTCATCTCGTCATCATCTCGTCATAATCTCGTCATTATCTCGTTATCATCTCGTCATCTCGTCATCTCGTCACCTCGTCATCTGATCATCTGATCATCCGGTCATCTGGTCATCTGGTCATCTCGTCATCATCTCGTCATCATCTCGTCATCATCTCGTCATCGACTCGTCATCATCTCGTCATCACCTCGTCATCATCTGATCATCATCTGGTCATCATCTGGTCATCATCTGGTCATCATCTGGTCATCATCTGGTCATCATCTCGTCATCATCTCGTCATCATCTCGTCATCATGTCGTCATCATCTCGTCATCATCTCGTCGTCATCTGGTTATCTGGTCATCTCGTCATCATCTCGTCACCATCTGGTCATCATCTCGTCATCTGGTCATCTGGTCATCTCGTCATCATCTCGTCATCATCTCGTCATCATCTTGTCATCATCTCGTCATCGTCTCGTCATCATCTCGTCATCATCTCGGCATCATCTCGCCACCATCTCGTCATCATCTCGTCATCATCTCGTCATCTGGTCATCTGGTCATCTCGTCATCATCTCGTCATCATCTCGTCATCATCTCGTCATCATCTCGTCATCATCTCGTCATCATCTCGTCATCATCTCGTCATCATCTCGTCATCATCTCGTCATCATCTCGTCATCATCTCGTCATCAACTCGTCATCATCTCTTCATCCTCTTGTTATCATCTCGTCATCATCTCGTCATCATCTCGTCATCATCTCATCATCATCTCGTCATCATCTAGTCATCATCTCGTCATAATCTCGTCATCTTGTCGTCATCATCTCGTCATCTCGTCATCTCGTCACCTCGTCATCTGATCATCTGATCATCCGGTCATCTGGTCATCTGGTCATCTCGTCATCATCTCGTCATCATCTCGTCATCATCTCGTCATCGACTCGTCATCATCTCGTCATCACCTCGTCATCATCTGGTCATCATCTGGTCATCATCTGGTCATCATCTGGTCATCATCTGGTCATCATCTCGTCATCATCTCGTCATCATCTCGTCATCATCTCGTCATCATCTCGTCATCATCTCGTCGTCATCTGGTTATCTGGTCATCTCGTCATCATCTCGTCATCATCTCGTCATCATCTCGTCATCGACTCGTCATCATCTCGTCATCATCTCGTCATCATCTTGTCATCATCTCGTCATCATCTCGTCATCATCTCGGCATCATCTCGCCATCATCTCGTCATCATCTCGTCATCATCTCGTCATCATCTCGTCATCATCTCGTCATCATCTCGTCATCATCTTGTCATCATCTCGTCATCACGTCGTCATCATCTCGTCATCATCTCGTCGTCATCTGGTCATCTGGTCATCTCGTCATCATCTCGTCGTCATCTCGTCATCATCTCGTCATCATCTGGTCATCATCTGGTCATCATCTGGTCATCATCTGGTCATCATCTGGTCATCATCTGGTCATCATCTGGTCATCATCTGGTCATCATCTCGTCATCATCTCGTCATCATCTCGTCATCATCTCGTCATCATCTCGTCATCATCTCGTCGTCATCTGGTTATCTGGTCATCTCGTCATCATCTCGTCACCATCTGGTCATCATCTCGTCATCTGGTCATCTGGTCATCTCGTCATCATCTCGTCATCATCTCGTCATCATCTCGTCATCGTCTCGGCATCATCCCGTCATCATCTAGTCATCATCTTGTCATCATTTTGTCATCATCTCGTCATCATGTCGCCATCATCTCGTCATCATCTCGTCATCATCTCGTCATCATCTCGTCATCATCTCGTCATCATCTCGTCATCATCTCGTCATCACGTCGTCATCATCTCGTCGTCATCTGGTCATCTGGTCATCTCGTCATCATCTCGTCGTCATCTCGTCATCATTTCGTCATCATCTCGTCATCATCTCGTTATCATCGTGTTATCATCTCGTCATCATCTCGTCATCATCTCGTCATCATCTGGTCATCATCTGGTCATCATCTGGTCATCATCTGGTCATCATCTCGTCATCATCTCGTCATCATCTCGTCATCATCTCGTCGTCATCTGGTCATCTGGTCATCTCGTCATCATCTCGTCATCATTTCGTCATCGTCTCAGCATCGTCACGGCATCATCCCGTCATCATCTAGTCATCATCTCGTCATCATTTTGTCATCATCTCGTCATTATCTCGTCATCATCTCGTCATCATCTCGTCATTATCTCGTCATCATCTCGTCATCATCTCGTCATCATCTCGTCATCATCTCAACATCATCTCGTCATCATCGCGTCATCATCTCATCATCATCTCGTCATCATCTCGTCATCATCTCAACATCATCTCGTCATCATCGCGTCATCATCTCGTCATCTCGTCACCTCGTCATCTGATCATCTGATCATCCGGTCATCTGGTCATCTGGTCATCTCGTCATCATCTCGTCATCATCTCGTCATCATCTCGTCATCGACTCGTCATCATCTCGTCATCACCTCGTCATCATCTGGTCATCATCTGGTCATCATCTGGTCATCATCTGGTCATCATCTGGTCATCATCTGGTCATCATCTCGTCATCATCTCGTCATCATCTCGTCATCATCTCGTCATCATCTCGTCGTCATCTGGTTATCTGGTCATCTCGTCATCATCTCGTCACCATCTGGTCATCATCTCGTCATCTGGTCATCTGGTCATCTCGTCATCATCTCGTCATCATCTCGTCATCATCTCGTCATCATCTTGTCATCATCTCGTCATCATCTCGTCATCATCTCGTCATCATCTCGGCATCATCTCGCCATCATCTCGTCATCATCTCGTCATCATCTCGTCATCTGGTCATCTGGTCATTTCGTCATCATCTCGTCACCATCTGGTCATCATCTCGTCATCTGGTCATCTGGTCATCTCGTCATCATCTCGTCATCATCTCGTCATCATCTCGTCATCGTCTCGGCATCATCCCGTCATCATCTAGTCATCATCTTGTCATCATTTTGTCATCATCTCGTCATCATGTCGCCATCATCTCGTCATCATCTCGTCATCATCTCGTCATCATCTCGTCATCATCTCGTCATCATCTCGTCATCACGTCGTCATCATCTCGTCATCATCTCGTCGTCATCTGGTCATCTGGTCATCTCGTCATCATCTCGTCGTCATCTCGTCATCATTTCGTCATCATCTCGTCATCATCTCGTTATCATCGTGTTATCATCTCGTCATCATCTCGTCATCATCTCGTCATCATCTGGTCATCATCTGGTCATCATCTGGTCATCATCTGGTCATCATCTCGTCATCATCTCGTCATCATCTCGTCATCATCTCGTCGTCATCTGGTCATCTGGTCATCTCGTCATCATCTCGTCATCATTTCGTCATCGTCTCAGCATCGTCACGGCATAATCCCGTCATCATCTAGTCATCATCTCGTCATCATTTTCTCATCATCTCGTCATTATCTCGTCATCATCTCGTCATCATCTCGTCATCATCTCGTCATTATCTCGTCATCATCTCGTCATCATCTCGTCATCATCTCGTCATCATCTCAACATCATCTCGTCATCATCGCGTCATCATCTCGTCATCATCTCGTCATCATCTCGTCATCATCTCAACATCATCTCGTCATCATCGCGTCATCATCTCGTCATCTCGTCACCTCGTCATCTGATCATCTGATCATCCGGTCATCTGGTCATCTGGTCATCTCGTCATCATCTCGTCATCATCTCGTCATCGACTCGTCATCATCTCGTCATCACCTCGTCATCATCTGGTCATCATCTGGTCATCATCTGGTCATCATCTGGTCATCATCTGGTCATCATCTCGTCATCAACTCGTCATCATCTCGTCATCATCTCGTCATCATCTCGTCGTCATCTGGTTATCTGGTCATCTCGTCATCATCTCGTCACCATCTGGTCATCATCTCGTCATCTGGTCATCTGGTCATCTCGTCATCATCTCGTCATCATCTCGTCATCATCTCGTCATCATCTTGTCATCATCTCGTCATCATCTCGTCATCATCTCGTCATCATCTCGGCATCATCTCGCCATCATCTCGTCATCATCTCGTCATCATCTCGTCATCTGGTCATCTGGTCATTTCGTCATCATCTCGTCATCATCTCGTCATCATCTCGTCATCATCTCGTCATCATCTCGTCATCATCTCGTCATCATCTCGTCATCATCTCGTCATCATCTCATCATCCTCTTGTTATCATCTCGTCATCATCTCGTCATCATCTCGTCATCATCTCATCATCATCTCGTCATCATCTCGTCATCATCTCGTCATAATCTCGTCATCATCTCGTCATCATCTCGTCATCTCGTCATCTCGTCACCTCGTCATCTGATCATCTGATCATCCGGTCATCTGGTCATCTGCTCATCTCGTCATCATCTCGTCATCATCTCGTCATCATCTCGTCATCGACTCGTCATCATCTCGTCATCACCTCGTCATCATCTGGTCATCATCTGGTCATCATCTGGTCATCATCTGGTCATCATCTGGTCATCATCTCGTCATCATCTCGTCATCATCTCGTCATCATCTCGTCATCATCTCGTCATCATCTCGTCATCATCTCGTCATCATCTCGTCATCATCTCGTCATCATCTCGTCGTCATCTCGTCATCATCTCGTCATCATCTCGTCATCATCTGGTTATCATCTGTTCATCATCTGGTCATCATCTGGTCATCATCTGGTCATCATCTCGTCATCATCTCGTCGTCATCTCGTCAACATCTCGTCATCATCTCGTCATCATCTCGTCATCATCTCGTCATCATCTCGTCATCATCTCGTCATCATCTCGTCATCATCTCGTCATCATCTCGTCATCATCTCGTCATCATCTCGTCGTCATCTGGTCATCTCGTCATCATCTCGTCGTCATCTCGTCATCATTTCGTCATCATCTCGTCGTCATCTCGATATCATCTCGTCATCATCTCGTCATCATCTCGTCATCATCACGTCATCATCTCGTCATCATCTCGTCATCATCTCGTCATCGACTCGTCATCATCTCGTCATCATCTCATCATCATCTCGTCGTCATCTGGTCATCTGGTCATCTCGTCATCATCTCGTCGTCATCTCGTTATCATCTCGTCATCATCTGTCCATCATCTGGTCATCATCTGGTCATCATCTGGTCATCATCTCGTCATCATCTCGTCATCATCTCGTCATCATCTCGTCATCATCTCGTCATCATCTCGTCATCATCGCGTCACCATCTCGTCATCATCTGGTCATCATCTGGTCATCATCTGGTCATCATCTGGTCATCATCTGGTCATCATCTCGTTGTCATTTCGTCAACATCTCGTCATTATCTCGTCATCATCTCGTCATCATCTCGTCATCATCTCGTCATCATCTCGTCATCATCTCGTCATCATCTCGTCATCATCTCGTCAACATCTCGTCATCATCTCGTCATCATCTCGTCGTCATCTGGTCGTCATCTCGTCATCATTTCGTCATTATCTCGTCGTCATCTCGTTATCATCTCGTCATCATCTCGTCATCATCTCGTCATCATCTCGTCATCATCACGTCATCATCTCGTCATCATCTCGTCATCATCTCGTCATCATCTCGTCGTCATCTGGTCATCTGGTCATCTCGTCATTATCTCGTCATCGTCTCCGCATCATCCCGTCATCATCTAGTCATCATCTCGTCATCATTTTGTCATCTTCTCGTCATCATGTCGCCATCATCTCGTCATCATCTCATCATTATCTCGTCATCATCTCGTCATCATCTCGTCATCATCTCGTCATCACGTCGTCATCATCTCGTCATCATCTCGTCGTCATCCGGTCGTCTGGTCATCTCGTCATCATCTCGTCATCATTTCGTCATCATCTCGTCATCATCTCGTTATCATATCGTCATCATCTCGTCATCATCTCGTCATCATCTCGTCATCATCTCGTCATCATCTCGTCATCATCTCGTCATCATCTCGTCATCATCTCGTCATCATCTCGTCGTCATCTGGTTATCTGGTCATCTCGTCATCATCTCGTCACCATCTGGTTATCATCTCGTCATCTGGTCATCTTGTCATCTCGTCATCATCTCGTCATCATCTCGTCATCGATTCGTCATCATCTCGTCATCATCTCGTCATCATCTCGTCATCATCTCGTCATCATCTCGTCATCATCTCGGCATCATCTCGCCATCATCTCGTCATCATCTCGTCATCATCTCGTCATCATCTCGTCATCATCTCGTCATCATCTCGTCATCATCTTGTCATCATCTGGTCATCACGTCGTCATCATCTCGTCGTCATCTGGTCATCTGGTCATCTCGTCATCATCTCGTCGTCATCTCGTCATCATCTCGTCGTCATCTCGTCATCATCTGGTCATCATCTGGTCATCATCTGGTCATCATCTGGTCATCATCTCGTCATCATCTCGTCATCATCTCGTCATCATCTCGTCATCATCTCGTCATCATCTCGTCGTCATCTGGTCATCTGGTCATCTCGTCATCATCTCGTCATCATCTGGTTATCATCTGTTCATCATCTGGTCATCATCTGGTCATCATCTGGTCATCATCTCGTCATGATCTCGTCGTCATCTCGTCAACATCTCGTCATCATCTCGTCATCATCTCGTCATCATCTCGTCATCATCTCGTCATCATCTCGTCATCATCTCGTCATCATCTCGTCATCATCTCGTCATCATCTCGTCGTCATCTGGTCATCTTGTCATCATCTCGTCATCATCTGGTTATCATCTGTTCATCATCTGGTCATCATCTGGTCATCATCTAGTCATCATCTCGTCATCATCTCGTCGTCATCTCGTCAACATCTCGTCATCATCTCGTCATCATCTCGTCATCATCTCGACATTATCTCGTCATCATCTAGTCATCATCTCGTCATCATCTCGTCATCATCTCGTCATCATCTCGTCATCATCTCGTCATCATCTTGTCATCATCTCGTCATCATCTCGTCATCTGGTCATCTGGTCATCTCGTCATCATCTCGTCATCATCTCGTTATCATCTCGTCATCATCTCGTCATCATCTCGTCATCATCTCGTCATCATCTCGTCATCATCTCGTCATCATCTCGTCATCATCTCGTCATCCTCTCGTTATCATCTCGTCATCATCTCGTCATCATCTCGTCATCATCTCATCATCATCTCGTCATCATCTCGTCATCATCTCGTCATAATCTCGTCATTATCTCGTTATCATCTCGTCATCTCGTCATCTCGTCACCTCGTCATCTGATCATCTGATCATCCGGTCATCTGGTCATCTGGTCATCTCGTCATCATCTCGTCATCATCTCGTCATCATCTCGTCATCTTCTCGTCATCGACTCGTCATCATCTCGTCATCACCTCGTCATCATCTGATCATCATCTGGTCATCATCTGGTCATCATCTGGTCATCATCTGGTCATCATCTGGTCATCATCTCGTCATCATCTCGTCATCATCTCGTCATCATCTCGTCATCATCTCGTCATCATCTCGTCATCATCTCGTCGTCATCTGGTTATCTGGTCATCTCGTCATCATCTCGTCACCATCTGGTCATCATCTCGTCATCTGGTCATCTGGTCATCTCGTCATCATCTCGTCATCATCTCGTCATCATCTTGTCATCATCTCGTCATCATCTCGTCATCATCTCGTCATCATCTCGGCATCATCTCGCCACCATCTCGTCATCATCTCGTCATCATCTCGTCATCTGGTCATCTGGTCATCTCGTCATCATCTCGTCATCATCTCGTCATCATCTCGTCATCATCTCGTCATCATCTCGTCATCATCTCGTCATCATCTCGTCATCATCTCGTCATCATCTCGTCATCATCTCGTCATCATCTCGTCATCATCTCGTCATCAACTCGTCATCATCTCTTCATCCTCTTGTTATCATCTCGTCATCATCTCGTCATCATCTCGTCATCATCTCATCATCATCTCGTCATCATCTCGTCATCATCTCGTCATAATCTCGTCATCTTGTCGTCATCATCTCGTCATCTCGTCATCTCGTCACCTCGTCATCTGATCATCTGATCATCCGGTCATCTGGTCATCTGGTCATCTCGTCATCATCTCGTCATCATCTCGTCATCATCTCGTCATCGACTCGTCATCATCTCGTCATCACCTCGTCATCATCTGGTCATCATCTGGTCATCATCTGGTCATCATCTGGTCATCATCTGGTCATCATCTCGTCATCATCTCGTCATCATCTCGTCATCATCTCGTCATCATCTCGTCATCATCTCGTCGTCATCTGGTTATCTGGTCATCTCGTCATCATCTCGTCACCATCTGGTCATCATCTCGTCATCTGGTCATCTGGTCATCTCGTCATCATCTCGTCATCATCTCGTCATCATCTCGTCATCGACTCGTCATCATCTCGTCATCATCTCGTCATCATCTCGTTATCATCTCGTCATCATCTCGTCATCATCTCGTCATCATCTCGTCATCATCTCGTCATCATCTCGTCATCATCTCGTCATCATCTCGTCATCCTCTCGTTATCATCTCGTCATCATCTCGTCATCATCTCGTCATCATCTCATCATCATCTCGTCATCATCTCGTCATCATCTCGTCATAATCTCGTCATTATCTCGTTATCATCTCGTCGTCATCTGGTTATCTGGTCATCTCGTCATCATCTCGTCATCATCTGGTTATCATCTGTTCATCATCTGGTCATCATCTGGTCATCATCTGGTCATCATCTCGTCATCATCTCGTCGTCATCTCGTCAACATCTCGTCATCATCTCGTCATCATCTCGTCATCATCTCGTCATCATCTCGTCATCATCTCGTCATCATCTCGTCATCATCTCGTCATCATCTCGTCATCATCTCGTCATCATCTCGTCATCATCTCGTCATCATCTCGTCATCATCTCGTCGTCATCTGGTCATCTCGTCATCATCTCGTCGTCATCTCTTCATCATTTCGTCATCATCTCGTCGTCATCTCGATATCATCTCGTCATCATCTCGTCATCATCTCGTCATCATCACGTCATCATCTCGTCATCATCTCGTCATCATCTCGTCATCGACTCGTCATCATCTCGTCATCATCTCATCATCATCTCGTCGTCATCTGGTCATCTGGTCATCTCGTCATCATCTCGTCGTCATCTCGTTATCATCTCGTCATCATCTGTCCATCATCTGGTCATCATCTGGTCATCATCTGGTCATCATCTCGTCATCATCTCGTCATCATCTCGTCATCATCTCGTCATCATCGCGTCACCATCTCGTCATCATCTGGTCATCATCTGGACATCATCTGGTCATCATCTGGTCATCATCTGGTCATCATCTCGTTGTCATTTCGTCAACATCTCGTCATCATCTCGTCATCATCTCGTCATCATCTCGTCATCATCTCGTCATCATCTCGTCATCATCTCGTCATCATCTCGTCATCATCTCGTCAACATCTCGTCATCATCTCGTCATCATCTCGTCGTCATCTGGTCATCTCGTCATCATCTCGTCGTCATCTCGTCATCATTTCGTCATTATCTCGTCGTCATCTCGTTATCATCTCGTCATCATCTCGTCATCATCTCGTCATCATCACGTCATCATCTCGTCATCATCTGGTCATCATCTCGTCATCATCTCGTCGTCATCTGGTCATCTGGTCATCTCGTCATCATCTCGTCATCGTCTCCGCATCATCCCGTCATCATCTAGTCATCATCTCGTCATCATTTTGTCATCTTCTCGTCATCATGTCGCCATCATCTCGTCATCATCTCATCATTATCTCGTCATCATCTCGTCATCATCTCGTCATCATCTCGTCATCACGTCGTCATCATCTCGTCATCATCTCGTCGTCATCCGGTCGTCTGGTCATCTCGTCATCATCTCGTCATCATTTCGTCATCATCTCGTCATCATCTCGTTATCATATCGTCATCATCTCGTCATCATCTCGTCATCATCTCGTCATCATCTCGTCATCATCTCGTCATCATCTCGTCATCATCTCGTCATCATCTCGTCGTCATCTGGTTATCTGGTCATCTCGTCATCATCTCGTCACCATCTGGTTATCATCTCGTCATCTGGTCATCTTGTCATCTCGTCATCATCTCGTCATCATCTCGTCATCGATTCGTCATCATCTCGTCATCATCTCGTCATCATCTCGTCATCATCTCGTCATCATCTCGTCATCATCTCGGCATCATCTCGCCATCATCTCGTCATCATCTCGTCATCATCTCGTCATCATCTCGTCATCATCTCGTCATCATCTCGTCATCATCTTGTCATCATCTGGTCATCACGTCGTCATCATCTCGTCATCATCTCGTCGTCATCTGGTCATCTGGTCATCTCGTCATCATCTCGTCGTCATCTCGTCATCATCTGGTCATCATCTGGTCATCATCTGGTCATCATCTGGTCATCATCTCGTCATCATCTCGTCATCATCTCGTCATCATCTCGTCATCATCTCGTCATCATCTCGTCGTCATCTGGTCATCTGGTCATCTCGTCATCATCTCGTCATCATCTGGTTATCATCTGTTCATCATCTGGTCATCATCTGGTCATCATCTGGTCATCATCTCGTCATGATCTCGTCGTCATCTCGTCAACATCTCGTCATCATCTCGTCATCATCTCGTCATCATCTCGTCATCATCTCGTCATCATCTCGTCATCATCTCGTCATCATCTCGTCATCATCTCGTCATCATCTCGTCATCATCTCGTCGTCATCTGGTCATCTTGTCATCATCTCGTCATCATCTGGTTATCATCTGTTCATCATCTGGTCATCATCTGGTCATCATCTAGTCATCATCTCGTCATCATCTCGTCGTCATCTCGTCAACATCTCGTCATCATCTCGTCATCATCTCGTCATCATCTCGACATTATCTCGTCATCATCTAGTCATCATCTCGTCATCATCTCGTCATCATCTCGTCATCATCTCGTCATCATCTCGTCATCATCTTGTCATCATCTCGTCATCATCTCGTCATCTGGTCATCTGGTCATCTCGTCATCATCTCGTCATCATCTCGTTATCATCTCGTCATCATCTCGTCATCATCTCGTCATCATCTCGTCATCATCTCGTCATCATCTCGTCATCATCTCGTCATCCTCTCGTTATCATCTCGTCATCATCTCGTCATCATCTCGTCATCATCTCATCATCATCTCGTCATCATCTCGTCATCATCTCGTCATAATCTCGTCATTATCTCGTTATCATCTCGTCATCTCGTCATCTCGTCACCTCGTCATCTGATCATCTGATCATCCGGACATCTGGTCATCTGGTCATCTCGTCATCATCTCGTCATCATCTCGTCATCATCTCGTCATCATCTCGTCATCGACTCGTCATCATCTCGTCATCACCTCGTCATCATCTGATCATCATCTGGTCATCATCTGGTCATCATCTGGTCATCATCTGGTCATCATCTGGTCATCATCTCGTCATCATCTCGTCATCATCTCGTCATCATCTCGTCATCATCTCGTCATCATCTCGTCGTCATCTGGTTATCTGGTCATCTCGTCATCATCTCGTCACCATCTGGTCATCATCTCGTCATCTGGTCATCTGGTCATCTCGTCATCATCTCGTCATCATCTCGTCATCATCTTGTCATCATCTCGTCATCATCTCGTCATCATCTCGTCATCATCTCGGCATCATCTCGCCACCATCTCGTCATCATCTCGTCATCATCTCGTCATCTGGTCATCTGGTCATCTCGTCATCATCTCGTCATCATCTCGTCATCATCTCGTCATCATCTCGTCATCATCTCGTCATCATCTCGTCATCATCTCGTCATCATCTCGTCATCATCTCGTCATCATCTCGTCATCATCTCGTCATCAACTCGTCATCATCTCTTCATCCTCTTGTTATCATCTCGTCATCATCTCGTCATCATCTCGTCATCATCTCATCATCATCTCGTCATCATCTCGTCATCATCTCGTCATAATCTCGTCATCTTGTCGTCATCATCTCGTCATCTCGTCATCTCGTCACCTCGTCATCTGATCATCTGATCATCCGGTCATCTGGTCATCTGGTCATCTCGTCATCATCTCGTCATCATCTCGTCATCATCTCGTCATCGACTCGTCATCATCTCGTCATCACCTCGTCATCATCTGGTCATCATCTGGTCATCATCTGGTCATCATCTGGTCATCATCTGGTCATCATCTCGTCATCATCTCGTCATCATCTCGTCATCATCTCGTCATCATCTCGTCATCATCTCGTCGTCATCTGGTTATCTGGTCATCTCGTCATCATCTCGTCACCATCTGGTCATCATCTCGTCATCTGGTCATCTGGTCATCTCGTCATCATCTCGTCATCATCTCGTCATCGACTCGTCATCATCTCGTCATCATCTCGTCATCATCTCGTTATCATCTCGTCATCATCTCGTCATCATCTCGTCATCATCTCGTCATCATCTCGTCATCATCTCGTCATCATCTCGTCATCATCTCGTGATCCTCTCGTTATCATCTCGTCATCATCTCGTCATCATCTCGTCATCATCTCATCATCATCTCGTCATCATCTCGTCATCATCTCGTCATAATCTCGTCATTATCTCGTTATCATCTCGTCATCTCGTCATCTCGTCACCTCGTCATCTGATCATCTGATCATCCGGTCATCTGGTCATCTGGTCATCTCGTCATCATCTCGTCATCATCTCGTCATCATCTCGTCATCATCTCGTCATCGACTCGTCATCATCTCGTCATCACCTCGTCATCATCTGATCATCCTCTTGTTATCATCTCGTCATCATCTCGTCATCATCTCGTCATCATCTCATCATCATCTCGTCATCATCTCGTCATCATCTCGTCATAATCTCGTCATCTTGTCGTCATCATCTCGTCATCTCGTCATCTCGTCACCTCGTCATCTGATCATCTGATCATCCGGTCATCTGGTCATCTGGTCATCTCGTCATCATCTCGTCATCATCTCGTCATGATCTCGTCATCGACTCGTCATCATCTCGTCATCACCTCGTCATCATCTGGTCATCATCTGGTCATCATCTGGTCATCATCTGGTCATCATCTCGTCATCATCTCGTCATCATCTCGTCATCATCTCGTCATCAACTCGTCATCATCTCTTCATCCTCTTGTTATCATCTCGTCATCATCTCGTCATCATCTCGTCATCATCTCATCATCATCTCGTCATCATCTCGTCATCATCTCGTCATAATCTCGTCATCTTGTCGTCATCATCTCGTCATCTCGTCATCTCGTCACCTCGTCATCTGATCATCTGATCATCCGGTCATCTGGTCATCTGGTCATCTCGTCATCATCTCGTCATCATCTCGTCATCATCTCGTCATCGACTCGTCATCATCTCGTCATCACCTCGTCATCATCTGGTCATCATCTGGTCATCATCTGGTCATCATCTGGTCATCATCTGGTCATCATCTCGTCATCATCTCGTCATCATCTCGTCATCATCTCGTCATCATCTCGTCATCATCTCGTCGTCATCTGGTTATCTGGTCATCTCGTCATCATCTCGTCACCATCTGGTCATCATCTCGTCATCTGGTCATCTGGTCATCTCGTCATCATCTCGTCATCATCTCGTCATCATCTCGTCATCGACTCGTCATCATCTCGTCATCATCTCGTCATCATCTCGTTATCATCTCGTCATCATCTCGTCATCATCTCGTCATCATCTCGTCATCATCTCGTCATCATCTCGTCATCATCTCGTCATCATCTCGTCATCCTCTCGTTATCATCTCGTCATCATCTCGTCATCATCTCGTCATCATCTCATCATCATCTCGTCATCATCTCGTCATCATCTCCTCATAATCTCGTCATTATCTCGTTATCATCTCGTCGTCATCTGGTTATCTGGTCATCTCGTCATCATCTCGTCATCATCTGGTTATCATCTGTTCATCATCTGGTCATCATCTGGTCATCATCTGGTCATCATCTCGTCATCATCTCGTCGTCATCTCGTCAACATCTCGTCATCATCTCGTCATCATCTCGTCATCATCTCGTCATCATCTCGTCATCATCTCGTCATCATCTCGTCATCATCTCGTCATCATCTCGTCATCATCTCGTCATCATCTCGTCATCATCTCGTCATCATCTCGTCATCATCTCGTCGTCATCTGGTCATCTCGTCATCATCTCGTCGTCATCTCGTCATCATTTCGTCATCATCTCGTCGTCATCTCGATATCATCTCGTCATCATCTCGTCATCATCTCGTCATCATCACGTCATCATCTCGTCATCATCTCGTCATCATCTCGTCATCGACTCGTCATCATCTCGTCATCATCTCATCATCATCTCGTCGTCATCTGGTCATCTGGTCATCTCGTCATCATCTCGTCGTCATCTCGTTATCATCTCGTCATCATCTGTCCATCATCTGGTCATCATCTGGTCATCATCTGGTCATCATCTCGTCATCATCTCGTCATCATCTCGTCATCATCTCGTCATCATCGCGTCACCATCTCGTCATCATCTGGTCATCATCTGGACATCATCTGGTCATCATCTGGTCATCATCTGGTCATCATCTCGTTGTCATTTCGTCAACATCTCGTCATCATCTCGTCATTATCTCGTCATCATCTCGTCATCATCTCGTCATCATCTCGTCATCATCTCGTCATCATCTCGTCATCATCTCGTCATCATCTCGTCAACATCTCGTCATCATCTCGTCATCATCTCGTCGTCATCTGGTCATCTCGTCATCATCTCGTCGTCATCTCGTCATCATTTCGTCATTATCTCGTCGTCATCTCGTTATCATCTCGTCATCATCTCGTCATCATCTCGTCATCATCACGTCATCATCTCGTCATCATCTGGTCATCATCTCGTCATCATCTCGTCGTCATCTGGTCATCTGGTCATCTCGTCATCATCTCGTCATCGTCTCCGCATCATCCCGTCATCATCTAGTCATCATCTCGTCATCATTTTGTCATCTTCTCGTCATCATGTCGCCATCATCTCGTCATCATCTCATCATTATCTCGTCATCATCTCGTCATCATCTCGTCATCATCTCGTCATCACGTCGTCATCATCTCGTCATCATCTCGTCGTCATCCGGTCGTCTGGTCATCTCGTCATCATCTCGTCATCATTTCGTCATCATCTCGTCATCATCTCGTTATCATATCGTCATCATCTCGTCATCATCTCGTCATCATCTCGTCATCATCTCGTCATCATCTCGTCATCATCTCGTCATCATCTCGTCATCATCTCGTCGTCATCTGGTTATCTGGTCATCTCGTCATCATCTCGTCACCATCTGGTTATCATCTCGTCATCTGGTCATCTTGTCATCTCGTCATCATCTCGTCATCATCTCGTCATCGATTCGTCATCATCTCGTCATCATCTCGTCATCATCTCGTCATCATCTCGTCATCATCTCGTCATCATCTCGGCATCATCTCGCCATCATCTCGTCATCATCTCGTCATCATCTCGTCATCATCTCGTCATCATCTCGTCATCATCTCGTCATCATCTTGTCATCATCTGGTCATCACGTCGACATCATCTCGTCATCATCTCGTCGTCATCTGGTCATCTGGTCATCTCGTCATCATCTCGTCGTCATCTCGTCATCATCTGGTCATCATCTGGTCATCATCTGGTCATCATCTGGTCATCATCTCGTCATCATCTCGTCATCATCTCGTCATCATCTCGTCATCATCTCGTCATCATCTCGTCGTCATCTGGTCATCTGGTCATCTCGTCATCATCTCGTCATCATCTGGTTATCATCTGTTCATCATCTGGTCATCATCTGGTCATCATCTGGTCATCATCTCGTCATGATCTCGTCGTCATCTCGTCAACATCTCGTCATCATCTCGTCATCATCTCGTCATCATCTCGTCATCATCTCGTCATCATCTCGTCATCATCTCGTCATCATCTCGTCATCATCTCGTCATCATCTCGTCATCATCTCGTCGTCATCTGGTCATCTTGTCATCATCTCGTCATCATCTGGTTATCATCTGTTCATCATCTGGTCATCATCTGGTCATCATCTAGTCATCATCTCGTCATCATCTCGTCGTCATCTCGTCAACATCTCGTCATCATCTCGTCATCATCTCGTCATCATCTCGACATTATCTCGTCATCATCTAGTCATCATCTCGTCATCATCTCGTCATCATCTCGTCATCATCTCGTCATCATCTCGTCATCATCTTGTCATCATCTCGTCATCATCTCGTCATCTGGTCATCTGGTCATCTCGTCATCATCTCGTCATCATCTCGTTATCATCTCGTCATCATCTCGTCATCATCTCGTCATCATCTCGTCATCATCTCGTCATCATCTCGTCATCATCTCGTCATCCTCTCGTTATCATCTCGTCATCATCTCGTCATCATCTCGTCATCATCTCATCATCATCTCGTCATCATCTCGTCATCATCTCGTCATAATCTCGTCATTATCTCGTCATCTCGTCATCTCGTCACCTCGTCATCTGATCATCTGATCATCCGGACATCTGGTCATCTGGTCATCTCGTCATCATCTCGTCATCATCTCGTCATCATCTCGTCATCATCTCGTCATCGACTCGTCATCATCTCGTCATCACCTCGTCATCATCTGATCATCATCTGGTCATCATCTGGTCATCATCTGGTCATCATCTGGTCATCATCTGGTCATCATCTCGTCATCATCTCGTCATCATCTCGTCATCATCTTGTCATCATCTCGTCATCATCTCGTCGTCATCTGGTTATCTGGTCATCTCGTCATCATCTCGTCACCATCTGGTCATCATCTCGTCATCTGGTCATCTGGTCATCTCGTCATCATCTCGTCATCATCTCGTCATCATCTTGTCATCATCTCGTCATCATCTCGTCATCATCTCGTCATCATCTCGGCATCATCTCGCCACCATCTCGTCATCATCTCGTCATCATCTCGTCATCTGGTCATCTGGTCATCTCGTCATCATCTCGTCATCATCTCGTCATCATCTCGTCATCATCTCGTCATCATCTCGTCATCATCTCGTCATCATCTCGTCATCATCTCGTCATCATCTCGTCATCATCTCGTCATCATCTCGTCATCAACTCGTCATCATCTCTTCATCCTCTTGTTATCATCTCGTCATCATCTCGTCATCATCTCGTCATCATCTCATCATCATCTCGTCATCATCTCGTCATCATCTCGTCATAATCTCGTCATCTTGTCGTCATCATCTCGTCATCTCGTCATCTCGTCACCTCGTCATCTGATCATCTGATCATCCGGTCATCTGGTCATCTGGTCATCTCGTCATCATCTCGTCATCATCTCGTCATCATCTCGTCATCGACTCGTCATCATCTCGTCATCACCTCGTCATCATCTGGTCATCATCTGGTCATCATCTGGTCATCATCTGGTCATCATCTGGTCATCATCTCGTCATCATCTCGTCATCATCTCGTCATCATCTCGTCATCATCTCGTCATCATCTCGTCGTCATCTGGTTATCTGGTCATCTCGTCATCATCTCGTCACCATCTGGTCATCATCTCGTCATCTGGTCATCTGGTCATCTCGTCATCATCTCGTCATCATCTCGTCATCGACTCGTCATCATCTCGTCATCATCTCGTCATCATCTCGTTATCATCTCGTCATCATCTCGTCATCATCTCGTCATCATCTCGTCATCATCTCGTCATCATCTCGTCATCATCTCGTCATCATCTCGTGATCCTCTCGTTATCATCTCGTCATCATCTCGTCATCATCTCGTCATCATCTCATCATCATCTCGTCATCATCTCGTCATCATCTCGTCATAATCTCGTCATTATCTCGTTATCATCTCGTCATCTCGTCATCTCGTCACCTCGTCATCTGATCATC
This sequence comes from Dyspetes luteomarginatus, assembly GCA_963669185.1. Taxonomy (NCBI): domain Eukaryota; kingdom Metazoa; phylum Arthropoda; class Insecta; order Hymenoptera; family Ichneumonidae; genus Dyspetes; species Dyspetes luteomarginatus. The sequence goes on from OY769904.1 coordinate 13,428,473, forward strand.
TGATCATCCGGTCATCTGGTCATCTGGTCATCTCGTCATCATCTCGTCATCATCTCGTCATCATCTCGTCATCATCTCGTCATCGACTCGTCATCATCTCGTCATCACCTCGTCATCATCTGATCATCCTCTTGTTATCATCTCGTCATCATCTCGTCATCATCTCGTCATCATCTCATCATCATCTCGTCATCATCTCGTCATCATCTCGTCATAATCTCGTCATCTTGTCGTCATCATCTCGTCATCTCGTCATCTCGTCACCTCGTCATCTGATCATCTGATCATCCGGTCATCTGGTCATCTGGTCATCTCGTCATCATCTCGTCATCATCTCGTCATGATCTCGTCATCGACTCGTCATCATCTCGTCATCACCTCGTCATCATCTGGTCATCATCTGGTCATCATCTGGTCATCATCTGGTCATCATCTCGTCATCATCTCGTCATCATCTCGTCATCATCTCGTCATCATCTCGTCATCATCTCGTCGTCATCTGGTTATCTGGTCATCTCGTCATCATCTCGTCACCATCTGGTCATCATCTCGTCATCTGGTCATCTGGTCATCTCGTCATCATCTCGTCATCATCTCGTCATCGACTCGTCATCATCTCGTCATCATCTCGTCATCATCTTGTCATCATCTCGTCATCATCTCGTCATCATCTCGGCATCATCTCGCCATCATCTCGTCATCATCTCGTCATCATCTCGTCATCATCTCGTCATCATCTCGTCATCATCTCGTCATCATCTTGTCATCATCTCGTCATCACGTCGTCATCATCTCGTCATCATCTCGTCGTCATCTGGTCATCTGGTCATCTCGTCATCATCTCGTCGTCATCTCGTCATCATCTCGTCATCATCTGGTCATCATCTGGTCATCATCTGGTCATCATCTGGTCATCATCTGGTCATCATCTGGTCATCATCTGGTCATCATCTGGTCATCATCTCGTCATCATCTCGTCATCATCTCGTCATCATCTCGTCATCATCTCGTCATCATCTCGTCGTCATCTGGTTATCTGGTCATCTCGTCATCATCTCGTCACCATCTGGTCATCATCTCGTCATCTGGTCATCTGGTCATCTCGTCATCATCTCGTCATCATCTCGTCATCATCTCGTCATCATCTTGTCATCATCTCGTCATCATCTCGTCATCATCTCGTCATCATCTCGTCGTCATCTGGTTATCTGGTCATCTCGTCATCATCTCGTCACCATCTGGTCATCATCTCGTCATCTGGTCATCTGGTCATCTCGTCATCATCTCGTCATCATCTCGTCATCATCTCGTCATCATCTTGTCATCATCTCGTCATCATCTCGTCATCATCTCGTCATCATCTCGGCATCATCTCGCCATCATCTCGTCATCATCTCGTCATCTGGTCATCTGGTCATTTCGTCATCATCTCGTCATCATCTCGTCATCATCTCGTCATCATCTCGTCATCATCTCGTCATCATCTCGTCATCCTCTTGTTATCATCTCGTCATCATCTCGTCATCATCTCGTCATCATCTCATCATCATCTCGTCATCATCTCGTCATCATCTCGTCATAATCTCGTCATCATCTCGTCATCATCTCGTCATCTCGTCATCTCGTCACCTCGTCATCTGATCATCTGATCATCCGGTCATCTGGTCATCTGCTCATCTCGTCATCATCTCGTCATCATCTCGTCATCGACTCGTCATCATCTCGTCATCACCTCGTCATCATCTGGTCATCATCTGGTCATCATCTGGTCATCATCTGGTCATCATCTGGTCATCATCTCGTCATCATCTCGTCATCATCTCGTCATCATCTCGTCATCATCTCGTCATCATCTCGTCATCATCTCGTCATCATCTCGTCATCATCTCGTCATCATCTCGTCGTCATCTCGTCATCATCTCGTCATCATCTCGTCATCATCTGGTTATCATCTGTTCATCATCTGGTCATCATCTGGTCATCATCTGGTCATCATCTCGTCATCATCTCGTCGTCATCTCGTCAACATCTCGTCATCATCTCGTCATCATCTCGTCATCATCTCGTCATCATCTCGTCATCATCTCGTCATCATCTCGTCATCATCTCGTCATCATCTCGTCATCATCTCGTCATCATCTCGTCATCATCTCGTCATCATCTCGTCATCATCTCGTCATCATCTCGTCATCATCTCGTCGTCATCTGGTCATCTCGTCATCATCTCGTCGTCATCTCGTCATCATTTCGTCATCATCTCGTCGTCATCTCGATATCATCTCGTCATCATCTCGTCATCATCTCGTCATCATCTCGTCATCATCTCGTCATCATCACGTCATCATCTCGTCATCATCTCGTCATCATCTCGTCATCATCTCGTCGTCATCTTGTCATCATCTCGTCATCATCTCGTCATCATCTGGTTATCATCTGTTCATCATCTGGTCATCATCTGGTCATCATCTGGTCATCATCTCGTCATCATCTCGTCGTCATCTCGTCAACATCTCGTCATCATCTCGTCATCATCTCGTCATCATCTCGTCATCATCTCGTCATCATCTCGTCATCATCTCGTCATCATCTCGTCATCATCTCGTCATCATCTCGTCATCATCTCGTCATCATCTCGTCATCATCTCGTCGTCATCTGGTCATCTCGTCATCATCTCGTCATCATCTCGTCATCATCTCGTCATCATCTCGTCATCATCTCGTCATCATCTCGTCATCATCTCGTCATCATCTCGTCATCATCTCGTCATCATCTCGTCATCAACTCGTCATCATCTCTTCATCCTCTTGTTATCATCTCGTCATCATCTCGTCATCATCTCGTCATCATCTCATCATCATCTCGTCATCATCTCGTCATCATCTCGTCATAATCTCGTCATCTTGTCGTCATCATCTCGTCATATCGTCATCTCGTCACCTCGTCATCTGATCATCTGATCATCCGGTCATCTGGTCATCTGGTCATCTCGTCATCATCTCGTCATCATCTCGTCATCATCTCGTCATCGACTCGTCATCATCTCGTCATCACCTCGTCATCATCTGGTCATCATCTGGTCATCATCTGGTCATCATCTGGTCATCATCTGGTCATCATCTCGTCATCATCTCGTCATCATCTCGTCATCATCTCGTCATCATCTCGTCATCATCTCGTCGTCATCTGGTTATCTGGTCATCTCGTCATCATCTCGTCACCATCTGGTCATCATCTCGTCATCTGGTCATCTGGTCATCTCGTCATCATCTCGTCATCATCTCGTCATCATCTCGTCATCGACCCGTCATCATCTCGTCATCATCTCGTCATCATCTCGTTATCATCTCGTCATCATCTCGTCATCATCTCGTCATCATCTCGTCATCATCTCGTCATCATCTCGTCATCATCTCGTCATCATCTCGTGATCCTCTCGTTATCATCTCGTCATCATCTCGTCATCATCTCGTCATCATCTCATCATCATCTCGTCATCATCTCGTCATCATCTCGTCATAATCTCGTCATTATCTCGTTATCATCTCGTCATCTCGTCATCTCGTCACCTCGTCATCTGATCATCTGATCATCCGGTCATCTGGTCATCTGGTCATCTCGTCATCATCTCGTCATCATCTCGTCATCATCTCGTCATCATCTCGTCATCATCTCGTCATCGACTCGTCATCATCTCGTCATCACCTCGTCATCATCTGATCATCCTCTTGTTATCATCTCGTCATCATCTCGTCATCATCTCGTCATCATCTCATCATCATCTCGTCATCATCTCGTCATCATCTCGTCATAATCTCGTCATCTTGTCGTCATCATCTCGTCATCTCGTCATCTCGTCACCTCGTCATCTGATCATCTGATCATCCGGTCATCTGGTCATCTGGTCATCTCGTCATCATCTCGTCATCATCTCGTCATCATCTCGTCATCGACTCGTCATCATCTCGTCATCACCTCGTCATCATCTGGTCATCATCTGGTCATCATCTGGTCATCATCTGGTCATCATCTGGTCATCATCTCGTCATCATCTCGTCATCATCTCGTCATCATCTCGTCACCATCTCGTCATCATCTCGTCGTCATCTGGTTATCTGGTCATCTCGTCATCATCTCGTCACCATCTGGTCATCATCTCGTCATCTGGTCATCTGGTCATCTCGTCATCATCTCGTCATCATCTCGTCATCGACTCGTCATCATCTCGTCATCATCTCGTCATCATCTTGTCATCATCTCGTCATCATCTCGTCATCATCTCGGCATCATCTCGCCATCATCTCGTCATCATCTCGTCATCATCTCGTCATCATCTCGTCATCATCTCGTCATCATCTTGTCATCATCTCGTCATCATCTCGTCGTCATCTGGTCATCTGGTCATCTCGTCATCATCTCGTCGTCATCTCGTCATCATCTCGTCATCATCTGGTCATCATCTGGTCATCATCTGGTCATCATCTGGTCATCATCTGGTCATCATCTGGTCATTATCTGGTCATCATCTGGTCATCATCTCGTCATCATCTCGTCATCATCTCGTCATCATCTCGTCATCATCTCGTCATCATCTCGTCGTCATCTGGTTATCTGGTCATCTCGTCATCATCTCGTCACCATCTGGTCATCATCTCGTCATCTGGTCATCTGGTCATCTCGTCATCATCTCGTCATCATCTCGTCATCATCTCGTCATCATCTTGTCATCATCTCGTCATCATCTCGTCATCATCTCGTCATCATCTCGGCATCATCTCGTCATCATCTCGTCATCATCTGGTCATCATCTGTTCATCATCTGGTCATCATCTCGTCATCATCTCGTCATCATCTCGTCATCATCTCGTCATCTGGTCATCTGGTCATTTCGTCATCATCTCGTCATCATCTCGTCATCATCTCGTCATCATCTCGTCATCATCTCGTCATCATCTCGTCATCCTCTTGTTATCATCTCGTCATCATCTCGTCATCATCTCGTCATCATCTCATCATCATCTCGTCATCATCTCGTCATCATCTCGTCATAATCTCGTCATCATCTCGTCATCATCTCGTCATCTCGTCATCTCGTCACCTCGTCATCTGATCATCTGATCATCCGGTCATCTGGTCATCTGCTCATCTCGTCATCATCTCGTCATCATCTCGTCATCGACTCGTCATCATCTCGTCATCACCTCGTCATCATCTGGTCATCATCTGGTCATCATCTGGTCATCATCTGGTCATCATCTGGTCATCATCTGGTCATCATCTCGTCATCATCTCGTCATCATCTCGTCATCATCTCGTCATCATCTCGTCATCATCTCGTCATCATCTCGTCATCATCTCGTCGTCATCTCGTCATCATCTCGTCATCATCTCGTCATCATCTGGTTATCATCTGTTCATCATCTGGTCATCATCTGGTCATCATCTGGTCATCATCTCGTCATCATCTCGTCGTCATCTCGTCAACATCTCGTCATCATCTCGTCATCATCTCGTCATCATCTCGTCATCATCTCGTCATCATCTCGTCATCATCTCGTCATCATCTCGTCATCATCTCGTCATCATCTCGTCATCATCTCGTCATCATCTCGTCATCATCTCGTCATCATCTCGTCATCATCTCGTCATCATCTCGTCGTCATCTGGTCATCTCGTCATCATCTCGTCGTCATCTCGTCATCATTTCGTCATCATCTCGTCGTCATCTCGATATCATCTCGTCATCATCTCGTCATCATCTCGTCATCATCTCGTCATCATCTCGTCATCATCACGTCATCATCTCGTCATCATCTCGTCATCATCTGGTCATCTCGTCATCATCTCGTCGTCATCTCGTCATCATTTCGTCATTATTTCGTCGTCATCTCGTTATCATCTCGTCATCATCTCGTCATCATCTCGTCATCATCTCGTCATCATCACGTCATCATCTCGTCATCATCTCGTCATCATCTCGTCATCATCTCGTCGTCATCTGGTCATCTGGTCATCTCGTCATCATCTCGTCATCGTCTCCGCATCATCCCGTCATCATCTAGTCATCATCTCGTCATCATTTTGTCATCTTCTCGTCATCATGTCGCCATCATGTCGCCATCATCTCGTCATCATCTCATCATTATCTCGTCATCATCTCGTCATCATCTCGTCATCATCTCGTCATCACGTCGTCGTCATCTCGTCATCATTTCGTCATCATCTCGTCATCATCTCGTTATCATATCGTCATCATCTCGTCATCATCTCGTCATCATCTCGTCATCATCTCGTCATCATCTCGTCATCATCTCGTCATCATCTCGTCGTCATCTGGTTATCTGGTCATCTCGTCATCATCTCGTCATCATCTCGTCGTCATCTGGTTATCTGGTCATCTCGTCATCATCTCGTCACCATCTGGTTATCATCTCGTCATCTGGTCATCTTGTCATCTCGTCATCATCTCGTCATCATCTCGTCATCGATTCGTCATCATCTCGTCATCATCTCGTCATCATCTCGTCATCATCTCGTCATCATCTCGTCATCATCTCGGCATCATCTCGCCATCATCTCGTCATCATCTCGTCATCATCTCGTCATCATCTCGTCATCATCTCGTCATCATCTCGTCATCATCTTGTCATCATCTGGTCATCATCTCGTCATCATCTCGTCATCATCTCGTCATCATCTCGTCATCATCGCGTCACCATCTCGTCATCATCTGGTCATCATCTGGTCATCATCTGGTCATCATCTGGTCATCATCTGGTCATCATCTCGTTGTCATTTCGTCAACATCTCGTCATCATCTCGTCATTCTCTCGTCATCATCTCGTCATCATCTCGTCATCATCTCGTCATCATCTCGTCATCATCTCGTCATCATCTCGTCATCATCTCGTCAACATCTCGTCATCATCTCGTCATCATCTCGTCGTCATCTGGTCATCTCGTCATCATCTCGTCGTCATCTCGTCATCATTTCGTCATTATTTCGTCGTCATCTCGTTATCATCTCGTCATCATCTCGTCATCATCTCGTCATCATCTCGTCATCATCACGTCATCATCTCGTCATCATCTCGTCATCATCTCGTCATCATCTCGTCATCATCTCGTCATCGTCTCCGCATCATCCCGTCATCATCTAGTCATCATCTCGTCATCATTTTGTCATCTTCTCGTCATCATGTCGCCATCATCTCGTCATCATCTCATCATTATCTCGTCATCATCCCGTCATCATCTCGTCATCATCTCGTCATCACGTCGTCATCATCTCGTCATCATCTCGTCGTCATCCGGTCGTCTGGTCATCTCGTCATCATCTCGTCGTCATCTCGTCATCATTTCGTCATCATCTCGTCATCATCTCGTTATCATATCGTCATCATCTCGTCATCATCTCGTCATCATCTCGTCATCATCTCGTCATCATCTCGTCATCATCTCGTCATCATCTCGTCGTCATCTGGTTATCTGGTCATCTCGTCATCATCTCGTCACCATCTGGTTATCATCTCGTCATCTGGTCATCTTGTCATCTCGTCATCATCTCGTCATCATCTCGTCATCGATTCGTCATCATCTCGTCATCATCTCGTCATCATCTCGTCATCATCTCGTCATCATCTCGTCATCATCTCGGCATCATCTCGCCATCATCTCGTCATCATCTCGTCATCATCTCGTCATCATCTCGTCATCATCTCGTCATCATCTCGTCATCATCTTGTCATCATCTGGTCATCACGTCGTCATCATCTCGTCATCATCTCGTCGTCATCTGGTCATCTGGTCATCTCGTCATCATCTCGTCGTCATCTCGTCATCATCTGGTCATCATCTGGTCATCATCTGGTCATCATCTCGTCATCATCTCGTCATCATCTCGTCATCATCTCGTCATCATCTCGTCATCATCTCGTCGTCATCTGGTCATCTGGTCATCTCGTCATCATCTCGTCATCATCTGGTTATCATCTGTTCATCATCTGGTCATCATCTGGTCATCATCTGGTCATCATCTTGTCATGATCTCGTCGTCATCTCGTCAACATCTCGTCATCATCTCGTCATCATCTCGTCATCATCTCGTCATCATCTCGTCATCATCTCGTCATCATCTCGTCATCATCTCGTCATCATCTCGTCATCATCTCGTCATCATCTCGTCGTCATCTGGTCATCTTGTCATCATCTCGTCATCATCTGGTTATCATCTGTTCATCATCTGGTCATCATCTGGTCATCATCTAGTCATCATCTCGTCATCATCTCGTCGTCATCTCGTCAACATCTCGTCATCATCTCGTCATCATCTCGTCATCATCTCGACATTATCTCGTCATCATCTAGTCATCATCTCGTCATCATCTCGTCATCATCTCGTCATCATCTCGTCATCATCTCGTCATCATCTTGTCATCATCTCGTCATCATCTCGTCATCTGGTCATCTGGTCATCTCGTCATCATCTCGTCATCATCTCGTTATCATCTCGTCATCATCTCGTCATCATCTCGTCATCATCTCGTCATAATCTCGTCATCATCTCGTCATCATCTCGTCATCATCTCGTCATCATCTCGTCATCCTCTCGTTATCATCTCGTCATCATCTCGTCATCATCTCGTCATCATCTCATCATCATCTCGTCATCATCTCGTCATCATCTCGTCATAATCTCGTCATTATCTCGTTATCATCTCGTCATCTCGTCATCTCGTCACCTCGTCATCTGATCATCTGATCATCCGGTCATCTGGTCATCTGGTCATCTCGTCATCATCTCGTCATCATCTCGTCATCATCTCGTCATCATCTCGTCATCGACTCGTCATCATCTCGTCATCATCTCGTCATCATCTCGTCATCATCTCGTCGTCATCTCGTCATCATCTCGTCATCATCTCGTCATCATCTCGTCATCATCTCGTCATCATCTCGTCATCATCTCGTCATCAACTCGTCATCATCTCTTCATCCTCTTGTTATCATCTCGTCATCATCTCGTCATCATCTCGTCATCATCTCATCATCATCTCGTCATCATCTCGTCATCATCTCGTCATAATCTCGTCATCTTGTCGTCATCATCTCGTCATCTCGTCATCTCGTCACCTCGTCATCTGATCATCTGATCATCCGGTCATCTGGTCATCTGGTCATCTCGTCATCATCTCGTCATCATCTCGTCATCATCTCGTCATCGACTCGTCATCATCTCGTCATCACCTCGTCATCATCTGGTCATCATCTGGTCATCATCTGGTCATCATCTGGTCATCATCTGGTCAACATCTCGTCATCATCTCGTCATCATCTCGTCATCATCTCGTCATCATCTCGTCATCATCTCGTCGTCATCTGGTTATCTGGTCATCTCGTCATCATCTCGTCACCATCTGGTCATCATCTCGTCATCTGGTCATCTGGTCATCTCGTCATCATCTCGTCATCATCTCGTCATCATCTCGTCATCGACTCGTCATCATCTCGTCATCATCTCGTCATCATCTCGTTATCATCTCGTCATCATCTCGTCATCATCTCGTCATCATCTCGTCATCATCTCGTCATCATCTCGTCATCATCTCGTCATCCTCTCGTTATCATCTCGTCATCATCTCGTCATCATCTCGTCATCATCTCATCATCATCTCGTCATCATCTCGTCATCATCTCGTCATAATCTCGTCATTATCTCGTTATCATCTCGTCATCTCGTCATCTCGTCACCTCGTCATCTGATCATCTGATCATCCGGTCATCTGGTCATCTGGTCATCTCGTCATCATCTCGTCATCATCTCGTCATCATCTCGTCATCATCTCGTCATCGACTCGTCATCATCTCGTCATCACCTCGTCATCATCTGATCATCATCTGGTCATCATCTGGTCATCATCTGGTCATCATCTGGTCATCATCTGGTCATCATCTCGTCATCATCTCGTCATCATCTCGTCATCATCTCGTCATCATCTCGTCATCATCTCGTCATCATCTCGTCATCATCTCGTCGTCATCTGGTTATCTGGTCATCTCGTCATCATCTCGTCACCATCTGGTCATCATCTCGTCATCTGGTCATCTGGTCATCTCGTCATCATCTCGTCATCATCTCGTCATCATCTTGTCATCATCTCGTCATCATCTCGTCATCATCTCGTCATCATCTCGGCATCATCTCGCCACCATCTCGTCATCATCTCGTCATCATCTCGTCATCTGGTCATCTGGTCATCTCGTCATCATCTCGTCATCATCTCGTCATCATCTCGTCATCATCTCGTCATCATCTCGTCATCATCTCGTCATCATCTCGTCATCATCTCGTCATCAACTCGTCATCATCTCTTCATCCTCTTGTTATCATCTCGTCATCATCTCGTCATCATCTCGTCATCATCTCATCATCATCTCGTCATCATCTCGTCATCATCTCGTCATAATCTCGTCATCTTGTCGTCATCATCTCGTCATCTCGTCATCTCGTCACCTCGTCATCTGATCATCTGATCATCCGGTCATCTGGTCATCTGGTCATCTCGTCATCATCTCGTCATCATCTCGTCATCATCTCGTCATCGACTCGTCATCATCTCGTCATCACCTCGTCATCATCTGGTCATCATCTGGTCATCATCTGGTCATCATCTGGTCATCATCTGGTCATCATCTCGTCATCATCTCGTCATCATCTCGTCATCATCTCGTCATCATCTCGTCATCATCTCGTCGTCATCTGGTTATCTGGTCATCTCGTCATCATCTCGTCACCATCTGGTCATCATCTCGTCATCTGGTCATCTGGTCATCTCGTCATCATCTCGTCATCATCTCGTCATCGACTCGTCATCATCTCGTCATCATCTCGTCATCATCTCGCCATCATCTCGTCATCATCTCGTCATCATCTCGGCATCATCTCGCCATCATCTCGTCATCATCTCGTCATCATCTCGTCATCATCTCGTCATCATCTCGTCATCATCTCGTCATCATCTTGTCATCATCTGGTCATCACGTCGTCATCATCTCGTCATCATCTCGTCGTCATCCGGTCATCTGGTCATCTCGTCATCATCTCGTCGTCATCTCGTCATCATCTGGTCATCATCTGGTCATCATCTGGTCATCATCTGGTCATCATCTCGTCATCATCTCGTCATCATCTCGTCATCATCTCGTCATCATCTCGTCATCATCTCGTCGTCATCTGGTCATCTGGTCATCTCGTCATCATCTCGTCATCATCTGGTTATCATCTGTTCATCATCTGGTCATCATCTGGTCATCATCTGGTCATCATCTCGTCATGATCTCGTCGTCATCTCGTCAACATCTCGTCATCATCTCGTCATCATCTCGTCATCATCTCGTCATCATCTCGTCATCATCTCGTCATCATCTCGTCATCATCTCGTCATCATCTCGTCATCATCTCGTCGTCATCTGGTCATCTTGTCATCATCTCGTCATCATCTGGTTATCATCTGTTCATCATCTGGTCATCATCTGGTCATCATCTAGTCATCATCTCGTCATCATCTCGTCGTCATCTCGTCAACATCTCGTCATCATCTCGTCATCATCTCGTCATCATCTCGACATTATCTCGTCATCATCTAGTCATCATCTCGTCATCATCTCGTCATCTGGTCATCTGGTCATCTCGTCATCATCTCGTCATCATCTCGTTATCATCTCGTCATCATCTCGTCATCATCTCGTCATCATCTCGACATCATCTCGTCATCATCTCGTCATCATCTCGTCATCATCTCGTCATCCTCTCGTTATCATCTCGTCATCATCTCGTCATCATCTCGTCATCATCTCATCATCATCTCGTCATCATCTCGTCATCATCTCGTCATAATCTCGTCATTATCTCGTTATCATCTCGTCATCTCGTCATCTCGTCACCTCGTCATCTGATCATCTGATCATCCGGTCATCTGGTCATCTGGTCATCTCGTCATCATCTCGTCATCATCTCGTCATCATCTCGTCATCATCTCGTCATCGACTCGTCATCATCTCGTCATCACCTCGTCATCATCTGATCATCAACTGGTCATCATCTGGTCATCATCTGGTCATCATCTGGTCATCATCTGGTCATCATCTCGTCATCATCTCGTCATCATCTCGTCATCATCTCGTCATCATCTCGTCATCATCTCGTCATCATCTCGTCGTCATCTGGTTATCTGGTCATCTCGTCATCATCTCGTCACCATCTGGTCATCATCTCGTCATCTGGTCATCTGGTCATCTCGTCATCATCTCGTCATCATCTCGTCATCATCTTGTCATCATCTCGTCATCATCTCGTCATCATCTCGTCATCATCTCGGCATCATCTCGCCACCTTCTCGTCATCATCTCGTCATCATCTCGTCATCTGGTCATCTGGTCATCTCGTCATCATCTCGTCATCATCTCGTCATCATCTCGTCATCATCTCGTCATCATCTCGTCATCATCTCGTCATCATCTCGTCATCATCTCGTCATCATCTCGTCATCATCTCGTCATCATCTCGTCATCATCTCGTCATCATCTCGTCATCATCTCGTCATCAACTCGTCTTCATCTCTTCATCCTCTTGTTATCATCTCGTCATCATCTCGTCATCATCTCGTCATCATCTCATCATCATCTCGTCATCATCTCGTCATCATCTCGTCATAATCTCGTCATCTTGTTGTCATCATCTCGTCATCTCGTCATCTCGTCACCTCGTCATCTGATCATCTGATCATCCGGTCATCTGGTCATCTGGTCATCTCGTCATCATCTCGTCATCATCTCGTCATCATCTCGTCATCGACTCGTCATCATCTCGTCATCACCTCGTCATCATCTGGTCATCATCTGGTCATCATCTGGTCATCATCTGGTCATCATCTGGTCAACATCTCGTCATCATCTCGTCATCATCTCGTCATCATCTCGTCATCATCTCGTCATCATCTCGTCGTCATCTGGTTATCTGGTCATCTCGTCATCATCTCGTCACCATCTGGTCATCATCTCGTCATCTGGTCATCTGGTCATCTCGTCATCATCTCGTCATCATCTCGTCATCATCTCGTCATCGACTCGTCATCATCTCGTCATCATCTCGTCATCATCTCGTTATCATCTCGTCATCATCTCGTCATCATCTCGTCATCATCTCGTCATCATCTCGTCATCATCTCGTCATCATCTCGTCATCCTCTCGTTATCATCTCGTCATCATCTCGTCATCATCTCGTCATCATCTCATCATCATCTCGTCATCATCTCGTCATCATCTCGTCATAATCTCGTCATTATCTCGTTATCATCTCGTCATCTCGTCATCTCGTCACCTCGTCATCTGATCATCTGATCATCCGGTCATCTGGTCATCTGGTCATCTCGTCATCATCTCGTCATCATCTCGTCATCATCTCGTCATCATCTCGTCATCATCTCGTCATCGACTCGTCATCATCTCGTCATCACCTCGTCATCATCTGATCATCATCTGGTCATCATCTGGTCATCATCTGGTCATCATCTGGTCATCATCTGGTCATCATCTGGTCATCATCTCGTCATCATCTCGTCATCATCTCGTCATCATCTCGTCATCATCTCGTCATCATCTCGTCGTCATCTGGTTATCTGGTCATCTCGTCATCATCTCGTCACCATCTGGTCATCATCTCGTCATCTGGTCATCTGGTCATCTCGTCATCATCTCGTCATCATCTCGTCATCATCTTGTCATCATCTCGTCATCATCTCGTCATCATCTCGTCATCATCTCGGCATCATCTCGCCACCATCTCGTCATCATCTCGTCATCATCTCGTCATCTGGTCATCTGGTCATCTCGTCATCATCTCGTCATCATCTCGTCATCATCTCGTCATCATCTCGTCATCATCTCGTCATCATCTCGTCATCATCTCGTCATCATCTCGTCATCAACTCGTCATCATCTCTTCATCCTCTTGTTATCATCTCGTCATCATCTCGTCATCATCTCGTCATCATCTCATCATCATCTCGTCATCATCTCGTCATCATCTCGTCATAATCTCGTCATCTTGTCGTCATCATCTCGTCATCTCGTCATCTCGTCACCTCGTCATCTGATCATCTGATCATCCGGTCATCTGGTCATCTGGTCATCTCGTCATCATCTCGTCATCATCTCGTCATCATCTCGTCATCGACTCGTCATCATCTCGTCATCACCTCGTCATCATCTGGTCATCATCTGGTCATCATCTGGTCATCATCTGGTCATCATCTGGTCATCATCTCGTCATCATCTCGTCATCATCTCGTCATCATCTCGTCATCATCTCGTCATCATCTCGTCGTCATCTGGTTATCTGGTCATCTCGTCATCATCTCGTCACCATCTGGTCATCATCTCGTCATCTGGTCATCTGGTCATCTCGTCATCATCTCGTCATCGACTCGTCATCATCTCGTCATCATCTCGTCATCATCTTGTCATCATCTCGTCATCATCTCGTCATCATCTCGGCATCATCTCGCCATCATCTCGTCATCATCTCGTCATCATCTCGTCATCATCTCGTCATCATCTCGTCATCATCTCGTCATCATCTTGTCATCATCTCGTCATCACGTCGTCATCATCTCGTCATCATCTCGTCGTCATCTGGTCATCTGGTCATCTCGTCATCATCTCGTCGTCATCTCGTCATCATCTCGTCATCATCTGGTCATCATCTGGTCATCATCTGGTCATCATCTGGTCATCATCTGGTCATCATCTGGTCATCATCTGGTCATCATCTGGTCATCATCTCGTCATCATCTCGTCATCATCTCGTCATCATCTCGTCATCATCTCGTCATCATCTCGTCATCATCTCGTCGTCATCTGGTTATCTGGTCATCTCGTCATCATCTCGTCACCATCTAGTCATCATCTCGTCATCTGGTCATCTGGTCATCTCGTCATCATCTCGTCATCATCTCGTCATCATCTTGTCATCATCTCGTCATCATCTCGTCATCATCTCGTCATCATCTCGGCATCATCTCGTCATCATCTCGTCATCATCTGGTCATCATCTGTTCATCATCTGGTCATCATCTCGTCATCATCTCGTCATCATCTCGTCATCATCTCGTCGTCATCTGGTTATCTGGTCATCTCGTCATCATCTCGTCACCATCTGGTCATCATCTCGTCATCTGGTCATCTGGTCATCTCGTCATCATCTCGTCATCATCTCGTCATCATCTCGTCATCATCTTGTCATCATCTCGTCATCATCTCGTCATCATCTCGTCATCATCTCGGCATCATCTCGCCATCATCTCGTCATCATCTCGTCATCATCTCGTCATCTGGTCATCTGGTCATTTCGTCATCATCTCGTCATCTGGTCATCTGGTCATTTCGTCATCATCTCGTCATCATCTCGTCATCATCTCGTCATCATCTCGTCATCATCTCGTCATCATCTCGTCATCATCTCGTCATCCTCTTGTTATCATCTCGTCATCATCTCGTCATCATCTCGTCATCATCTCATCATCATCTCGTCATCATCTCGTCATCATCTCGTCATAATCTCGTCATCATCTCGTCATCATCTCGTCATCTCGTCATCTCGTCACCTCGTCATCTGATCATCTGATCATCCGGTCATTTGGTCATCTGCTCATCTCGTCATCATCTCGTCATCATCTCGTCATCGACTCGTCATCATCTCGTCATCACCTCGTCATCATCTGGTCATCATCTGGTCATCATCTGGTCATCATCTGGTCATCATCTGGTCATCATCTCGTCATCATCTCGTCATCATCTCGTCATCATCTCGTCATCATCTCGTCGTCATCTCGTCATCATCTCGTCATCATCTCGTCATCATTTCGTCATCATCTCGTCGTCATCTCGTCATCATCTCGTCATCATCTCGTCATCATCTGGTTATCATCTGTTCATCATCTGGTCATCATCTGGTCATCATCTGGTCATCATCTCGTCATCATCTCGTCGTCATCTCGTCAACATCTCGTCATCATCTCGTCATCATCTCGTCATCATCTCGTCATCATCTCGTCATCATCTCGTCATCATCTCGTCATCATCTCGTCATCATCTCGTCATCATCTCGTCATCATCTCGTCATCATCTCGTCATCATCTCGTCATCATCTCGTCATCATCTCGTCATCATCTCGTCGTCATCTGGTCATCTCGTCATCATCTCGTCGTCATCTCGTCATCATTTCGTCATCATCTCGTCGTCATCTCGATATCATCTCGTCATCATCTCGTCATCATCTCGTCATCATCACGTCATCATCTCGTCATCATCTCGTCATCATCTCGTCATCTCGTCATCTCGTCGTCATCTGGTCATCTGGTCATCTCGTCATCATCTCGTCGTCATCTCGTTATCATCTCGTCATCATCTGTCCATCATCTGGTCATCATCTGGTCATCATCTGGTCATCATCTCGTCATCATCTCGTCATCATCTCGTCATCATCTCGTCATCATCTCGTCATCATCGCGTCACCATCTCGTCATCATCTGGTCATCATCTGGTCATCATCTGGTCATCATCTGGTCATCATCTGGTCATCATCTCGTTGTCATTTCGTCAACATCTCGTCATCATCTCGTCATCATCTCGTCATCATCTCGTCATCATCTCGTCATCATCTCGTCATCATCTCGTCATCATCTCGTCATCATCTCGTCATCATCTCGTCATCATCTCGTCATCATCTCGTCGTCATCTGGTCATCATGTCATCATCTCGTCGTCATCTCGTCATCATTTCGTCATTATCTCGTCGTCATCTCGTTATCATCTCGTCATCATCTCGTCATCATCTCGTCATCATCTCGTCATCATCACGTCATCATCTCGTCATCATCTCGTCATCATCTCGTCATCATCTCGTCGTCATCTGGTCATCTGGTCATCTCGTCATCATCTCGTCATCGTCTCCGCATCATCCCGTCATCATCTAGTCATCATCTCGTCATCATTTTGTCATCATCTCGTCATCATGTCGCCATCATCTCGTCATCATCTCATCATTATCTCGTCATCATCTCGTCATCATCTCGTCATCATCTCGTCATCATCTCGTCGTCATCCGGTCGTCTGGTCATCTCGTCATCATCTCGTCGTCATCTCGTCATCATTTCGTCATCATCTCGTCATCATCTCGTTATCATCTCGTCATCATCTCGTCATCATCTCGTCATCATCTCGTCATCATCTCGTCATCATCTCGTCATCATCTCGTCATCATCTCGTCGTCATCTGGTTATCTGGTCATCTCGTCATCATCTCGTCACCATCTGGTTGTCATCTCGTCATCTGGTCATCTGGTCATCTCGTCATCATCTCGTCATCATCTCGTCATCGACTCGTCATCATCTCGTCATCATCTCGTCATCATCTCGTCATCATCTCGTCATCATCTCGTCATCATCTCGTCATCATCTCGCCATCATCTCGTCATCATCTCGTCATCATCTCGTCATCATCTCGTCATCATCTCGTCATCATCTCGTCATCATCTTGTCATCATCTGGTCATCACGTCGTCATCATCTCGTCATCATCTCGTCGTCATCTGGTCATCTGGTCATCATCTGGTCATCATCTGGTCATCATCTCGTCATGATCTCGTCGTCATCTCGTCAACATCTCGTCATCATCTCGTCATCATCTCGTCATCATCTCGTCATCATCTCGTCATCATCTCGTCATCATCTCGTCATCATCTCGTCATCATCTCGTCATCATCTCGTCATCATCTCGTCGTCATCTGGTCATCTCGTCATCATCTCGTCATCATCTGGTTATCATCTGTTCATCATCTGGTCATCATCTGGTCAGCATCTAGTCATCATCTCGTCATCATCTCGTCGTCATCTCGTCAACATCTTGTCATCATCTCGTCATCATCTCGTCATCATCTCGACATTATCTCGTCATCATCTAGTCATCATCTCGTCATCATCTCGTCATCATCTCGTCATCATCTCGTCATCATCTTGTCATCATCTCGTCATCATCTCGTCATCTGGTCATCTGGTCATCTCGTCATCATCTCGTCATCATCTCGTCATCATCTCGTCTTCATCTCGTCATCATCTCGTCATCATCTCGTCATCATCTCGTCATCATCTCGTCATCGACTCGTCATCATCTCGTCATCATCTCGTCATCATCTTGTCATCATCTCGTCATCATCTCGTCATCATCTCGGCATCATCTCGCCATCATCTCGTCATCATCTCGTCATCATCTCGTCATCATCTCGTCATCATCTCGTCATCATCTCGTCATCATCTTGTCATCATCTCGTCATCACGTCGTCATCATCTCGTCATCATCTCGTCGTCATCTGGTCATCTGGTCATCTCGTCATCATCTCGTCGTCATCTCGTCATCATCTCGTCATCATCTGGTCATCATCTGGTCATCATCTGGTCATCATCTGGTCATCATCTGGTCATCATCTGGTCATCATCTGGTCATCATCTGGTCATCATCTCGTCATCATCTCGTCATCATCTCGTCATCATCTCGTCATCATCTCGTCATCATCTCGTCATCATCTCGTCGTCATCTGGTTATCTGGTCATCTCGTCATCATCTCGTCACCATCTGGTCATCATCTCGTCATCTGGTCATCTGGTCATCTCGTCATCATCTCGTCATCATCTCGTCATCATCTCGTCATCATCTTGTCATCATCTCGTCATCATCTCGTCATCATCTCGTCATCATCTCGGCATCATCTCGTCATCATCTCGTCATCATCTCGTCATCATCTCGTCATCATCTCGTCATCATCTCGTCATCATCTCGTCATCATCTCGTCATCATCTCGTCATCATCTCGTCATCATCTCGTCGTCATCTGGTCATCTCGTCATCATCTCGTCGTCATCTCGTCATCATTTCGTCATCATCTCGTCGTCATCTCGATATCATCTCGTCATCATCTCGTCATCATCTCGTCATCATCTCGTCATCATCTCGTCATCATCTTGTCATCATCTCGTCATCATCTCGTCATCATCTCGTCATCATCTCGTCATCATCTCGTCTTCATCTCGTCATCATCTCGTCATCATCTCGTCATCATCTCGTCATCATCTCGTCATCATCTCGTCATCATCTCGTCATCATCTCGTCGTCATCTGGTCATCTCGTCATCATCTCGTCGTCATCTCGTCATCATTTCGTCATTATCTCGTCGTCATCTCGTTATCATCTCGTCATCATCTCGTCATCATCTCGTCATCATCTCGTCATCATCACGTCATCATCTCGTCATCATCTCGTCATCATCTCGTCGTCATCTGGTCATCTGGTCATCTCGTCATCATCTCGTCATCGTCTCCGCATCATCCCGTCATCATCTAGTCATCATCTCGTCATCATTTTGTCATCATCTCGTCATCATGTCGCCATCATCTCGTCATCATCGCGTCATTATCTCGTCATCATCTCGTCATCATCTCGTCATCATCTCGTCATCATCTCGTCATCACGTCGTCATCATCTCGTCATCATCTCGTCGTCATCCGGTCGTCTGGTCATCTCGTCATCATCTCGTCGTCATCTCGTCATCATTTCGTCATCATCTCGTCATCATCTCGTTATCATCTCGTCATCATCTCGTCATCATCTCGTCATAATCTCGTCATCATTTTGTCATCATCTCGTCATCATGTCGCCATCATCTCGTCATCATCTCGTCGTCATCTCGTCAACATCTCGTCTTCATCTCGTCATCATCTCGTCATTATCTCGTCATCATGTCGTCATCATCTCGTCATCATCTCGTCATCATCTCGTCATCATCTCGTCATCATCTCGTCATCATCTCGTCATCATCTCGTCATCATCTCGTCATCCTCTTGTTATCATCTCGTCATCATCTCGTCATCATCTCGTCATCATCTCATCATCATCTCGTCATCATCTCGTCATCATCTCGTCATAATCTCGTCATCATCTCGTCATCATCTCGTCATCTCGTCATCTCGTCACCTCGTCATCTGATCATCTGATCATCCGGTCATTTGGTCATCTGCTCATCTCGTCATCATCTCGTCATCATCTCGTCATCGACTCGTCATCATCTCGTCATCACCTCGTCATCATCTGGTCATCATCTGGTCATCATCTGGTCATCATCTGGTCATCATCTGGTCATCATCTCGTCATCATCTCGTCATCATCTCGTCATCATCTCGTCATCATCTCGTCATCATCTCGTCATCATCTCGTCATCATCTCGTCATCATTTCGTCATCATCTCGTCGTCATCTCGTCATCATCTCGTCATCATCTCGTCATCATCTGGTTATCATCTGTTCATCATCTGGTCATCATCTGGTCATCATCTGGTCATCATCTCGTCATCATCTCGTCGTCATCTCGTCAACATCTCGTCATCATCTCGTCATCATCTCGTCATCATCTCGTCATCATCTCGTCATCATCTCGTCATCATCTCGTCATCATCTCGTCATCATCTCGTCATCATCTCGTCATCATCTCGTCATCATCTCGTCATCATCTCGTCATCATCTCGTCATCATCTCGTCGTCATCTGGTCATCTCGTCATCATCTCGTCGTCATCTCGTCATCATTTCGTCATCATCTCGTCGTCATCTCGATATCATCTCGTCATCATCTCGTCATCATCTCGTCATCATCACGTCATCATCTCGTCATCATCTCGTCATCATCTCGTCATCTCGTCATCTCGTCGTCATCTGGTCATCTGGTCATCTCGTCATCATCTCGTCGTCATCTCGTTATCATCTCGTCATCATCTGTCCATCATCTGGTCATCATCTGGTCATCGTCTGGTCATCATCTCGTCATCATCTCGTCATCATCTCGTCATCATCTCGTCATCATCTCGTCATCATCGCGTCACCATCTCGTCATCATCTGGTCATCATCTGGTCATCATCTGGTCATCATCTGGTCATCATCTGGTCATCATCTCGTTGTCATTTCGTCAACATCTCGTCATCATCTCGTCATCATCTCGTCATCATCTCGTCATCATCTCGTCATCATCTCGTCATCATCTCGTCATCATCTCGTCATCATCTCGTCATCATCTCGTCATCATCTCGTCGTCATCTGGTCATCATGTCATCATCTCGTCGTCATCTCGTCATCATTTCGTCATTATCTCGTCGTCATCTCGTTATCATCTCGTCATCATCTCGTCATCATCTCGTCATCATCTCGTCATCATCACGTCATCATCTCGTCATCATCTCGTCATCATCTCGTCATCATCTCGTCGTCATCTGGTCATCTGGTCATCTCGTCATCATCTCGTCATCGTCTCCGCATCATCCCGTCATCATCTAGTCATCATCTCGTCATCATTTTGTCATCATCTCGTCATCATGTCGCCATCATCTCGTCATCATCTCATCATTATCTCGTCATCATCTCGTCATCATCTCGTCATCATCTCGTCATCATCTCGTCGTCATCCGGTCGTCTGGTCATCTCGTCATCATCTCGTCGTCATCTCGTCATCATTTCGTCATCATCTCGTCATCATCTCGTTATCATCTCGTCATCATCTCGTCATCATCTCGTCATCATCTCGTCATCATCTCGTCATCATCTCGTCATCATCTCGTCATCATCTCGTCGTCATCTGGTTATCTGGTCATCTCGTCATCATCTCGTCACCATCTGGTTATCATCTCGTCATCTGGTCATCTGGTCATCTCGTCATCATCTCGTCATCATCTCGTCATCGACTCGTCATCATCTCGTCATCATCTCGTCATCATCTCGTCATCATCTCGTCATCATCTCGTCATCATCTCGTCATCATCTCGCCATCATCTCGTCATCATCTCGTCATCATCTCGTCATCATCTCGTCATCATCTCGTCATCATCTCGTCATCATCTTGTCATCATCTGGTCATCACGTCGTCATCATCTCGTCATCATCTCGTCGTCATCTGGTCATCTGGTCATCTCGTCATCATCTCGTCGTCATCTCGTCGTCATCTCGTCATCATCTGGTCATCATCTGGTCATCATCTGGTCATCATCTGGTCATCATCTCGTCATCATCTCGTCATCATCTCGTCATCATCTCGTCATCATCTCGTCATCATCTCGTCATCATCTCGTCGTCATCTGGTCATCTGGTCATCTCGTCATCATCTCGTCATCATCTGGTTATCATCTGTTCATCATCTGGTCATCATCTGGTCATCATCTGGTCATCATCTCGTCATGATCTCGTCGTCATCTCGTCAACATCTCGTCATCATCTCGTCATCATCTCGTCATCATCTCGTCATCATCTCGTCATCATCTCGTCATCATCTCGTCATCATCTCGTCATCATCTCGTCATCATCTCGTCATCATCTCGTCATCATCTCGTCGTCATCTGGTCATCTCGTCATCATCTCGTCATCATCTGGTTATCATCTGTTCATCATCTGGTCATCATCTGGTCAGCATCTAGTCATCATCTCGTCATCATCTCGTCGTCATCTCGTCAACATCTTGTCATCATCTCGTCATCATCTCGTCATCATCTCGACATTATCTCGTCATCATCTAGTCATCATCTCGTCATCATCTCGTCATCATCTCGTCATCATCTCGTCATCATCTTGTCATCATCTCGTCATCATCTCGTCATCTGGTCATCTGGTCATCTCGTCATCATCTCGTCATCATCTCGTCATCATCTCGTCTTCATCTCGTCATCATCTCGTCATCATCTCGTCATCATCTCGTCATCATCTCGTCATCGACTCGTCATCATCTCGTCATCATCTCGTCATCATCTTGTCATCATCTCGTCATCATCTCGTCATCATCTCGGCATCATCTCGCCATCATCTCGTCATCATCTCGTCATCATCTCGTCATCATCTCGTCATCATCTCGTCATCATCTCGTCATCATCTTGTCATCATCTCGTCATCACGTCGTCATCATCTCGTCATCATCTCGTCGTCATCTGGTCATCTGGTCATCTCGTCATCATCTCGTCATCATCTCGTCATCATCTGGTCATCATCTGGTCATCATCTGGTCATCATCTGGTCATCATCTGGTCATCATCTGGTCATCATCTGGTCATCATCTGGTCATCATCTCGTCATCATCTCGTCATCATCTCGTCATCATCTCGTCATCATCTCGTCATCATCTCGTCATCATCTCGTCGTCATCTGGTTATCTGGTCATCTCGTCATCATCTCGTCACCATCTGGTCATCATCTCGTCATCTGGTCATCTGGTCATCTCGTCATCATCTCGTCATCATCTCGTCATCATCTTGTCATCATCTCGTCATCATCTCGTCATCATCTCGTCATCATCTCGGCATCATCTCGTCATCATCTCGTCATCATCTCGTCATCATCTCGTCATCATCTCGTCATCATCTCGTCATCATCTCGTCATCATCTCGTCATCATCTCGTCGTCATCTGGTCATCTCGTCATCATCTCGTCGTCATCTCGTCATCATTTCGTCATCATCTCGTCGTCATCTCGATATCATCTCGTCATCATCTCGTCATCATCTCGTCATCATCTCGTCATCATCTCGTCATCATCTTGTCATCATCTCGTCATCATCTCGTCATCATCTCGTCATCATCTCGTCATCATCTCGTCTTCATCTCGTCATCATCTCGTCATCATCTCGTCATCATCTCGTCATCATCTCGTCATCATCTCGTCGTCATCTGGTCATCTCGTCATCATCTCGTCGTCATCTCGTCATCATTTCGTCATTATCTCGTCGTCATCTCGTTATCATCTCGTCATCATCTCGTCATCATCTCGTCATCATCTCGTCATCATCACGTCATCATCTCGTCATCATCTCGTCATCATCTCGTCGTCATCTGGTCATCTGGTCATCTCGTCATCATCTCGTCATCGTCTCCGCATCATCCCGTCATCATCTAGTCATCATCTCGTCATCATTTTGTCATCATCTCGTCATCATGTCGCCATCATCTCGTCATCATCGCGTCATTATCTCGTCATCATCTCGTCATCATCTCGTCATCATCTCGTCATCATCTCGTCATCACGTCGTCATCATCTCGTCATCATCTCGTCGTCATCCATTCGTCTGGTCATCTCGTCATCATCTCGTCGTCATCTCGTCATCATTTCGTCATCATCTCGTCATCATCTCGTTATCATCTCGTCATCATCTCGTCATCATCTCGTCATCATCTCGTCATCATTTTGTCATCATCTCGTCATCATGTCGCCATCATCTCGTCATCATCTCGTCGTCATCTCGTCAACATCTCGTCTTCATCTCGTCATCATCTCGTCATTATCTCGTCATCATGTCGTCATCATCTCGTCATCATCTCGTCATCATCTCGTCATCATCTCGTCATCATCTCGTTATCATCTCGTCATCATCTCGTCATCATCTCGTCATCATCTCGTCATCATCTCGTCATCATCTCGTCATCATCTCGTCATCATCTCGTCATCCTCTCGTTATCATCTCGTCATCATCTCGTCATCATATCGTCATCATCTCATCATCATCTCGTCATCATCTCGTCATCATCTCGTCATAATCTCGTCATCATCTCGTTATCATCTCGTCATCTCGTCATCTCGTCACCTCGTCATCTGATCATCTGATCATCCGGTCATCTGGTCATCTGGTCATCTCGTCATCATCTCGTCATCATCTCGTCATCATCTCGTCATCATCTCGTCATCGACTCGTCATCATCTCGTCATCACCTCGTCATCATCTGATCATCATCTGGTCATCATCTGGTCATCATCTGGTCATCATCTCGTCATCATCTCGTCATCATCTCGTCATCATCTCGTCATCATCTCGTCATCATCTCGTCATCATCTCGTCGTCATCTGGTTATCTAGTCATCTCGTCATCATCTCGTCACCATCTGGTCATCATCTCGTCATCTGGTCATCTGGTCATCTCGTCATCATCTCGTCATCATCTCGTCATCATCTTGTCATCATCTCGTCATCATCTCGTCATCATCTCGTCATCATCTCGACATCATCTCGCCACCATCTCGTCATCATCTCGTCATCATCTCGTCATCTGGTCATCTGGTCATCTCGTCATCATCTCGTCATCATCTCGTCATCATCTCGTCATCATCTCGTCATCATCTCGTCATCATCTCGTCATCATCTCGTCATCATCTCGTCATCAACTCGTCATCATCTCTTCATCCTCTTGTTATCATCTCGTCATCATCTCGTCATCATCTCGTCATCATCTCATCATCATCTCGTCATCATCTCGTCATCATCTCGTCATAATCTCGTCATCTTGTAGTCATCATCTCGTCATCTCGTCATCTCGTCACCTCGTCATCTGGTCATCTCGTCATCATCTCGTCGTCATCTCGTCATCATTTCGTCATCATCTCGTCGTCATCTCGATATCATCTCGTCATCATCTCGTCATCATCTCGTCATCATCACGTCATCATCTCGTCATCATCTCGTCATCATCTCGTCATCATCTCGTCATCATCTCGTCATCATCTCGTCATCATCTCGTCGTCATCTGGTCATCTGGTCATCTCGTCATCATCTCGTCATCATCTGGTTATCATCTGTTCATCATCTGGTCATCATCTGGTCATCATCTGGTCATCATCTGGTCATCATCTCGTCATCATCTCGTCATCATCTCGTCATCATCTCGTCATCATCTCGTCATCATCTCGTCATCATCTCGTCATCATCTCGTCATCATCTCGTCATCATCTCGTCGTCATCTCGTCATCATCTCGTCATCATCTCGTCATCATCTGGTTATCATCTGTTCATCATCTGGTCATCATCTGGTCATCATCTGGTCATCATCTCGTCATCATCTCGTCGTCATCTCGTCAACATCTCGTCATCATCTCGTCATCATCTCGTCATCATCTCGTCATCATCTCGTCATCATCTCGTCATCATCTCGTCATCATCTCGTCATCATCTCGTCATCATCTCGTCATCATCTCGTCATCATCTCGTCATCATCTCGTCATCATCTCGTCATCATCTCGTCATCATCTCGTCATCATCTCGTCATCATCTCGTCATCATCTCGTCATCATCTGGTCATCTCGTCATCATCTCGTCGTCATCTCGTCATCATTTCGTCATCATCTCGTCGTCATCTCGATATCATCTCGTCATCATCTCGTCATCATCTCGTCATCATCACGTCATCATCTCGTCATCATCTCGTCATCATCTCGTCATCGACTCGTCATCATCTCGTCATCATCTCATCATCATCTCGTCGTCATCTGGTCATCTGGTCATCTCGTCATCATCTCGTCGTCATCTCGTTATCATCTCGTCATCATCTCGTCATCATCTCGTCATCATCTCGTCATCCTCTCGTTATCATCTCGTCATCATCTCGTCATCATCTCGTCATCATCTCGTCATCATCTCGTCATCATCGCGTCACCATCTCGTCATCATCTGGTCATCATCTGGTCATCATCTGGTCATCATCTGGTCATCATCTGGTCATCATCTCGTCATCATCTCGTCATCATCACGTCATCATCTCGTCATCATCTCGTCATCATCTCGTCGTCATCTGGTCATCTGGTCATCTCGTCATCATCTCGTCATCGTCTCCGCATCATCCCGTCATCATCTAGTCATCATCTCGTCATCATTTTGTCATCATCTCGTCATCATGTCGCCATCATCTCGTCATCATCGCGTCATTATCTCGTCATCATCTCGTCATCATCTCGTCATCATCTCGTCATCATCTCGTCATCACGTCGTCATCATCTCGTCATCATCTCGTCGTCATCCGGTCGTCAGGTCATCTCGTCATCATCTCGTCGTCATCTCGTCATCATTTCGTCATCATCTCGTCATCATCTCGTTATCATCTCGTCATCATCTCGTCATCATCTCGTCATCATCTCGTCATCATTTTGTCATCATCTCGTCATCATGTCGCCATCATCTCGTCATCATCTCGTCGTCATCTCGTCAACATCTCGTCTTCATCTCGTCATCATCTCGTCATTATCTCGTCATCATGTCGTCATCATCTCGTCATCATCTCGTCATCATCTCGTCATCATCTCGTCATCATCTCGTTATCATCTCGTCATCATCTCGTCATCATCTCGTCATCATCTCGTCATCATCTCGTCATCATCTCGTCATCATCTCGTCATCATCTCGTCATCCTCTCGTTATCATCTCGTCATCATCTCGTCATCATATCGTCATCATCTCATCATCATCTCGTCATCATCTCGTCATCATCTCGTCATAATCTCGTCATCATCTCGTTATCATCTCGTCATCTCGTCATCTCGTCACCTCGTCATCTGATCATCTGATCATCCGGTCATCTGGTCATCTGATCATCTCGTCATCATCTCGTCATCATCTCGTCATCATCTCGTCATCATCTCGTCATCGACTCGTCATCATCTCGTCATCACCTCGTCATCATCTGATCATCATCTGGTCATCATCTGGTCATCATCTGGTCATCATCTCGTCATCATCTCGTCATCATCTCGTCATCATCTCGTCATCATCTCGTCATCATCTCGTCATCATCTCGTCATCATCTCGTCGTCATCTGGTTATCTGGTCATCTCGTCATCATCTCGTCACCATCTGGTCATCATCTCGTCATCTGGTCATCTGGTCATCTCGTCATCATCTCGTCATCATCTCGTCATCATCTTGTCATCATCTCGTCATCATCTCGTCATCATCTCGTCATCATCTCGACATCATCTCGCCACCATCTCGTCATCATCTCGTCATCATCTCGTCATCTGGTCATCTGGTCATCTCGTCATCATCTCGTCATCATCTCGTCATCATCTCGTCATCATCTCGTCATCATCTCGTCATCATCTCGTCATCATCTCGTCATCATCTCGTCATCATCTCGTCATCATCTCGTCATCAACTCGTCATCATCTCTTCATCCTCTTGTTATCATCTCGTCATCATCTCGTCATCATCTCGTCATCATCTCATCATCATCTCGTCATCATCTCGTCATCATCTCGTCATAATCTCGTCATCTTGTCGTCATCATCTCGTCATCTCGTCATCTCGTCACCTCGTCATCTGATCATCTGATCATCCGGTCATCTGGTCATCTGGTCATCTCGTCATCATCTCGTCATCATCTCGTCATCATCTCGTCATCGACTCGTCATCATCTCGTCATCACCTCGTCATCATCTGGTCATCATCTGGTCATCATCTGGTCATCATCTGGTCATCATCTGGTCATCATCTGGTCATCATCTCGTAATCATCTCGTCATCATCTCGTCGTCATCTGGTTATCTGGTCATCTCGTCATCATCTCGTCACCATCTGGTCATCATCTCGTCATCTGGTCATCTGGTCATCTCGTCATCATCTCGTCATCATCTCGTCATCATCTCGTCATCGACTCGTCATCATCTCGTCATCATCTCGTCATCATCTTGTCATCATCTCGTCATCATCTCGTCATCATCTCGGCATCATCTCGCCATCATCTCGTCATCATCTCGTCATCATCTCGTCATCATCTCGTCATCATCTCGTCATCATCTCGTCATCATCTTGTCATCATCTCGTCATCACGTCGTCATCATCTCGTCATCATCTCGTCGTCATCTGGTCATCTGGTCATCTCGTCATCATCTCGTCGTCATCTCGTCATCATCTCGTCATCATCTGGTCATCATCTGGTCATCATCTGGTCATCATCTGGTCATCATCTGGTCATCATCTGGTCATCATCTGGTCATCATCTCGTCATCATCTCGTCATCATCTCGTCATCATCTCGTCATCATCTCGTCATCATCTCGTCGTCATCTGGTTATCTGGTCATCTCGTCATCATCTCGTCACCATCTGGTCATCATCTCGTCATCTGGTCATCTGGTCATCTCGTCATCATCTCGTCATCATCTCGTCATCATCTCGTCATCGACTCGTCATCATCTCGTCATCATCTCGTCATCATCTTGTCATCATCTCGTCATCATCTCGTCATCATCTCGTCATCATCTCGTCATCATCTCGTCATCATCTCGTCATCATCTCGTCATCATCTCGTCATCATCTCGTCATCATCTCGTCATCATCTCGTCATCATCTCGTCGTCATCTGGTCATCTCGTCATCATCTCGTCGTCATCTCGTCATCATTTCGTCATCATCTCGTCGTCATCTCGATATCATCTCGTCATCATCTCGTCATCATCTCGTCATCATCACGTCATCATCTCGTCATCATCTCGTCATCATCTCGTCATCATCTCGTCATCATCTCGTCATCATCTCGTCATCGACTCGTCATCATCTCGTCATCATCTCGTCATCATCTTGTCATCATCTCGTCATCATCTCGTCATCATCTCGTCATCATCTCGTCATCATCTCGTCATCATCTCGTCATCATCTCGTCATCATCTCGTCATCATCTTGTCATCATCTCGTCATCACGTCGTCATCATCTCATCATCATCTCGTCGTCATCTGGTCATCCGATCATCTCGTCATCATCTCGTCGTCATCTCGTTATCATCTCGTCATCATCTGTCCATCATCTGGTCATCATCTGGTCATCATCTGGTCATCATCTCGTCATCATCTCGTCATCATCTCGTCATCATCTCGTCATCATCTCGTCATCATCGCGTCACCATCTCGTCATCATCTGGTCATCATCTGGTCATCATCTGGTCATCATCTGGTCATCATCTGGTCATCATCTGGTCATCATCTCGTTGTCATCTCGTCAACATTTCGTCATCATCTCGTCATCATCTCATCATCTCGTCATCATCTCGTCATCATCTCGTCATCATCTCGTCATCATCTCGTCATCATCTCGTCATCATCTCGTCATCATCTCGTCGTCATCTGGTCATCTCGTCATCATCTCGTCGTCATCTCGTCATCATTTCGTCATTATCTCGTCGTCATCTCGTTATCATCTCGTCATCATCTCGTCATCATCTCGTCATCATCTCGTCATCATCACGTCATCATCTCGTCATCATCTCGTCATCATCTCGTCATCATCTCGTCGTCATCTGGTCATCTGGTCATCTCGTCATCATCTCGTCATCGTCTCCGCATCATCCCGTCATCATCTAGTCATCATCTCGTCATCATTTTGTCATCATCTCGTCATCATGTCGCCATCATCTCGTCATCATCTCGTCATTATCTCGTCATCATCTCGTCATCATCTCGTCATCATCTCGTCATCATCTCGTCATCACGTCGTCATCATCTCGTCATCATCTCGTCGTCATCCGGTCGTCTGGTCATCTCGTCATCATCTCGTCATCATCTCGTCATCATCTCGTCATAATCTGGTCATCATCTGGTCATCATCTCGTCATCATCTCGTCATCATTTCGCCATCGACTCGTCATCATCTCGTCATCATCTCGTCATCATCTCGTTATTATCTCGTCATCATCTCGTCATCTGGTCATCTGTCCATCTGGTCATCTGGTCATCTGGTCATCTGGTAATCTGTTCATCTGGTCATCTGGTCATCTGGTCATCTGGTCATCTGGTCATCTAGTCATCTGGTCATCATCTCGTCATCATCTCGTCATCATCTCGTCATCATCTTGTCATCATCTCGTCATCATGTCGTCATCATCTCGTCATCATCTCGTCATCTTGTCATCTCGTCATCTCGTCATCATCTCGTCATCATCTCGTCATCATCTCGTCATCATCTCGTCATCATCTCGTCATCATCTCGTCATCATCTCATCATCATCTCGTCATCTGGTCATCTGGTCATCTCGTCATCATCTGGTCATCTGGTCATCTCGTCATCATCTCGTCATCATCTCGTCATCATCTCGTCGTCATCTGGTCATCATCTCGTCACCATCTCATCATCATTTCGTCATCGACTCGTCATCATCTCGTCATCATCTTGTCATCATCTCGTCATCATCTCGTCATTATCTCGTCATCATCTCGTCATCATCTCGTCATCATCTCGTCATCATCTCGTCATCATCTTGTCATCATCTCGTCATCATCTCGTCATCATCTCGTCATCATCTCGTCATCATCTCGTCATCATCTCGTCATCATCTCGTCATCATCTCGTCATCATCTGGTCATCATCTGGTCATCATCTGGTCATCTCGTCATCATCTCGTCATCATCTCGTCATCATCTCTTCATCATCTCGTCATCATCTCGTCATCATCTCGTCATCATCTCGTCATTATCTCGTCATCAACTCGTCATCATCTCTTCATCCTCTTGTTATCATCTCGTCATCATCTCGTCATCATCTCGTCATCATCTCGTCATCATCTCGTCATCATCTCGTCATCATCTCGTCATAATCTCGTCATCTTGTCGTCATCATCTCGTCATCTCGTCATCTCGTCACCTCGTCATCTGATCATCTGATCATCCGGTCATCTGGTCATCTGGTCATCTCGTCATCATCTCGTCATCATCTCGTCATCATCTCGTCATCGACTCGTCATCATCTCGTCATCACCTCGTCATCATCTGGTCATCATCTGGTCATCATCTGGTCATCATCTGGTCATCATCTGGTCATCATCTCGTCATCATCTCGTCATCATCTCGTCATCATCTCGTCATCATCTCGTCGTCATCTGGTTATCTGGTCATCTCGTCATCATCTCGTCACCATCTGGTCATCATCTCGTCATCTGGTCATCTGGTCATCTCGTCATCATCTCGTCATCGACTCGTCATCATCTCGTCATCATCTCGTCATCATCTTGTCATCATCTCGTCATCATCTCGTCATCATCTCGGCATCATCCCGCCATCATCTCGTCATCATCTCGTCATCATCTCGTCATCATCTCGTCATCATCTCGTCATCATCTCGTCATCATCTTGTCATCATCTCGTCATCACGTCGTCATCATCCCGTCATCATCTCGTCGTCATCTGGTCATCTGGTCATCTCGTCATCATCTCGTCGTCATCTCGTCATCATCTCGTCATCATCTGGTCATCATCTGGTCATCATCTGGTCATCATCTGGTCATCATCTGGTCATCATCTGGTCATCATCTGGTCATCATCTGGTCATCATCTCGTCATCATCTCGTCATCATCTCGTCATCATCTCGTCATCATCTCGTCATCATCTCGTCGTCATCTGGTTATCTGGTCATCTCGTCATCATCTCGTCACCATCTGGTCATCATCTCGTCATCTGGTCATCTGGTCATCTCGTCATCATCTCGTCATCATCTCGTCATCATCTCGTCATCATCTTGTCATCATCTCGTCATCATCTCGTCATCATCTCGTCATCATCTCGGCATCATCTCGTCATCATCTCGTCATCATCTCGTCATCATCTCGTCATCATCTCGTCATCATCTCGTCATCATCTCGTCATCATCTCGTCATCATCTCGTCATCATCTCGTCATCATCTCGTCATCATCTCGTCGTCATCTGGTCATCTCGTCATCATCTCGTCGTCATCTCGTCATCATTTCGTCATCATCTCGTCGTCATCTCGATATCATCTCGTCATCATCTCGTCATCATCTCGTCATCATCTCGTCATCATCTCGTCATCATCTTGTCATCATCTCGTCATCATCTCGTCATCATCTCGTCATCATCTCGTCATCATCTCGTCATCATCTCGTCATCATCTCGTCATCATCTTGTCATCATCTCGTCATCACGTCGTCATCATCTCATCATCATCTCGTCGTCATCTGGTCATCCGGTCATCTCGTCATCATCTCGTCGTCATCTCGTTATCATCTCGTCATCATCTGTCCATCATCTGGTCATCATCTGGTCATCATCTGGTCATCATCTCGTCATCATCTCGTCATCATCTCGTCATCATCTCGTCATCATCGCGTCACCATCTCGTCATCATCTGTCCATCATCTGGTCATCATCTGGTCATCATCTGGTCATCATCTCGTCGTCATCTCGTCAACATCTCGTCATCATCTCGTCATCATCTCGTCATCATCTCGTCATCATCTCGTCATCATCCGGTCATCATCTGGTCATCATCTGGTCATCATCTGGTCATCATCTGGTCATCATCTCGTCATCATCTCGTCATCATCTCGTCATCATCTCGTCATCATCTCGTCGTCATCTGGTTATCTGGTCATCTCGTCATCATCTCGTCACCATCTGGTCATCATCTCGTCATCTGGTCATCTGGTCATCTCGTCATCATCTCGTCATCATCTCGTCATCGACTCGTCATCATCTCGTCATCATCTCGTCATCATCTTGTCATCATCTCGTCATCATCTCGTCATCATCTCGGCATCATCCCGCCATCATCTCGTCATCATCTCGTCATCATCTCGTCATCATCTCGTCATCATCTCGTCATCATGTCGTCATCATCTTGTCATCATCTCGTCATCACGTCGTCATCATCCCGTCATCATCTCGTCGTCATCTGGTCATCTGGTCATCTCGTCATCATCTCGTCGTCATCTCGTCATCATCTCGTCATCATCTGGTCATCATCTGGTCATCATCTGGTCATCATCTGGTCATCATCTGGTCATCATCTGGTCATCATCTGGTCATCATCTGGTCATCATCTGGTCATCATCTCGTCATCATCTCGTCATCATCTCGTCATCATCTCGTCATCATCTCGTCATCATCTCGTCGTCATCTGGTTATCTGGTCATCTCGTCATCATCTCGTCATCATCTCGTCATCATCTTGTCATCATCTCGTCATCATCTCGTCATCATCTCGTCATCATCTCGGCATCATCTCGTCATCATCTCGTCATCATCTCGTCATCATCTCGTCATCATCTCGTCATCATCTCGTCATCATCTCGTCATCATCTCGTCATCATCTCGTCATCATCTCGTCATCATCTCGTCATCATCTCGTCGTCATCTGGTCATCTCGTCATCATCTCGTCGTCATCTCGTCATCATTTCGTCATCATCTCGTCGTCATCTCGATATCATCTCGTCATCATCTCGTCATCATCTCGTCATCATCACGTCATCATCTCGTCATCGTCTCGTCATCATCTCGTCATCATCTCGTCATCATCTCGTCATCGACTCGTCATCATCTCGTCATCATCTCGTCATCATCTTGTCATCATCTCGTCATCATCTCGTCATCATCTCGTCATCATCTTGTCATCATCTCGTCATCATCTCGTCATCATCTCGTCATCATCTCGTCATCATCTCGTCATCATCTCGTCATCATCTCGTCATCATCTTGTCATCATCTCGTCATCACGTCGTCATCATCTCATCATCATCTCGTCGTCATCTGGTCATCCGGTCATCTCGTCATCATCTCGTCGTCATCTCGTTATCATCTCGTCATCATCTGTCCATCATCTGGTCATCATCTGGTCATCATCTGGTCATCATCTCGTCATCATCTCGTCATCATCTCGTCATCATCTCGTCATCATCGCGTCACCATCTCGTCATCATCTGTCCATCATCTGGTCATCATCTGGTCATCATCTGGTCATCATCTCGTCGTCATCTCGTCAACATCTCGTCATCATCTCGTCATCATCTCGTCATCATCTCGTCATCATCTCGTCATCATCTCGTCATCATCTCGTCATCATCTCGTCATCATCTCGTCATCATCTCGTCATCATCTCGTCATCATCTCGTCGTCATCTGGTCATCTCGTCATCATCTCGTCATCATCTGGTTATCATCTGTTCATCATCTGGTCATCATCTGGTCAGCATCTAGTCATCATCTCGTCATCATCTCGTCGTCATCTCGTCAATATCTTGTCATCATCTCGTCATCATCTCGTCATCATCTCGACATTATCTCGTCATCATCTAGTCATCATCTCGTCATCATCTCGTCATCATCTCGTCATCATCTCGTCATCATCTCGTCATCATCTTGTCATCATCTCGTCATCATCTCGTCATCTGGTCATCTGGTCATCTCGTCATCATCTCGTCATCATCTCGTCATCATCTCGTCATCATCTCGTCATCATCTCGTCATCATCTCGTCATCATCTTGTCATCCTCTCGTTATCATCTCGTCATCATCTCGTCATCATCTCGTCATCATCTCATCATCATCTCGTCATCATCTCGTCATCATCTCGTCATCATCTCGTTATCATCTCGTCATCTCGTCATCTCGTCACCTCGTCATCTGATCATCTGATCATCCGGTCATCTGGTCATCTGGTCATCTCGTCATCATCTCGTCATCATCTCGTCATCATCTCGTCATCATCTCGTCATCGACTCGTCATCATCTCGTCATCACCTCGTCATCATCTGATCATCATCTGGTCATCATCTGGTCATCATCTGGTCATCATCTGGTCATCATCTGGTCATCATCTCGTCATCATCTCGTCATCATCTCGTCATCATCTCGTCATCATCTCGTCGTCATCTGGTTATCTGGTCATCTCGTCATCATCTCGTCACCATCTGGTCATCATCTCGTCATCTGGTCATCTGGTCATCTCGTCATCATCTCGTCATCATCTCGTCATCATCTTGTCATCATCTCGTCATCATCTCGTCATCATCTCGTCATCATCTCGGCATCATCTCGCCACCATCTCGTCATCATCTCGTCATCATCTCGTCATCTGGTCATCTGGTCATCTCGTCATCATCTCGTCATCATCTCGTCATCATCTCGTCATCAACTCGTCATCATCTCTTCATCCTCTTGTTATCATCTCGTCATCATCTCGTCATCATCTCATCATCATCTCGTCATCATCTCGTCATCATCTCGTCATAATCTCGTCATCTTGTCGTCATCATCTAGTCATCTCGTCATCTCGTCACCTCGTCATCTGATCATCTGATCATCCGGTCATCTGGTCATCTGGTCATCTCGTCATCATCTCGTCATCATCTCGTCATCATCTCGTCATCGACTCGTCATCATCTCGTCATCACCTCGTCATCATCTGGTCATCATCTGGTCATCATCTGGTCATCATCTGGTCATCATCTGGTCATCATCTCGTCATCATCTCGACATCATCTCGTCATCATCTCGTCATCATCTCGTCATCATCTCGTCGTCATCTGGTTATCTGGTCATCTCGTCATCATCTCGTCACCATCTGGTCATCATCTCGTCATCTGGTCATCTGGTCGTCTCGTCATCATCTCGTCATCATCTCGTCATCATCTCGTCATCGACTCGTCATCATCTCGTCATCATCTCGTCATCATCTTGTCATCATCTCGTCATCATCTCGTCATCATCTCGGCATCATCTCGCCATCATCTCGTCATCATCTCGTCATCATCTCGTCATCATCTCGTCATCATCTCGTCATCATCTCGTCATCATCTTGTCATCATCTCGTCATCACGTCGTCATCATCTCGTCATCATCTCGTCGTCATCTGGTCATCTGGTCATCTCGTCATCATCTCGTCGTCATCTCGTCATCATCTCGTCATCATCTGGTCATCATCTGGTCATCATCTGGTCATCATCTGGTCATCATCTGGTCATCATCTGGTCATCATCTGGTCATCATCTGGTCATCATCTCGTCATCATCTCGTCATCATCTCGTCATCATCTCGTCATCATCTCGTCATCATCTCGTCGTCATCTGGTTATCTGGTCATCTCGTCATCATCTCGTCACCATCTGGTCATCATCTCGTCATCTGGTCATCTGGTCATCTCGTCATCATCTCGTCATCATCTCGTCATCATCTTGTCATCATCTCGTCATCATCTCGTCATCATCTCGTCATCATCTCGGCATCATCTCGTCATCATCTCGTCATCATCTCGTCATCATCTCGTCATAATCTGGTCATCATCTGGTCATCATCTCGTCATCATCTCGTCATCATCTCGTCATCATCTCGTCGTC
Organism: Dyspetes luteomarginatus; assembly: GCA_963669185.1. Taxonomy (NCBI): domain Eukaryota; kingdom Metazoa; phylum Arthropoda; class Insecta; order Hymenoptera; family Ichneumonidae; genus Dyspetes; species Dyspetes luteomarginatus. The sequence goes on from OY769904.1 coordinate 13,465,464, forward strand.
ATCTCGTCATCATCTCGTCATCATCTCGTTATTATCTCGTCATCATCTCGTCATCTGGTCATCTGTCCATCTGGTCATCTGGTCATCTGGTCATCTGGTAATCTGTTCATCTGGTCATCTGGTCATCTGGTCATCTGGTCATCTGGTCATCTAGTCATCTGGTCATCATCTCGTCATCATCTCGTCATCATCTCGTCATCATCTTGTCATCATCTCGTCATCATGTCGTCATCATCTCGTCATCATCTCGTCATCTTGTCATCTCGTCATCTCGTCATCATCTCGTCATCATCTCGTCATCATCTCGTCATCATCTCGTCATCATCTCGTCATCATCTCGTCATCATCTCATCATCATCTCGTCATCTGGTCATCTGGTCATCTCGTCATCATCTGGTCATCTGGTCATCTCGTCATCATCTCGTCATCATCTCGTCATCATCTCGTCGTCATCTGGTCATCATCCGGTCATCATCTGGTCATCATCTCGTCACCATCTCATCATCATTTCGTCATCGACTCGTCATCATCTCGTCATCATCTTGTCATCATCTCGTCATCATCTCGTCATTATCTCGTCATCATCTCGTCATCATCTCGTCATCATCTCGTCATCATCTCGTCATCATCTTGTCATCATCTCGTCATCATCTCGTCATCATCTCGTCATCATCTCGTCATCATCTCGTCATCATCTCGTCATCATCTCGTCATCATCTCGTCATCATCTGGTCATCATCTGGTCATCATCTGGTCATCTCGTCATCATCTCGTCATCATCTCGTCATCATCTCTTCATCATCTCGTCATCATCTCGTCATCATCTCGTCATCATCTCGTCATTATCTCGTCATCAACTCGTCATCATCTCTTCATCCTCTTGTTATCATCTCGTCATCATCTCGTCATCATCTCGTCATCATCTCGTCATCATCTCGTCATCATCTCGTCATCATCTCGTCATAATCTCGTCATCTTGTCGTCATCATCTCGTCATCTCGTCATCTCGTCACCTCGTCATCTGATCATCTGATCATCCGGTCATCTGGTCATCTGGTCATCTCGTCATCATCTCGTCATCATCTCGTCATCATCTCGTCATCGACTCGTCATCATCTCGTCATCACCTCGTCATCATCTGGTCATCATCTGGTCATCATCTGGTCATCATCTGGTCATCATCTGGTCATCATCTCGTCATCATCTCGTCATCATCTCGTCATCATCTCGTCATCATCTCGTCGTCATCTGGTTATCTGGTCATCTCGTCATCATCTCGTCACCATCTGGTCATCATCTCGTCATCTGGTCATCTGGTCATCTCGTCATCATCTCGTCATCGACTCGTCATCATCTCGTCATCATCTCGTCATCATCTTGTCATCATCTCGTCATCATCTCGTCATCATCTCGGCATCATCCCGCCATCATCTCGTCATCATCTCGTCATCATCTCGTCATCATCTCGTCATCATCTCGTCATCATCTCGTCATCATCTTGTCATCATCTCGTCATCACGTCGTCATCATCCCGTCATCATCTCGTCGTCATCTGGTCATCTGGTCATCTCGTCATCATCTCGTCGTCATCTCGTCATCATCTCGTCATCATCTGGTCATCATCTGGTCATCATCTGGTCATCATCTGGTCATCATCTGGTCATCATCTGGTCATCATCTGGTCATCATCTGGTCATCATCTCGTCATCATCTCGTCATCATCTCGTCATCATCTCGTCATCATCTCGTCATCATCTCGTCGTCATCTGGTTATCTGGTCATCTCGTCATCATCTCGTCACCATCTGGTCATCATCTCGTCATCTGGTCATCTGGTCATCTCGTCATCATCTCGTCATCATCTCGTCATCATCTCGTCATCATCTTGTCATCATCTCGTCATCATCTCGTCATCATCTCGTCATCATCTCGGCATCATCTCGTCATCATCTCGTCATCATCTCGTCATCATCTCGTCATCATCTCGTCATCATCTCGTCATCATCTCGTCATCATCTCGTCATCATCTCGTCATCATCTCGTCATCATCTCGTCATCATCTCGTCGTCATCTGGTCATCTCGTCATCATCTCGTCGTCATCTCGTCATCATTTCGTCATCATCTCGTCGTCATCTCGATATCATCTCGTCATCATCTCGTCATCATCTCGTCATCATCTCGTCATCATCTCGTCATCATCTTGTCATCATCTCGTCATCATCTCGTCATCATCTCGTCATCATCTCGTCATCATCTCGTCATCATCTCGTCATCATCTCGTCATCATCTTGTCATCATTTCGTCATCACGTCGTCATCATCTCATCATCATCTCGTCGTCATCTGGTCATCCGGTCATCTCGTCATCATCTCGTCGTCATCTCGTTATCATCTCGTCATCATCTGTCCATCATCTGGTCATCATCTGGTCATCATCTGGTCATCATCTCGTCATCATCTCGTCATCATCTCGTCATCATCTCGTCATCATCGCGTCACCATCTCGTCATCATCTGTCCATCATCTGGTCATCATCTGGTCATCATCTGGTCATCATCTCGTCGTCATCTCGTCAACATCTCGTCATCATCTCGTCATCATCTCGTCATCATCTCGTCATCATCTCGTCATCATCCGGTCATCATCTGGTCATCATCTGGTCATCATCTGGTCATCATCTGGTCATCATCTCGTCATCATCTCGTCATCATCTCGTCATCATCTCGTCATCATCTCGTCGTCATCTGGTTATCTGGTCATCTCGTCATCATCTCGTCACCATCTGGTCATCATCTCGTCATCTGGTCATCTGGTCATCTCGTCATCATCTCGTCATCATCTCGTCATCGACTCGTCATCATCTCGTCATCATCTCGTCATCATCTTGTCATCATCTCGTCATCATCTCGTCATCATCTCGGCATCATCCCGCCATCATCTCGTCATCATCTCGTCATCATCTCGTCATCATCTCGTCATCATCTCGTCATCATGTCGTCATCATCTTGTCATCATCTCGTCATCACGTCGTCATCATCCCGTCATCATCTCGTCGTCATCTGGTCATCTGGTCATCTCGTCATCATCTCGTCGTCATCTCGTCATCATCTCGTCATCATCTGGTCATCATCTGGTCATCATCTGGTCATCATCTGGTCATCATCTGGTCATCATCTGGTCATCATCTGGTCATCATCTGGTCATCATCTGGTCATCATCTCGTCATCATCTCGTCATCATCTCGTCATCATCTCGTCATCATCTCGTCATCATCTCGTCGTCATCTGGTTATCTGGTCATCTCGTCATCATCTCGTCATCATCTCGTCATCATCTCGTCATCATCTTGTCATCATCTCGTCATCATCTCGTCATCATCTCGTCATCATCTCGGCATCATCTCGTCATCATCTCGTCATCATCTCGTCATCATCTCGTCATCATCTCGTCATCATCTCGTCATCATCTCGTCATCATCTCGTCATCATCTCGTCATCATCTCGTCATCATCTCGTCGTCATCTGGTCATCTCGTCATCATCTCGTCGTCATCTCGTCATCATTTCGTCATCATCTCGTCGTCATCTCGATATCATCTCGTCATCATCTCGTCATCATCTCGTCATCATCACGTCATCATCTCGTCATCGTCTCGTCATCATCTCGTCATCATCTCGTCATCATCTCGTCATCGACTCGTCATCATCTCGTCATCATCTCGTCATCATCTTGTCATCATCTCGTCATCATCTCGTCATCATCTCGTCATCATCTTGTCATCATCTCGTCATCATCTCGTCATCATCTCGTCATCATCTCGTCATCATCTCGTCATCATCTCGTCATCATCTCGTCATCATCTTGTCATCATCTCGTCATCACGTCGTCATCATCTCATCATCATCTCGTCGTCATCTGGTCATCCGGTCATCTCGTCATCATCTCGTCGTCATCTCGTTATCATCTCGTCATCATCTGTCCATCATCTGGTCATCATCTGGTCATCATCTGGTCATCATCTCGTCATCATCTCGTCATCATCTCGTCATCATCTCGTCATCATCGCGTCACCATCTCGTCATCATCTGTCCATCATCTGGTCATCATCTGGTCATCATCTGGTCATCATCTCGTCGTCATCTCGTCAACATCTCGTCATCATCTCGTCATCATCTCGTCATCATCTCGTCATCATCTCGTCATCATCTCGTCATCATCTCGTCATCATCTCGTCATCATCTCGTCATCATCTCGTCATCATCTCGTCATCATCTCGTCGTCATCTGGTCATCTCGTCATCATCTCGTCATCATCTGGTTATCATCTGTTCATCATCTGGTCATCATCTGGTCAGCATCTAGTCATCATCTCGTCATCATCTCGTCGTCATCTCGTCAATATCTTGTCATCATCTCGTCATCATCTCGTCATCATCTCGACATTATCTCGTCATCATCTAGTCATCATCTCGTCATCATCTCGTCATCATCTCGTCATCATCTCGTCATCATCTCGTCATCATCTTGTCATCATCTCGTCATCATCTCGTCATCTGGTCATCTGGTCATCTCGTCATCATCTCGTCATCATCTCGTCATCATCTCGTCATCATCTCGTCATCATCTCGTCATCATCTCGTCATCATCTTGTCATCCTCTCGTTATCATCTCGTCATCATCTCGTCATCATCTCGTCATCATCTCATCATCATCTCGTCATCATCTCGTCATCATCTCGTCATCATCTCGTTATCATCTCGTCATCTCGTCATCTCGTCACCTCGTCATCTGATCATCTGATCATCCGGTCATCTGGTCATCTGGTCATCTCGTCATCATCTCGTCATCATCTCGTCATCATCTCGTCATCATCTCGTCATCGACTCGTCATCATCTCGTCATCACCTCGTCATCATCTGATCATCATCTGGTCATCATCTGGTCATCATCTGGTCATCATCTGGTCATCATCTGGTCATCATCTCGTCATCATCTCGTCATCATCTCGTCATCATCTCGTCATCATCTCGTCATCATCTCGTCGTCATCTGGTTATCTGGTCATCTCGTCATCATCTCGTCACCATCTGGTCATCATCTCGTCATCTGGTCATCTGGTCATCTCGTCATCATCTCGTCATCATCTCGTCATCATCTTGTCATCATCTCGTCATCATCTCGTCATCATCTCGTCATCATCTCGGCATCATCTCGCCACCATCTCGTCATCATCTCGTCATCATCTCGTCATCTGGTCATCTGGTCATCTCGTCATCATCTCGTCATCATCTCGTCATCATCTCGTCATCAACTCGTCATCATCTCTTCATCCTCTTGTTATCATCTCGTCATCATCTCGTCATCATCTCATCATCATCTCGTCATCATCTCGTCATCATCTCGTCATAATCTCGTCATCTTGTCGTCATCATCTAGTCATCTCGTCATCTCGTCACCTCGTCATCTGATCATCTGATCATCCGGTCATCTGGTCATCTGGTCATCTCGTCATCATCTCGTCATCATCTCGTCATCATCTCGTCATCGACTCGTCATCATCTCGTCATCACCTCGTCATCATCTGGTCATCATCTGGTCATCATCTGGTCATCATCTGGTCATCATCTGGTCATCATCTCGTCATCATCTCGACATCATCTCGTCATCATCTCGTCATCATCTCGTCATCATCTCGTCGTCATCTGGTTATCTGGTCATCTCGTCATCATCTCGTCACCATCTGGTCATCATCTCGTCATCTGGTCATCTGGTCGTCTCGTCATCATCTCGTCATCATCTCGTCATCATCTCGTCATCGACTCGTCATCATCTCGTCATCATCTCGTCATCATCTTGTCATCATCTCGTCATCATCTCGTCATCATCTCGGCATCATCTCGCCATCATCTCGTCATCATCTCGTCATCATCTCGTCATCATCTCGTCATCATCTCGTCATCATCTCGTCATCATCTTGTCATCATCTCGTCATCACGTCGTCATCATCTCGTCATCATCTCGTCGTCATCTGGTCATCTGGTCATCTCGTCATCATCTCGTCGTCATCTCGTCATCATCTCGTCATCATCTGGTCATCATCTGGTCATCATCTGGTCATCATCTGGTCATCATCTGGTCATCATCTGGTCATCATCTGGTCATCATCTGGTCATCATCTCGTCATCATCTCGTCATCATCTCGTCATCATCTCGTCATCATCTCGTCATCATCTCGTCGTCATCTGGTTATCTGGTCATCTCGTCATCATCTCGTCACCATCTGGTCATCATCTCGTCATCTGGTCATCTGGTCATCTCGTCATCATCTCGTCATCATCTCGTCATCATCTTGTCATCATCTCGTCATCATCTCGTCATCATCTCGTCATCATCTCGGCATCATCTCGTCATCATCTCGTCATCATCTCGTCATCATCTCGTCATCATCTCGTCATCATCTCGTCATCATCTCGTCATCATCTCGTCATCATCTCGTCATCATCTCGTCGTCATCTGGTCATCTCGTCATCATCTCGTCGTCATCTCGTCATCATTTCGTCATCATCTCGTCGTCATCTCGATATCATCTCGTCATCATCTCGTCATCATCTCGTCATCATCTCGTCATCATCTCGTCATCATCTTGTCATCATCTCGTCATCATCTCGTCATCATCTCGTCATCATCTCGTCATCATCTCGTCTTCATCTCGTCATCATCTCGTCATCATCTCGTCATCATCTCGTCATCATCTCGTCATCATCTCGTCATCATCTCGTCATCATCTCGTCGTCATCTGGTCATCTCGTCATCATCTCGTCGTCATCTCGTCATCATTTCGTCATTATCTCGTCGTCATCTCGTTATCATCTCGTCATCATCTCGTCATCATCTCGTCATCATCTCGTCATCATCACGTCATCATCTCGTCATCATCTCGTCATCATCTCGTCGTCATCTGGTCATCTGGTCATCTCGTCATCATCTCGTCATCGTCTCCGCATCATCCCGTCATCATCTAGTCATCATCTCGTCATCATTTTGTCATCATCTCGTCATCATGTCGCCATCATCTCGTCATCATCGCGTCATTATCTCGTCATCATCTCGTCATCATCTCGTCATCATCTCGTCATCATCTCGTCATCACGTCGTCATCATCTCGTCATCATCTCGTCGTCATCCGGTCGTCTGGTCATCTCGTCATCATCTCGTCGTCATCTCGTCATCATTTCGTCATCATCTCGTCATCATCTCGTTATCATCTCGTCATCATCTCGTCATCATCTCGTCATCATCTCGTCATCATTTTGTCATCATCTCGTCATCATGTCGCCATCATCTCGTCATCATCTCGTCGTCATCTCGTCAACATCTCGTCTTCATCTCGTCATCATCTCGTCATTATCTCGTCATCATGTCGTCATCATCTCGTCATCATCTCGTCATCATCTCGTCATCATCTCGTCATCATCTCGTTATCATCTCGTCATCATCTCGTCATCATCTCGTCATCATCTCGTCATCATCTCGTCATCATCTCGTCATCATCTCGTCATCATCTCGTCATCCTCTCGTTATCATCTCGTCATCATCTCGTCATCATATCGTCATCATCTCATCATCATCTCGTCATCATCTCGTCATCATCTCGTCATAATCTCGTCATCATCTCGTTATCATCTCGTCATCTCGTCATCTCGTCACCTCGTCATCTGATCATCTGATCATCCGGTCATCTGGTCATCTGGTCATCTCGTCATCATCTCGTCATCATCTCGTCATCATCTCGTCATCATCTCGTCATCGACTCGTCATCATCTCGTCATCACCTCGTCATCATCTGATCATCATCTGGTCATCATCTGGTCATCATCTGGTCATCATCTCGTCATCATCTCGTCATCATCTCGTCATCATCTCGTCATCATCTCGTCATCATCTCGTCATCATCTCGTCGTCATCTGGTTATCTGGTCATCTCGTCATCATCTCGTCACCATCTGGTCATCATCTCGTCATCTGGTCATCTGGTCATCTCGTCATCATCTCGTCATCATCTCGTCATCATCTTGTCATCATCTCGTCATCATCTCGTCATCATCTCGTCATCATCTCGACATCATCTCGCCACCATCTCGTCATCATCTCGTCATCATCTCGTCATCTGGTCATCTGGTCATCTCGTCATCATCTCGTCATCATCTCGTCATCATCTCGTCATCATCTCGTCATCATCTCGTCATCATCTCGTCATCATCTCGTCATCATCTCGTCATCATCTCGTCATCAACTCGTCATCATCTCTTCATCCTCTTGTTATCATCTCGTCATCATCTCGTCATCATCTCGTCATCATCTCATCATCATCTCGTCATCATCTCGTCATCATCTCGTCATAATCTCGTCATCTTGTCGTCATCATCTCGTCATCTCGTCATCTCGTCACCTCGTCATCTGGTCATCTCGTCATCATCTCGTCGTCATCTCGTCATCATTTCGTCATCATCTCGTCGTCATCTCGATATCATCTCGTCATCATCTCGTCATCATCTCGTCATCATCACGTCATCATCTCGTCATCATCTCGTCATCATCTCGTCATCATCTCGTCATCATCTCGTCATCATCTCGTCATCATCTCGTCGTCATCTGGTCATCTGGTCATCTCGTCATCATCTCGTCACCATCTGGTCATCATCTCGTCATCTGGTCATCTGGTCATCTCGTCATCATCTCGTCATCATCTCGTCATCATCTCGTCATCGACTCGTCATCATCTCGTCATCATCTCGTCATCATCTTGTCATCATCTCGTCATCATCTCGTCATCATCTCGGCATCATCTCGCCATCATCTCGTCATCATCTCGTCATCATCTCGTCATCATCTCGTCATCATCTCGTCATCATCTCGTCATCATCTTGTCATCATCTCGTCATCACGTCGTCATCATCTCGTCATCATCTCGTCGTCATCTGGTCATCTGGTCATCTCGTCATCATCTCGTCGTCATCTCGTCATCATCTCGTCATCATCTGGTCATCATCTGGTCATCATCTGGTCATCATCTGGTCATCATCTGGTCATCATCTGGTCATCATCTGGTCATCATCTCGTCATCATCTCGTCATCATCTCGTCATCATCTCGTCATCATCTCGTCATCATCTCGTCGTCATCTGGTTATCTGGTCATCTCGTCATCATCTCGTCACCATCTGGTCATCATCTCGTCATCTGGTCATCTGGTCATCTCGTCATCATCTCGTCATCATCTCGTCATCATCTCGTCATCATCTTGTCATCATCTCGTCATCATCTCGTCATCATCTCGTCATCATCTCGGCATCATCTCGTCATCATCTCGTCATCATCTCGTCATCATCTCGTCATCATCTCGTCATCATCTCGTCATCATCTCGTCATCATCTCGTCATCATCTCGTCATCATCTCGTCATCATCTCGTCATCATCTCGTCATCATCTCGTCGTCATCTGGTCATCTCGTCATCATCTCGTCGTCATCTCGTCATCATTTCGTCATCATCTCGTCGTCATCTCGATATCATCTCGTCATCATCTCGTCATCATCTCGTCATCATCACGTCATCATCTCGTCATCATCTCGTCATCATCTCGTCATCATCTCGTCATCATCTCGTCATCGACTCGTCATCATCTCGTCATCATCTCGTCATCATCTTGTCATCATCTCGTCATCATCTCGTCATCATCTCGTCATCATCTCGTCATCATCTTTTCATCATCTCGTCATCATCTCGTCATCATCTCGTCATCATCTCGTCATCATCTTGTCATCATCTCGTCATCATCTCGTCATCATCTCGTCATCATCTCGTCATCATCTCGTCATCATCTCGTCATCATCTCGTCATCATCTTGTCATCATCTCGTCATCACGTCGTCATCATCTCATCATCATCTCGTCGTCATCTGGTCATCCGATCATCTCGTCATCATCTCGTCGTCATCTCGTTATCATCTCGTCATCATCTGTCCATCATCTGGTCATCATCTGGTCATCATCTGGTCATCATCTCGTCATCATCTCGTCATCATCTCGTCATCATCTCGTCATCATCTCGTCATCATCGCGTCACCATCTCGTCATCATCTGGTCATCATCTGGTCATCATCTGGTCATCATCTGGTCATCATCTGGTCATCATCTCGTTGTCATCTCGTCAACATCTCGTCATCATCTCGTCATCATCTCATCATCTCGTCATCATCTCGTCATCATCTCGTCATCATCTCGTCATCATCTCGTCATCATCTCGTCATCATCTCGTCATCATCTCGTCATCATCTCGTCATCATCTCGTCATCATCTCGTCGTCATCTGGTCATCTCGTCATCATCTCGTCGTCATCTCGTCATCATTTCGTCATTATCTCGTCATCATCTCGTCATCATCTCGTCATCATCTGGTCATCATCTCGTCGTCATCTGGTCATCTGGTCATCTCGTCATCATCTCGTCATCGTCTCCGCATCATCCCGTCATCATCTAGTCATCATCTCGTCATCATGTTGTCATCATCTCGTCATCATGTCGCCATCATCTCGTCATCATCTCGTCATTATCTCGTCATCATCTCGTCATCATCTCGTCACCATCTCGTCATCATCTCGTCATCACGTCGTCATCATCTCGTCATCATCTCGTCGTCATCCGGTCGTCTGGTCATCTCGTCATCATCTCGTCATCATCTCGTCATCATCTCGTCATCATCTCGTCATAATCTGGTCATCATCTGGTCATCATCTTGTCATCATCTCGTCATCATCTCGTCATTATCTCGTCATCATCTCGTCATCTGGTCATCTGTCCATCTGGTCATCTGGTCATCTGGTCATCTGGTAATCTGTTCATCTGGTCATCTGGTCATCTGGTCATCTGGTCATCTGGTCATCTAGTCATCTGGTCATCATCTCGTCATCATCTCGTCATCATCTCGTCATCATCTTGTCATCATCTCGTCATCATGTCGTCATCATCTCGTCATCATCTCGTCATCTTGTCATCTCGTCATCTCGTCATCATCTCGTCATCATCTCGTCATCATCTCGTCATCATCTCGTCATCATCTCGTCATCATCTCGTCATCATCTCATCATCATCTCGTCATCTGGTCATCTGGTCATCTCGTCATCATCTGGTCATCTGGTCATCTCGTCATCATCTCGTCATCATCTCGTCATCATCTCGTCGTCATCTGGTCATCATCCGGTCATCATCTCGTCATCATCTCGTCATCATCTCGTCATCATCTCTTCATCATCTCGTCATCATCTCGTCATCATCTCGTCATCATCTCGTCATTATCTCGTCATCAACTCGTCATCATCTCTTCATCCTCTTGTTATCATCTCGTCATCATCTCGTCATCATCTCGTCATCATCTCATCATCATCTCGTCATCATCTCGTCATCATCTCGTCATCATCTCGTCATAATCTCGTCATCTTGTCGTCATCATCTCGTCATCTCGTCATCTCGTCACCTCGTCATCTGATCATCTGATCATCCGGTCATCTGGTCATCTGGTCATCTCGTCATCATCTCGTCATCATCTCGTCATCATCTCGTCATCGACTCGTCATCATCTCGTCATCACCTCGTCATCATCTGGTCATCATCTGGTCATCATCTGGTCATCATCTGGTCATCATCTGGTCATCATCTCGTCATCATCTCGTCATCATCTCGTCATCATCTCGTCATCATCTCGTCGTCATCTGGTTATCTGGTCATCTCGTCATCATCTCGTCACCATCTGGTCATCATCTCGTCATCTGGTCATCTGGTCATCTCGTCATCATCTCGTCATCATCTCGTCATCGACTCGTCATCATCTCGTCATCATCTCGTCATCATCTTGTCATCATCTCGTCATCATCTCGTCATCATCTCGGCATCATCTCGCCATCATCTCGTCATCATCTCGTCATCATCTCGTCATCATCTCGTCATCATCTCGTCATCATCTCGTCATCATCTTGTCATCATCTCGTCATCACGTCGTCATCATCCCGTCATCATCTCGTCGTCATCTGGTCATCTGGTCATCTCGTCATCATCTCGTCGTCATCTCGTCATCATCTCGTCATCATCTGGTCATCATCTGGTCATCATCTGGTCATCATCTGGTCATCATCTGGTCATCATCTGGTCATCATCTGGTCATCATCTGGTCATCATCTGGTCATCATCTCGTCATCATCTCGTCATCATCTCGTCATCATCTCGTCATCATCTCGTCATCATCTCGTCGTCATCTGGTTATCTGGTCATCTCGTCATCATCTCGTCACCATCTGGTCATCATCTCGTCATCTGGTCATCTGGTCATCTGGTCATCTCGTCATCATCTCGTCATCATCTCGTCATCATCTCGTCATCATCTTGTCATCATCTCGTCATCATCTCGTCATCATCTCGTCATCATCTCGGCATCATCTCGTCATCATCTCGTCATCATCTCGTCATCATCTCGTCATCATCTCGTCATCATCTCGTCATCATCTCGTCATCATCTCGTCATCATCTCGTCATCATCTCGTCATCATCTCGTCATCATCTCGTCGTCATCTGGTCATCTCGTCATCATCTCGTCGTCATCTCGTCATCATTTCGTCATCATCTCGTCGTCATCTCGATATCATCTCGTCATCATCTCGTCATCATCTCGTCATCATCACGTCATCATCTCGTCATCGTCTCGTCATCATCTCGTCATCATCTCGTCATCATCTCGTCATCATCTCGTCATCGACTCGTCATCATCTCGTCATCATCTCGTCATCATCTTGTCATCATCTCGTCATCATCTCGTCATCATCTCGTCATCATCTTGTCATCATCTCGTCATCATCTCGTCATCATCTCGTCATCATCTCGTCATCATCTCGTCATCATCTCGTCATCATCTTGTCATCATCTCGTCATCACGTCGTCATCATCTCATCATCATCTCGTCGTCATCTGGTCATCCGGTCATCTCGTCATCATCTCGTCGTCATCTCGTTATCATCTCGTCATCATCTGTCCATCATCTGGTCATCATATGGTCATCATCTGGTCATCATCTCGTCATCATCTCGTCATCATCTCGTCATCATCTCGTCATCATCTCGTCATCATCGCGTCACCATCTCGTCATCATCTGGTCATCATCTGGTCATCATCTGGTCATCATCTGGTCATCATCTGGTCATCATCTCGTTGTCATCTCGTCAACATCTCGTCATCATCTCGTCATCATCTCGTCATCATCTCGTCATCATCTCGTCATCATCTCGTCATCATCTCGTCATCATCTCGTCATCATCTCGTCATCATCTCGTCATCATCTCGTCATCATCTCGTCATCATCTCGTCATCATCTCGTCGTCATCTGGTCATCTCGTCATCATCTCGTCGTCATCTCGTCATCATTTCGTCATTATCTCGTCGTCATCTCGTTATCATCTCGTCATCATCTCGTCATCATCTCGTCATCATCTCGTCATCATCACGTCATCATCTCGTCATCATCTCGTCATCATCTCGTCATCATCTCGTCGTCATCTGGTCATCTGGTCATCTCGTCATCATCTCGTCATCGTCTCCGCATCATCCCGTCATCATCTAGTCATCATCTCGTCATCATTTTGTCATCATCTCGTCATCATGTCGCCATCATCTCGTCATCATCTCGTCATTATCTCGTCATCATCTCGTCATCATCTCGTCATCATCTCGTCATCATCTCGTCATCACGTCGTCATCATCTCGTCATCATCTCGTCGTCATCCGGTCGTCTGGTCATCTCGTCATCATCTCGTCATCATCTCGTCATCATCTCGTCATCATCTAGTCATAATCTGGTCATCATCTGGTCATCATCTCGTCATCATCTCGTCATCATTTCGTCATCGACTCGTCATCATCTCGTCATCATCTCGTCATCATCTCGTCATTATCTCGTCATCATCTCGTCATCTGGTCATCTGTCCATCTGGTCATCTGGTCATCTGGTCATCTGGTAATCTGTTCATCTGGTCATCTGGTCATCTGGTCATCTAGTCATCTGGTCATCATCTCGTCATCATCTCGTCATCATCTCGTCATCATCTTGTCATCATCTCGTCATCATGTCGTCATCATCTCGTCATCATCTCGTCATTTTGTCATCTCGTCATCTCGTCATCATCTCGTCATCATCTCGTGATCATCTCGTGATCATCTCGTCATCATCTCGTCATCATCTCGTCATCATCTCGTCATCATCTCATCATCATCTCGTCATCTGGTCATCTGGTCATCTCGTCATCATCTGGTCATCTGGTCATCTCGTCATCATCTCGTCATCATCTCGTCATCATCTCGTCGTCATCTGGTCATCATCCGGTCATCATCTGGTCATCATCTCGTCACCATCTCATCATCATTTCGTCATCGACTCGTCATCATCTCGTCATCATCTTGTCATCATCTCGTCATCATCTCGTCATTATCTCGTCATCATCTCGTCATCATCTCGTCATCATCTCGTCATCATCTCGTCATCATCTTGTCATCATCTCGTCATCATCTCGTCATCATCTCGTCATCATCTCGTCATCATCTCGTCATCATCTCGTCATCATCTCGTCATCATCTGGTCATCATCTGGTCATCATCTGGTCATCATCTGGTCATCTCGTCATCATCTCGTCATCATCTCGTCATCATCTCGTCATCATCTCGCTATCATCTCGTCATCATCTCGTCATCATCTCGTCATCATCTCGTCATCATCTCGTCATCGTCTCGTCATCATCTGGTCATCATCTGGTCATCATCTGGTCATCATCACGTCATCATCTCGTCATCATCTCGTCATCATCTCGTCATCATCTCGTCCTCATCTCGTCATCATCTCGTCATCATCTCGTCGTCATCTGGTCATCTGGTCATCTCGTCATCATCTCGTCATCATTTCGTCATCATCTCGTCATCATCTCGTTATCATCTCGTCATCATCTCGTCATCATCTGGTCATCATCTGGTCATCATCTGGTCATCATCTGGTCATCATCTGGTCATCATCTCGTCATCATCTCGTCATCATCTCGTCATCATCTCGTCATCATCTCGTCATCATCTCGTCATCATCTCGTCGTCATCTGGTCATCTGGTCATCTCGTCATCATCTCGTCATCATCTCGTCATCGTCTCGGCATCGTCTCGGCATGATCCCGTCATCATCTAGTCATCATCTCGTCATCATTTTGTCATCATCTCGCCATTATCTCGTCATCATCTCGTCTTTATCTCGTCATCATCTCGTCATCATCTCGTCATCATCTCGTCATCATCTTGTCATCATCTCGTCATCATCTCGTCATCATCTCGTCAACATCTTGTCATCATCTCGTCATCATCTCGTCATCATCTCGTCATCTGGTCATCTGTCCATCTAGTCATCTGGTCATCTGGTCATCTGGTCATCTGTTCATCTCGTCATCATCTCGTGATCATCTCGTCATCATCTCGGCATCATCTCGTCGTCATCTCGATATCATCTCGTCATCATCTCGTCATCATCTCGTCATCATCTCGTCATCATCACGTCATCATCTTGTCATCATCTCGGCATCATCTCGCCATCATCTTGTCATCATCTCGTCATCATCTCTTCATCTTGTCATCTCGTCATCTCGTCATCTCGTCATCTCGTCATCTCGTCATCTGGTCATCTGACTATCTGGTCATCCAGTAATCTGGTCATCTGGTTATCTGGTCATCTGGTCATCTCGTCATCATCTCGTCATCATCTCGTCATCATCTCGTCACCATCCGGTCATCATCTCGTCATCATCTCGTCATCATCTCGTCATCTCGTCATCTGGTCATCTCGTCATCATCTCGTCATCATCTCGTCATCATCTCGTCATCATCTCGTCATCATCTCGTCATCATCTCGTCATCATCTCGTCATCATCTCGTCATCATCTCGTCATCATCTCGTCATCATCTCGTCATCAGCTCGTCATCATCTCGTCATCCTCTCGTTATCATCTCGTCATCATCTCGTCATCATCTCGTCATCATCTCGTCATCATCTCATCATCATCTCGTCATCATCTCGTCATCATCTCGTCATCATCTCATCATCATCTCGTCATCATCTCGTCATCATCGCGTCATCATCTCGTCAGCTCGTCATCATCTCGTCATCTCGTCACCTCGTCATCTGTTCATCTGATCATCTGGTCATCCGGTCATCTGGTCATCTCGTCATCATCTCGTCATCATCTCGTCATCATCTCGTCATCATCTCGTCATCATCTCGTCATCATCTTGTCATCATCTCGTCATCATCTCGTCATTATCTCGTCATCATCTCGTCATCATCTCGTCATCATCTCGTCATCATCTCGTCATCATCTTGTCATCATCTCGTCATCATCTCGTCATCATCTCGTCATCATCTCGTCATCATCTCGTCATCATCTCGTCATCATCTCGTCATCATCTCGTCATCATCTGGTCATCATCTGGTCATCATCTGGTCATCTCGTCATCATCTCGTCATCATCTCGTCATCATCTCGTCATCATCTCGCTATCATCTCGTCATCATCTCGTCATCATCTCGTCATCATCTCGTCATCATCTCGTCATCGTCTCGTCATCATCTGGTCATCATCTGGTCATCATCTGGTCATCATCACGTCATCATCTCGTCATCATCTCGTCATCATCTCGTCATCATCTCGTCCTCATCTCGTCATCATCTCGTCATCATCTCGTCGTCATCTGGTCATCTGGTCATCTCGTCATCATCTCGTCATCATTTCGTCATCATCTCGTCATCATCTCGTTATCATCTCGTCATCATCTCGTCATCATCTGGTCATCATCTGGTCATCATCTGGTCATCATCTGGTCATCATCTGGTCATCATCTCGTCATCATCTCGTCATCATCTCGTCATCATCTCGTCATCATCTCGTCATCATCTCGTCATCATCTCGTCGTCATCTGGTCATCTGGTCATCTCGTCATCATCTCGTCATCATCTCGTCATCGTCTCGGCATCGTCTCGGCATCATCCCGTCATCATCTAGTCATCATCTCGTCATCATTTTGTCATCATCTCGTCATTATCTCGTCATCATCTCGTCATTATCTCGTCATCATCTCGTCATCATCTCGTCATCATCTCGTCATCATCTTGTCATCATCTCGTCATCATCTCGTCATCATCTCGTCATCATCTTGTCATCATCTCGTCATCATCTCGTCATCATCTCGTCATCTGGTCATCTGTCCATCTAGTCATCTGGTCATCTGGTCATCTGGTCATCTGTTCATCTCGTCATCATCTCGTCATCATCTCGTCATCATCTCGGCATCATCTCGTCGTCATCTCGATATCATCTCGTCATCATCTCGTCATCATCTCGTCATCATCTCGTCATCATCACGTCATCATCTTGTCATCATCTCGGCATCATCTCGCCATCATCTTGTCATCATCTCGTCATCATCTCTTCATCTTGTCATCTCGTCATCTCGTCATCTCGTCATCTCGTCATCTGGTCATCTGACTATCTGGTCATCCAGTAATCTGGTCATCTGGTTATCTGGTCATCTGGTCATCTCGTCATCATCTCGTCATCATCTCGTCATCATCTCGTCACCATCCGGTCATCATCTCGTCATCATCTCGTCATCATCTCGTCATCTCGTCATCTGGTCATCTCGTCATCATCTCGTCATCATCTCGTCATCATCTCGTCATCATCTCGTCATCATCTCGTCATCATCTCGTCATCATCTCGTCATCATCTCGTCATCAGCTCGTCATCATCTCGTCATCCTCTCGTTATCATCTCGTCATCATCTCGTCATCATCTCGTCATCATCTCGTCATCATCTCATCATCATCTCGTCATCATCTCGTCATCATCTCGTCATCATCTCATCATCATCTCGTCATCATCTCGTCATCATCGCGTCATCATCTCGTCAGCTCGTCATCATCTCGTCATCTCGTCACCTCGTCATCTGTTCATCTGATCATCTGGTCATCCGGTCATCTGGTCATCTCGTCATCATCTCGTCATCATCTCGTCATCATCTCGTCATCATCTCGTCATCATCTCGTCATCGTCGCGGCATCATCTAGTCATCATCTCGTCATCATTTTGTCATCATCTCGTCATCATGTCGCCATCATCTCGTCATCATCTCGTCGTCATCTCGTCAACATCTCGTCTTCATCTCGTCATCATCTCGTCATTATCTCGTCATCATGTCGTCATCATCTCGTCATCATCTTGTCATCATCTCGTCATCACGTCGTCATCATCTCATCATCATCTCGTCGTCATCTGGTC
Source organism: Dyspetes luteomarginatus (assembly GCA_963669185.1). Taxonomy (NCBI): domain Eukaryota; kingdom Metazoa; phylum Arthropoda; class Insecta; order Hymenoptera; family Ichneumonidae; genus Dyspetes; species Dyspetes luteomarginatus. The sequence continues at coordinate 13,483,852 of OY769904.1, forward strand.
ATCTGGTCATCTCGTCATCATCTCGTCGTCATCTCGTCATCATCTCGGCATCATCCCGTCATCATCTAGTCATCATCTCGTCATCATTTTGTCATCATCTCGTCATCATCTCGTCATCATCTTGTCATCATCTCGTCATTATCTCGTCATCATCTCGTCATCATCTCGTCATCATCTCGTCATCATCTCGTCATCATCTCGTCATCATGTCGTCATCATCGCGTCATCATCTCGTCATCATCTCGTCATCATCTCGTCATCATCTCGTCATCATCTCGTCATCATCTCGTCGTCATCTGGTCATCTGGTCATCTCGTCATCATCTCGTCATCATCTCGTCATCGTCTCGGCATCGTCTCGGCATCATCCCGTCATCATCTAGTCATCATCTCGTCATCATTTTGTCATCATCTCGTCATCATCTCGTCATTATCTCGTCATCATTTTGTCATCATCTCGTCATCATCTCGTCATCATCTCGTCATCATCTCGTCATCATCTTGTCATCATCTCGTCATCATGTCGTCATCATCTCGTCATCATCTCGTCATCTTGTCATCTCGTCATCTCGTCATCATCTCGTCATCATCTCGTGATCATCTCGTCATCATCTCGTCATCATCTCGTCATCATCTCGTCATCATCTCATCATCATCTCGTCTTCTGGTCATCTGGTCATCTCGTCATCATCTGGTCATCTGGTCATCTCGTCATCATCTCGTCATCATCTCGTCATCATCTCGTCGTCATCTGGTCATCATCCGGTCATCATCTGGTCATCATCTCGTCACCATCTCATCATCATTTCGTCATCGACTCGTCATCATCTCGTCATCATCTTGTCATCATCTCGTCATCATCTCGTCATTATCTCGTCATCATCTCGTCATCATCTCGTCATCATCTCGTCATCATCTCGTCATCATCTCGTCATCATCTCGTCATCATCTCGTCATCATCTCGTCATCATCTCGTCATCATCTCGTCATCATCTCGTCATCATCTGGTCATCATCTGGTCATCTCGTCATCATCTCGTCATCATCTCGTCATCATCTCGTCATCATCTCGCTATCATCTCGTCATCATCTCGTCATCATCTCGTCATCATCTCGTCATCATCTCGTCATCGTCTCGTCATCATCTGGTCATCATCTGGTCATCATCTGGTCATCATCACGTCATCATCTCGTCATCATCTCGTCATCATCTCGTCATCATCTCGTCCTCATCTCGTCATCATCTCGTCATCATCTCGTCGTCATCTGGTCATCTGGTCATCTCGTCATCATCTCGTCATCATTTCGTCATCATCTCGTCATCATCTCGTTATCATCTCGTCATCATCTGGTCATCATCTGGTCATCATCTGGTCATCATCTGGTCATCATCTGGTCATCATCTGGTCATCATCTCGTCATCATCTCGTCATCATCTCGTCATCATCTCGTCATCATCTCGTCGTCATCTGGTCATCTGGTCATCTCGTCATCATCTCGTCATCATCTCGTCATCGTCTCGGCATCGTCTCGGCATCATCCCGTCATCATCTAGTCATCATCTCGTCATCATTTTGTCATCATCTCGTCATTATCTCGTCATCATCTCGTCATTATCTCGTCATCATCTCGTCATCATCTCGTCATCATCTCGTCATCATCTTGTCATCATCTCGTCATCATCTCGTCATCATCTCGTCATCATCTTGTCATCATCTCGTCATCATCTCGTCATCATCTCGTCATCTGGTCATCTGTCCATCTAGTCATCTGGTCATCTGGTCATCTGGTCATCTGTTAATCTCGTCATCATCTCGTCATCATCTCGTCATCATCTCGGAATCATCTCGTCGTCATCTCGATATCATCTCGTCATCATCTCGTCATCATCTCGTCATCATCTCGTCATCATCACGTCATCATCTTGTCATCATCTCGGCATCATCTCGCCATCATCTTGTCATCATCTCGTCATCATCTCTTCATCTTGTCATCTCGTCATCTCGTCATCTCGTCATCTCGTCATCTCGTCATCTGGTCATCTGACTATCTGGTCATCCAGTAATCTGGTCATCTGGTTATCTGGTCATCTGGTCATCTCGTCATCATCTCGTCATCATCTCGTCATCATCTCGTCACCATCCGGTCATCATCTCGTCATCATCTCGTCATCATCTCGTCACCATCCGGTCATCATCTCGTCATCATCTCGTCATCATCTCGTCATCATCTCGTCATCATCTCGTCATCATCTCGTCATCATCTCGTCATCATCTCGTCATCATCTCGTCATCATCTCGTCATCATCTCGTCATCAGCTCGTCATCATCTCGTCATCCTCTCGTTATCATCTCGTCATCATCTCGTCATCATCTCGTCATCATCTCGTCATCATCTCATCATCATCTCGTCATCATCTCGTCATCATCTCGTCATCATCTCATCATCATCTCGTCATCATCTCGTCATCATCGCGTCATCATCTCGTCAGCTCGTCATCATCTCGTCATCTCGTCACCTCGTCATCTGTTCATCTGCTCATCTGGTCATCCGGTCATCTGGTCATCTCGTCATCATCTCGTCATCATCTCGTCATCATCTCGTCATCATCTCGTCATCGTCGCGGCATCATCTAGTGATCATCTCGTCATCATTTTGTCATCATCTCGTCATCATGTCGCCATCATCTCGTCATCATCTCGTCGTCATCTCGTCAACATCTCGTCTTCATCTCGTCATCATCTCGGCATTATCTCGTCATCATGTCGTCATCATCTCGTCATCATCTTGTCATCATCTCGTCATCACGTCGTCATCATCTCATCATCATCTCGTCGTCATCTGGTCATCTGGTCATCTCGTCATTATCTCGTCGTCATCTCGTCATCATCTCGGCATCATCCTGTCATCATCTAGTCATCATCTCGTCATCATTTTGTCATCATCTCGTCATCATCTCGTCATCATCTTGTCATCATCTCGTCATTATCTCGTCATCATCTCGTCATCATCTCGTCATCATCTCGTCATCATCTCGTCATCATCTCGTCATCGTCTCGGCATCATCCCGTCATCATCTCGTCATCATGTCGCCATCATCTCGTCATCATCTCGTCATCATCTCGTCGTCATCTCGTCAACATCTCGTCATCATCTCGTCATCATCTCGTCATTATCTCGTCATCATCTCGTCATCATCTCGTCATCATGTCGTCATCATCGCGTCATCATCTCGTCATCATCTCGTCATCATCTCGTCATCATCTCGTCATCATCTCGTCATCATCTCGTCGTCATCTGGTCATCTGGTCATCTCGTCATCATCTCGTCATTATCTCGTCATCGTCTCGGCATCGTCTCGGCATCATCCCGTCATCATCTAGTCATCATCTCGTCATCATTTTGTCATCATCTCGTCATCATCTCGTCATTATCTCGTCATCATTTTGTCATCATCTCGTCATCATCTCGTCATCATCTCGTCATCATCTCGTCATCATCTTGTCATCATCTCGTCATCATCTCGTCATCATCTTGTCATCATCTTGTCATCATCTCGTCATCATCTCGTCATCATCTCGTCATCTGATCATCTGTCCATCTAGTCATCTGGTCATCTGGTCATCTGGTCATCTGTTCATCTCGTCATCATCTCGTCATCATCTCGTCATCATCTCGGCATCATCTCGTCGTCATCTCGATATCATCTCGTCATCATCTCGTCATCATCTCGTCATCATCTCGTCATCATCACGTCATCATCTTGTCATCATCTCGGCATCATCTCGCCATCATCTTGTCATCATCTCGTCATCATCTCTTCATCTTGTCATCTCGTCATCTCGTCATCTCGTCATCTCGTCATCTGGTCATCTGACTATCTGGTCATCCAGTAATCTGGTCATCTGGTTATCTGGTCATCTGGTCATCTCGTCATCATCTCGTCATCATCTCGTCATCATCTCGTCACCATCCGGTCATCATCTCGTCATCATCTCGTCATCATCTCGTCATCTCGTCATCTGGTCATCTCGTCATCATCTCGTCACCATCCGGTCATCATCTCGTCATCATCTCGTCATCATCTCGTCATCTCGTCATCTGGTCATCTCGTCATCATCTCGTCATCATCTCGTCATCATCTCGTCATCATCTCGTCATCATCTCGTCATCATCTCGTCATCATCTCGTCATCATCGCGTTATCATCTCGTCATCTCGTCATCATCTCGTCATCTCGTCACCTCGTCATCTGTTCATCTGATCATCTGGTCATCCGGTCATCTGGTCATCTCGTCATCATCTCGTCATCATCTCGTCATCATCCCGTCATCATCTCGCCATCATCTCGTCATCATCTCGTCGTCATCTCGTCAACATCTCGTCTTCATCTCGTCATCATCTCGTCATTATCTCGTCATCATGTCGTCATCATCTCGTCATCATCTTGTCATTATCTCGTCATCACGTCGTCATCATCTCATCATCATCTCGTCGTCATCTGGTCATCTGGTCATCTCGTCATCATCTCGTCGTCATCTCGTCATCATCTCGGCATCATCCCGTCATCATCTAGTCATCATCTCGTCATCATTTTGTCATCATCTCGTCATCATCTCGTCATCATCTTGTCATCATCTCGTCATTATCTCGTCATCATCTCGTCATCATCTCGTCATCATCTCGTCATCATCTCGTCATTATCTCGTCATCGTCTCGGCATCATCCCGTCATCATCTCGTCATCATGTCGCCATCATCTCGTCATTATCTCGTCATCATCTCGTCGTCATCTCGTCAACATCTCGTCATCATCTCGTCATCATCTCGTCATTATCTCGTCATCATCTCGTCATCATCTCGTCATCATGTCGTCATCATCGCGTCATCATCTCGTCATCATCTCGTCATCATCTCGTCATCATCTCGTCATCATCTCGTCATCATCTCGTCATCATCTGGTCATCATCTGGTCATCATCTGGTCATCTCGTCATCATCTCATCATCATCTCGTCATCATCTCGTCATCATCTCGTCATCATCTCGTCATCATCTCGTCATCATCTCGTCGTCATCTGGTCATCTGGTCATCTCGTCATCATCTCGTCATCGTCTTGGCATCAACCCGTCATCATCTAGTTATCATCTCGTCATAATTTTGTCATCATCTCGTCATCATGTGGCCATCATCTCGTCATCATCTCGTCATCATCTCGTCATCGTCTCGTCATCATCTCGTCATCACGTCGTCATCATCTCGTCATCATCTCGTCGTCATCTGGTCATCTGGTCATCTCGTCATCATCTCGTCGTCATCTCGTCATCATTTCGTCATCATCTCGTCATCATCTCGTTATTATCTCGTCATCATCTCGTCATCATCTCGTCATAATCTCGTCATCATCTGGTCATCATCCGGTCATCATCTGGTCATCATCTGGTCATCATCTGGTCATCATCTCGTCATCATCTCGTCATCATCTCGTCATCATCTCGTCATCATCTCGTAATCATCTCGTCGTCATCTGGTCAACTGGCCATCTCGTCATCATCTCGTCATCATCTCGTCATCGTCTCGGCATCGTCTCGGCATCATCCCGTCATCATCTAGTCATCATCTCGTCATCATTTTGTCATCATCTCGTCATCATCTCGTCATCATCTTGTCATCATCTCGTCATCATCTCGTCATTATCTCGTCATCATCTCGTCATCATCTCGTCATCATCTCGTCATCATCGCGTCATCATCACGTCATCATCTCGTTATCATCTCGTCATCATCTCGTCATCATCTTGTCATCATCTCGTCATCATCTCGTCATCATCTCGTCATCATCTCGTCATCATCTCGTCATCATCTCGTCATCATCTCGTCATCGTCTCGTCATCTGGTCATCTGGTCATCTAGTCAACATCTCGTCATCATCTGGTCATCTGTTCATCTGGTCATCTCGTCATCATCTCGTCATCATCTCGTCATCATCTCGTCATCGACTCGTCATCGTCTCGTCATCATCTCGTCTTCATCTGGTCATCATCTGGTCATCATCTGGTCACCATCTCGTCATCATCTCGTCATCATCTCGTCATCATCTCGTCATCATCTCGTCGTCATATGGTTATCTGGTCATCTCGTCATCATCTCGTCATCATCTGGTCATCATCTCGTCATCTGGTCATCTGGTCATCTCGTCATCATCTCGTCATCATCTCGTCATCATCTCGTCATCGACTCGTCATCATCTCGTCATCATCTCGTCATCATCTCGTCATCATCTCGTTATCATCTCGGCATCATCTCGTCATCATCTCGTCATCATCTCGTCATCATCTCGTCATCATCTCGTCATCATCTCGTCATCATCTCGGCATCATCTCGTCATCATCTCGTCATCATCTCGTCATCATCTCGTCATCATCTCGTCATCATCTCGTGATCATCTTGTCATCATCTCGTCATCACGTCGTCATCATCTCGTCATCACATCATCATCATCTCATCATCACCTCGTCGTCATCTGGTCATCTGGTCATCTCGTTATCATCTGTCCATCATCTGGTCATCATCTGGTCATCATCTGGTCATCATCTGGTCATCATCTCGTCATCATCTCGTCATCATCTCGTCATCATCTCGTCATCATCTCGTCGTCATCTGGTCATCTGCTCATCTCGTCATCATCTCGTCATCATCTCGTCATCATCTCGTCATCATCTCGTCGTCATCTGGTCATCTCGTCATCATCTCGTCGTCATCTGGTCATCTGGTCATCTCGTCATTATCTCGTCGTCATCTCGTCATCATCTCGGCATCATCCCGTCATCATCTAGTCATCATCTCGTCATCATTTTGTCATCATCTCGTCATCATCTCGTCATCATCTTGTCATCATCTCGTCATTATCTCGTCATCATCTCGTCATCATCTCGTCATCATCTCGTCATCATCTCGTCATCATCTCGTCATCGTCTCGGCATCATCCCGTCATCATCTCGTCATCATGTCGCCATCATCTCGTCATCATCTCGTCATCATCTCGTCGTCATCTCGTCAACATCTCGTCATCATCTCGTCATCATCTCGTCATTATCTCGTCATCATCTCGTCATCATCTCGTCATCATGTCGTCATCATCGCGTCATCATCTCGTCATCATCTCGTCATCATCTCGTCATCATCTCGTCATCATCTCGTCATCATCTCGTCGTCATCTGGTCATCTGGTCATCTCGTCATCATCTCGTCATTATCTCGTCATCGTCTCGGCATCGTCTCGGCATCATCCCGTCATCATCTAGTCATCATCTCGTCATCATTTTGTCATCATCTCGTCATCATCTCGTCATTATCTCGTCATCATTTTGTCATCATCTCGTCATCATCTCGTCATCATCTCGTCATCATCTCGTCATCATCTTGTCATCATCTCGTCATCATCTCGTCATCATCTTGTCATCATCTTGTCATCATCTCGTCATCATCTCGTCATCATCTCGTCATCTGATCATCTGTCCATCTAGTCATCTGGTCATCTGGTCATCTGGTCATCTGTTCATCTCGTCATCATCTCGTCATCATCTCGTCATCATCTCGGCATCATCTCGTCGTCATCTCGATATCATCTCGTCATCATCTCGTCATCATCTCGTCATCATCTCGTCATCATCACGTCATCATCTTGTCATCATCTCGGCATCATCTCGCCATCATCTTGTCATCATCTCGTCATCATCTCTTCATCTTGTCATCTCGTCATCTCGTCATCTCGTCATCTCGTCATCTGGTCATCTGACTATCTGGTCATCCAGTAATCTGGTCATCTGGTTATCTGGTCATCTGGTCATCTCGTCATCATCTCGTCATCATCTCGTCATCATCTCGTCACCATCCGGTCATCATCTCGTCATCATCTCGTCATCATCTCGTCATCTCGTCATCTGGTCATCTCGTCATCATCTCGTCACCATCCGGTCATCATCTCGTCATCATCTCGTCATCATCTCGTCATCTCGTCATCTGGTCATCTCGTCATCATCTCGTCATCATCTCGTCATCATCTCGTCATCATCTCGTCATCATCTCGTCATCATCTCGTCATCATCTCGTCATCATCGCGTTATCATCTCGTCATCTCGTCATCATCTCGTCATCTCGTCACCTCGTCATCTGTTCATCTGATCATCTGGTCATCCGGTCATCTGGTCATCTCGTCATCATCTCGTCATCATCTCGTCATCATCCCGTCATCATCTCGCCATCATCTCGTCATCATCTCGTCGTCATCTCGTCAACATCTCGTCTTCATCTCGTCATCATCTCGTCATTATCTCGTCATCATGTCGTCATCATCTCGTCATCATCTTGTCATTATCTCGTCATCACGTCGTCATCATCTCATCATCATCTCGTCGTCATCTGGTCATCTGGTCATCTCGTCATCATCTCGTCGTCATCTCGTCATCATCTCGGCATCATCCCGTCATCATCTAGTCATCATCTCGTCATCATTTTGTCATCATCTCGTCATCATCTCGTCATCATCTTGTCATCATCTCGTCATTATCTCGTCATCATCTCGTCATCATCTCGTCATCATCTCGTCATCATCTCGTCATTATCTCGTCATCGTCTCGGCATCATCCCGTCATCATCTCGTCATCATGTCGCCATCATCTCGTCATTATCTCGTCATCATCTCGTCGTCATCTCGTCAACATCTCGTCATCATCTCGTCATCATCTCGTCATTATCTCGTCATCATCTCGTCATCATCTCGTCATCATGTCGTCATCATCGCGTCATCATCTCGTCATCATCTCGTCATCATCTCGTCATCATCTCGTCATCATCTCGTCATCATCTCGTCATCATCTGGTCATCATCTGGTCATCATCTGGTCATCTCGTCATCATCTCATCATCATCTCGTCATCATCTCGTCATCATCTCGTCATCATCTCGTCATCATCTCGTCATCATCTCGTCGTCATCTGGTCATCTGGTCATCTCGTCATCATCTCGTCATCGTCTTGGCATCAACCCGTCATCATCTAGTTATCATCTCGTCATAATTTTGTCATCATCTCGTCATCATGTGGCCATCATCTCGTCATCATCTCGTCATCATCTCGTCATCGTCTCGTCATCATCTCGTCATCACGTCGTCATCATCTCGTCATCATCTCGTCGTCATCTGGTCATCTGGTCATCTCGTCATCATCTCGTCGTCATCTCGTCATCATTTCGTCATCATCTCGTCATCATCTCGTTATTATCTCGTCATCATCTCGTCATCATCTCGTCATAATCTCGTCATCATCTGGTCATCATCCGGTCATCATCTGGTCATCATCTGGTCATCATCTGGTCATCATCTCGTCATCATCTCGTCATCATCTCGTCATCATCTCGTCATCATCTCGTAATCATCTCGTCGTCATCTGGTCAACTGGCCATCTCGTCATCATCTCGTCATCATCTCGTCATCGTCTCGGCATCGTCTCGGCATCATCCCGTCATCATCTAGTCATCATCTCGTCATCATTTTGTCATCATCTCGTCATCATCTCGTCATCATCTTGTCATCATCTCGTCATCATCTCGTCATTATCTCGTCATCATCTCGTCATCATCTCGTCATCATCTCGTCATCATCGCGTCATCATCACGTCATCATCTCGTTATCATCTCGTCATCATCTCGTCATCATCTTGTCATCATCTCGTCATCATCTCGTCATCATCTCGTCATCATCTCGTCATCATCTCGTCATCATCTCGTCATCATCTCGTCATCGTCTCGTCATCTGGTCATCTGGTCATCTAGTCAACATCTCGTCATCATCTGGTCATCTGTTCATCTGGTCATCTCGTCATCATCTCGTCATCATCTCGTCATCATCTCGTCATCGACTCGTCATCGTCTCGTCATCATCTCGTCTTCATCTGGTCATCATCTGGTCATCATCTGGTCACCATCTCGTCATCATCTCGTCATCATCTCGTCATCATCTCGTCATCATCTCGTCGTCATATGGTTATCTGGTCATCTCGTCATCATCTCGTCATCATCTGGTCATCATCTCGTCATCTGGTCATCTGGTCATCTCGTCATCATCTCGTCATCATCTCGTCATCGACTCGTCATCATCTCGTCATCATCTCGTCATCATCTCGTCATCATCTCGTCATCATCTCGGCATCATCTCGTCATCATCTCGTCATCATCTCGTCATCATCTCGTCATCATCTCGTCATCATCTCGTCATCATCTCGGCATCATCTCGTCATCATCTCGTCATCATCTCGTCATCATCTCGTCATCATCTCGTCATCATCTCGTGATCATCTTGTCATCATCTCGTCATCACGTCGTCATCATCTCGTCATCACATCATCATCATCTCATCATCACCTCGTCGTCATCTGGTCATCTGGTCATCTCGTTATCATCTGTCCATCATCTGGTCATCATCTGGTCATCATCTGGTCATCATCTGGTCATCATCTCGTCATCATCTCGTCATCATCTCGTCATCATCTCGTCATCATCTCGTCGTCATCTGGTCATCTGCTCATCTCGTCATCATCTCGTCATCATCTCGTCATCATCTCGTCATCATCTCGTCATCATCTCGTCGTCATCTGGTCATCTCGTCATCATCTTGTCGTCATCTCGTCATCATTTCGTCATCATCTCGTCGTCATCTCGTTATCATCTCGGCATAATCTCGTCATCATCTCGTCATCATCTCGTCATCATCTCGTCATCATCACGTCATCATCTCGTCATCATCTCGTCATCATCTCGTCATCATCTCGTCATCATCTCGTCGTCATCTGGTCATCTCGTCATCTCGTCATCATCTTGTCATCATCTCGTCATCATCTCGTCATCGTCTCGGCATCATGTCGCCATCATCTCGTCATCATCTCGTCATCATCTCGTCGTCATCTCGTCAATATCTCGTCATCATCTCGTCATCATCTCGTCATTATCTCGTCATCATCTCGTCATTATCTCGTCATCATCTCGTCATCATCTCGTCATCATCTCGTCATCATCTCGTCATCATCTCGTTATCATCTTGTCATCATCTCGTCATCATCTCGTAATCATCTCGTCATCATCTGGTCATCATCTGGTCATCATCTCGTCGTCATCTGGTCATCTGGTCATCTCGTCATCATCTCGTCATCGTCCCGGCATCATCTAGTCATCATCTCGTCATAATTTTGTCATCATCTCGTCATGATGTCGCCATCATCTCGTCATCATCTCGTCATCATCTCGTCATCATCTCGTCATCATCTCGTCATCATCTCGTCATCGTCGCGGCATCATCTAGTCATCATCTCGTCATCATTTTGTCATCATCTCGTCATCATGTCGCCATCATCTCGTCATCATCTCGTCGTCATCTCGTCAACATCTCGTCTTCATCTCGTCATCATCTCGTCATTATCTCGTCATCATGTCGTCATCATCTCGTCATCATCTCGTCATCATCTCGTCATCATGTCGTCGTTATCTCATCATCATCTCGTCATCATCTCGTCATCATCTCGTCATCATCTTGTCATCATCTCGTCATCATCTCGTCATCATCTCGTCATCATCTCGTCATCATCTCGTCATCATCTTGTCATCATCTCGTCATCATCTCGTCATCATCTCGTCATCATCTCGTCATCTGGTCATCTGTCCATCTGGTCATCTGGTCATCTGGTCATCTGGTCATCTGTTCATCTGGTCATCTGGTCAGCTGGTCATCTGGTCATCTGTTCATCTGGTCATCTGGTCAGCTGGTCATCTTGTCATCTGGTCATCTGGTCATCATCTCGTCATCATCTCGTCATCATCTCGTCATCATCTCGTCGTCATCTCGTCATCATCTCGTCATCATCTCGTCATCATCTGGTCATCATCTGGTCATCATCTCGTCATCATCTCGTCATCATCTCGTCATCATCTCGTCATCATCTCGTCATCATCTTGTCATCATCTCGTCATCATCTCGTCATCATCTCGTCATCATCTCGTCATCATCTCGTCATCATCTCGTCGTCATCTGGTCATCTGGTCATCTGGTTATCTGGTCATCTGGTCATCTCGTCATCATCTCGTCATCATCTCGTCACCATCTGGTCATCATCTTGTCATCATCTCGTCATCATCTCGTCATCTGGTCATCTGGTCATCTCGTCATCATCTCGTCATCATCTCGTCATCATCTCGTCATCATCTCGTCATCATCTCGTCATCATCTCGTCATCATCTCGTCATCATCTCGTCATCATCTCGTCATCATTTCGTCATCATCTCGTCATCATCTCGTCATCATCTCGTCATCCTCTCGGTATCATCTCGTCATCATCTCGTCATCATCTCATCATCATCTCGTCATCATTTCGTCATCATCTCGTCATAATCTCGTCATTCTCTCGTCATCATCTCGTCATCTCGTCATCTCGTCACCTCGTCATCTGATCATCTGATCATCCGGTCATCTGGTCATCTGATCATCTCGTCATCATCTCGTCATCATCTCGTCATCATCTCGTCATCGACTCGTCATCATCTCGTCATCACCTCTTCATCATCTGGTCATCATCTGGTCATCATCTGGTCATCATCTGGTCATCATCTGGTCATCATCTGGTCATCATCTGGTCATCATCTCGTCATCATCTCGTCATCATCTCGTCATCATCTCGTCATCATCTCGTCATCATCTCGTCGTCATCTGGTTATCTGGTCATCTCGTCATCATCTCGTCACCATCTGGTCATCATCTCGTCATCTGGTCATCTGGTCATCTCGTCATCATCTCGTCATCATCTCGTCATCATCTCGTCATCATCTTGTCATCATCTCGTCATCATCTCGTCATCATCTCGTCATCATCTCGGCATCATCTCGCCATCATCTCGTCATCATCTCGTCATCATCTCGTCATCTGGTCATCTGGTCATTTCGTCATCATCTCGTCATCATCTCGTCATCATCTCGTCATCATCTCGTCATCATCTCGTCATCATCTCGTCATCATCTCGTCATCCTCTTGTTATCATCTCGTCATCATCTCGTCATCATCTCGTCATCATCTCATCATCATCTCGTCATCATCTCGTCATCATCTCGTCATAATCTCGTCATCATCTCGTCATCATCTCGTCATCTCGTCATCTCGTCACCTCGTCATCTGATCATCTGATCATCCGGTCATCTGGTCATCTGCTCATCTCGTCATCTGATCATCTGATCATCCGGTCATCTGGTCATCTGCTCATCTCGTCATCATCTCGTCATCATCTCGTCATCATCTCGTCATCATCTCGTCGTCATCTGGTCATCTCGTCATCTCGTCATCATCTTGTCATCATCTCGTCATCATCTCGTCATCGTCTCGGCATCATGTCGCCATCATCTCGTCATCATCTCGTCATCATCTCGTCGTCATCTCGTCAATATCTCGTCATCATCTCGTCATCATCTCGTCATTATCTCGTCATCATCTCGTCATTATCTCGTCATCATCTCGTCATCATCTCGTCATCATCTCGTCATCATCTCGTCATCATCTCGTTATCATCTTGTCATCATCTCGTCATCATCTCGTAATCATCTCGTCATCATCTGGTCATCATCTGGTCATCATCTCGTCGTCATCTGGTCATCTGGTCATCTCGTCATCATCTCGTCATCGTCCCGGCATCATCTAGTCATCATCTCGTCATAATTTTGTCATCATCTCGTCATGATGTCGCCATCATCTCGTCATCATCTCGTCATCATCTCGTCATCATCTCGTCATCATCTCGTCATCATCTCGTCATCGTCGCGGCATCATCTAGTCATCATCTCGTCATCATTTTGTCATCATCTCGTCATCATGTCGCCATCATCTCGTCATCATCTCGTCGTCATCTCGTCAACATCTCGTCTTCATCTCGTCATCATCTCGTCATTATCTCGTCATCATGTCGTCATCATCTCGTCATCATCTCGTCATCATCTCGTCATCATGTCGTCGTTATCTCATCATCATCTCGTCATCATCTCGTCATCATCTCGTCATCATCTTGTCATCATCTCGTCATCATCTCGTCATCATCTCGTCATCATCTCGTCATCATCTCGTCATCATCTCGTCATCTGGTCATCTGTCCATCTGGTCATCTGGTCATCTGGTCATCTGGTCATCTGTTCATCTGGTCATCTGGTCAGCTGGTCATCTGGTCATCTGTTCATCTGGTCATCTGGTCAGCTGGTCATCTTGTCATCTGGTCATCTGGTCATCATCTCGTCATCATCTCGTCATCATCTCGTCATCATCTCGTCGTCATCTCGTCATCATCTCGTCATCATCTCGTCATCATCTGGTCATCATCTGGTCATCATCTGGTCATCATCTCGTCATCATCTCGTCATCATCTCGTCATCATCTCGTCATCATCTCGTCATCATCTCGTCATCATCTCGTCATCATCTCGTCATCATCTCGTCATCATCTCGTCATCATCTCGTCATCATCTCGTCGTCATCTGGTCATCTGGTCATCTGGTTATCTGGTCATCTGGTCATCTCGTCATCATCTCGTCATCATCTCGTCACCATCTGGTCATCATCTTGTCATCATCTCGTCATCATCTCGTCATCTGGTCATCTGGTCATCTCGTCATCATCTCGTCATCATCTCGTCATCATCTCGTCATCATCTCGTCATCATCTCGTCATCATCTCGTCATCATCTCGTCATCATCTCGTCATCATTTCGTCATCATCTCGTCATCATCTCGTCATCATCTCGTCATCCTCTCGGTATCATCTCGTCATCATCTCGTCATCATCTCATCATCATCTCGTCATCATTTCGTCATCATCTCGTCATAATCTCGTCATTCTCTCGTCATCATCTCGTCATCTCGTCATCTCGTCACCTCGTCATCTGATCATCTGATCATCCGGTCATCTGGTCATCTGATCATCTCGTCATCATCTCGTCATCATCTCGTCATCATCTCGTCATCGACTCGTCATCATCTCGTCATCACCTCGTCATCATCTGGTCATCATCTGGTCATCATCTGGTCATCATCTGGTCATCATCTGGTCATCATCTGGTCATCATCTCGTCATCATCTCGTCATCATCTCGTCATCATCTCGTCATCATCTCGTCATCATCTCGTCGTCATCTGGTTATCTGGTCATCTCGTCATCATCTCGTCACCATCTGGTCATCATCTCGTCATCTGGTCATCTGGTCATCTCGTCATCATCTCGTCATCATCTCGTCATCATCTCGTCATCATCTTGTCATCATCTCGTCATCATCTCGTCATCATCTCGTCATCATCTCGGCATCATCTCGCCATCATCTCGTCATCATCTCGTCATCATCTCGTCATCTGGTCATCTGGTCATTTCGTCATCATCTCGTCATCATCTCGTCATCATCTCGTCATCATCTCGTCATCATCTCGTCATCATCTCGTCATCATCTTGTTATCATCTCGTCATCATCTCGTCATCATCTCGTCATCATCTCGTCATCATCTCATCATCATCTCGTCATCATCTCGTCATCATCTCGTCATAATCTCGTCATCATCTCGTCATCATCTCGTCATCTCGTCATCTCGTCACCTCGTCATCTGATCATCTGATCATCCGGTCATCTGGTCATCTGCTCATCTCGTCATCTGATCATCTGATCATCCGGTCATCTGGTCATCTGCTCATCTCGTCATCATCTCGTCATCATCTCGTCATCATCTCGTCATCGACTCGTCATCATCTCGTCATCACCTCGTCATCATCTGGTCATCATCTGGTCATCATCTGGTCATCATCTGGTCATCATCTCGTCATCATCTCGTCATCATCTCGTCATCATCTCGTCATCATCTCGTCATCATCTCGTCATCATCTCGTCATCATCTCGTCATCATCTCGTCATCATCTCGTCATCATCTCGTCGTCATCTCGTCATCATCTCGTCATCATCTCGTCATCATCTGGTTATCATCTGTTCATCATCTGGTCATCATCTGGTCATCATCTGGTCATCATCTCGTCATCATCTCGTCGTCATCTCGTCAACATCTCGTCATCATCTCGTCATCATCTCGTCATCATCTAGTCATCATCTCGTCATCATCTCGTCATCATCTCGTCATCATCTCGTCATCATCTCGTCATCATCTCGTCATCATCTCGTCATCATCTCGTCATCATCTTGTCGTCATCTGGTCATCTCGTCATCATCTCGTCGTCATCTCGTCATCATTTCGTCATCATCTCGTCGTCATCTCGATATCATCTCGTCATCATCTCGTCATCATCTCGTCATCATCACGTCATCATCTCGTCATCATCTCGTCATCATCTCGTCGTCATCTGGTCATCTGGTCATCTCGTCATCATCTCGTCGTCATCTCGTTATCATCTCGTCATCATCTGTCCATCATCTGGTCATCATCTGGTCATCATCTGGTCATCATCTCGTCATCATCTCGTCATCATCTCGTCATCATCTCGTCATCATCTCGTCATCATCGCGTCACCATCTCGTCATCATCTAGTCATCATCTGGTCATCATCTGGTCATCATCTGGTCATCATCTGGTCATCATCTCGTTGTCATTTCGTCAACATCTCGTCATCATCTCGTCATTATCTCGTCATCATCTCGTCATCATCTCGTCATCATCTCGTCATCATCTCGTCATCATCTCGTCATCATCTCGTCATCATCTCGTCAACATCTCGTCATCATCTCGTCATCATCTCGTCGTCATCTGGTCATCTCGTCATCATCTCGTCGTCATCTCGTCATCATTTCGTCATTATCTCGTCGTCATCTCGTTATCATCTCGTCATCATCTCGTCATCATCTCGTCATCATCTCGTCATCATCACGTCATCATCTCGTCATCATCTCGTCATCATCTCGTCATCATCTCGTCGTCATCTGGTCATCTGGTCATCTCGTCATCATCTCGTCATCGTCTCCGCATCATCCCGTCATCATCTAGTCATCATCTCGTCATCATTTTGTCATCTTCTCGTCATCATGTCGCCATCATCTCGTCATCATCTCATCATTATCTCGTCATCATCTCGTCATCATCTCGTCATCATCTCGTCATCACGTCGTCATCATCTCGTCATCATCTCGTCGTCATCCGGTCGTCTGGTCATCTCGTCATCATCTCGTCGTCATCTCGTCATCATTTCGTCATCATCTCGTCATCATCTCGTTATCATATCGTCATCATCTCGTCATCATCTCGTCATCATCTCGTCATCATCTCGTCATCATATCGTCATCATCTCGTCATCATCTCGTCATCATCTCGTCGTCATCTGGTTATCTGGTCATCTCGTCATCATCTCGTCACCATCTGGTTATCATCTCGTCATCTGGTCATCTTGTCATCTCGTCATCATCTCGTCATCATCTCGTCATCGATTCGTCATCATCTCGTCATCATCTCGTCATCATCTCGTCATCATCTCGTCATCATCTCGTCATCATCTCGGCATCATCTCGCCATCATCTCGTCATCATCTCGTCATCATCTCGTCATCATCTCGTCATCATCTCGTCATCATCTCGTCATCATCTTGTCATCATCTGGTCATCACGTCGTCATCATCTCGTCATCATCTCGTCGTCATCTGGTCATCTGGTCATCTCGTCATCATCTCGTCGTCATCTCGTCATCATCTGGTCATCATCTGGTCATCATCTGGTCATCATCTGGTCATCATCTCGTCATCATCTCGTCATCATCTCGTCATCATCTCGTCATCATCTCGTCATCATCTCGTCGTCATCTGGTCATCTGGTCATCTCGTCATCATCTCGTCATCATCTGGTTATCATCTGTTCATCATCTGGTCATCATCTGGTCATCATCTGGTCATCATCTCGTCATGATCTCGTCGTCATCTCGTCAACATCTCGTCATCATCTCGTCATCATCTCGTCATCATCTCGTCATCATCTCGTCATCATCTCGTCATCATCTCGTCATCATCTCGTCATCATCTCGTCATCATCTCGTCGTCATCTGGTCATCTTGTCATCATCTCGTCATCATCTGGTTATCATCTGTTCATCATCTGGTCATCATCTGGTCATCATCTAGTCATCATCTCGTCATCATCTCGTCGTCATCTCGTCAACATCTCGTCATCATCTCGTCATCATCTCGTCATCATCTCGACATTATCTCGTCATCATCTAGTCATCATCTCGTCATCATCTCGTCATCATCTCGTCATCATCTCGTCATCATCTTGTCATCATCTCGTCATCATCTCGTCATCTGGTCATCTGGTCATCTCGTCATCATCTCGTCATCATCTCGTTATCATCTCGTCATCATCTCGTCATCATCTCGTCATCATCTCGTCATCATCTCGTCATCATCTCGTCATCATCTCGTCATCATCTCGTCATCCTCTCGTTATCATCTCGTCATCATCTCGTCATCATCTCGTCATCATCTCATCATCATCTCGTCATCATCTCGTCATCATCTCGTCATAATCTCGTCATTATCTCGTTATCATCTCGTCATCTCGTCATCTCGTCACCTCGTCATCTGATCATCTGATCATCCGGTCATCTGGTCATCTGGTCATCTCGTCATCATCTCGTCATCATCTCGTCATCATCTCGTCATCATCTCGTCATCGACTCGTCATCATCTCGTCATCACCTCGTCATCATCTGATCATCATCTGGTCATCATCTGGTCATCATCTGGTCATCATCTGGTCATCATCTGGTCATCATCTCGTCATCCTCTCGTCATCATCTCGTCATCATCTCGTCATCATCTCGTCATCATCTCGTCGTCATCTGGTTATCTGGTCATCTCGTCATCATCTCGTCACCATCTGGTCATCATCTCGTCATCTGGTCATCTGGTCATCTCGTCATCATCTCGTCATCATCTCGTCATCATCTTGTCATCATCTCGTCATCATCTCGTCATCATCTCGTCATCATCTCGGCATCATCTCGCCACCATCTCGTCATCATCTCGTCATCATCTCGTCATCTGGTCATCTGGTCATCTTGTCATCATCTCGTCATCATCTCGTCATCATCTCGTCATCATCTCGTCATCATCTCGTCATCATCTCGTCATCATCTCGTCATCATCTCGTCATCATCTCGTCATCATCTCGTCATCATCTCGTCATCAACTCGTCATCATCTCTTCATCCTCTTGTTATCATCTCGTCATCATCTCGTCATCATCTCGTCATCATCTCATCATCATCTAGTCATCATCTCGTCATCATCTCGTCATAATCTCGTCATCTTGTCGTCATCATCTCGTCATCTCGTCATCTCGTCACCTCGTCATCTGATCATCTGATCATCCGGTCATATGGTCATCTGGTCATCTCGTCATCATCTCGTCATCATCTCGTCATCATCTCGTCATCGACTCGTCATCATCTCGTCATCTCCTCGTCATCATCTGGTCATCATCTGGTCATCATCTGGTCATCATCTGGTCATCATCTGGTCATCATCTGGTCATCATCTCGTCATCATCTCGTCATCATCTCGTCATCATCTCGTCATCATCTCGTCATCATCTCGTCATCATCTCGTCATCATCTCGTCATCTGGTCATCTGTCCATCTGGTCATCTGGTCATCTGGTCATCTGGTCATCTGTTCATCTGGTCATCTGGTCAGCTGGTCATCTGGTCATCTGTTCATCTGGTCATCTGGTCAGCTGGTCATCTTGTCATCTGGTCATCTGGTCATCATCTCGTCATCATCTCGTCATCATCTCGTCATCATCTCGTCGTCATCTCGTCATCACGTCGTCATCATCTCGTCATCATCTCGTCATCATCTCGTCATCATCTCGTCATTATCTCGTCATCATCTCGTCATCATCGCGTCATCATCTCGTCATCATCTGGTCATCATCTGGTCATCTCGTCATCATCTCGTCATCATCTCGTCATCATCTCGTCATCATCTCGTCATCATCTCGTCATCATCTCGTCATAATCTGGTCATCATCTGGTCATCATCTCGTCATCATCTCGTCATCATTCAGTCATCGACTCGTCATCATCTCGTCATCATCTCGTCATCATCTCGTCATCATCTCGCCATTATCTCGTCATCATCTCGTCATCATCTCGTCATCATCTCGTCATCATCTCGTCATCATCTTGTCATCATCTCGTCATCATCTCGGCATCATCTCGCCGTCATCTCGTCATCATCTTGTCATCTTGTCATCTCGTCATCTCGTCATCTGGTCATCTGGCTATCTGGTCATCCAGTCATCTGGTCATCTGATTATCTGGTCATCTGGTCATCTCGTCATCATCTCGTCATCATCTCGTCACCATCTGGTCATCATCTTGTCATCATCTCGTCATCATCTCGTCATCTGGTCATCTGGTCATCTCGTCATCATCTCGTCATCATCTCGTCATCATCTCGTCATCATCTCGTCATCATCTCGTCATCATCTCGTCATCATCTCGTCATCATCTCATCATCATCTCGTCATCATCTCGTCATCATCTTGTCATCATCTCGTCATCATCTCGTCATCATCTCGTCATCATCTCGTCATCATCTCGTCATCTTCTGGTCATCATCTGGTCATCATCTGGTCATCATCTCGTCATCATCTCGTCATCATCTCGTCATCATCTCGTCATCATCTCGTCATCATCTCGTCATCATCTCGTCATCATCTCGTCATCATCTCGTCATCATCTCTTCATCATCTCGTCGTCATCTGGTCATCTGGTCATCTCGTCATCATCTCGTCATCGTCTTGGCATCAACCCGTCATCATCTAGTCATCATCTCGTCATAATTTTGTCATCATCTCGTCATCATCTCGTCATCATCTCGTCATCATCTCGTCATCATCTCGTCATCATCTCGTCATCGTCTCGGCATCATCTCGTCATCATCTAGTCATCATCTCGTCATCATTTTGTCATCATCTCGTCATCATGTCGCCATCATCTCGTCATCATCTCGTCAACATCTCGTCTTCATCTCGTCATCATCTCGTCATTATCTCGTCATCATGTCGTCATCATCTCGTCATCATCTCGTCATCATCTCGTCATCAACTCTTCGTCATCTCGTCATCATCTAGTCATCATCTCGTCATCATCTCGTCATCATCTTGTCATCATCTCGTCATCATCTCGTCATCATCTCGTCATCATCTCGTCATCATCTCGTCATCATCTTGTCATCATCTCGTCATCATCTCGTCATCATCTCGTCATCATCTCGACATCTGGTCATCTGTCCATCTGGCTATCTGGTCATCTGTTCATCTGGTCATCTGGTCATCTGGTCATCTGGTCATCTGGTCATCATCTCGTCATCATCTCGTCATCATCTCGTCATCATCTCGTCATCATCTCGTCGTCATCTCGTCATCATCTCGTCATCATCTCGTCATCATCTCGTCATCATCTCGTCATCATCTCGTCATCATCTCGTCATCATCTCGTCATCATCTCGTCATCATCTCGTCATCATCTCGTCATCATCTCGTCATTATCTCGTCATCATCTCGTCATCATCTCGTCATCATCTCGTCAACATCTCGTCATCATCTTGTCATCATCTCGTCATCATCTCGGCATCATCTCCCCATCATCTCGTCATCATCTCGTCATCTTGTCATCTCGTCATCTCGTCATCTCGTCATCTCGTCATCCGGTCATCTAGCTATCTGGTCATCCATTCATCTGGTCATCTGGTTATCTGGTCATCTGGTCATCTCGTCATCATCTCGTCATCATCTCGTCACCATCTGGTCATCATCTTGTCATCATCTCGTCATCATCTCGTCATCTGGTCATCTGGTCATCTCGTCATCATCTCGTCATCATCTCGTCATCATCTCGTCATCATCTCGTCATCATCTCGTCATCATCTCGTCATCATCTCGTCATCAACTCGTCATCATCTCGTCATCATCTCGTCATCATCTGGTCATCATCTGGTCATCATCTGGTCATCATCTCGTCATCATCTCGTCATCATCTCGTCATCATCTCGTCATCATCTCGTCATCATCTCGTCATCATCTCGTCATCATCTCGTCATCATCTCGTCATCATCTCGTCATCATCTCGTCATTATCTCGTCGTCATCTGGTCATCTGGTCATCTCGTCATCATCTCGTCATCGTCTTGGCATCAACCCGTCATCATCTAGTCATCATCTCGTCATAATTTTGTCATCATCTCGTCATCATCTCGTCATCATCTCGTCATCATCTCGTCATCATCTCGTCATCATCTCGTCATCATCTCGTCATCGTCTCGGCATCATCCCGTCATCATCTAGTCATCATCTCGTCATCAATTTGTCATGATCTCGTCATCATCTCGTCATCATCTCGTCATCATCTGGTCATCATCTGGTCATCATCTGGTCATCATCTCGTCATCATCTCGTCATCATCTCGTCATCATCTCGTCATCATCTCGTCATCATCTCGTCATCATCTCGTCATCATCTCGTCATCATCTCGTCATCATCTCGTCATCATCTCGTCATCATCTCGTCGTCATCTGGTCATCTGGTCATCTCGTCATCATCTCGTCATCGTCTTGGCATCAACCCGTCATCATCTAGTCATCATCTCGTCATAATTTTGTCATCATCTCGTCATCATCTCGTCATCATCTTGTCATCATCTCGTCATCATCTCGTCATCTGGTCATCTGGTCATCTCGTCATCATCTCGTCATCATCTCGTCATCATCTCGTCATCATCTCGTCATCATCTCGTCATCATCTCGTCATCATCTCGTCATCATCTCGTCATCATCTCGTCATTATCTCGTCATCATCTCGTCATCATCTCGTCATCATCTCGTCATCATCTCGTCATCATCTTGTCATCATCTCGTCATCATCTCGGCATCATCTCCCCATCATCTCGTCATCATCTCGTCATCTTGTCATCTCGTCATCTCGTCATCTCGTCATCTGGTCATCTAGCTATCTGGTCATCCAGTCATCTGGTCATCTGGTTATCTGGTCATCTGGTCATCTCGTCATCATCTCGTCATCATCTCGTCACCATCTGGTCATCATCTTGTCATCATCTCGTCATCATCTCGTCATCTGGTCATCTGGTCATCTCGTCATCATCTCGTCATCATCTCGTCATCATCTCGTCATCATCTCGTCATCATCTCGTCATCATCTCGTCATCATCTCGTCATCATCTCGTCATCATTTCGTCATCATCTCGTCATCATCTCGTCATCATCTCGTCATCCTCTCGGTATCATCTCGTCATCATCTCGTCATCATCTCGTCATCATCTCATCATCATCTCGTCATCATTTCGTCATCATCTCGTCATAATCTCGTCATTCTCTCGTCATCATCTCGTCATCTCGTCATCTCGTCACCTCGTCATCTGATCATCTGATCATCCGGTCATCTGGTCATCTGGTCATCTCGTCATCATCTCGTCATCATCTCGTCATCATCTCGTCATCGACTCGTCATCATCTCGTCATCACCTCGTCATCATCTGGTCATCATCTGGTCATCATCTGGTCATCATCTGGTCATCATCTGGTCATCATCTCGTCATCATCTCGTCATCATCTCGTCATCATCTCATCATCATCTCGTCATCATCTCGTCGTCATCTGGTTATCTGGTCATCTCGTCATCATCTCGTCACCATCTGGTCATCATCTCGTCATCTGGTCATCTGGTCATCTCGTCATCATCTCGTCATCATCTCGTCATCATCTCGTCATCATCTTGTCATCATCTCGTCATCATCTCGTCATCATCTCGTCATCATCTCGGCATCATCTCGCCATCATCTCGTCATCATCTCGTCATCATCTCGTCATCTGGTCATCTGGTCATTTCGTCATCATCTCGTCATCATCTCGTCATCATCTCGTCATCATCTCGTCATCATCTCGTCATCATCTCGTCATCATCTCGTCATCCTCTTGTTATCATCTCGTCATCATCTCGTCATCATCTCGTCATCATCTCATCATCATCTCGTCATCATCTCGTCATCATCTCGTCATAATCTCGTCATCATCTCGTCATCATCTCGTCATCTCGTCATCTCGTCACCTCGTCATCTGATCATCTGATCATCCGGTCATCTGGTCATCTGCTCATCTCGTCATCATCTCGTCATCATCTCGTCATCATCTCGTCATCATCTCGTCATCGACTCGTCATCATCTCGTCATCACCTCGTCATCATCTGGTCATCATCTGGTCATCATCTGGTCATCATCTGGTCATCATCTGGTCATCATCTCGTCATCATCTCGTCATCATCTCGTCATCATCTCGTCATCATCTCGTCATCATCTCGTCATCATCTCGTCATCATCTCGTCATCATCTCGTCATCATCTCGTCATCATCTCGTCGTCATCTCGTCATCATCTCGTCATCATCTCGTCATCATCTGGTTATCATCTGTTCATCATCTGGTCATCATCTGGTCATCATCTGGTCATCATCTCGTCATCATCTCGTCGTCATCTCGTCAACATCTCGTCATCATCTCGTCATCATCTCGTCATCATCTCGTCATCATCTCGTCATCATCTCGTCATCATCTCGTCATCATCTCGTCATCATCTCGTCATCATCTCGTCATCATCTCGTCATCATCTCGTCATCATCTCGTCGTCATCTGGTCATCTCGTCATCATCTCGTCGTCATCTCGTCATCATTTCGTCATCATCTCGTCGTCATCTCGATATCATCTCGTCATCATCTCGTCATCATCTCGTCATCATCACGTCATCATCTCGTCATCATCTCGTCATCATCTCGTCATCGACTCGTCATCATCTCGTCATCATCTCATCATCATCTCGTCGTCATCTGGTCATCTGGTCATCTCGTCATCATCTCGTCGTCATCTCGTTATCATCTCGTCATCATCTGTCCATCATCTGGTCATCATCTGGTCATCATCTGGTCATCATCTCGTCATCATCTCGTCATCATCTCGTCATCATCTCGTCATCATCGCGTCACCATCTCGTCATCATCTGGTCATCATCTGGTCATCATCTGGTCATCATCTGGTCATCATCTGGTCATCATCTCGTTGTCATTTCGTCAACATCTCGTCATCATCTCGTCATTATCTCGTCATCATCTCGTCATCATCTCGTCATCATCTCGTCATCATCTCGTCATCATCTCGTCATCATCTCGTCATCATCTCGTCAACATCTCGTCATCATCTCGTCATCATCTCGTCGTCATCTGGTCATCTCGTCATCATCTCGTCGTCATCTCGTCATCATTTCGTCATTATCTCGTCGTCATCTCGTTATCATCTCGTCATCATCTCGTCATCATCTCGTCATCATCACGTCATCATCTCGTCATCATCTCGTCATCATCTCGTCATCATCTCGTCGTCATCTGGTCATCTGGTCATCTCGTCATCATCTCGTCATCATCTGGTTATCATCTGTTCATCATCTGGTCATCATCTGGTCATCATCTGGT
The DNA here is from genome assembly GCA_963669185.1 of Dyspetes luteomarginatus. Taxonomy (NCBI): domain Eukaryota; kingdom Metazoa; phylum Arthropoda; class Insecta; order Hymenoptera; family Ichneumonidae; genus Dyspetes; species Dyspetes luteomarginatus. The sequence continues at coordinate 13,509,424 of OY769904.1, forward strand.
CATCATCTCGTCATGATCTCGTCGTCATCTCGTCAACATCTCGTCATCATCTCGTCATCATCTCGTCATCATCTCGTCATCATCTCGTCATCATCTCGTCATCATCTCGTCATCATCTCGTCATCATCTCGTCATCATCTCGTCGTCATCTGGTCATCATCTGGTCATCATCTCGTCATGATCTCGTCGTCATCTCGTCAACATCTCGTCATCATCTCGACATTATCTCGTCATCATCTAGTCATCATCTCGTCATCATCTCGTCATCATCTCGTCATCATCTCGTCATCATCTCGTCATCATCTCGTCATCATCTCGTCATCATCTCGTCATCATCTCGTCACCATCTGGTCATCATCTCGTCATCTGGTCATCTGGTCATCTCGTCATCATCTCGTCATCATCTCGTCATCATCTTGTCATCATCTCGTCATCATCTCGTCATCATCTCGTCATCATCTCGGCATCATCTCGCCACCATCTCGTCATCATCTCGTCATCATCTCGTCATCTGGTCATCTGGTCATCTCGTCATCATCTCGTCATCATCTCGTCATCATCTCGTCATCATCTCGTCATCATCTCGTCATCATCTCGTCATCATCTCGTCATCATCTCGTCATCATCTCGTCATCATCTCGTCATCATCTCGTCATCATCTCGTCATCATCTCGTCATCATCTCGTCATCATCTCGTCATCCTCTCGTTATCATCTCGTCATCATCTCGTCATCATCTCGTCATCATCTCATCATCATCTCGTCATCATCTCGTCATCATCTCGTCATAATCTCGTCATTATCTCGTTATCATCTCGTCATCTCGTCATCTCGTCACCTCGTCATCTGATCATCTGATCATCCGGTCATCTGGTCATCTGGTCATCTCGTCATCATCTCGTCATCATCTCGTCATCATCTCGTCATCATCTCGTCATCGACTCGTCATCATCTCGTCATCACCTCGTCATCATCTGATCATCATCTGGTCATCATCTGGTCATCATCTGGTCATCATCTGGTCATCATCTGGTCATCATCTCGTCATCATCTCGTCATCATCTCGTCATCATCTCGTCATCATCTCGTCATCATCTCGTCGTCATCTGGTTATCTGGTCATCTCGTCATCATCTCGTCACCATCTGGTCATCATCTCGTCATCTGGTCATCTGGTCATCTCGTCATCATCTCGTCATCATCTCGTCATCATCTTGTCATCATCTCGTCATCATCTCGTCATCATCTCGTCATCATCTCGGCATCATCTCGCCACCATCTCGTCATCATCTCGTCATCATCTCGTCATCTGGTCATCTGGTCATCTCGTCATCATCTCGTCATCATCTCGTCATCATCTCGTCATCATCTCGTCATCATCTCGTCATCATCTCGTCATCATCTCGTCATCATCTCGTCATCATCTCGTCATCAACTCGTCATCATCTCTTCATCCTCTTGTTATCATCTCGTCATCATCTCGTCATCATCTCGTCATCATCTCATCATCATCTCGTCATCATCTCGTCATCATCTCGTCATAATCTCGTCATCTTGTCGTCTTCATCTCGTCATCTCGTCATCTCGTCACCTCGTCATCTGATCATCTGATCATCCGGTCATCTGGTCATCTGGTCATCTCGTCATCATCTCGTCATCATCTCGTCATCATCTCGTCATCGACTCGTCATCATCTCGTCATCTCCTCGTCATCATCTGGTCATCATCTGGTCATCATCTGGTCATCATCTGGTCATCATCTGGTCATCATCTGGTCATCATCTCGTCATCATCTCGTCATCATCTCGTCATCATCTCGTCATCATCTCGTCATCATCTCGTCGTCATCTGGTTATCTGGTCATCTCGTCATCATCTCGTCATCTGGTCATCTGGTCATCTCGTCATCATCTCGTCATCATCTCGTCATCATCTCGTCATCGACTCGTCATCATCTCGTCATCATCTCGTTATCATCTCGTCATCATCTCGTCATCATCTCGTCATCATCTCGTCATCATCTCGTCATCATCTCGTCATCCTCTCGTTATCATCTCGTCATCATCTCGTCATCATCTCGTCATCATCTCATCATCATCTCGTCATCATCTCGTCATCATCTCGTCATAATCTCGTCATTATCTCGTTATCATCTCGTCATCTCGTCATCTCTTCACCTCGTCATCTGATCATCTGATCATCCGGTCATCTGGTCATCTGGTCATCTCGTCATCATCTCGTCATCATCTCGTCATCATCTCGTCATCATCTCGTCATCGACTCGTCATCATCTCGTCATCACCTCGTCATCATCTGATCATCATCTGGTCATCATCTGGTCATCATCTGGTCATCATCTGGTCATCATCTGGTCATCATCTCGTCATCATCTCGTCATCATCTCGTCATCATCTCGTCATCATCTCGTCATCATCTCGTCATCATCTCGTCATCATCTCGTCGTCATCTGGTTATCTGGTCATCTCGTCATCATCTCGTCACCATCTGGTCATCATCTCGTCATCTGGTCATCTGGTCATCTCGTCATCATCTCGTCATCATCTCGTCATCATCTCGTCATCATCTTGTCATCATCTCGTCATCATCTCGTCATCATCTCGTCATCATCTCGTCATCATCTCGTCATCATCTCGTCATCATCTCGTCATCATCTCGTCATCATCTCGTCATCATCTCGTCATCATCTCGTCATCATCTCGTCGTCATCTCGATATCATCTCGTCATCATCTCGTCATCATCTCGTCATCATCACGTCATCATCTCGTCATCATCTCGTCATCATCTCGTCATCATCTCGTCATCATCTCGTCATCGACTCGTCATCATCTCGTCATCATCTCGTCATCATCTTGTCATCATCTCGTCATCATCTCGTCATCATCTCGTCATCATCTTTTCATCATCTCGTCATCATCTCGTCATCATCTCGTCATCATCTCGTCATCATCTTGTCATCATCTCGTCATCATCTCGTCATCATCTCGTCATCATCTCGTCATCATCTCGTCATCATCTCGTCATCATCTCGTCATCATCTCGTCATCATCTCGTCATCATCTCGTCATCATCTCGTCATCATCTCGTCATCATCTCGTCATCATCTCGTCATCAACTCGTCATCATCTCTTCATCCTCTTGTTATCATCTCGTCATCATCTCGTCATCATCTCGTCATCATCTCATCATCATCTCGTCATCATCTCGTCATCATCTCGTCATAATCTCGTCATCTTGTCGTCTTCATCTCGTCATCTCGTCATCTCGTCACCTCGTCATCTGATCATCTGATCATCCGGTCATCTGGTCATCTGGTCATCTCGTCATCATCTCGTCATCATCTCGTCATCATCTCGTCATCGACTCGTCATCATCTCGTCATCTCCTCGTCATCATCTGGTCATCATCTGGTCATCATCTGGTCATCATCTGGTCATCATCTGGTCATCATCTGGTCATCATCTCGTCATCATCTCGTCATCATCTCGTCATCATCTCGTCATCATCTCGTCATCATCTCGTCGTCATCTGGTTATCTGGTCATCTCGTCATCATCTCGTCACCATCTGGTCATCATCTCGTCATCTGGTCATCTGGTCATCTCGTCATCATCTCGTCATCATCTCGTCATCATCTCGTCATCGACTCGTCATCATCTCGTCATCATCTCGTTATCATCTCGTCATCATCTCGTCATCATCTCGTCATCATCTCGTCATCATCTCGTCATCATCTCGTCATCATCTCGTCATCATCTCGTCATCCTCTCGTTATCATCTCGTCATCATCTCGTCATCATCTCGTCATCATCTCATCATCATCTCGTCATCATCTCGTCATCATCTCGTCATAATCTCGTCATTATCTCGTTATCATCTCGTCATCTCGTCATCTCGTCACCTCGTCATCTGATCATCTGATCATCCGGTCATCTGGTCATCTGGTCATCTCGTCATCATCTCGTCATCATCTCGTCATCATCTCGTCATCATCTCGTCATCGACTCGTCATCATCTCGTCATCACCTCGTCATCATCTGATCATCATCTGGTCATCATCTGGTCATCATCTGGTCATCATCTGGTCATCATCTGGTCATCATCTCGTCATCATCTCGTCATCATCTCGTCATCATCTCGTCATCATCTCGTCATCATCTCGTCATCATCTCGTCATCATCTCGTCGTCATCTGGTTATCTGGTCATCTCGTCATCATCTCGTCACCATCTGGTCATCATCTCGTCATCTGGTCATCTGGTCATCTCGTCATCATCTCGTCATCATCTCGTCATCATCTCGTCATCATCTTGTCATCATCTCGTCATCATCTCGTCATCATCTCGTCATCATCTCGTCATCATCTCGTCATCATCTCGTCATCATCTCGTCATCATCTCGTCATCATCTCGTCATCATCTCGTCATCATCTCGTCATCATCTCGTCGTCATCTCGATATCATCTCGTCATCATCTCGTCATCATCTCGTCATCATCACGTCATCATCTCATCATCATCTCGTCGTCATCTGGTCATCCGATCATCTCGTCATCATCTCGTCGTCATCTCGTTATCATCTCGTCATCATCTGTCCATCATCTGGTCATCATCTGGTCATCATCTGGTCATCATCTGGTCATCATCTCGTCATCATCTCGTCATCATCTCGTCATCATCTCGTCATCATCTCGTCATCATCGCGTCACCATCTCGTCATCATCTGGTCATCATCTGGTCATCATCTGGTCATCATCTGGTCATCATCTGATCATCATCTCGTTGTCATCTCGTCAACATCTCGTCATCATCTCGTCATCATCTCGTCATCATCTCGTCATCATCTCGTCATCATCTCGTCATCATCTCGTCATCATCTCGTCATCATCTCGTCATCATCTCGTCATCATCTCGTCATCATCTCGTCATCATCTCGTCATCATCTCGTCGTCATCTGGTCATCTCGTCATCATCTCGTCGTCATCTCGTCATCATTTCGTCATTATCTCGTCGTCATCTCGTTATCATCTCGTCATCATCTCGTCATCATCTCGTCATCATCTCGTCATCATCACGTCATCATCTCGTCATCATCTCGTCATCATCTCGTCATCATCTCGTCGTCATCTGGTCATCTGGTCATCTCGTCATCATCTCGTCATCGTCTCCGCATCATCCCGTCATCATCTAGTCATCATCTCGTCATCATTTTGTCATCATCTCGTCATCATGTCGCCATCATCTCGTCATCATCTCGTCATTATCTCGTCATCATCTCGTCATCATCTCGTCATCATCTCGTCATCATCTCGTCATCACGTCGTCATCATCTCGTCATCATCTCGTCGTCATCCGGTCGTCTGGTCATCTCGTCATCATCTCGTCATCATCTCGTCATCATCTCGTCATAATCTGGTCATCATCTGGTCATCATCTCGTCATCATCTCGTCATCATTTCGTCATCGACTCGTCATCATCTCGTCATCATCTCGTCATCATCTCGTCATTATCTCGTCATCATCTCGTCATCTGGTCATCTGTCCATCTGGTCATCTGGTCATCTGGTCATCTGGTAATCTGTTCATCTGGTCATCTGGTCATCTGGTCATCTGGTCATCTGGTCATCTAGTCATCTGGTCATCATCTCGTCATCATCTCGTCATCATCTTGTCATCATCTCGTCATCATGTCGTCATCATCTCGTCATCATCTCGTCATCTTGTCATCTCGTCATCTCGTCATCATCTCGTCATCATCTCGTCATCATCTCGTCATCATCTCGTCATCATCTCGTCATCATCTCATCATCATCTCGTCATCTGGTCATCTGGTCATCTCGTCATCATCTGGTTATCTGGTCATCTCGTCATCATCTCGTCATCATCTCGTCATCATCTCGTCGTCATCTGGTCATCATCCGGTCATCATCTGGTCATCATCTCGTCACCATCTCATCATCATTTCGTCATCGACTCGTCATCATCTCGTCATCATCTTGTCATCATCTCGTCATCATCTCGTCATTATCTCGTCATCATCTCGTCATCATCTCGTCATCATCTCGTCATCATCTCGTCATCATCTTGTCATCATCTCGTCATCATCTCGTCATCATGTCGTCATCATCTCGTCATCATCTCGTCATCATCTCGTCATCATCTCGTCATCATCTCGTCATCATCTCGTCATCATCTGGTCATCATCTGGTCATCATCTGGTCATCTCGTCATCATCTCGTCATCATCTCGTCATCATCTCGTCATTATCTCGTCATCATCTCGTCATCATCTCGTCATCATCTCGTCATTATCTCGTCATCAACTCGTCATCATCTCTTCATCCTCTTGTTATCATCTCGTCATCATCTCGTCATCATCTCGTCATCATCTCATCATCATCTCGTCATCATCTCGTCATCATCTCGTCATAATCTCGTCATCTTGTCGTCATCATCTCGTCATCTCGTCATCTCGTCACCTCGTCATCTGATCATCTGATCATCCGGTCATCTGGTCATCTGGTCATCTCGTCATCATCTCGTCATCATCTCGTCATCATCTCGTCATCGACTCGTCATCATCTCGTCATCACCTCGTCATCATCTGGTCATCATCTGGTCATCATCTGGTCATCATCTGGTCATCATCTGGTCATCATCTCGTCATCATCTCGTCATCATCTCGTCATCATCTCGTCATCATCTCGTCATCATCTCGTCGTCATCTGGTTATCTGGTCATCTCGTGATCATCTCGTCACCATCTGGTCATCATCTCGTCATCTGGTCATCTGGTCATCTCGTCATCATCTCGTCATCATCTCGTCATCATCTCGTCATCGACTCGTCATCATCTCGTCATCATCTCGTCATCATCTCGTCATCATCTCGTCATCATCTCGTCATCATCTCGTCGTCATCTGGTTATCTGGTCATCTCGTCATCATCTCGTCACCATCTCGTCATCTGGTCATCTGGTCATCTCGTCATCATCTCGTCATCATCTCGTCATCATCTTGTCATCATCTCGTCATCATCTCGTCATCATCTCGTCATCATCTCGGCATCATCTCGTCATCATCTCGTCATCATCTCGTCATCATCTCGTCATCATCTCGTCGACATCTCGTCATCATCTCGTCATCATCTCGTCATCATCTCGTCATCATCTCGTCATCATCTCGTCGTCATCTGGTCATCTCGTCATCATCTCGTCGTCATCTCGTCATCATTTCGTCATCATCTCGTCGTCATCTCGATATCATCTCGTCATCATCTCGTCATCATCTCGTCATCATCTCGTCATCATCACGTCATCATCTCGTCATCGTCTCGTCATCATCTCGTCATCATCTCGTCATCATCTCGTCATCGACTCGTCATCATCTCGTCATCATCTTGTCATCATCTCGTCATCATCTCGTCATCATCTCGTCATCATCTTTTCATCATCTCGTCATCATCTCGTCATCATCTCGTCATCATCTCGTCATCATCTTGTCATCATCTCGTCATCATCTCGTCATCATCTCGTCATCATCTCGTCATCATCTCGTCATCATCTCGTCATCATCTCGTCATCATCTTGTCATCATCTCGTCATCACGTCGTCATCATCTCATCATCATCTCGTCGTCATCTGGTCATCCGGTCATCTCGTCATCATCTCGTCGTCATCTCGTTATCATCTCGTCATCATCTGTCCATCATCTGGTCATCATCTGGTCATCATCTGGTCATCATCTCGTCATCATCTCGTCATCATCTCGTCATCATCTCGTCATCATCTCGTCATCATCGCGTCACCATCTCGTCATCATCTGGTCATCATCTGGTCATCATCTGGTCATCATCTGGTCATCATCTGGTCATCATCTCGTTGTCATCTCGTCAACATCTCGTCATCATCTCGTCATCATCTCGTCATCATCTCGTCATCATCTCGTCATCATCTCGTCATCATCTCGTCATCATCTCGTCATCATCTCGTCATCATCTCGTCATCATCTCGTCGTCATCTGGTCATCTCGTCATCATCTCGTCGTCATCTCGTCATCATTTCGTCATTATCTCGTCGTCATCTCGTTATCATCTCGTCATCATCTCGTCATCATCTCGTCATCATCTCGTCATCATCACGTCATCATCTCGGCATCATCTCGTCATCATCTCGTCATCATCTCGTCGTCATCTGGTCATCTGGTCATCTCGTCATCATCTCGTCATCGTCTCCGCATCATCCCGTCATCATCTAGTCATCATCTCGTCATCATTTTGTCATCATCTCGTCATCATGTCGCCATCATCTCGTCATCATCTCGTCATTATCTCGTCATCATCTCGTCATCATCTCGTCATCATCTCGTCATCATCTCGTCATCACGTCGTCATCATCTCGTCATCATCTCGTCGTCATCCGGTCGTCTGGTCATCTCGTCATCATCTCGTCATCATCTCGTCATCATCTCGTCATCATCTAGTCATAATCTGGTCATCATCTGGTCATCATCTCGTCATCATCTCGTCATCATTTCGTCATCGACTCGTCATCATCTCGTCATCATCTCGTCATCATCTCGTCATTATCTCGTCATCATCTCGTCATCTGGTCATCTGTCCATCTGGTCATCTGGTCATCTGGTCATCTGGTAATCTGTTCATCTGGTCATCTGGTCATCTGGTCATCTGGTCATCTGGTCATCTAGTCATCTGGTCATCATCTCGTCATCATCTCGTCATCATCTCGTCATCATCTTGTCATCATCTCGTCATCATGTCGTCATCATCTCGTCATCATCTCGTCATCTTGTCATCTCGTCATCTCGTCATCATCTCGTCATCATCTCGTGATCATCTCGTCATCATCTCGTCATCATCTCGTCATCATCTCGTCATCATCTCATCATCATCTCGTCATCTGGTCATCTGGTCATCTCGTCATCATCTGGTCATCTGGTCATCTCGACATCATCTCGTCATCATCTCGTCATCATCTCGTCGTCATCTGGTCATCATCCGGTCATCATCTGGTCATCATCTCGTCACCATCTCATCATCATTTCGTCATCGACTCGTCATCATCTCGTCATCATCTTGTCATCATCTCGTCATCATCTCGTCATTATCTCGTCATCATCTCGTCATCATCTCGTCATCATCTCGTCATCATCTCGTCATCATCTTGTCATCATCTCGTCATCATCTCGTCATCATCTCGTCATCATCTCGTCATCATCTCGTCATCATCTCGTCATCATCTCGTCATCGTCTCGTCATCTGGTCATCTGGTCATCTCGTCATCATCTCGTCATCATCTCGTCATCATCTCGTCATCGACTCGTCATCGTCTCGTCATCATCTCGTCTTCATCTGGTCATCATCTGGTCATCATCTGGTCATCATCTGGTCACCATCTCGTCATCATCTCGTCATCATCTCGTCATCATCTCGTCATCATCTCGTCGTCATATGGTTATCTGGTCATCTCGTCATCATCTCGTCATCATCTGGTCATCATCTCGTCATCCGGTCATCTGGTCATCTCGTCATCATCTCGTCATCATCTCGTCATCATCTCGTCATCGACTCGTCATCATCTCGTCATCATCTCGTCATCATCTCGTCATCATCTCGTCATCATCTCGTCATCATCTCGGCATCATCTCGTCATCATCTCGTCATCATCTCGTCATCATCTCGTCATCATCTCGTCATCATCTCGTCATCATCTCGTCATCATCTCGGCATCATCTCGTCATCATCTCGTCATCATCTCGTCATCATCTCGTCATCATCTCGTCATCATCTCGTGATCATCTTGTCATCATCTCGTCATCACGTCGTCATCATCTCGTCATCACATCATCATCATCTCATCATCACCTCGTCGTCATCTGGTCATCTGGTCATCTCGTCATCATCTGTCCATCATCTGGTCATCATCTGGTCATCATCTGGTCATCATCTCGTCATCATCTCGTCATCATCTCGTCATCATCTCGTCATCATCTCGTCGTCATCTGGTCATCTGCTCATCTCGTCATCATCTCGTCATCATCTCGTCATCATCTCGTCATCATCTCGTCATCATCTCGTCATCATCTCGTCATCATATCGTCGTCATCTGGTCATCTCGTCATCATCTTGTCGTCATCTCGTCATCATTTCGTCATCATCTCGTCGTCATCTCGTTATCATCTCGGCATAATCTCGTCATCATCTCGTCATCATCTCGTCATCATCTCGTCATCATCTCGTCATCATCTCGTCGTCATCTGGTCATCTCGTCATCTCGTCATCATCTTGTCATCATCTCGTCATCATCTCGTCATCGTCTCGGCATCATGTCGCCATCATCTCGTCATCATCTCGTCATCATCTCGTCATCATCTCGTCGTCATCTCGTCAATATCTCGTCATCATCTCGTCATCATCTCGTCATTATCTCGTCATCATCTCGTCATTATCTCGTCATCATCTCGTCATCATCTCGTCATCATCTCGTCATCATCTCGTCATCATCTCGTTATCATCTTGTCATCATCTCATCATCATCTCGTAATCATCTCGTCATCATCTGGTCATCATCTGGTCATCATCTCGTCGTCATCTGGTCATCTGGTCATCTCGTCATCATCTCGTCATCGTCCCGGCATCATCTAGTCATCATCTCGTCATAATTTTGTCATCATCTCGTCATGATGTCGCCATCATCTCGTCATCATCTCGTCATCATCTCGTCATCATCTCGTCATCATCTCGTCATCATCTCGTCATCGTCGCGGCATCATCTAGTCATCATCTCGTCATCATTTTGTCATCATCTCGTCATCATGTCGCCATCATCTCGTCGTCATCTCGTCAACATCTCGTCTTCATCTCGTCATCATCTCGTCATTATCTCGTCATCATGTCGTCATCATCTCGTCATCATCTCGTCATCATCTCGTCATCATGTCGTCGTCATCTCATCATCATCTCGTCATCATCTCGTCATCATCTCGTCATCATCTTGTCATCATCTCGTCATCATCTCGTCATCATCTCGTCATCATCTCGTCATCATCTCGTCATCATCTTGTCATCATCTCGTCATCATCTCGTCATCATCTCGTCATCATCTCGTCATCTGGTCATCTGTCCATCTGGTCATCTGGTCATCTGGTCATCTGGTCATCTGTTCATCTGGTCATCTGGTCAGCTGGTCATCTGGTCATCTGTTCATCTGGTCATCTGGTCAGCTGGTCATCTTGTCATCTGGTCATCTGGTCATCATCTCGTCATCATCTCGTCATCATCTCGTCATCATCTCGTCGTCATCTCGTCATCACGTCGTCATCATCTCGTCATCATCTCGTCATCATCTCGTCATTATCTCGTCATCATCTCGTCATCATCGCGTCATCATCTCGTCATCATCTGGTCATCATCTGGTCATCTCGTCATCATCTCGTCATCATCTCGTCATCATCTCGTCATCATCTCGTCATAATCTGGTCATCATCTGGTCATCATCTCGTCATCATTCAGTCATCGACTCGTCATCATCTCGTCATCATCTCGTCATCATCTCGCCATTATCTCGTCATCATCTCGTCATCATCTCGTCATCATCTCGTCATCATCTCGTCATCATCTTGTCATCATCTCGTCATCATCTCGGCATCATCTCGCCATCATCTCGTCATCATCTTGTCATCTTGTCATCTCGTCATCTCGTCATCTGGTCATCTGGCTATCTGGTCATCCAGTCATCTGGTCATCTGATTATCTGGTCATCTGGTCATCTCGTCATCATCTCGTCATCATCTCGTCACCATCTGGTCATCATCTTGTCATCATCTCGTCATCATCTCGTCATCTGGTCATCTGGTCATCTCGTCATCATCTCGTCATCATCTCGTCATCATCTCGTCATCATCTCGTCATCATCTCGTCATCATCTCGTCATCATCTCGTCATCATCTCGTCATCATCTCATCATCATCTCGTCATCATCTCGTCATCATCTCGTCATCATCTCGTCATCATCTCGTCATCATCTCGTCATCATCTCGTCATCATCTGGTCATCATCTGGTCATCATCTGGTCATCATCTCGTCATCATCTCGTCATCATCTCGTCATCATCTCGTCATCATCTCGTCATCATCTCGTCATCATCTCGTCATCATCTCGTCATCATCTCTTCATCATCTCGTCGTCATCTGGTCATCTGGTCATCTCGTCATCATCTCGTCATCGTCTTGGCATCAACCCGTCATCATCTAGTCATCATCTCGTCATATCTTTGTCATCATCTCGTCATCATCTCGTCATCATCTAGTCATCATCTCGTCATCATCTCGTCATCATCTCGTCATCGTCTCGGCATCATCCCGTCATCATCTAGTCATCATCTCGTCATCATTTTGTCATCATCTCGTCATCATGTCGCCATCATCTCGTCATCATCTCGTCAACCTCTCGTCTTCATCTCGTCATCATCTCGTCATTATCTCGTCATCATGTCGTCATCATCTCGTCATCATCTCGTCATCATCTCGTCATCAACTCTTCGTCATCTCGTCATCATCTAGTCATCATCTCGTCATCATCTCGTCATCATCTTGTCATCATCTCGTCATCATCTCGTCATCATCTCGTCATCATCTCGTCATCATCTCGTCATCATCTTGTCATCATCTCGTCATCATCTCGTCATCATCTCGTCATCATCTCGACATCTGGTCATCTGTCCATCTGGCTATCTGGTCATCTGTTCATCTGGTCATCTGGTCATCTGGTCATCTGGTCATCTGGTCATCTGGTCATCTGGTCATCATCTCGTCATCATCTCGTCATCATCTCGTCATCATCTCGTCATCATCTCGTCGTCATCTCGTCATCATCTCGTCATCATCTCGTCATCATCTCGTCATCATCTCGTCATCATCTCGTCATCATCTCGTCATCATCTCGTCATCATCTCGTCATCATCTCGTCATCATCTCGTCATCATCTCGTCATTATCTCGTCATCATCTCGTCATCATCTCGTCATCATCTCGTCAACATCTCGTCATCATCTTGTCATCATCTCGTCATCATCTCGGCATCATCTCCCCATCATCTCGTCATCATCTCGTCATCTTGTCATCTCGTCATCTCGTCATCTCGTCATCTCGTCATCCGGTCATCTAGCTATCTGGTCATCCATTCATCTGGTCATCTGGTTATCTGGTCATCTGGTCATCTCGTCATCATCTCGTCATCATCTCGTCACCATCTGGTCATCATCTTGTCATCATCTCGTCATCATCTCGTCATCTGGTCATCTGGTCATCTCGTCATCATCTCGTCATCATCTCGTCATCATCTCGTCATCATCTCGTCATCATCTCGTCATCATCTCGTCATCATCTCGTCATCATCTCGTCATCATCTTGTCATCATCTGGTCATCATCTGGTCATCATCTGGTCATCATCTCGTCATCATCTCGTCATCATCTCGTCATCATCTCGTCATCATCTCGTCATCATCTCGTCATCATCTCGTCATCATCTCGTCATCATCTCGTCATCATCTCGTCGTCATCTGGTCATCTGGTCATCTCGTCATCATCTCGTCATCGTCTTGGCATCAACCCGTCATCATCTGGTCATCATCTCGTCATAATTTTGTCATCATCTCGTCATCATCTCGTCATCATCTCGTCATCATCTCGTCATCATCTCGTCATCATCTCGTCATCATCTCGTCATCGTCTCGGCATCATCCCGTCATCATCTAGTCATGATCTCGTCATCAATTTGTCATGATCTCGTCATCATGTCGCCATCATCTCGTCATCATCTCGTCAACATCTCGTCTTCATCTCGTCATCATCTCGTCATTATCTCGTCATCATCTCGTCATCATCTCGTCATCATCTCGTCATCATCTCGTCATCATCTCGTCATCATCTCGTCATCATCTCGTCATTATCTCGACATCATCTCGTCATCATCTCGTCATCATCTCGTCATCAGCTCGTCATCATCTCGTCATCCTCTCGTTATCATCTCGTCATCATCTCGTCATCATCTCGTCATCATCTCGTCATCATCTCATCATCATCTCGTCATCATCTCGTCATCATCTCGTCATCATCTCATCATCATCTCGTCATCATCTCGTCATCATCGCGTCATCATCGCGTTATCATCTCGTCATCTCGTCATCATCTCGTCATCTCGTCACCTCGTCATCTGTTCATCTGATCATCTGGTCATCCGGTCATCTGGTCATCTCGTCATCATCTCGTCATCATCTCGTCATCATCCCGTCATCATCTCGTCATCATCTCGTCATCATCTTGTCATCGTCGCGGCATCATCTAGTCATCATCTCGTCATCATTTTGTCATCATCTCGTCATCATGTCGCCATCATCTCGTCATCATCTCGTCGTCATCTCGTCAACATCTCGTCTTCATCTCGTCATCATCTCGTCATTATCTCGTCATCATGTCGTCATCATCTCGTCATCATCTTGTCATTATCTCGTCATCACGTCGTCATCATCTCATCATCATCTCGTCGTCATCTGGTCATCTGGTCATCTCGTCATCATCTCGTCGTCATCTCGTCATCATCTCGGCATCATCCCGTCATCATCTAGTCATCATCTCGTCATCATTTTGTCATCATCTCGTCATCATCTCGTCATCATCTTGTCATCATCTCGTCATTATCTCGTCATCATCTCGTCATCATCTCGTCATCATCTCGTCATCATCTCGTCATTATCTCGTCATCGTCTCGGCATCATCCCGTCATCATCTCGTCATCATGTCGCCATCATCTCGTCATCATTTCGTCATCATCTCGTCGTCATCTCGTCAACATCTCGTCATCATCTCGTCATCATCTCGTCATTATCGCGTCATCATCTCGTCATCATCTCGTCATCATGTCGTCATCATCGCGTCATCATCTCGTCATCATCTCGTCATCATCTCGTCATCATCTCGTCATCATCTCGTCATCATCTCGTCATCATCTGGTCATCATCTGGTCATCATCTGGTCATCTCGTCATCATCTCATCATCATCTCGTCATCATCTCGTCATCATCTCGTCATCATCTCGTCATCATCTCGTCATCATCTCGTCGTCATCTGGTCATCTGGTCATCTCGTCATCATCTCGTCATCGTCTTGGCATCAACCCGTCATCATCTAGTTATCATCTCGTCATAATTTTGTCATCATCTCGTCATCATGTGGCCATCATCTCGTCATCATCTCGTCATCATCTCGTCATCGTCTCGGCATCATCCCGTCATCATCTAGTCATCATCTCGTCATCATTTTGTCATCATCTCGTCATCATGTCGCCATCATCTCGTCATCATCTCGTCATCATCTCGTCATCATCTCGTCATCATCTCGTCATCACGTCGTCATCATCTCGTCATCATCTCGTCGTCATCTGGTCATCTGGTCATCTCGTCATCATCTCGTCGTCATCTCGTCATCATTTCGTCATCATCTCGTCATCATCTCGTTATTATCTCGTCATCATCTCGTCATCATCTCGTCATAATCTCGTCATCATCTGGTCATCATCCGGTCATCATCTGGTCATCATCTGGTCATCATCTGGTCATCATCTCGTCATCATCTCGTCATCATCTCGTCATCATCTCGTCATCATCTCGTAATCATCTCGTCGTCATCTGGTCAACTGGCCATCTCGTCATCATCTCGTCATCATCTCGTCATCGTCTCGGCATCGTCTCGGCATCATCCCGTCATCATCTAGTCATCATCTCGTCATCATTTTGTCATCATCTCGTCATCATCTCGTCATCATCTTGTCATCATCTCGTCATCATCTCGTCATTATCTCGTCGTCATCTCGTCATCATCTCGTCATCATCTCGTCATCATCGCGTCATCATCACGTCATCATCTCGTCATCATCTCGTCATCATCTCGTCATCATCTTGTCATCATCTCGTCATCATCTCGTCATCATCTCGTCATCATCTCGTCATCATCTCGTCATCATCTCGTCATCATCTCGTCATCGTCTCGTCATCTGGTCATCTGGTCATCTAGTCAACATCTCGTCATCATCTGGTCATCTGTTCATCTGGTCATCTCGTCATCATCTCGTCATCATCTCGTCATCATCTCGTCATCGACTCGTCATCGTCTCGTCATCATCTCGTCTTCATCTGGTCATCATCTGGTCATCATCTGGTCATCATCTGGTCACCATCTCGTCATCATCTCGTCATCATCTCGTCATCATCTCGTCATCATCTCGTCGTCATATGGTTATCTGGTCATCTCGTCATCATCTCGTCATCATCTGGTCATCATCTCGTCATCCGGTCATCTGGTCATCTCGTCATCATCTCGTCATCATCTCGTCATCATCTCGTCATCATCTCGTCATCATCTCGTCATCATCTCGTCATCATCTCGGCATCATCTCGTCATCATCTCGTCATCATCTCGTCATCATCTCGTCATCATCTCGTCATCATCTCGTCATCATCTCGTCATCATCTCGGCATCATCTCGTCATCATCTCGTCATCATCTCGTCATCATCTCGTCATCATCTCGTCATCATCTCGTGATCATCTTGTCATCATCTCGTCATCACGTCGTCATCATCTCGTCATCACATCATCATCATCTCATCATCACCTCGTCGTCATCTGGTCATCTGGTCATCTCGTCATCATCTGTCCATCATCTGGTCATCATCTCGTCATCATCTCGTCATCATCTCGTCATCATCTCGTCATCATCTCGTCGTCATCTGGTCATCTGCTCATCTCGTCATCATCTCGTCATCATCTCGTCATCATCTCGTCATCATCTCGTCATCATCTCGTCGTCATCTGGTCATCTCGTCATCATCTTGTCGTCATCTCGTCATCATTTCGTCATCATCTCGTCGTCACTTCGTTATCATCTCGGCATAATCTCGTCATCATCTCGTCATCATCTCGTCATCATCTCGTCATCATCACGTCATCATCTCGTCATCATCTCGTCATCATCTCGTCATCATCTCGTCGTCATCTGGTCATCTCGTCATCTCGTCATCATCTTGTCATCATCTCGTCATCATCTCGTCATCGTCTCGGCATCATGTCGCCATCATCTCGTCATCATCTCGTCATCATCTCGTCATCATCTCGTCGTCATCTCGTCAATATCTCGTCATCATCTCGTCATCATCTCGTCATTATCTCGTCATCATCTCGTCATTATCTCGTCATCATCTCGTCATCATCTCGTCATCATCTCGTCATCATCTCGTCATCATCTCGTTATCATCTTGTCATCATCTCATCATCATCTCGTAATCATCTCGTCATCATCTGGTCATCATCTGGTCATCATCTCGTCGTCATCTGGTCATCTGGTCATCTCGTCATCATCTCGTCATCGTCCCGGCATCATCTAGTCATCATCTCGTCATAATTTTGTCATAATTTTGTCATCATCTCGTCATGATGTCGCCATCATCTCGTCATCATCTCGTCATCATCTCGTCATCATCTCGTCATCATTCGTCATCGTCGCGGCATCATCTAGTCATCATCTCGTCATCATTTTGTCATCATCTCGTCATCATGTCGCCATCATCTCGTCATCATCTCGTCGTCATCTCGTCAACATCTCGTCTTCATCTCGTCATCATCTCGTCATTATCTCGTCATCATGTCGTCATCATCTCGTCATCATCTCGTCATCATCTCGTCATCATGTCGTCGTCATCTCATCATCATCTCGTCATCATCTCGTCATCATCTCGTCATCATCTTGTCATCATCTCGTCATCATCTCGTCATCATCTCGTCATCATCTCGTCATCATCTCGTCATCATCTTGTCATCATCTCGTCATCATCTCGTCATCATCTCGTCATCATCTCGTCATCTGGTCATCTGTCCATCTGGTCATCTGGTCATCTGGTCATCTGGTCATCTGTTCATCTGGTCATCTGGTCAGCTGGTCATCTGGTCATCTGTTCATCTGGTCATCTGGTCAGCTGGTCATCTTGTCATCTGGTCATCTGGTCATCATCTCGTCATCATCTCGTCATCATCTCGTCATCATCTCGTCGTCATCTCGTCATCACGTCGTCATCATCTCGTCATCATCTCGTCATCATCTCGTCATCATCTCGTCATTATCTCGTCATCATCTCGTCATCATCGCGTCATCATCTCGTCATCATCTGGTCATCATCTGGTCATCTCGTCATCATCTCGTCATCATCTCGTCATCATCTCGTCATCATCTCGTCATCATCTCGTCATAATCTGGTCATCATCTGGTCATCATCTCG
This sequence comes from Dyspetes luteomarginatus, assembly GCA_963669185.1. Taxonomy (NCBI): domain Eukaryota; kingdom Metazoa; phylum Arthropoda; class Insecta; order Hymenoptera; family Ichneumonidae; genus Dyspetes; species Dyspetes luteomarginatus. The sequence goes on from OY769904.1 coordinate 13,527,775, forward strand.
TCATCATTCAGTCATCGACTCGTCATCATCTCGTCATCATCTCGTCATCATCTCGTCATCATCTCGCCATTATCTCGTCATCATCTCGTCATCATCTCGTCATCATCTCGTCATCATCTCGTCATCATCTTGTCATCATCTCGTCATCATCTCGGCATCATCTCGCCATCATCTCGTCATCATCTTGTCATCTTGTCATCTCGTCATGTCGTCATCTGGTCATCTGGCTATCTGGTCATCCAGTCATCTGGTCATCTGATTATCTGGTCATCTGGTCATCTCGTCATCATCTCGTCATCATCTCGTCACCATCTGGTCATCATCTTGTCATCATCTCGTCATCATCTCGTCATCTGGTCATCTGGTCATCTCGTCATCATCTCGTCATCATCTCGTCATCATCTCGTCATCATCTCGTCATCATCTCGTCATCATCTCGTCATCATCTCGTCATCATCTCGTCATCATCTCGTCATCATCTCGTCATCATCTCGTCATCATCTCGTCATCATCTCTTCATCATCTCGTCGTCATCTGGTCATCTGGTCATCTCGTCATCATCTCGTCATCGTCTTGGCATCAACCCGTCATCATCTAGTCATCATCTCGTCATATCTTTGTCATCATCTCGTCATCATCTCGTCATCATCTCGTCATCATCTCGTCATCATCTCGTCATCATCTCGTCATCGTCTCGGCATCATCCCGTCATCATCTAGTCATCATCTCATCATCATTTTGTCATCATCTCGTCATCATGTCGCCATCATCTCGTCAACATCTCGTCTTCATCTCGTCATCATCTCGTCATTATCTCGTCATCATGTCGTCATCATCTCGTCATCATCTCGTCATCATCTCGTCATCAACTCTTCGTCATCTCGTCATCATCTAGTCATCATCTCGTCATCATCTCGTCATCATCTTGTCATCATCTCGTCATCATCTCGTCATCATCTCGTCATCATCTCGTCATCATCTCGTCATCATCTTGTCATCATCTCGTCATCATCTCGTCATCATCTCGTCATCATCTCGACATCTGGTCATCTGTCCATCTGGCTATCTGGTCATCTGTTCATCTGGTCATCTGGTCATCTGGTCATCTGGTCATCTGGTCATCTGGTCATCTGGTCATCATCTCGTCGTCATCTCGTCATCATCTCGTCATCATCTCGTCATCATCTCGTCATCATCTCGTCATCATCTCGTCATCATCTCGTCATCATCTCGTCATCATCTCGTCATCATCTCGTCATCATCTCGTCATCATCTCGTCATTATCTCGTCATCATCTCGTCATCATCTCGTCATCATCTCGTCAACATCTCGTCATCATCTTGTCATCATCTCGTCATCATCTCGGCATCATCTCCCCATCATCTCGTCATCATCTCGTCATCTTGTCATCTCGTCATCTCGTCATCTCGTCATCTCGTCATCCGGTCATCTAGCTATCTGGTCATCCATTCATCTGGTCATCTGGTTATCTGGTCATCTGGTCATCTCGTCATCATCTCGTCATCATCTCGTCACCATCTGGTCATCATCTTGTCATCATCTCGTCATCATCTCGTCATCTGGTCATCTGGTCATCTCGTCATCATCTCGTCATCATCTCGTCATCATCTCGTCATCATCTCGTCATCATCTCGTCATCATCTCGTCATCATCTCGTCATCATCTCGTCATCATCTCGTCATCATCTGGTCATCATCTGGTCATCATCTGGTCATCATCTCGTCATCATCTCGTCATCATCTCGTCATCATCTCGTCATCATCTCGTCATCATCTCGTCATCATCTCGTCATCATCTCGTCATCATCTCGTCATCATCTCGTCGTCATCTGGTCATCTGGTCATCTCGTCATCATCTCGTCATCGTCTTGGCATCAACCCGTCATCATCTAGTCATCATCTCGTCATAATTTTGTCATCATCTCGTCATCATCTCGTCATCATCTCGTCATCATCTCGTCATCATCTCGTCATCATCTCGTCATCATCTCGTCATCGTCTCGGCATCATCCCGTCATCATCTAGTCATCATCTCGTCATCAATTTGTCATGATCTCGTCATCATGTCGCCATCATCTCGTCATCATCTCGTCAACATCTCGTCTTCATCTCGTCATCATCTCGTCATTATCTCGTCATCATCTCGTCATCATCTCGTCATCATCTCGTCATCATCTCGTCATCATCTCGTCATCATCTCGTCATCATCTCGTCATCATCTCGTCATCATTTCGTCATCATCTCGTCATCATCTCGTCATCATCTCGTCATCATCTCGTCATCCTCTCGGTATCATCTCGTCATCATCTCGTCATCATCTCGTCATCATCTCATCATCATCTCGTCATCATTTCGTCATCATCTCGTCATAATCTCGTCATTCTCTCGTCATCATCTCGTCATCTCGTCATCTCGTCACCTCGTCATCTGATCATCCGGTCATCTGGTCATCTGGTCATCTCGTCATCATCTCGTCATCATCTCGTCATCATCTCGTCATCGACTCGTCATCATCTCGTCATCACCTCGTCATCATCTGGTCATGATCTGGTCATCATCTGGTCATCATCTGGTCATCATCTGGTCATCATCTGGTCATCATCTCGTCATCATCTCGCCATCATCTCGTCATCATCTCGTCATCATCTCGTCATCATCTCGTCATCATCTCATCATCATCTCGTCGTCATCTGGTTATCTGGTCATCTCGTCATCATCTCGTCACCATCTGGTCATCATCTCGTCATCTGGTCATCTGGTCATCTCGTCATCATCTCGTCATCATCTCGTCATCGACTCGTCATCATCTCGTCATCATCTCGTCATCATCTCGTCATCATCTCGTCATCATCTCGTCATCATCTCGGCATCATCTCGCCATCATCTCGTCATCATCTCGTCATCATCTCGTCATCATCTCGTCATCATCTCGTCATCATCTTGTCATCATCTCGTCATCACGTCGTCATCATCTCGTCATCATCTCGTCGTCATCTGGTCATCTGGTCATCTCGTCATCATCTCGTCGTCATCTCGTCATCATCTCGTCATCATCTGGTCATCATCTGGTCATCATCTGGTCATCATCTGGTCATCATCTGGTCATCATCTGGTCATCATCTCGTCATCATCTCGTCATCACCTCGTCATCATCTCGTCGTCATCTAGTCATCTGGTCATCTCGTCATCATCTCGTCATCATCTGGTTATCATCTGTTCATCATCTGGTCATCATCTGGTCATCATCTGGTCATCATCTCGTCACCATCTCGTCGTCATCTCGTCAACATCTCGTCATCATCTCGTCATCATCTCGTCATCATCTCGTCATCATCTCGTCATCATCTCGTCATCATCTCGTCATCATCTCGTCATCATCTCGTCATCATCTCGTCATCATCTCATCATCTCGTCATCATCTCGTCATCCTCTCGTTATCATCTCGTCATCATCTCGTCATCATCTCGTCATCATCTCATCATCATCTCGTCATCATCTCGTTATCATCTCGTCATAATCTCGTCATCATCTCGTCATCATCTCGTCATCTCGTCATCTCGTCACCTCGTCATCTGATCATCTGATCATCCGGTCATCTGGTCATCTGGTCATCTCGTCATCATCTCGTCATCATCTCGTCATCATCTCGTCATCGACTCGTCATCATCTCGTCATCACCTCGTCATCATCTTGTCATCATCTGGTCATCATCTGGTCATCATCTGGTCATCATCTGGTCATCATCTGGTCATCATCTCGTCATCATCTCTTTATCATCTCGTCATCATCTCGTCATCATCTCGTCATCATCTCGTCATCATCTCGTCGTCATCTGGTTATCTGGTCATCTCGTCATCATCTCGTCACCATCCGGTCATCATCTCGTCATCTGGACATCTGGTCATCTCGTCATCATCTCGTCATCATCTCGTCATCGACTCGTCATCATCTCGTCATCATCTCGTCATCATCTCGTCATCATCTCGTCATCATCTCGTCATCATCTCGGCATCATCTCGCCATCATCTCGTCATCATCTCGTCATCATCTCGTCATCATCTCGTCATCATCTCGTCATCATCTCGTCATCATCTTGTCATCATCTCGTCATCACGTCGTCATCATCTCGTCATCATCTCGTCGTCATCTGGTCATCTGGTCATCTCGTCATCATCTCGTCGTCATCTCGTCATCATCTCGTCATCATCTGGTCATCATCTGGTCATCATCTGGTCATCATCTGGTCATCTGGTCATCTCGTCATCATCTCGTCATCATCTGGTTATCATCTGTTCATCATCTGGTCATCATCTGGTCATCATCTGGTCATCATCTCGTCATCATCTCGTCAACATCTCTTCATCATCTCGTCATCATCTCGTCATCATCTCGTCATCATCTCGTCGTTATCTTGTCATCATTTCGTCATCATCTCGTCATCATGTCGCCATCATCTCGTCATCATCTCGTCATAATCTCGTCATCATCTCGTCATCATCTGGTTATCATCTGGTCATAATCTGGTCATCATCTGGTCATCATCTGGTCATCATCTCGTCATCATCTCGTCATCATCTCGTCATCATCTCGTCATCATCTCGTCATCATCTCGTCGTCATCTGGTCATCTGGTCATCTCGTCATCATCTCGTCATCATCTCGTCATAGTCTCGGCATCGTCTCGGCATCATCCCGTCATCATCTAGTCATCATCTCGTCATCATTTTGTCATCATCTCGTCATCATCTCGTCATCATCTCGTCATCATCTCGTCATCATCTCGTCATTATCTCGTCATCATCTCGTCATCATCTCGTCATCATCTCGTCATCATCTCGTCATCATCTTGTCATCATCTCGTCATCATCTCGTCATCATCTCGTCATCATCTTGTCATCATCTCGTCATCATCTCGTCATTATCTCGTCATCATCTCGTCATCATCTTGTCATCATCTCGTCATCATCTCGTCATTATCTCGTCATCATCTCGTCATCATCTCGTCATCATCTCGTCATCTGGTCATCTGTCCATCTGGTCATCTGGTCATCTGGTCATCTGTTCATCTGTTCATCCGGTCATCTGGTCATCTGGTCATCTGGTCATCTGGTCATCATCTCGTTATCATCTCGTCATCATCTCGTCATCATCTCGTCATCATCTCGTCATCATGTCGTCATCATCTCGTCATAATCTCGTCATCATCTCGGCGTCATATCGTCATCATCTCGTCATCATCTCGTCATCATCTCGTCATCATCTCGTCATTATCTCGGCATCATATCGCCATCATCTCGTCATCATCTGGTCATCATCTCGTCAGCATCTCGTCATCATCTTGTCATCATCTCGTCATCACGTCGTCATCATCTCGTCATCATCTCGTCATCATCTCGTCATCATCTCGTCATCATCTCGTCATCATCTCGTCATTATCTCGTCATCATCTCGTCATCATCTCGTCATCATCTCGTCATCATCTGGTCATCATCTGGTCATCATCTGGTCATCTCGTCATCATCTCGTCATCATCTCGTCATCATCTCGTCATCATCTCGTCATCATCTCGTCATCATCTCGTCATCATCTTGTCATCATCTCGTCATCATCTCGTCATCATCTCGTCATCATCTTGTCATCATCTCGTCATCATCTCGTCATTATCTCGTCATGATCTCGTCATCATCTCGTCATCATCTCGTCATCATCTTGTCATCATCTCGTCATCACGTCGTCATCATCTCGTCATCATCTCGTCATCTCGTCATCATCTCGTCATCTCGTCACCTCGTCATCTGATCATCTGATCATCTGGTCATCTGGTCATCTGGTCATCTCGTCATCATCTCTTAATCATCTCGTCATCGTCTCGGCATCATCCCGTCATCATCTAGTCATCATCTCGTTATCATTTTGTCATTATCTCGTCATCATCTCGTCATCATCTCATCATTATCTCGTCATCATCTCGTCATCATCGCGTCATCATCTCGTCATCATCTCGTCATCATCTCGTCATCGACTCGTCATCATCTCGTCATCATCTCGTCATCATCTCGTCATCATCTCGTCATCATCTCGTCATCATCTTGTCATCATCTCGTCATCATCTCGTCATCATCTCGTCATCATCTCGTCATCATCTCGTCATCATCTCATCATCTCGTCATCATCTCGTCATCCTCTCGTTATCATCTCGTCATCATCTCGTCATCATCTCGTCATCATCTCATCATCATCTCGTCATCATCTCGTTATCATCTCGTCATAATCTCGTCATCATCTCGTCATCATCTCGTCATCTCGTCATCTCGTCACCTCGTCATCTGATCATCTGATCATCCGGTCATCTGGTCATCTGGTCATCTCGTCATCATCTCGTCATCATCTCGTCATCATCTCGTCATCGACTCGTCATCATCTCGTCATCACCTCGTCATCATCTTGTCATCATCTGGTCATCATCTGGTCATCATCTGGTCATCATCTGGTCATCATCTGGTCATCATCTCGTCATCATCTCTTTATCATCTCGTCATCATCTCGTCATCATCTCGTCATCATCTCGTCATCATCTCGTCGTCATCTGGTTATCTGGTCATCTCGTCATCATCTCGTCACCATCCGGTCATCATCTCGTCATCTGGACATCTGGTCATCTCGTCATCATCTCGTCATCATCTCGTCATCGACTCGTCATCATCTCGTCATCATCTCGTCATCATCTCGTCATCATCTCGTCATCATCTCGTCATCATCTCGGCATCATCTCGCCATCATCTCGTCATCATCTCGTCATCATCTCGTCATCATCTCGTCATCATCTCGTCATCATCTCGTCATCATCTTGTCATCATCTCGTCATCACGTCGTCATCATCTCGTCATCATCTCGTCGTCATCTGGTCATCTGGTCATCTCGTCATCATCTCGTCGTCATCTCGTCATCATCTCGTCATCATCTGGTCATCATCTGGTCATCATCTGGTCATCATCTGGTCATCTGGTCATCTCGTCATCATCTCGTCATCATCTGGTTATCATCTGTTCATCATCTGGTCATCATCTGGTCATCATCTGGTCATCATCTCGTCATCATCTCGTCAACATCTCTTCATCATCTCGTCATCATCTCGTCATCATCTCGTCATCATCTCGTCGTTATCTTGTCATCATTTCGTCATCATCTCGTCATCATGTCGCCATCATCTCGTCATCATCTCGTCATAATCTCGTCATCATCTCGTCATCATCTGGTTATCATCTGGTCATAATCTGGTCATCATCTGGTCATCATCTGGTCATCATCTCGTCATCATCTCGTCATCATCTCGTCATCATCTCGTCATCATCTCGTCATCATCTCGTCGTCATCTGGTCATCTGGTCATCTCGTCATCATCTCGTCATCATCTCGTCATAGTCTCGGCATCGTCTCGGCATCATCCCGTCATCATCTAGTCATCATCTCGTCATCATTTTGTCATCATCTCGTCATCATCTCGTCATCATCTCGTCATCATCTCGTCATCATCTCGTCATTATCTCGTCATCATCTCGTCATCATCTCGTCATCATCTCGTCATCATCTCGTCATCATCTTGTCATCATCTCGTCATCATCTCGTCATCATCTCGTCATCATCTTGTCATCATCTCGTCATCATCTCGTCATTATCTCGTCATCATCTCGTCATCATCTTGTCATCATCTCGTCATCATCTCGTCATTATCTCGTCATCATCTCGTCATCATCTCGTCATCATCTCGTCATCTGGTCATCTGTCCATCTGGTCATCTGGTCATCTGGTCATCTGTTCATCTGTTCATCCGGTCATCTGGTCATCTGGTCATCTGGTCATCTGGTCATCATCTCGTTATCATCTCGTCATCATCTCGTCATCATCTCGTCATCATCTCGTCATCATGTCGTCATCATCTCGTCATAATCTCGTCATCATCTCGGCGTCATATCGTCATCATCTCGTCATCATCTCGTCATCATCTCGTCATCATCTCGTCATTATCTCGGCATCATATCGCCATCATCTCGTCATCATCTGGTCATCATCTCGTCAGCATCTCGTCATCATCTTGTCATCATCTCGTCATCACGTCGTCATCATCTCGTCATCATCTCGTCATCATCTCGTCATCATCTCGTCATCATCTCGTCATCATCTCGTCATTATCTCGTCATCATCTCGTCATCATCTCGTCATCATCTCGTCATCATCTGGTCATCATCTGGTCATCATCTGGTCATCTCGTCATCATCTCGTCATCATCTCGTCATCATCTCGTCATCATCTCGTCATCATCTCGTCATCATCTCGTCATCATCTTGTCATCATCTCGTCATCATCTCGTCATCATCTCGTCATCATCTTGTCATCATCTCGTCATCATCTCGTCATTATCTCGTCATGATCTCGTCATCATCTCGTCATCATCTCGTCATCATCTTGTCATCATCTCGTCATCACGTCGTCATCATCTCGTCATCATCTCGTCATCTCGTCATCATCTCGTCATCTCGTCACCTCGTCATCTGATCATCTGATCATCTGGTCATCTGGTCATCTGGTCATCTCGTCATCATCTCTTAATCATCTCGTCATCGTCTCGGCATCATCCCGTCATCATCTAGTCATCATCTCGTTATCATTTTGTCATTATCTCGTCATCATCTCGTCATCATCTCATCATTATCTCGTCATCATCTCGTCATCATCGCGTCATCATCTCGTCATCATCTCGTCATCATCTCGTCATCGACTCGTCATCATCTCGTCATCATCTCGTCATCATCTCGTCATCATCTCGTCATCATCTCGTCATCATCTTGTCATCATCTCGTCATCATCTCGTCATCATCTTGTCATCATCTTGTCATCATCTCGTCATCATCTCGTCATTATCTCGTCATCATCTCGTCATCATCTCGTCATCATCTCGTCATCATCTCGTCATCATCTCGTCATCATCTCGTCATCATCTCGTCATCATCTTGTCATCATCTCGTCATCATCTCGTCATCATCTTGTCATCATCTTGTCATCATCTCGTCATCATCTCGTCATTATCTCGTCATCATCTCGTCATCATCTCGTCATCATCTTGTCATCATCTCGTCATCATCTCGTCATCATCTCGTCATCATCTCGTCATCATCTCGTCATCATCTCGTCATCATCTCGTCATCATCTCGTCATCATCTCGTCATCATCTTGTCATCATCTCGTCATCACGTCGTCATCATCTCATCATCATCTCGTCGTCATCTGGTCATCTGGTCATCTCGTCATCATCTCGTCGTCATCTCGTTATCATCTCGTCATCATCTGTCCATCATCTGGTCATCATCTGGTCATCATCTGGTCATCATCTCGTCATCATCTCGTCATCATCTCGTCATCATCTCGTCGTCATCTGGTCATCTGGTCATCTCGTCATCATCTCGTCATCATCTCGTCACCATCTCGTCATCATCTGGTCATCATCTGGTCATCATCTGGTCATTATCTGGTCATCATCTGGTCATCATCTCGTTGTCATCTCGTCAACATCTCGTCATCATCTCGTCATCATCTCGTCATCATCTCGTCATCATCTCGTCATCATCTCGTCATCATCTCGTCATCATCTCGTCATCATCTCGTCATCATCTCGTCATCATCTCGTCATCATCTCGTCATCATCTCGTCATCATCTCGTCATCATCTCGTCATCATCTCGTCGTCATCTGGTCATCTCGTCATCATCTCGTCGTCATCTCGTCATCATTTCGTCATCATCTCGTCGTCATCTCGTTATCATCTCGTCATCATCTCGTCATCATCTCGTCATCATCTCGTCATCATCACGTCATCATCTCGTCATCATCTCGTCATCATCTCGTCATCATCTCGTCGTCATTTGGTCATCTGGTCATCTCGTCATCATCTCGTCATCGTCTCGGCATCATCCCGTCATCATCTAGTCATCATCTCGTCATCATTTTGTCATCATCTCGTCATCATGTTGCCATCATCTCGTCATCATCTCGTCATTATCTCGTCATCATCTCGTCATCATCTCGTCATCATCTCGTCATCATCTCGTCATCATCTCGTCATCATCTCGTCATCATCTCGTCATCACGTCGTCATCATCTCGTCGTCATCTGGTCATCTGGTCATCTCGTCATCATCTCGTCGTCATCTCGTCATCATTTCGTCATTATCTCGTCATCATCTCGTTATTATCTCGTCATCATCTCGTCATCATCTCGTCATCATCTCGTCATCATCTGGTCATCATCTGGTCATCATCTGGTCATCATCTGGTCATCATCTGGTCATCATCTGGTCATCATCTCGTCATCATCTCGTCATCATCTCGTCATCGTCTCGGCATCGTCTCGGCATCATCCCGTCATCATCTAGTCATCATCTCGTCATCATTTTGTTATCATCTCGTCATCATGTCGCCATCATCTCGTCATCATCTCGTCGTCATCTCGTCAACATCTCGTCTTCATCTCGTCATCATCACGTCATTATCTCGTCATCATGTCGTCATCATCTCGTCATCATCTCGTCATCATCTCGTCATCATTTCGTCATCATGTCGTCGTCATCTCATCATCATCTCGTCATCATCTAGTCATCATTCCGTCATCATCTTGTCATCATCTCGTCATCATCTCTTCATCATCTCGTCATCATCTCGTCATCATCTCGTCAACATCTCGTCATCATCTCGTCATCATCTCGTCATCCTCTCGTCATCATCTCGTCATCATCTCGTCATCATCTCGTCATCATCTCGTCATCTCGTCATCATCTGGTCATCTTGTCATCTCGTCATCTCGTGATCTCGACATCTGGCTATCCGATCATCTGGTCATCTGATTATCTGGTCATCTCGTCATCATCTCGTCATCATCTCGTCATCATCTCGTCATCATCTCATCATCCTCTCGTCATCATCTCGTCATCATCTCGTCATCATCTCGTCATCATCTAGTCATCATCTCGTCATCATCTCGTCATCATCTCGTCATCATCTCTCCATCATCTCGTCATCATCTCGTCATCTTGTCATCTCGTCATCTCGTCATCTCCACATCTCACTATCCGATCATCTGGTCGTCTGATTATCTGGTCATCTCGTCATCATTTCGTCATCATCTCGTCATTATCTCGTCATCATCTCGTCATCATGTCGTCGTCATCTCATCATCATCTCGTCATCATCTAGTCATCATTCCGTCATCATCTTGTCATCATCTCGTCATCATCTCTTCATCATCTCGTCATCATCTCGTCATCATCTCGTCAACATCTCGTCATCATCTCGTCATCATCTCGTCATCCTCTCGTCATCATCTCGTCATCATCTCGTCATCATCTCGTCATCATCTCGTCATCATCTCGTCATCATCTCGTCATCATCTCGTCATCTCGTCATCATCTGGTCATCTTGTCATCTCGTCATCTCGTGATCTCGACATCTGGCTATCCGATCATCTGGTCATCTGATTATCTGGTCATCTCGTCATCATCTCGTCATCATCTCGTCATCATCTCGTCATCATCTCATCATCCTCTCGTCATCATCTCGTCATCATCTCGTCATCATCTCGTCATCATCTTGTCATCATCTCGTCATCATCTCGTCATTATCTCGTCATCATCTCGTCATCATCTCGTCATCATCTTGTCATCATCTCGTCATCATCTCGTCATCATCTCGTCATCATCTCGTCATCATCTCGTCATCATCTCGTCATCATCTCGTCATCATCTTGTCATCATCTCGTCATCACGTCGTCATCATCTCATCATCATCTCGTCGTCATCTGGTCATCTGGTCATCTCGTCATCATCTCGTCGTCATCTCGTTATCATCTCGTCATCATCTGTCCATCATCTGGTCATCATCTGGTCATCATCTGGTCATCATCTCGTCATCATCTCGTCATCATCTCGTCATCATCTCGTCATCATCTCGTCGTCATCTGGTCATCTGGTCATCTCGTCATCATCTCGTCATCATCTCGTCACCATCTCGTCATCATCTGGTCATCATCTGGTCATCATCTGGTCATTATCTGGTCATCATCTGGTCATCATCTCGTTGTCATCTCGTCAACATCTCGTCATCATCTCGTCATCATCTCGTCATCATCTCGTCATCATCTCGTCATCATCTCGTCATCATCTCGTCATCATCTCGTCATCATCTCGTCATCATCTCGTCATCATCTCGTCATCATCTCGTCATCATCTCGTCGTCATCTGGTCATCTCGTCATCATCTCGTCGTCATCTCGTCATCCTCTCGTCATCATCTCGTCATCATCTCGTCATCATCTCGTCATCATCTCGTCATCATCTCGTCATCATCTCGTCATCATCTCGTCATCATCTCGTCATCATCTTGTCATCATCTCGTCATCTTGTCATCTCGTCATCTCGTCATCTCCACATCTGGCTATCCGATCATCTGGTCATCTGATTATCTGGTCATCTCGTCATCATCTCGTCATCATCTCGTCATCATCTCGTCATCTACTCGTCATCATCTCGCCATCATCCCGTCATCTCGTCATCATCTGGTCATCTTGTCATCTCGTCATCTCGTCATCTCCACATCTGGCTATCCGATCATCTGGTCATCTCGTCATCATCTCGTCATCATCTCGTCATCATCTCGTCATTATCTCGTCATCATCTCGTCATCATATCGTCATCTCGTCATCTCGTCACCTCGTGATCTGATCATCGGATCATCTGGTCATCCGGTCATCTCGTCATCATCTCGTAATCATCTCGTCATCATCTGGTCATCATCTCGTCATCATCTCGTCATCATCTCGTCATCATCTCGTCATCATCTCGTCATCATCTCGTCATCATCTCGTCATTATCTCGTCATCCTCTCGTCATCATCTCGTCATCATCTCGTCATCATCTCGTCATCATCTTGTCATCATCTCGTCATCATCTGGTCATCATCTCGTCATCATCTCGTCATCATCTCGTCATCATCTCGTCATCATCTCGTCATCATCTCGTCATCGTCTCGTCATCATCTCGTCATCTCGTCACCTCAACATCTAATCATCTGATCATCTGGTCATCTGGTCATCTGGTCATCTCGTCATCATCTCGTCATCATCTCGTCATCTACTCGTCATCATCTCGTCATCATCTCGTCATCACCTCGTCATCATCTCGTCATCATCTCGTCGTCATCTCGTCATCCTCTCGTCATCATCTTGTCATCATCTCTTCATCATCTCGTCATCATCTCGTCATCATCTCGTCAACATCTCGTCATCATCTCGTCATCATCTCGTCATCATCTCGTCATCATCTCGTCATCATCTCGTCATCATCTCGTCATTATCTCGTCATCATCTCGTCATCATCTCGTCATCATCTCGTCATCATCTCGTCATCATCTCGTCATCATCTCGTCATCATCTCGTCATCATCTCGTCATCATCTCGTCATCATCTCGTCATCTACTCGTTATCATCTCGTGATCATCTTGTCATCATCTTGTCATCTCGTCATCATCTGGTCATCTTGTCATCTCGTCATCTCGTCATCTCGACATCTGGCTATCCGATCATCTGGTCATCTGATTACCTGGTCATCTCGTCATCATCTCGTCATCATCTCGTCATCATCTCGTCATCATCTCGTCATCATCTCGTCATTTTCTCGTCATAATCTCGTCATCATCTTGTCATCATCTCTTCATCATCTAGTCATCATCTCGTCATCATCTCGTCATCATCTCGTCATCATCTCGTCATGATCTGGTCATCATCTCGTCATCATCTCGTCATCATCTCGTCATAATCTTGTCATCATCTCGTCATCATCTCGTCATCATCTTGTCATCATCTCGTCATCATCTCGTCATCATCTCGTCATCATCTCGTCATCTCGTCATCATCTCGTCATCTCGTCACCTTGTCATCTGATCATCTGATCATCTGGTCATCTGGTCATCTGGTCATCTCGTCATCATCTTGTAATCAACTCGTCATCATCTCGTCATCATCTCGTCATCTACTCGTCATCTACTCGTCATCATCTCGTCATCATCTCGTCATCATCTCGTCATCATCTTGTCATCATCTCGTCATCATCTCGTCATCCTCTCGTCATCATCTCGTCATCATCTCGTCATCATCTCGTCATCATCTAGTCATCATCTCGTCATCATCTCGTCATCATCTCGTCGTCATCTCGTCATCATTTCGTCATCATCTGGTCATCTTGTCATCTCGTCATCTCGTCATCTCCACATCTGACTATCCGATCATCTGGTCATCTGATTATCTAGTCATCGGATTATCTGGTCATCTCGTCATCATCTCGTCATCATCTCGTCATCATCTCGTCATCATCTCGTCGTCTACTCGTCATCATCTCGTCATCATCTGGTCATCATCTGGTCATCCGGTCATCTGGTCATCTGGTCATCTGGTCATCTAGTCATCTGGTCATCTGGCCATCTGCTCATCTGCTCATCTGGTCATCTGGTCATCTGGTCATCTGGTCATCTGGTCTTCTGGTCATCTGGTCATCTGGTAATCTGGTCTTCTCGTCATCATCTTCTCATCATCTTGTCATCATCTCGTCATCATCTCGTCATGATCTCGTCATCATCTGGTCATCATCTCGTCATCATCTCGTCATCATCTCGTCATAATCTCGTCATCATCTCGTCATCTCGTCATCTCGACATCTGGCTATCCGATCATCTGGTCATCTGATTATCTGGTCATCTCGTCATCATCTCGTCATCATCTCGTCATCATCTCGTCATCATCTCGTCATCATCTCGTCATCATCTCGTCATCATCTCGTCATCATCTCGTCATCATCTCGTCATCATCTCGTCATCCGGTCATCTGGTCATCTGGTCATCTGGTCATCTGGTCACATTGTCATCTCGTCATCCTCTCGTCATCATCTCGTCATCATCTCGTCATCATCTTGTCATCATCTCGTCATCCTCTCGTCATCATCTCGTCATCATCTCGTCATCATCTCGTCATCATCTCGTCACCATACCGTTATCATCTCGTCATCATCTCGTCATCATCTCGTCATCATCTCGCCATCATCTCGTCATCATCTCGTCATCATCTCGTCATCATCTCGTCATCATCTCGTCATCATCTCGCCATCATCTCGTCATCATCTCGTCATCATCTCGTCATCATCTCGTCATCATCTCGTCATCATATCGTCATCATCTCGTCATCATCTCGTCATCATCTCGTCATCATCTCGTCATCATCTCGTCATCATGTCGTCATCATCTCGTCATCATCTCGTCATCATATCGTTATCATCTCGTCATCATCTCGTCATCATCTCGTCATCATCTCGTCATCTTCTCGCCATCTTCTCGTCATATTCTCGTCATCATCTCGTCATTTCGTCATCTGGTCATCTAGTCATCTGGTCATCAAGTCATCTGGTCATCTGGTCATCTAGTCATCTGGTCATCTGGTCATCATCTCGTCGTCATCTCGTCATCATCTCGTCATCTTCTCGTCATCTTCTCGTCATCATCTCGTCATCTTCTCGTCATCATCTCGTCATCATCTCGTTATCTCGTCATCTGGTCATCTGGTCATATGGTCATCTAGTCATCTGGTCAGCTGGTCATCTGGTCATCTGGTCATCTGGTCATCCGGTCATCTGGTCATCTGGTCATCTCGTCCTCATCTCGTCATCATCTCGTCATCATCTCGTCATCATCTCGTCACCATCTCGTCATCATCTCGTCATCATCTCGTCATCATCTCGTCATCATCTCGCCATCATCTCGTCATCATCTTGTCATCATCTCGTCATCATCTCGTCATCATCTCGTCATCATCTCGTCATCATCTCGTCATCATCTCGTCATCATCTCGCCATCATCTCGTCATCATCTCGTCATCATCTCGTCATCATCTCGTCATCATCTCGTCATCATATCGTCATCATCTCGTCATCATCTCGTCATCATCTCGTCATCTTCTCGTCATCTTCTCGTCATCTTCTCGTCATCTTCTCGTCATCTTCTCGTCATCATCTCGTCATCTTGTCATCATCTCGTCATCTGGTCATCTGGTCATCTGGTCATCTAGTCATCTGATCATCTGGTCATCTCGTCATCATCTCGTCATCATCGTGTCATCTTCTCGTCATCATCTCGTCATCTTCTCGTCATCATCTCGTCATCTGGTCATCTGGTCATCTGGTCATCTAGTCATCTGGTCATCTAGTCATCTGGTGATCATCTCGTCGTCATCGCGTCATCATCTCGTCATCATCTCGTCATCATCTCGTCATCATCTCGTCGTCATCTCGTCATCATCTCGTCATCATCTCGTCATCATCTCGTCATCATCTCGTCAACATCTCGTCATCATCTCGTTACATCTCGTCAACATCTCGTCATCATCTCGTTACATCTCGTCATCTTCTCGTCATCTTCTAGTCATCATCTCGTCATCTGGTCATCTGGTCATCTGGTCTCCTGGTCATCTGGTCATCTGGTCATCTAGTCATCTGGTCATCTGGTCATCTCTTCATCATCTCGTCACCATCTCGTCATCTTCTCGTCATCATCTCGTCATTTCGTCATCTGGTCAACTGGTCATCTGGTCATCTAGTCATCTGGTCATCTAGTCATCTGGTCATCTAGTCATCTGGTCATCTGGTCATCATCTCGTCATCATCTCGTCATCATCTCGTCATCTTCTCGTCATCATCTCGTCATCTTCTCGTCATCTTTCCGTCATCTTCTCGTCATCATCTCGTCATCTCGTCATCATCTTGTCATCTGGTCATCTGGTCATCTACTCATCTGATCATCTGGTCATCTCGTCATCATCTCGTCATCATCGTGTCATCTTCTCGTCATCATCTCGTCATCATCGTGTCATCTTCTCATCATCATCTCGTCATCTGGTCATCTGGTCAGCTGGTCATCTAGTCATCTGGTGATCATCTCGTCGTCAACTCGTCATCATCTCGTCATCATCTCGTCATCATCTCGTCACCATCTCGTCATCATCTCGTCATCATCTCGTCATCATCTCGTCATCATCTCGCCATCATCTCGTCATCATCTTGTCATCATCTCGTCATCATCTCGTCATCATCTCGTCATCATCTCGTCATCATCTCGTCATTATCTCGTCATCATCTTGTTATCATCTCGTCATCATCTCGTCATCATCTCGTCATCATCTCGTCATCATCTCGTCATCATATCGTCATCATCTCGTCGTCATCTCGTCATCATCTCGTCATCATCTCGTCATCATCTCGTCATCATCTCGTCGTCATCTCGTCATCTGCTCGTCATCATCTCGTCGTCATCTCGTCATCATCTCGTCATCATCTCGTCATCATCTCGTTATCCGGTCATCTGGTCATCTGGTCATCTGGTCATCTGGTCATCTTGTCATCTCGTCATCATCTCCTCATCATATCGTCATCATCTCGTCATCTCGTCACCTCGTCATCTGATCATCTGGTCATCTGGTCATCTAGTCATCTCGTCATCATCTTGTAATCAACTCGTCATGATCTCGTCATCATCTCGTCATCAACTCGTCATCATCTGGTCATCATCTGGTCATCGGGTCATCTGGTCATCTGGTCATCTGGTCATCTGGTCATCTGGTCATCTGGTCAACTGGTCATCTGGCCATTCGGTCATCTGGTCATCTGGTCATCTGGTCATCTGGTCATCTGGTCATCTGGTCATCTGATCATCTGGTAATCTGGTCATCTCGTCATCATCTTTTCTTCATCTTGTCATCATCTCGTCATCATCTCGTCATGATCTGGTCATCATCTTGTCATCATCTCGTCATCATCTCGTCATCATCTCGTCATCATCTCGTTATAATCTCGTCATCATCTCGTCATCATCTTGTCATCATCTCGTCATCATCTCGTCATCATCTCGTCATCATCTCGTCATCATCTCGTCATCATCTCGTCAACTTGTCATCTGATCATCTAATCATCTGGTCATCTGGTCATCTGGTCATCTCGTCATCATCTCGTAATCATCTCGTCATCATCTCGTCATCATCTCGTCATCATCTCGTCATCATCTCGTCATCATCTCGTCATCATCTCGTCATCATCTCGTCATCATCTCGTCATTATCTCGTCATCCTCTCGTCATCATCTCGTCATCATCTCGTCATTATCTCGTCATCATCTCGTCATCATCTCGTCATCATCTCGTCATCATCTCGTCATCATCTCGTCATCATCTCGTCATCATCTCGTCATCCACTCGTCATCATCTCGTCATCATCTCGTCATCATCTCGTCATCTCGTCATCATCTGGTCATCTTGTCATCTCGTCATCTCGTCATCTCGACATCTGGCTATCCGACCATCTGATCATCTGATTATCTGGTCATCTCGTCATCATCTCGTCATCATCTCGTCATCATCTCGTCATCTTCTCGTTATCATCTCGTCATCATCTCGTCATCAACTCGTCATCATCTGCTCATCCGGTCATCTGGTCATCTGGTTATCTGGTCATCTGGTCATCTGGTCATCCGGTCATCTGGTCATCTGGTAATCTGGTCATCTCGTCATCATCTTTTCATCATCTTGTCATTATCTCGTCATCATCTCGTCATGATCTCGTCATCATCTGGTCATCATCTGGTCATCATCTCGTCATCATCTCGTCATAATCTCGTCATCATCTCGTCATTATCTCGTCATCATCTTGTCATCTCATCATCATCTGGTCATCTCGTCATCTGTTCATCTGGTCATCTAGTCATCTGGTCATCTGGTCATCTGGTCATCATCTGGTCATCATCTCGTCATCATCTCGTCATCATCTCGTCATCCGGTCATCTGGTCATCTATTCATCTGGTCATCCAACCATCTGGTCATCTGGTCATCTGGTCATCCGATCATCTGGTCATGTGGCCTTCTCGTCATCATCTCGTCATCATCTCGTCATCTACTCGTCATCTACTCGTCATCATCTCGTCATCATCTCGTCATCATCTCGTCATCATCTCGTCATCATCTCGTCATCATCTCGTCATCATATCGTCATCATCTCGTCATCATCTCGTCATCATCTCGTCATCATTTCGTCATCTTCTCGTCATCATCTCGTCATCTGGTCATCGGGCCATCTGGTCATCTGGTCATCTGGTCATCTAGTCATCTGGTCATCTGGTCATCTGGTCATCATCTCGTCATCATCTCGTCATCATCTCGTCATCACCTCGTCATCATCTCGTCATCATCTCGTCATCTTCTCGTCATCATCTCGTCATTTTGTCATCTGGTCAACTGGTCATCTGGTCATCTAGTCATCTGGTCATCTAGTCATCTGGTCATCTAGTCATCTGGTCATCTGGTCATCATCTCGTCGTCATCTCGTCATCATCTCGTCATCATCTCGTCGTCATCTCGTCATCATCTCGTCATCATCTCGTCATCATCTCGTCATCATCTCGTCATCATTTCGTCATCTTCTCGTCATCATCTCGTCGTCATCTCGTCATCATCTCGTCATCATCTCGTCATCATCTCGTCATCATCTCGTCATCATCTCGTCATCATCTCGTCATCATCTCGTCATCATCTTGTCATCATCTCGTCATCATCTCGTCATCATCTCGTCATCATATCGTCATCATCTCGTCATCATCTCGTCATCATCTCGTCATCTTCTCGTCATCTTCTCGTCATCTCCTCGTCATCTTCTCGTCATCTTCTCGTCATCATCTCGTCATCATCTTGTCATCTGGTCATCTGGTCATCTGGTCATCTAGTCATCTGATCATCTGGTCATCTCGTCATCATCTCGTCATCATCGTGTCATCTTCTCGTCATCATCTCGTCATCATCGTGTCATCTTCTCATCATCATCTCGTCATCTGGTCATCTGGTCATCTGGTCATCTAGCCATCTGGTCATCTAGTCATCTGGTGATCATCTCGTCGTCATCTCGTCATCATCTCGTCATCATTTCGTCATCATCTCGTCATCATCTCGTCATCATCTCGTCACCATCTCGTCATCATCTCGTCATCATCTCGTCATCATCTCGCCATCATCTCGTCATCATCTTGTCATCATCTTGTCATCATCTCGTCATCATCTCGTCATCATCTCGTCATCATCTCGTCATCATCTCGTCATCATCTCGCCATCATCTCGTCATCATCTCGTCATCATCTCGTCATCATCTCGTCATCATCTCGTCATCATATCGTCATCATCTCGTCGTCATCTCGTCATGATCTCGTCATCATCTCGTCGTCATCTCGTCATCATCTCGTCATCATCTCGTCATCATCTCGTCATCATCTCGTCATCTTCTCGTCATCATCTCGTCGTCATCTCGTCATCATCTTGTCATCATCTCGTCATCATCTCGTCATCATCTCGTCATCATCTCGTCATCATCTCGTCATCATCTCGTCATCATCTCGTCATCATCTCGTTATCATCTTGTCATCATCTCGTCATCATCTCGTCATCATCTCGTCATCATATCGTCATGATCTCGTCATCATCTCGTCATCATCTCGTCATCATCTTGTCATCTGGTCATCTGGTCATCTGGTCATCTAGTCATCTGATCATCCGGTCATCTCGTCATCATCTCGTCATCATCGTGTCATCTTCTCGTCATCATCTCGTCATCAATGTGTCATCTTCTCATCATTATCTCGTCATCTGGTCATCTGGTCATCTGGTCATCTAGTCATCTGGTCATCTAGTCATCTGGTGATCATCTCGTCGTCATCTCGTCATCATCTCGTCATCATCTCGTCATCATCTCGTCACCATCTCGTCATCAACTCGTCATCATCTCGTCATCATCTCGCCATCATCTCGTCATCATCTTGTCATCATCTCGTCATCATTTCGTCATCATCTCGTCATCATCTCGTCATCATCTCGTCATCATCTCGTCATCATCTCGCCATCATCTCGTCATCATCTTGTCATCATCTCGTCATCATCTCGTCATCATCTCGTCATCATCTCGTCATCATCTCGTCATTATCTCGTCATCATCTTGTTGACATCTCGTCATCATCTCGTCATCATCTCGTCATCTTCTCGTCATCATCTCGTCGTCATCTCGTCATCATCTTGTCATCATCTCGTCATCATCTCGTCATCATCTCGTCATCATCTCGTCATCATCTCGTCATCATCTCGTCATCATCTCGTCATCATCTCGTTATCATCTTGTCATCATCTCGTCATCATCTCGTCATCATCTCGTCATCATATCGTCATGATCTCGTCATCATCTCGTCATCATCTCGTCATCATCTTGTCATCTGGTCATCTGGTCATCTGGTCATCTAGTCATCTGATCATCCGGTCATCTCGTCATCATCTCGTCATCATCGTGTCATCTTCTCGTCATCATCTCGTCATCAATGTGTCATCTTCCCATCATCATCTCGTCATCTGGTCATCTGGTCATCTGGTCATCTAGTCATCTGGTCATCTAGTCATCTGGTGATCATCTCGTCGTCATCTCGTCATCATCTCGTCATCATCTCGTCATCATCTCGTCACCATCTCGTCATCAACTCGTCATCATCTCGTCATCATCTCGCCATCATCTCGTCATCATCTTGTCATCATCTCGTCATCATCTCGTCATCATCTCGTCATCATCTCGTCATCATCTCGTCATCATCTCGCCATCATCTCGTCATCATCTTGTCATCATCTCGTCATCATCTCGTCATCATCTCGTCATCATCTCGTCATCATCTCGTCATTATCTCGTCATCATCTTGTTGACATCTCGTCATCATCTCGTCATCATCTCGTCATCATCTCGTCATCATCTCGTCATCATATCGTCATCATCTCGTCGTCATCTCGTCATCATCTCGTCATCATCTCGTCATCATCTCGTCATCATCTCGTCGTCATCTCGTCATCTGCTCGTCATCATCTCGTCGTCATCTCGTCATCATCTCGTCATCATCTCGTCATCATCTCGTTATCCGGTCATCTGGTCATCTGGTCATCTGGTCATCTGGTCATCTTGTCATCTCGTCATCATCTCCTCATCATATCGTCATCATCTCGTCATCATCTCGTCATCTCGTCACCTCGTCATCTGATCATCTGGTCATCTGGTCATCTGGTCATCTCGTCATCATCTTGTAATCAACTCGTCATGATCTCGTCATCATCTCGTCATCATCTGGTCATCATCTGGTCATCCGGTCATCTGGTCATCTGGTCATCTGGTCATCTGGTCATCTGGTCATCTGGTCAACTGGTCATCTGGTCATTCGGTCATCTGGTCATCTGGTCATCTGGTCATCTGGTCATCTGGTCATCTGGTCATCTGATCATCTGGTGATCTGGTCATCTCGTCATCATCTTTTCATCATCTTGTCATCATCTCGTCATCATCTCGTCATGATCTGGTCATCATCTTGTCATCATCTCGTCATCATCTCGTCATCATCTCGTCATCATCTCGTCATAATCTCGTCATCATCTCGTCATCATCTTGTCATCATCTCGTCATCATCTCGTCATCATCTCGTCATCATCTCGTCATCATCTCGTCATCATCTCGTCAACTTGTCATCTGATCATCTAATCATCTGGTCATCTGGTCATCTGGTCATCTCGTCATCATCTCGTAATCATCTCGTCATCATCTCGTCATCATCTCGTCATCATCTCGTCATCATCTCGTCATCATCTCGTCATCATCTCGTCATCATCTCGTCATCATCTCGTCATCATCTCGTCATCATCTCGTCATTATCTCGTCATCCTCTCGTCATCATCTCGTCATCATCTCGTCATTATCTCGTCATCATCTCGTCATCATCTCGTCATCATCTCGTCATCATCTCGTCATCATCTCGTCATCCACTCGTCATCATCTCGTCATCATCTCGTCATCATCTCGTCATCTCGTCATCATCTGGTCATCTTGTCATCTCGTCATCTCGTCATCTCGACATCTGGCTATCCGACCATCTGATCATCTGATTATCTGGTCATCTCGTCATCATCTCGTCATCATCTCGTCATCATCTCGTCATCATCTCGTCATCATCTCGTCATCCGGTCATCCGGTCATCTGGTCATCTGGTTATCTGGTCATCTGGTCATCTGGTCATCCGGTCATCTGGTCATCTGGTAATCTGGTCATCTCGTCATCATCTTTTCATCATCTTGTCATTATCTCGTAATCATCTCGTCATGATCTCGTCATCATCTGGTCATCATCTGGTCATCATCTCGTCATCATCTCGTCATAATCTCGTCATCATCTCGTCATTATCTCGTCATCATCTTGTCATCTCATCATCATCTGGTCATCTCGTCATCTGGTCATCTGGTCATCTAGTCATCTGGTCATCTGGTCATCTGGTCATCATCTGGTCATCATCTCGTCATCATCTCGTCATCATCTCGTCATCCGGTCATCTGGTCATCTATTCATCTGGTCATCCAACCATCTGGTCATCTGGTCATC
Source organism: Dyspetes luteomarginatus (assembly GCA_963669185.1). NCBI lineage: Eukaryota > Metazoa > Arthropoda > Insecta > Hymenoptera > Ichneumonidae > Dyspetes > Dyspetes luteomarginatus. Next base: position 13,551,351 of record OY769904.1, read on the forward strand.
TGGTCATCCGATCATCTGGTCATGTGGTCTTCTCGTCATCATCTCGTCATCTACTCGTCATCTACTCGTCATCATCTCGTCATCATCTCGTCGTCATCTCGTCATCATCTTGTCATCATCTCGTCATCATCTCGTCATCATCTCGTCATCATCTCGTCATCATCTCGTCATCATCTCGTCATCATCTCGTCATCATCTCGTCATCATCTCGTTATCATCTTGTCATCATCTCGTCATCATCTCGTCATCATCTCGTCATCATATCGTCATGATCTCGTCATCATCTCGTCATCATCTCGTCATCATCTCGTCATCATCTCGTCATCATCTCGTCATCATCTCGCCATCATCTTGTCATCATCTCGTCATCATCTCGTCATCATCTCGTCATCATATCGTCATCATCTCGTCGTCATCTCGTCATCATCTCGTCATCATCTCGTCATCATCTCGTCATCATCTCGTCATCATCTCGTCATCTGCTCGTCATCATCTCGTCGTCATCTCGTCATCATCTCGTCATCATCTCGTCATCATCTCGTCATCATCTCGTCAACATCTCGTCATCATCTCGTTACATCTCGTCATGTTCTCGTCATCTTCTAGTCATCATCTCGTCATCTGGTCATCTGGTCATCTAGTCTCCTGGTCGTCTGGTCATCTGGTCATCTAGTCATCTGGTCATCTGGTCATCTCGTCATCATCTCGTCATCATCTCGTCATCTTCTCGTCATCATCTCGTCATTTCGTGATCTGGTCAACTGGTCATCTGGTCATCTAGTCATCTGGTCATCTAGTCATCTGGTCATCTGGTCATCATCTCGTCGTCATCTCGTCATCATCTCGTCATCATCTCGTCGTCATCTCGTCATCATGTCGTCATCATCTCGTCATCATCTCGTCATCATATCGTCATCATCTCGTCATCATCTCGTCATCATCTCGTCATCATCTCGTCATCTTCTCGCCATCTTCTCGTCATCTTCTCGTCATCTTCTCGTCATATTCTCGTCATCATCTCGTCATTTCGTCATCTGGTCATCTTGTCATCTGGTCATCAAGTCATCTGGTCATCTGGTCATCTAGTCATCTGGTCATCTGGTCATCATCTCGTCGTCATCTCGTCATCATCTCGTCATCTTCTCGTCATCTTCTCGTCATCATCTCGTCATCATCTCGTCATCTCGTCATCTGGTCATCTGGTCATCTGGTCATCTAGTCATCTGGTCAGCTGGTCATCCGGTCATCTGGTCATCTGGTCATCTGGTCATCTGGTCATCTGGTCATCTCGTCCTCATCTCGTCATCATCTCGTCATTATCTCGTCATCATCTCGTCATCATCTCGTCACCATCTCGTTATCATCTCGGTATCATCTCGTCATCATCTCGTCATCATCTCGTCACCATACCGTCATCATCTCGTTATCATCTCGTCATCATCTCGTCATCATCTCGTCATTATCTCGTCATCATGTCGTCATCATCTCGTCATCATCTCGTCATCATATTGTCATCATCTCGTCATCATCTCGTCATCATCTCGTCATCATCTCGTCATCTTCTCGCCATCTTCTCGTCATCTTCTCGTCATCTTCTCGTCATATTCTCGTCATCATCTCGTCATTTCGTCATCTGGTCATCTAGTCATCTGGTCATCAAGTCATCTGGTCATCTGGTCATCTAGTCATCTGGTCATCTGGTCATCATCTCGTCGTCATCTCGTCATCATCTCGTCATCTTCTCGTCATCTTCTCGTCATCATCTCGTCATCATCTCGTTATCTCGTCATCTGGTCATCTGGTCATCTGGTCATCTGGTCATCTGGTCATCTGGTCATCTCGTCCTCATCTCGTCATCATCTCGTCATTATCTCGTCATCATCTCGTCATTATCTCGTTATCATCTCGTCACCATCTCGTTATTATCTCGTTATCATCTCGTGATCATCTCGCCATCATCTCGTCATCATCTCGTCACCATCTCATCATCATCTCGTCATCATCTCGTCATCATCTCGTCATCATCTCGCCATCATCTCGTCATCATCTTGTCATCATCTCGTCATCATCTCGTCATCATCTCGTCATCATCTCGTCATCATCTTGTCATCATCTCGTCATCATCTCGCCATCATCTCGTCATCATCTCGTCATCATCTCGTCATCATCTCGTCATCATCTCGTCATCATATCGTCATCATCTCGTCATCATCTCGTCATCATCTCGTCATCTCCTCGTCATCTTCTCGTCATCTTCTCGTCATCTTCTCGTCATCTTCTCGTCATCATCTCGTCATCTCGTCATCATCTCGTCATCTGGTCATCTGGTCATCTGGTCATCTAGTCATCTGATCATCTGGTCATCTCGTCATCATCTCGTCATCATCGTGTCATCTTCTCGTCATCATCTCGTCATCTTCTCGTCATCATCTCGTCATCTGGTCATCTGGTCATCTGGTCATCTAGTCATCTGGTGATCATCTCGTCGTCTACGCGTCATCATCTCGTCATCATCTCGTCATCATCTCGTCATGATCTCGTCGTCATCTCATCATCATCTCGTCATCATCTCGTCATCATCTCGTCAACATCTCGTCATCATCTCGTTACATCTCGTCATCATCTCGTTACATCTCGTCATCTTCTCGTCATCTTCTAGTCATCATCTCGTCATCTGGTCATCTGGTCATCTGGTCTCCTGGTCATCTGGTCATCTGGTCATCTAGTCATCTGGTCATCTGGTCATCTCTTCATCATCTCGTCACCATCTCGTCATCTTCTCGTCATCATCTCGTCATTTCGTCATCTGGTCAACTGGTCATCTGGTCATCTAGTCATCTGGTCATCTGGTCATCTGGTCATCTGGTAATCTGGTCATCTCGTCATCATCTTTTCATCATCTTGTCATCATCTCGTCATCATCTCGTCATGATCTGGTCATCATCTCGTCACCATCTCGTCACCATCTCGTCATCATCTCGTCATCATCTCGTCATCATCTCGTCATCATCTCGCCATCATCTCGTCATCATCTTGTCATCATCTCGTCATCATCTCGTCATCATCTCGTCATCATCTCGTCATCATCTCGTCATCATCTCGTCATCATCTCGCCATCATCTCGTCATCATCTCGTCATCATCTCGTCATCATCTCGTCATCATCTCGTCATCATATCGTCATCATCTCGTCGTCATCTCGTCATCATCTCGTCATCATCTCGTCATCATCTCGTCATCATCTCGTCATCATCTCGTCATCTGCTCGTCATCATCTCGTCGTCATCTCGTCATCATCTCGTCATCATCTCGTCATCATCTCGTTATCCGGTCATCTGGTCATCTGGTCATCTGGTCATCTTGTCATCTCGTCATCATCTCCTCATCATATCGTCATCATCTCGTCATCTCGTCACCTCGTCATCTGATCATCTGGTCATCTGGTCATCTGGTCATCTCGTCATCATCTTGTAATCAACTCGTCATGATCTCGTCATCATCTCGTCATCTTCTCGTTATCATCTCGCCATCATCTCGTCATCAACTCGTCATCATCTGGTCATCATCTGGTCATCCGGTCATCTGGTCATCTGGTCATCTGGTCATTCGGTCAACTGGTCATCTGGCCATCTAGTCATCTGGTCATCTGATCATCTGGTCATCTGGTCATCTGGTCATCTGGTCATCTGGTAATGTGGTCATCTCGTCATCATCTTTTCATCATCTTGTCATCATCTCGTCATCATCTCGTCATGATCTGGTCATCATCTCGTCATCATCTCGTCATCATCTAGTCATCATCTCGTCATAATCTCGTCATCATCTCGTCATCATCTCGTCATCATCTCGTCATCATCTCGTCATCATCTCGTCATCTCGGCATCATCTCGTCATCTCGTCACCTCGTCATCTGATCATCTGATAATCTGGTCATCTGGTCATCTGGTCATCTGGTCATCTCGTCATCATCTTGTAATCAACTCGTCATCATCTCGTCATCTACTCGTCATCTACTCGTCATCATCTCGTCATCATCTCGTCATCATCTCGTCATCATCTCGTCATCATCTCGTCGTCATCTCGTCATCATCTCGTCGTCATCTCGTCATCATCTCGTCATCATCTCGTCATCATCTCGTCATCATCTCGTCATCATCTCGTCATCATCTCATCATCATCTCGTCATTATCTCGTCATCATCTCGTCATCATCTCGTCATCATCTCATCATCATCTCGTCATCATCTCGTCATCATCTCGTCATCATCTCGTCATCATCTCGTCATCTCGTCATCTCGTCGCCTTGTCATCTGATCATCTGATCATCTGGTCATCTGGTCATCTGGTCATCTCGTCATCATCTCGTAATCATCTCGTCATCATCTCGTCATCATCTCGTCATCATCTCGTCATCATCTCGTCATCACCTCGTCATCATCTCGTCATCATCTCGTCATCATCTCGTCATCATCTCGTCATCATCTCGTCATCTACTCGTCATCATCTCGTCATCATCTCGTCATCTCGTCATCATCTGGTCATCTTGTCATCTCGTCATCTCGTCATCTCCACATCTGGCTATCCGATCATCTGGTCATCTGATTATCTGGTCATCTCGTCATCATCTCGTCATCTTGTCATCTCGTCATCTCGTCATCTCCACATCTGGCTATCCGATCATCTGGTCATCTGATTATCTGGTCATCTCGTCATCATCTCGTCATCATCTCGTCATCATCTCGTCATCATCTCGTCATCTACTCGTCATCATCTCGCCATCATCCCGTCATCTCGTCATCATCTGGTCATCTTGTCATCTCGTCATCTCGTCATCTCCACATCTGGCTATCCGATCATCTGGTCATCTCGTCATCATCTCGTCATCATCTCGTCATCATCTCGTCATTATCTCGTCATCATCTCGTCATCATCTCGTCATCTCGTCATCTCGTCACCTCGTGATCTGATCATCGGATCATCTGGTCATCCGGTCATCTCGTCATCATCTCGTAATCATCTCGTCATCATCTGGTCATCATCTCGTCATCATCTCGTCATCATCTCGTCATCATCTCGTCATCATCTCGTCATCATCTCGTCATCATCTCGTCATCATCTCGTCATTATCTCGTCATCCTCTCGTCATCATCTCGTCATCATCTCGTCATCATCTCGTCATCATCTTGTCATCATCTCGTCATCATCTGGTCATCATCTCGTCATCATCTCGTCATCATCTCGTCATCATCTCGTCATCATCTCGTCATCATCTCGTCATCGTCTCGTCATCATCTCGTCATCTCGTCACCTCAACATCTAATCATCTGATCATCTGGTCATCTGGTCATCTGGTCATCTCGTCATCATCTCGTCATCATCTCGTCATCTACTCGTCATCATCTCGTCATCATCTCGTCATCACCTCGTCATCATCTCGTCATCATCTCGTCGTCATCTCGTCATCCTCTCGTCATCATCTTGTCATCATCTCTTCATCATCTCGTCATCATCTCGTCATCATCTCGTCAACATCTCGTCATCATCTCGTCATCATCTCGTCATCATCTCGTCATCATCTCGTCATCATCTCGTCATCATCTCGTCATTATCTCGTCATCATCTCGTCATCATCTCGTCATCATCTCGTCATCATCTCGTCATCATCTCGTCATCATCTCGTCATCATCTCGTCATCATCTCGTCATCATCTCGTCATCATCTCGTCATCATCTCGTCATCATCTCGTCATCTACTCGTCATCATCTCGTGATCATCTTGTCATCATCTTGTCATCTCGTCATCATCTGGTCATCTTGTCATCTCGTCATCTCGTCATCTCGACATCTGGCTATCCGATCATCTGGTCATCTGATTACCTGGTCATCTCGTCATCATCTCGTCATCATCTCGTCATCATCTCGTCATCATCTCGTCATCATCTCGTCATTTTCTAGTCATAATCTCGTCATCATCTTGTCATCATCTCTTCATCATCTAGTCATCATCTCGTCATCATCTCGTCATCATCTCGTCATCATCTCGTCATGATCTGGTCATCATCTCGTCATCATCTCGTCATCATCTCGTCATAATCTTGTCATCATCTCGTCATCATCTCGTCATCATCTTGTCATCATCTCGTCATCATCTCGTCATCATCTCGTCATCATCTCGTCATCCGGTCATCTGGTCATCTGGTCATCTGGTCATCTGGTCACATTGTCATCTCGTCATCCTCTCGTCATCATCTCGTCATCATCTCGTCATCATCTTGTCATCATCTCGTCATCCTCTCGTCATCATCTCGTCATCATCTCGTCATCATCTCGTCATCATCTCGTCACCATACCGTTATCATCTCGTCATCATCTCGTCATCATCTCGTCATCATCTCGCCATCATCTCGTCATCATCTTGTCATCATCTCGTCATCATCTCGTCATCATCTCGTCATCATCTCGTCATCATCTCGTCATCATCTCGCCATCATCTCGTCATCATCTCGTCATCATCTCGTCATCATCTCGTCATCATCTCGTCATCATATCGTCATCATCTCGTCATCATCTCGTCATCATCTCGTCATCATCTCGTCATCATCTCGTCATCATGTCGTCATCATCTCGTCATCATCTCGTCATCATATCGTTATCATCTCGTCATCATCTCGTCATCATCTCGTCATCATCTCGTCATCTTCTCGCCATCTTCTCGTCATATTCTCGTCATCATCTCGTCATTTCGTCATCTGGTCATCTAGTCATCTGGTCATCAAGTCATCTGGTCATCTGGTCATCTAGTCATCTGGTCATCTGGTCATCATCTCGTCGTCATCTTGTCATCATCTCGTCATCTTCTCGTCATCTTCTCGTCATCATCTCGTCATCTTCTCGTCATCATCTCGTCATCATCTCGTTATCTCGTCATCTGGTCATCTGGTCATATGGTCATCTAGTCATCTGGTCAGCTGGTCATCTGGTCATCTGGTCATCCGGTCATCTGGTCATCTGGTCATCTCGTCCTCATCTCGTCATCATCTCGTCATCATCTCGTCATCATCTCGTCACCATCTCGTCATCATCTCGTCATCATCTCGTCATCATCTCGTCACCATCTCGCCATCATCTCGTCATCATCTTGTCATCATCTCGTCATCATTTCGTCATCATCTCGTCATCATCTCGTCATCATCTCGTCATCATCTCGTCATCATCTCGCCATCATCTCGTCATCATCTCGTCATCATCTCGTCATCATCTCGTCATCATCTCGTCATCATATCGTCATCATCTCGTCATCATCTCGTCATCATCTCGTCATCTTCTCGTCATCTTCTCGTCATCTTCTCGTCATCTTCTCGTCATCTTCTCGTCATCATCTCGTCATCTTGTCATCATCTCGTCATCTGGTCATCTGGTCATCTGGTCATCTAGTCATCTGGTCATCTGGTCATCTCTTCATCATCTCGTCACCATCTCGTCATCTTCTCGTCATCATCTCGTCATTTCGTCATCTGGTCAACTGGTCATCTGGTCATCTAGTCATCTGGTCATCTAGTCATCTGGTCATCTAGTCATCTGGTCATCTGGTCATCATCTCGTCATCATCTCGTCATCATCTCGTCATCTTCTCGTCATCATCTCGTCATCTTCTCGTCATCTTTCCGTCATCTTCTCGTCATCATCTCGTCATCTCGTCATCATCTTGTCATCTGGTCATCTGGTCATCTACTCATCTGATCATCTGGTCATCTCGTCATCATCTCGTCATCATCGTGTCATCTTCTCGTCATCATCTCGTCATCATCGTGTCATCTTCTCATCATCATCTCGTCATCTGGTCATCTGGTCAGCTGGTCATCTAGTCATCTGGTGATCATCTCGTCGTCAACTCGTCATCATCTCGTCATCATCTCGTCATCATCTCGTCACCATCTCGTCATCATCTCGTCATCATCTCGTCATCATCTCGTCATCATCTCGCCATCATCTCGTCATCATCTTGTCATCATCTCGTCATCATCTCGTCATCATCTCGTCATCATCTCGTCATCATCTCGTCATTATCTCGTCATCATCTTGTTATCATCTCGTCATCATCTCGTCATCATCTCGTCATCATCTCGTCATCATCTCGTCATCTGCTCGTCATCATCTCGTCGTCATCTCGTCATCATCTCGTCATCATCTCTTCATCATCTCGTTATCCGGTCATCTGGTCATCTGGTCATCTGGTCATCTGGTCATCTTGTCATCTCGTCGTCATCTCCTCATCATATCGTCATCATCTCGTCATCATCTCGTCATCTCGTCACCTCGTCATCTGATCATCTGGTCATCTGGTCATCTAGTCATCTCGTCATCATCTTGTAATCAACTCGTCATGATCTCGTCATCATCTCGTCATCAACTCGTCATCATCTGGTCATCATCTGGTCATCCGGTCATCTGGTCATCTGGTCATCTGGTCATCTGGTCATCTGGTCATCTGGTCAACTGGTCATCTGGCCATTCGGTCATCTGGTCATCTGGTCATCTGGTCATCTGGTCATCTGGTCATCTGGTCATCTGATCATCTGGTAATCTGGTCATCTCGTCATCATCTTTTCTTCATCTTGTCATCATCTCGTCATCATCTCGTCATGATCTGGTCATCATCTTGTCATCATCTCGTCATCATCTCGTCATCATCTCGTCATCATCTCGTTATAATCTCGTCATCATCTCGTCATCATCTTGTCATCATCTCGTCATCATCTCGTCATCATCTCGTCATCATCTCGTCATCATCTCGTCATCATCTCGTCAACTTGTCATCTGATCATCTAATCATCTGGTCATCTGGTCATCTGGTCATCTCGTCATCATCTCGTAATCATCTCGTCATCATCTCGTCATCATCTCGTCATCATCTCGTCATCATCTCGTCATCATCTCGTCATCATCTCGTCATCATCTCGTCATTATCTCGTCATCCTCTCGTCATCATCTCGTCATCATCTCGTCATTATCTCGTCATCATCTCGTCATCATCTCGTCATCATCTCGTCATCAACTCGTCATCATCTCGTCATCATCTCGTCATCCACTCGTCATCATCTCGTCATCATCTCGTCATCATCTCGTCATCTCGTCATCATCTGGTCATCTTGTCATCTCGTCATCTCGTCATCTCGACATCTGGCTATCCGACCATCTGATCATCTGATTATCTGGTCATCTCGTCATCATCTCGTCATCATCTCGTCATCATCTCGTCATCTTCTCGTTATCATCTCGTCATCATCTCGTCATCAACTCGTCATCATCTGCTCATCCGGTCATCTGGTCATCTGGTTATCTGGTCATCTGGTCATCTGGTCATCCGGTCATCTGGTCATCTGGTAATCTGGTAATCTGGTCATCTCGTCATCATCTTTTCATCATCTTGTCATTATCTCGTCATCATCTCGTCATGATCTCGTCATCATCTGGTCATCATCTGGTCATCATCTCGTCATCATCTCGTCATAATCTCGTCATCATCTCGTCATTATCTCGTCATCATCTTGTCATCTCATCATCATCTGGTCATCTCGTCATCTGGTCATCTGGTCATCTAGTCATCTGGTCATCTGGTCATCTGGTCATCATCTGGTCATCATCTCGTCATCATCTCGTCATCATCTCGTCATCCGGTCATCTGGTCATCTATTCATCTGGTCATCCAACCATCTGGTCATCTGGTCATCTGGTCATCCGATCATCTGGTCATGTGGTCTTCTCGTCATCATCTCGTCATCATCTCGTCATCTACTCGTCATCTACTCGTCATCATCTCGTCATCATCTCGTCATCATCTCGTCATCATCTCGTCATCATCTCGTCATCATCTCGTCATCATCTCGTCATCATATCGTCATCATCTCGTCATCATCTCGTCATCATTTCGTCATCTTCTCGTCATCATCTCGTCATCTGGTCATCGGGCCATCTGGTCATCTGGTCATCTGGTCATCTAGTCATCTGGTCATCTGGTCATCTGGTCATCATCTCGTCATCATCTCGTCATCATCTCGTCATCACCTCGTCATCATCTCGTCATCATCTCGTCATCTTCTCGTCATCATCTCGTCATTTTGTCATCTGGTCAACTGGTCATCTGGTCATCTAGTCATCTGGTCATCTAGTCATCTGGTCATCTGGTCATCATCTCGTCGTCATCTCGTCATCATCTCGTCATCATCTCGTCATCATATCGTCATCATCTCGTCGTCATCTCGTCATCATCTCGTCATCATCTCGTCATCATCTCGTCATCATCTCGTCATCATCTCGTCGTCATCTCGTCATCTGCTCGTCATCATCTCGTCGTCATCTCGTCATCATCTCGTCATCATCTCGTCATCATCTCGTTATCCGGTCATCTGGTCATCTGGTCATCTGGTCATCTGGTCATCTTGTCATCTCGTCATCATCTCCTCATCATATCGTCATCATCTCGTCATCATCTCGTCATCTCGTCACCTCGTCATCTGATCATCTGGTCATCTGGTCATCTGGTCATCTCGTCATCATCTTGTAATCAACTCGTCATGATCTCGTCATCATCTCGTCATCATCTGGTCATCATCTGGTCATCCGGTCATCTGGTCATCTGTTCATCTGGTCATCTGGTCATCTGGTCATCTGGTCAACTGGTCATCTGGTCATTCGGTCATCTGGTCATCTGGTCATCTGGTCATCTGGTCATCTGGTCATCTGGTCATCTGATCATCTGGTGATCTGGTCATCTCGTCATCATCTTTTCATCATCTTGTCATCATCTCGTCATCATCTCGTCATGATCTGGTCATCATCTTGTCATCATCTCGTCATCATCTCGTCATCATCTCGTCATCATCTCGTCATAATCTCGTCATCATCTCGTCATCATCTTGTCATCATCTCGTCATCATCTCGTCATCATCTCGTCATCATCTCGTCATCATCTCGTCATCATCTCGTCAACTTGTCATCTGATCATCTAATCATCTGGTCATCTGGTCATCTGGTCATCTCGTCATCATCTCGTAATCATCTCGTCATCATCTCGTCATCATCTCGTCATCATCTCGTCATCATCTCGTCATCATCTCGTCATCATCTCGTCATCATCTCGTCATCATCTCGTCATCATCTCGTCATTATCTCGTCATCCTCTCGTCATCATCTCGTCATCATCTCGTCATTATCTCGTCATCATCTCGTCATCATCTCGTCATCATCTCGTCATCATCTCGTCATCATCTCGTCATCCACTCGTCATCATCTCGTCATCATCTCGTCATCATCTCGTCATCTCGTCATCATCTGGTCATCTTGTCATCTCGTCATCTCGTCATCTCGACATCTGGCTATCCGACCATCTGATCATCTGATTATCTGGTCATCTCGTCATCATCTCGTCATCATCTCGTCATCATCTCGTCATCATCTCGTCATCATCTCGTCATCATCTCGTCATCATCTCGTCATCCGGTCATCCGGTCATCTGGTCATCTGGTTATCTGGTCATCTGGTCATCTGGTCATCCGGTCATCTGGTCATCTGGTAATCTGGTCATCTCGTCATCATCTTTTCATCATCTTGTCATTATCTCGTAATCATCTCGTCATGATCTCGTCATCATCTGGTCATCATCTGGTCATCATCTCGTCATCATCTCGTCATAATCTCGTCATCATCTCGTCATTATCTCGTCATCATCTTGTCATCTCATCATCATCTGGTCATCTCGTCATCTGGTCATCTGGTCATCTAGTCATCTGGTCATCTGGTCATCTGGTCATCATCTGGTCATCATCTCGTCATCATCTCGTCATCATCTCGTCATCCGGTCATCTGGTCATCTATTCATCTGGTCATCCAACCATCTGGTCATCTGGTCATCTGGTCATCCGATCATCTGGTCATGTGGTCTTCTCGTCATCATCTCGTCATCTACTCGTCATCTACTCGTCATCATCTCGTCATCTTCTCGTCATCATCTCGTCGTCATCTCGTCATCATCTTGTCATCATCTCGTCATCATCTCGTCATCATCTCGTCATCATCTCGTCATCATCTCGTCATCATCTCGTCATCATCTCGTCATCATCTCGTTATCATCTTGTCATCATCTCGTCATCATCTCGTCATCATCTCGTCATCATATCGTCATGATCTCGTCATCATCTCGTCATCATCTCGTCATCATCTTGTCATCTGGTCATCTGGTCATCTGGTCATCTAGTCATCTGATCATCTGGTCATCTCGTCATCATCTCGTCATCATCGTGTCATCTTCTCGTCATCATCTCGTCATCAATGTGTCATCTTCTCATCATCATCTCGTCATCTGGTCATCTGGTCATCTGGTCATCTAGTCATCTGGTCATCTAGTCATCTGGTCATCTAGTCATCTGGTGATCATCTCGTCGTCATCTCGTCATCATCTCGTCATCATCTCGTCATCATCTCGTCACCATCTCGTCATCATCTCGTCATCATCTCGTCATCATCTCGTCATCATCTCGCCATCATCTCGTCATCATCTTGTCATCATCTCGTCATCATCTCGTCATCATCTCGTCATCATCTCGTCATCATCTCGTCATCATCTCGCCATCATCTCGTCATCATCTTGTCATCATCTCGTCATCATCTCGTCATCATCTCGTCATCATCTCGTCATCATCTCGTCATTATCTCGTCATCATCTTGTTGACATCTCGTCATCATCTCGTCATCATCTCGTCATCATCTCGTCATCATCTCGTCATCATCTCGTCATCATATCGTCATCATCTCGTCGTCATCTCGTCATCATCTCGTCATCATCTCGTCATCATCTCGTCATCATCTCGTCGTCATCTCGTCATCTGCTCGTCATCATCTCGTCGTCATCTCGTCATCATCTCGTCATCATCTCGTCATCATCTCGTTATCCGGTCATCTGGTCATCTGGTCATCTGGTCATCTGGTCATCTTGTCATCTCGTCATCATCTCCTCATCATATCGTCATCATCTCGTCATCATCTCGTCATCTCGTCACCTCGTCATCTGATCATCTGGTCATCTGGTCATCTGGTCATCTCGTCATCATCTTGTAATCAACTCGTCATGATCTCGTCATCATCTCGTCATCAACTCGTCATCATCTGGTCATCATCTGGTCATCCGGTCATCTGGTCATCTGGTCATCTGGTCATCTGGTCATCTGGTCATCTGGTCAACTGGTCATCTGGCCATTCGGTCATCTGGTCATCTGGTCATCTGGTCATCTGGTCATCTGGTCATCTGGTCATCTGATCATCTGGTGATCTGGTCATCTCGTCATCATCTTTTCATCATCTTGTCATCATCTCGTCATGATCTGGTCATGATCTGGTCATCATCTTGTCATCATCTCGTCATCATCTCGTCATCATCTCGTCATCATCTCGTCATAATCTCGTCATCATCTCGTCATCATCTTGTCATCATCTCGTCATCATCTCGTCATCATCTCGTCATCATCTCGTCATCATCTCGTCATCATCTCGTCAACTTGTCATCTGATCATCTAATCATCTGGTCATCTGGTCATCTGGTCATCTCGTCATCATCTCGTAATCATCTCGTCATCATCTCGTCATCATCTCGTCATCATCTCGTCATCATCTCGTCATCATCTCGTCATCATCTCGTCATCATCTCGTCATCATCTCGTCATTATCTCGTCATCCTCTCGTCATCATCTCGTCATCATCTCGTCATTATCTCGTCATCATCTCGTCATCATCTCGTCATCATCTCGTCATCCACTCGTCATCATCTCGTCATCATCTCGTCATCATCTCGTCATCTCGTCATCATCAGGTCATCTTGTCATCTCGTCATCTCGTCATCTCGACATCTGGCTATCCGACCATCTGATCATCTGATTATCTGGTCATCTCGTCATCATCTCGTCATTATCTCGTCATCATCTCGTCATCATCTCGTCATCCGGTCATCCGGTCATCTGGTCATCTGGTCATCTGGTCATCTGGTCATCTTGTCATCCCGTCATCCTCTCGTCATCATCTCGTCATCATCTCGTCATCATCTCGTCATCTTCTCGTTATCATCTCGTCATCATCTCGTCATCAACTCGTCATCATCTGCTCATCCGATCATCTGGTCATCTGGTTATCTGGTCATCTGGTCATCTGGTCATCCGGTCATCTGGTCATCTGGTAATCTGGTCATCTCGTCATCATCTTTTCATCATCTTGTCATTATCTCGTAATCATCTCGTCATGATCTCGTCATCATCTGGTCATCATCTGGTCATCATCTCGTCATCATCTCGTCATAATCTCGTCATCATCTCGTCATTATCTCGTCATCATCTTGTCATCTCATCATCATCTGGTCATCTCGTCATCTGGTCATCTGGTCATCTAGTCATCTGGTCATCTGGTCATCTGGTCATCATCTGGTCATCATCTCGTCATCATCTCGTCATCATCTCGTCATCCGGTCATCTGGTCATCTATTCATCTGGTCATCCAACCATCTGGTCATCTGGTCATCTGGTCATCCGATCATCTGGTCATGTGGTCTTCTCGTCATCATCTCGTCATCTACTCGTCATCTACTCGTCATCATCTCGTCATCATCTCGTCATCGTCTCGTCATCATCTCGTCATCATCTCGTCATCATCTCGTCATCATATCGTCATCATCTCGTCATCATCTCGTCATCATATCGTCATCATCTCGTCATCATCTCGTCATCATCTCGTCATCATTTCGTCATCTTCTCGTCATCATCTCGTCATCTGGTCATCGGGCCATCTGGTCATCTGGTCATCTGGTCATCTAGTCATCTGGTCATCTGGTCATCTGGTCATCATCTCGTCATCATCTCGTCATCATCTCGTCATCACCTTGTCATCATCTCGTCATCATCTCGTCATCTTCTCGTCATCATCTCGTCATTTTGTCATCTGGTCAACTGGTCATCTGGTCATCTAGTCATCTGGTCATCTAGTCATCTGGTCATCTAGTCATCTGGTCATCTAGTCATCTGGTCATCATCTCGTCGTCATCTCGTCATCATCTCGTCATCATCTCGTCGTCATCTCGTCATCATCTCGTCATCATCTCGTCATCATCTCGTCATCATCTCGTCATCATCTCGTCATCATCTCGTCATCATCTCGTCACCATCTCGTCATCATCTCGTCATCATCTCGTCATCATCTCGCCATCATCTCGTCATCATCTTGTCATCATCTCGTCATCATCTCGTCATCATCTCGTCATCATCTCGTCATCATCTCGTCATCATCTCGTCATCATCTCGCCATCATCTCGTCATCATCTCGTCATCATCTCGTCATCATCTCGTCATCATCTCGTCATCATATCGTCATCATCTCGTCGTCATCTCGTCATCATCTCGTCATCATCTCGTCGTCATCTCGTCATCATCTCGTCATCATCTCGTCATCATCTCGTCATCATCTCGTCATCATCTCGTCATCTTCTCGTCATCATCTCGTCGTCATCTCGTCATCATCTTGTCATCATCTCGTCATCATCTCGTCATCATCTCGTCATCATCTCGTCATCATCTCGTCATCATCTCGTCATCATCTCGTCATCATCTTGTCATCATCTCGTCATCATCTCGTCATCATCTCGTCATCATATCGTCATGATCTCGTCATCATCTCGTCATCATCTCGTCATCATCTTGTCATCTGGTCATCTTGTCATCTGGTCATCTGGTCATCTGGTCATCTAGTCATCTGATCATCTGGTCATCTCGTCATCATCTCGTCATCATCGTGTCATCTTCTCGTCATCATCTCGTCATCAATGTGTCATCTTCTCATCATCATCTCGTCATCTGGTCATCTGGTCATCTGGTCATCTAGTCATCTGGTCATCTAGTCATCTGGTGATCATCTCGTCGTCATCTCGTCATCATCTCGTCATCATCTCGTCATCATCTCGTCACCATCTCGTCATCATCTCGTCATCATCTCGTCATCATCTCGTCATCATCTCGCCATCATCTCGTCATCATCTTGTCATCATCTCGTCATCATCTCGTCATCATCTCGTCATCATCTCGTCATCATCTCGTCATCATCTCGTCATCATCTCGCCATCATCTCGTCATCATCTCGTCATCATCTCGTCATCATCTCGTCATCATCTCGTCATCATATCATCATCATCTCGTCGTCATCTCGTCATCATCTCGTCATCATCTCGTCATCATCTCGTCATCATCTCGTCATCATCTCGTCATCTGCTCGTCATCATCTCGTCGTCATCTCGTAATCATCTCGTCATCATCTCGTCATCATCTCGTTATCCGGTCATCTGGTCATCTGGTCATCTGGTCATCTGGTCATCTTGTCATCTCGTCATCATCTCCTCATCATATCGTCATCATCTCGTCATCATCTCGTCATCTCGTCACCTCGTCATCTGATCATCTGGTCATCTGGTCATCTGGTCATCTCGTCATCATCTTGTAATCAACTCGTCATGATCTCGTCATCATCTCGTCATCATCTGGTCATCATCTGGTCATCCGGTCATCTGGTCATCTGTTCATCTGGTCATCTGGTCATCTGGTCATCTGGTCAACTGGTCATCTGGTCATTCGGTCATCTGGTCATCTGGTCATCTGGTCATCTGGTCATCTGGTCATCTGGTCATCTGATCATCTGGTGATCTGGTCATCTCGTCATCATCTTTTCATCATCTTGTCATCATCTCGTCATCATCTCGTCATGATCTGGTCATCATCTTGTCATCATCTCGTCATCATCTCGTCATCATCTCGTCATCATCTCGTCATAATCTCGTCATCATCTCGTCATCATCTTGTCATCATCTCGTCATCATCTCGTCATCATCTCGTCATCATCTCGTCATCATCTCGTCATCATCTCGTCAACTTGTCATCTGATCATCTAATCATCTGGTCATCTGGTCATCTGGTCATCTCGTCATCATCTCGTAATCATCTCGTCATCATCTCGTCATCATCTCGTCATCATCTCGTCATCATCTCGTCATCATCTCGTCATCATCTCGTCATCATCTCGTCATCATCTCGTCATCATCTCGTCATTATCTCGTCATCCTCTCGTCATCATCTCGTCATCATCTCGTCATTATCTCGTCATCATCTCGTCATCATCTCGTCATCATCTCGTCATCATCTCGTCATCCACTCGTCATCATCTCGTCATCATCTCGTCATCATCTCGTCATCTCGTCATCATCTGGTCATCTTGTCATCTCGTCATCTCGTCATCTCGACATCTGGCTATCCGACCATCTGATCATCTGATTATCTGGTCATCTCGTCATCATCTCGTCATCATCTCGTCATCATCTCGTCATCATCTCGTCATCATCTCGTCATCATCTCGTCATCATCTCGTCATCCGGTCATCCGGTCATCTGGTCATCTGGTTATCTGGTCATCTGGTCATCTGGTCATCCGGTCATCTGGTCATCTGGTAATCTGGTCATCTCGTCATCATCTTTTCATCATCTTGTCATTATCTCGTAATCATCTCGTCATGATCTCGTCATCATCTGGTCATCATCTGGTCATCATCTCGTCATCATCTCGTCATAATCTCGTCATCATCTCGTCATTATCTCGTCATCATCTTGTCATCTCATCATCATCTGGTCATCTCGTCATCTGGTCATCTGGTCATCTAGTCATCTGGTCATCTGGTCATCTGGTCATCATCTGGTCATCATCTCGTCATCATCTCGTCATCATCTCGTCATCCGGTCATCTGGTCATCTATTCATCTGGTCATCCAACCATCTGGTCATCTGGTCATCTGGTCATCCGATCATCTGGTCATGTGGTCTTCTCGTCATCATCTCGTCATCTACTCGTCATCTACTCGTCATCATCTCGTCATCTTCTCGTCATCATCTCGTCGTCATCTCGTCATCATCTTGTCATCATCTCGTCATCATCTCGTCATCATCTCGTCATCATCTCGTCATCATCTCGTCATCATCTCGTCATCATCTCGTCATCATCTCGTTATCATCTTGTCATCATCTCGTCATCATCTCGTCATCATCTCGTCATCATATCGTCATGATCTCGTCATCATCTCGTCATCATCTCGTCATCATCTTGTCATCTGGTCATCTGGTCATCTGGTCATCTAGTCATCTGATCATCTGGTCATCTCGTCATCATCTCGTCATCATCGTGTCATCTTCTCGTCATCATCTCGTCATCAATGTGTCATCTTCTCATCATCATCTCGTCATCTGGTCATCTGGTCATCTGGTCATCTAGTCATCTGGTCATCTAGTCATCTGGTCATCTAGTCATCTGGTGATCATCTCGTCGTCATCTCGTCATCATCTCGTCATCATCTCGTCATCATCTCGTCACCATCTCGTCATCATCTCGTCATCATCTCGTCATCATCTCGTCATCATCTCGCCATCATCTCGTCATCATCTTGTCATCATCTCGTCATCATCTCGTCATCATCTCGTCATCATCTCGTCATCATCTCGTCATCATCTCGCCATCATCTCGTCATCATCTTGTCATCATCTCGTCATCATCTCGTCATCATCTCGTCATCATCTCGTCATCATCTCGTCATTATCTCGTCATCATCTTGTTGACATCTCGTCATCATCTCGTCATCATCTCGTCATCATCTCGTCATCATCTCGTCATCATCTCGTCATCATATCGTCATCATCTCGTCGTCATCTCGTCATCATCTCGTCATCATCTCGTCATCATCTCGTCATCATCTCGTCGTCATCTCGTCATCTGCTCGTCATCATCTCGTCGTCATCTCGTCATCATCTCGTCATCATCTCGTCATCATCTCGTTATCCGGTCATCTGGTCATCTGGTCATCTGGTCATCTGGTCATCTTGTCATCTCGTCATCATCTCCTCATCATATCGTCATCATCTCGTCATCATCTCGTCATCTCGTCACCTCGTCATCTGATCATCTGGTCATCTGGTCATCTGGTCATCTCGTCATCATCTTGTAATCAACTCGTCATGATCTCGTCATCATCTCGTCATCAACTCGTCATCATCTGGTCATCATCTGGTCATCCGGTCATCTGGTCATCTGGTCATCTGGTCATCTGGTCATCTGGTCATCTGGTCAACTGGTCATCTGGCCATTCGGTCATCTGGTCATCTGGTCATCTGGTCATCTGGTCATCTGGTCATCTGGTCATCTGATCATCTGGTGATCTGGTCATCTCGTCATCATCTTTTCATCATCTTGTCATCATCTCGTCATGATCTGGTCATGATCTGGTCATCATCTTGTCATCATCTCGTCATCATCTCGTCATCATCTCGTCATCATCTCGTCATAATCTCGTCATCATCTCGTCATCATCTTGTCATCATCTCGTCATCATCTCGTCATCATCTCGTCATCATCTCGTCATCATCTCGTCATCATCTCGTCAACTTGTCATCTGATCATCTAATCATCTGGTCATCTGGTCATCTGGTCATCTCGTCATCATCTCGTAATCATCTCGTCATCATCTCGTCATCATCTCGTCATCATCTCGTCATCATCTCGTCATCATCTCGTCATCATCTCGTCATCATCTCGTCATCATCTCGTCATTATCTCGTCATCCTCTCGTCATCATCTCGTCATCATCTCGTCATTATCTCGTCATCATCTCGTCATCATCTCGTCATCATCTCGTCATCCACTCGTCATCATCTCGTCATCATCTCGTCATCATCTCGTCATCTCGTCATCATCAGGTCATCTTGTCATCTCGTCATCTCGTCATCTCGACATCTGGCTATCCGACCATCTGATCATCTGATTATCTGGTCATCTCGTCATCATCTCGTCATTATCTCGTCATCATCTCGTCATCATCTCGTCATCCGGTCATCCGGTCATCTGGTCATCTGGTCATCTGGTCATCTGGTCATCTTGTCATCCCGTCATCCTCTCGTCATCATCTCGTCATCATCTCGTCATCATCTCGTCATCTTCTCGTTATCATCTCGTCATCATCTCGTCATCAACTCGTCATCATCTGCTCATCCGATCATCTGGTCATCTGGTTATCTGGTCATCTGGTCATCTGGTCATCCGGTCATCTGGTCATCTGGTAATCTGGTCATCTCGTCATCATCTTTTCATCATCTTGTCATTATCTCGTAATCATCTCGTCATGATCTCGTCATCATCTGGTCATCATCTGGTCATCATCTCGTCATCATCTCGTCATAATCTCGTCATCATCTCGTCATTATCTCGTCATCATCTTGTCATCTCATCATCATCTGGTCATCTCGTCATCTGGTCATCTGGTCATCTAGTCATCTGGTCATCTGGTCATCTGGTCATCATCTGGTCATCATCTCGTCATCATCTCGTCATCATCTCGTCATCCGGTCATCTGGTCATCTATTCATCTGGTCATCCAACCATCTGGTCATCTGGTCATCTGGTCATCCGATCATCTGGTCATGTGGTCTTCTCGTCATCATCTCGTCATCTACTCGTCATCTACTCGTCATCATCTCGTCATCATCTCGTCATCGTCTCGTCATCATCTCGTCATCATCTCGTCATCATCTCGTCATCATATCGTCATCATCTCGTCATCATCTCGTCATCATATCGTCATCATCTCGTCATCATCTCGTCATCATCTCGTCATCATTTCGTCATCTTCTCGTCATCATCTCGTCATCTGGTCATCGGGCCATCTGGTCATCTGGTCATCTGGTCATCTAGTCATCTGGTCATCTGGTCATCTGGTCATCATCTCGTCATCATCTCGTCATCATCTCGTCATCACCTTGTCATCATCTCGTCATCATCTCGTCATCTTCTCGTCATCATCTCGTCATTTTGTCATCTGGTCAACTGGTCATCTGGTCATCTAGTCATCTGGTCATCTAGTCATCTGGTCATCTAGTCATCTGGTCATCTAGTCATCTGGTCATCATCTCGTCGTCATCTCGTCATCATCTCGTCATCATCTCGTCGTCATCTCGTCATCATCTCGTCATCATCTCGTCATCATCTCGTCATCATCTCGTCATCATCTCGTCATCATCTCGTCATCATCTCGTCACCATCTCGTCATCATCTCGTCATCATCTCGTCATCATCTCGCCATCATCTCGTCATCATCTTGTCATCATCTCGTCATCATCTCGTCATCATCTCGTCATCATCTCGTCATCATCTCGTCATCATCTCGTCATCATCTCGCCATCATCTCGTCATCATCTCGTCATCATCTCGTCATCATCTCGTCATCATCTCGTCATCATATCGTCATCATCTCGTCGTCATCTCGTCATCATCTCGTCATCATCTCGTCGTCATCTCGTCATCATCTCGTCATCATCTCGTCATCATCTCGTCATCATCTCGTCATCATCTCGTCATCTTCTCGTCATCATCTCGTCGTCATCTCGTCATCATCTTGTCATCATCTCGTCATCATCTCGTCATCATCTCGTCATCATCTCGTCATCATCTCGTCATCATCTCGTCATCATCTCGTCATCATCTTGTCATCATCTCGTCATCATCTCGTCATCATCTCGTCATCATATCGTCATGATCTCGTCATCATCTCGTCATCATCTCGTCATCATCTTGTCATCTGGTCATCTTGTCATCTGGTCATCTGGTCATCTGGTCATCTAGTCATCTGATCATCTGGTCATCTCGTCATCATCTCGTCATCATCGTGTCATCTTCTCGTCATCATCTCGTCATCAATGTGTCATCTTCTCATCATCATCTCGTCATCTGGTCATCTGGTCATCTGGTCATCTAGTCATCTGGTCATCTAGTCATCTGGTGATCATCTCGTCGTCATCTCGTCATCATCTCGTCATCATCTCGTCATCATCTCGTCACCATCTCGTCATCATCTCGTCATCATCTCGTCATCATCTCGTCATCATCTCGCCATCATCTCGTCATCATCTTGTCATCATCTCGTCATCATCTCGTCATCATCTCGTCATCATCTCGTCATCATCTCGTCATCATCTCGTCATCATCTCGCCATCATCTCGTCATCATCTCGTCATCATCTCGTCATCATCTCGTCATCATCTCGTCATCATATCATCATCATCTCGTCGTCATCTCGTCATCATCTCGTCATCATCTCGTCATCATCTCGTCATCATCTCGTCATCATCTCGTCATCTGCTCGTCATCATCTCGTCGTCATCTCGTAATCATCTCGTCATCATCTCGTCATCATCTCGTTATCCGGTCATCTGGTCATCTGGTCATCTGGTCATCTGGTCATCTTGTCATCTCGTCATCATCTCCTCATCATATCGTCATCATCTTGTCATCATCTCGTCATCTCGTCACCTCGTCATCTGATCATCTGGTCATCTGGTCATCTGGTCATCTCGTCATCATCTTGTAATCAACTCGTCATGATCTCGTCATCATCTCGTCATCTTCTCGTTATCATCTCGTCATCATCTCGTCATCAACTCGTCATCATCTGGTCATCATCTGGTCATCCGGTCATCTGGTCATCTGGTCATCTGGTCATCTGGTCATCTGTTCATCCGGTCAACTGGTCATCTGGCCATCTAGTCATCTGGTCATCTGGTCATCTGGTCATCTGATCATCTGGTCATCTGGTCATCTGGTAATCTGGTCATCTCGTCATCATCTTTTCATCATCTTGTCATCATCTCGTCATCATCTCTTCATGATCTGGTCATCATCTCGTCATCATCTCGTCATCATCTCGTCATCATCTCGTCATAATCTCGTCATCATCTCGTCATCATCTCGTCATCATCTCGTCATCATCTCGTCATCATCTCGTCATCTCAGCATCATCTCGTCATCTCGTCACCTCGTCATCTGATCATCTGATCATCTGGTCATCTGGTCATCTCGTCATCTCGTCATCATCTTGTAATCAACTCGTCATCATCTCGTCATCTACTCGTCATCTACTCGTCATCATCTCGTCATCATCTCGTTATCATCTCGTCATCATCTCGTCATCATCTCGTCATCATCTCGTCATCCACTCGTCATCATCTCGTCATCATCTCGTCATCTCGTCATCATCTGGTCATCTCGTCATCTCCACATCTGGCTATCCGATCATCTGGTCATCTGATTATCTGGTCATCTCGTCATCATCTCGTCATCATCTCGTCATCATCTCGTCATCATCTCGTCATCATCTCGTCGTCATCTCGTCATCATCTCGTCATCATCTCGTCATCATCTCGCCATCATCTCGTCATCATCTCGTCATCATCTCGTCATTATCTCGTCATCATCTCGTCATCATCTCGTCATCATCTCATCATCATCTCGTCATCATCTCGTCATCATCTCGTCATCATCTCGTCATCATCTCGTCATCATCTCGTCATCTCGTCATCTCGTCGCCTTGTCATCTGATCATCTGATCATCTGGTCATCTGGTCATCTGGTCATCTCGTCATCATCTCGTAATCATATCGTCATCATCTCGTCATCATCTCGTCATCATCTCGTCATCATCTCGTCATCACCTCGTCATCATCTCGTCATCTACTCGTCATCATCTCGTCATCATCTCGTCATCTCGTCATCTTGTCATCTCGTCATCACGTCATCTCCACATCTGGCTATCCTTTCATCTGGTCATCTGATTATCTGGTCATCTCTTCATCATCTCGTCATCATCTCGTCATCATCTCGTCATCATCTCGTCAACATCTCGTCATCATCTCGTCATCATCTCGTCATCATCTCGTCATCATATCGTCATCATCTCGTCATCATCTCGTCATCATCTCGTCATCATCTCGTCATCATCTCGTCATCATCTCGTCATCATCTCGTCATCATCTCGTCACTATCTCGTCATTATCTCGTCATCATCTCGTCATCATCTCGTCATCATCTCATCATCATCTCGTCATCATCTCGTCATCATCTCGTCATCATCTCGTCATCATCTCGTCATCTCGTCATCATCTCGTCATCTCGTCACCTCGTGATCTGATCATCTGATCATCTGGTCATCTGGTCATCCGGTCATCTCGTCATCATCTCGTAATCATCTCGTCATCATCTCGTCATCATCTCGTCATCATCTCGTCATCATCTCGTCATCATCTCGTCATCATCTCGTCATCATCTCGTCATCATCTCGTCATCATCTCGTCATTATCTCGTCATCCTCTCGTCATCATCTCGTCATCATCTCGTCATCATCTCGTCATCATCTCGTCATCATCTCGTCATCATCTCGTCATCTCGTCACCTCAACATCTAATCATCTGATCATCTGGTCATCTGGTCATCTGGTCATCTCGTCACCATCTTGTAATCAACTCGTCATCATCTCGTCATCTACTCATCATCTCGTCATCATCTCGTCATCACCTCGTCATCATCTCGTCATCATCTCGTCGTCATCTCGTCATCCTCTCGTCATCATCTTGTCATCATCTCGTCGTCATCTCGTCATCATCTCGTCATCATCTCGTCATCATCTCGTCATTATCTCGTCATCATCTCGTCATCATCTCGTCATCATCTCGTCATCATCTCGTCATCATCTCGTCATCATCTCGTCATCATCTCGTCGTCATCTCGTCATCCTCTCGTCATCATCTTGTCATCATCTCGTCGTCATCTCTTCATCATCTCGTCATCATCTCGTCATCATCTCGTCATCATCTCGTCATCATCTCGTCATCATCTCGTCATTATCTCGTCATCATCTCGTCATCATCTCGTCATCATCTCGTCATCATCTCGTCATCATCTCGTCATCATCTCGTCATCATCTCGTCATCATCTCGTCATCATCTTGTCATCATCTCGTCATCATCTCGTCATCATCTCGTCATCATATCGTCATGATCTCGTCATCATCTCGTCATCATCTCGTCATCATCTTGTCATCTGGTCATCTTGTCATCTGGTCATCTGGTCATCTGGTCATCTAGTCATCTGATCATCTGGTCATCTCGTCATCATCTCGTCATCATCGTGTCATCTTCTCGTCATCATCTCGTCATCAATGTGTCATCTTCTCATCATCATCTCGTCATCTGGTCATCTGGTCATCTGGTCATCTAGTCATCTGGTCATCTAGTCATCTGGTGATCATCTCGTCGTCATCTCGTCATCATCTCGTCATCATCTCGTCATCATCTCGTCACCATCTCGTCATCATCTCGTCATCATCTCGTCATCATCTCGTCATCATCTCGCCATCATCTCGTCATCATCTTGTCATCATCTCGTCATCATCTCGTCATCATCTCGTCATCATCTCGTCATCATCTCGTCATCATCTCGTCATCATCTCGCCATCATCTCGTCATCATCTCGTCATCATCTCGTCATCATCTCGTCATCATCTCGTCATCATATCATCATCATCTCGTCGTCATCTCGTCATCATCTCGTCATCATCTCGTCATCATCTCGTCATCATCTCGTCATCATCTCGTCATCTGCTCGTCATCATCTCGTCGTCATCTCGTAATCATCTCGTCATCATCTCGTCATCATCTCGTTATCCGGTCATCTGGTCATCTGGTCATCTGGTCATCTGGTCATCTTGTCATCTCGTCATCATCTCCTCATCATATCGTCATCATCTTGTCATCATCTCGTCATCTCGTCACCTCGTCATCTGATCATCTGGTCATCTGGTCATCTGGTCATCTCGTCATCATCTTGTAATCAACTCGTCATGATCTCGTCATCATCTCGTCATCTTCTCGTTATCATCTCGTCATCATCTCGTCATCAACTCGTCATCATCTGGTCATCATCTGGTCATCCGGTCATCTGGTCATCTGGTCATCTGGTCATCTGGTCATCTGTTCATCCGGTCAACTGGTCATCTGGCCATCTAGTCATCTGGTCATCTGGTCATCTGGTCATCTGATCATCTGGTCATCTGGTCATCTGGTAATCTGGTCATCTCGTCATCATCTTTTCATCATCTTGTCATCATCTCGTCATCATCTCTTCATGATCTGGTCATCATCTCGTCATCATCTCGTCATCATCTCGTCATCATCTCGTCATAATCTCGTCATCATCTCGTCATCATCTCGTCATCATCTCGTCATCATCTCGTCATCATCTCGTCATCTCAGCATCATCTCGTCATCTCGTCACCTCGTCATCTGATCATCTGATCATCTGGTCATCTGGTCATCTCGTCATCTCGTCATCATCTTGTAATCAACTCGTCATCATCTCGTCATCTACTCGTCATCTACTCGTCATCATCTCGTCATCATCTCGTCATCATCTCGTCATCATCTCGTCATCATCTCGTCATCATCTCGTCATCCACTCGTCATCATCTCGTCATCATCTCGTCATCTCGTCATCATCTGGTCATCTCGTCATCTCCACATCTGGCTATCCGATCATCTGGTCATCTGATTATCTGGTCATCTCGTCATCATCTCGTCATCATCTCGTCATCATCTCGTCATCATCTCGTCATCATCTCGTCGTCATCTCGTCATCATCTCGTCATCATCTCGTCATCATCTCGTCATCATCTCGTCATCATCTCGTCATCATCTCGTCATTATCTCGTCATCATCTCGTCATCATCTCGTCATCATCTCATCATCATCTCGTCATCATCTCGTCATCATCTCGTCATCATCTCGTCATCATCTCGTCATCATCTCGTCATCTCGTCATCTCGTCGCCTTGTCATCTGATCATCTGATCATCTGGTCATCTGGTCATCTGGTCATCTCGTCATCATCTCGTAATCATCTCGTCATCATCTCGTCATCATCTCGTCATCATCTCGTCATCACCTCGTCATCATCTCGTCATCTACTCGTCATCATCTCGTCATCATCTCGTCATCTCGTCATCTTGTCATCTCGTCATCACGTCATCTCCACATCTGGCTATCCTTTCATCTGGTCATCTGATTATCTGGTCATCTCTTCATCATCTCGTCATCATCTCGTCATCATCTCGTCATCATCTCGTCATCATCTCGTCAACATCTCGTCATCATCTCGTCATCATCTCGTCATCATCTCGTCATCATATCGTCATCATCTCGTCATCATCTCGTCATCATCTCGTCATCATCTCGTCATCATCTCGTCATCATCTCGTCATCATCTCGTCACTATCTCGTCATTATCTCGTCATCATCTCGTCATCATCTCGTCATCATCTCATCATCATCTCGTCATCATCTCGTCATCATCTCGTCATCATCTCGTCATCATCTCGTCATCTCGTCATCATCTCGTCATCTCGTCACCTCGTGATCTGATCATCTGATCATCTGGTCATCTGGTCATCCGGTCATCTCGTCATCATCTCGTAATCATCTCGTCATCATCTCGTCATCATCTCGTCATCATCTCGTCATCATCTCGTCATCATCTCGTCATCATCTCGTCATCATCTCGTCATCATCTCGTCATCATCTCGTCATTATCTCGTCATCCTCTCGTCATCATCTCGTCATCATCTCGTCATCATCTCGTCATCATCTCGTCATCATCTCGTCATCATCTCGTCATCTCGTCACCTCAACATCTAATCATCTGATCATCTGGTCATCTGGTCATCTGGTCATCTCGTCACCATCTTGTAATCAACTCGTCATCATCTCGTCATCTACTCGTCATCATCTCGTCATCATCTCGTCATCACCTCGTCATCATCTCGTCATCATCTCGTCGTCATCTCGTCATCCTCTCGTCATCATCTTGTCATCATCTCGTCGTCATCTCGTCATCATCTCGTCATCATCTCGTCATCATCTCGTCATTATCTCGTCATCATCTCGTCATCATCTCGTCATCATCTCGTCATCATCTCGTCATCATCTCGTCATCATCTCGTCATCATCTCGTCGTCATCTCGTCATCCTCTCGTCATCATCTTGTCATCATCTCGTCGTCATCTCTTCATCATCTCGTCATCATCTCGTCATCATCTCGTCATCATCTCGTCATCATCTCGTCATCATCTCGTCATTATCTCGTCATCATCTCGTCATCATCTCGTCATCATCTCGTCATCATCTCGTCATCATCTCGTCATCATCTCGTCATCATCTCGTCATCATCTCGTCATCATCTCGTCATCATCTCGTCATCATCTCGTCATCTACTCGTCATCATCTCGTCATCATCTTGTCATCATCTCGTCTTCTCGTCATCATCTGGTCATCTTGTCATCTCGTCATCTCGTCATCCCCACATCTGGCCATCCGATTATCTGGTCATCTGATTATCTGGTCATCTCGTCATCATCTCGTCATCATCTCGTCATCATCTCGTCGTCTACTCGTCATCATCTCGTCATCATCTGGTCATCCGGTCATCTGGTCATCTGGTCATCTGGTCATCTGGTCATCTGGTCATCTGGCCATCTGGTCATCTGGTCATCTGGTCATCTGGTCATCTGGTCATCTGGTCTTCTCGTCATCATCTTTTCATCATCTTGTCATCATCTCGTCATCATCCCGTCATGATCTCGTCATCATCTGTTCATCATCTGGTCATCAGCTCGTCATAATCTCGTCATCATCTCGTCATCATCTCGTCATCATCTCGTCATCATCTCGTCATCTCATCAACATCTGGTCATCTCGTCATCTGGTCATCTGGTCATCTAGTCATCTGGTCATCTGGTCATCTGGTCATCATCTCGTCATCATCTCGTCATCACCTCGTCATCTACTCGTCATCATCTCGTCATTATCTCGTCATCTCGTCATCATCTGGTCATCTTGTCATCTCGTCATCTCGTCATCTCGACATCTGGCCATCCGATCATCTGGTCATCTGATTATCTGGTCATCTCGTCATCATCTCGTCATCATCTCGTCATCATCTCGTCATCATCTCGTCATGATCCCGTCATCATCTCGTCATCATCTTGTCATCATCTCGTCATCATCTCATCATCATCTCGTCATCTTCTCGTCATCATTTCGTCATCCGGTCATCTCGTCATCTGGTCATCTGGTCATCTGCTCATCTTGTCATCTCGTCATCATCTTGTAATCGACTCGTCATCATCTCGTCATCTTCTCGTTATCATCTCGTCATCATCTCGTCATCAACTCGTCATATTCTGGTCATCATCTGGTCATCCGATCATCTGGTCATCTGGTCATCTGGTCATCTGGTCATCTGGTCATCTGGTCAACTGGTCATCTGGCCATCTGGTCATCTGGTCATCTGGTCATCTGGTCATCTGGTCATCTGGTCATCTGGTCATCTGGTCATCTGGTCATCTGGTAATCTGGTCATCTCGTCATCATCTTTTCATCATCTTGTCATCATCTCGTCATAATCTCGTCATCATCTCGTCATCATCTCGTCATCATCTCGTCATCATCTCGTCATCATCTGGTCATCATCTCGTCATCATCTCGTCATCATCTCGTTATCATCTCGTCATCATCTCGTCATCATCTCGTCATCTCGTCATCATCTCGTCATCTCGTCACCTTGTCAACTGATCATCTGATCATCTGATCATCTGGTCATCTGGTCATCTGGTCATCTCGTCATCATCTTGTAATCAACTCGTCATCATCTCGTCATCATCTCGTCATCTACTCGTCATCTACTCGTCATCATCTCGTCATCATCTCGTCATCATCTCGTCATCATCTCGTCATCATCTTGTCATCATCTCGTCATCATCTCGTCATCCTCTCGTCATCATCTCGTCATCATCTCGTCATCATCTCGTCATCATCTAGTCATCATCTCGTCATCATCTCGTCATCATCTTGTCGTCATCTCGTCATCATCTCGTCATCATCTGGTCATCTTGTCATCTCGTCATCTCGTCATCTCCACATCTGACTATCCGATCATCTGGTCATCTGATTATCTAGTCATCTGATTATCTGGTCATCTCGTCATCATCTCGTCATCATCTCGTCATCATCTCGTCGTCTACTCGTCATCATCTCGTCATCATCTGGTCATCATCTGGTCATCCGGTCATCTGGTCATCTGGTCATCTAGTCATCTGGTCATCTGGTCATCTGGCCATCTGCTCATCTGGTCATCTGGTCATCTGGTCATCTGGTCATCTGGTCATCTGGTCATCTGGTCATCTGGTAATCTGGTCTTCTCGTCATCATCTTTTCATCATCTTGTCATCATCTCGTCATCATCTCGTCATGATCTCGTCATCATCTGGTCATCATCTGGTCATCATCTCGTCATCATCTCGTCATCATCTCGTCATAATCTCGTCATCATCTCGTCATCATCTCGTCATCATCTTGTCATCATCTCGTCATCATCTGGTCATCATCTGGTCATCATCTCGTCATCATCTCGTCATCATCTCGTCATCTCATCAACATCTGGTCATCTCGTCATCTGGTCATCTGGTCATCTAGTCATCTGGTCATCTGGTCATCTGGTCATCATCTCGTCATCTTCTCGTCATCATCTCGTCATCTACTCGTCATCATCTCGTCATCATCTCGTCATCTCGTCATCATCTGGTCATCTTGTCATCTCGTCATCTCGTCATCTCGACATCTGGCTATCCGATCATCTGGTCATCTGATTATCTGGTCATCTCGTCATCATCTTGTCATCATCTCGTCATCATCTCGTCATCATCTCGTCATCATCTCGTCATCATCTCGTCATCATCTCGTCATCATCTCGTCATCATCTCGTCATCATCTCGTCATCATCTCGTCATCCGGTCATCTGGTCATCTGGTCATCTGGTCATCTGGTCATCTTGTCATCTCGTCATCCTCTCGTCATCATCTCGTCATCATCTCGTCATCATCTCGTCATCATCTCGTCATCCTCTCGTCATCATCTCGTCATCATCTCGTCATCATCTCGTCATCATCTCGTCATCATCTCGTCATCATCTCGTCATCTTCTCGTCATCATCTCGTCATCCGGTCATCTGGTCATCTGGTCATCTGGTCATCTGGTCATGTTGTCATCTCGTCATCATCTCCTCATCATATAGTCATCATCTCGTCATCTCGTCATCATCTTGTCATCTTGTCATCTCGTCATCTCGTCATCTCCACATCTGGCTATCCGATCATCTGGTCATCTGATTATCTGGTCATCTCGTCATCATCTCGTCATCATCTCGTCATCATCTCCTCGTCATCTCGTCATCATCTCGTCATCATCTCGTCATCATCTCGTCATCTCGTCATCATCTTGTCATCTCGTCACCTCGTCATCTGATCATCTGGTCATCTCGTCATCTAGTCATCTCGTCATCATCTCGTAATCATCTCGTCATCATCTCGTCATCATCTCGTCATCATATCGTCATCATCTCGTCATCACCTCGTCATCATCTCGTCATTATCTCGTCATCCTCTCGTCATCATCTCGTCATCATCTCGTCATCATCTCGTCATCATCTTGTCATCATCTCGTCATCATCTGGTCATCATCTCGTCATCATCTCGTCATCATCTCGTCATCATCTCGTCTTCATCTCGTCATCACCTCGTCATCTCGTCATCATCTCGTTATCTCGTCACCTCGTCATCTGATCATCTGGTCATCTGGTCATCTGGTCATCTCGTCATCATCTTGTAATCAACTCGTCATCATCTCGTCATCTACTCGTCATCATCTCGTCATCACCTCGTCATCATCTCGTCATCATCTCGTCGTCATCTCGTCATCCTCTCGTCATCATCTTGTCATCATCTCGTCATCATCTCTTCATCATCTCGTCATCATCTCGTCATCATCTCGTCAACATCTCGTCATCATCTCGTCATCATCTCGTCATCATCTCGTCATCATCTCGTCATCATCTCGTCATCATCTCGTCATCATCTCGTCATTATCTCGTCATCATCTCGTCATCATCTCGTCATCATCTCGTCATTATCTCGTCATCATCTCGTCATCATCTCGTCATCATCTCGTCATCATCTCGTCATCATCTCGTCATCATCTCGTCATCTACTCGTCATCATCTCGTCATCATCTTGTCATCATCTCGTCATCTCGTCATCATCTGGTCATCTTGTCATCTCGTCATCTCGTCATCTCGACATCTGCCTATCCGATCATCTGGTCATCTGATTACCTGGTCATCTCGTCATCATCTCGTCATCATCTCGTCATCATCTCGTCATCATCTCGTCATCATCTCGTCATTTTCTCGTCATAATCTCGTCATCATCTTGTCATCATCTCTTCATCATCTAGTCATCATCTCGTCATCATCTCGTCATCATCTCGTCATCATCTCGTCATCATCTCGTCATTATCTCGTCATCATCTCGTCATCATCTCGTCATCATCTCGTCATCATCTCGTCATCATCTCGTCATCATCTCGTCATCATCTCGTCATCATCTCGTCATTATCTCGTCATCATCTCGTCATCTACTCGTCATCATCTCGTCATCATCTTGTCATCATCTCGTCTTCTCGTCATCATCTGGTCATCTTGTCATCTCGTCATCCCCACATCTGGCCATCCGATTATCTGGTCATCTGATTATCTGGTCATCTCGTCATCATCTCGTCATCATCTCGTCATCATCTCGTCGTCTACTCGTCATCATCTCGTCATCATCTGGTCATCATCTGGTCATCCGGTCATCTGGTCATCTGGTCATCTGGTCATCTGGTCATCTGGTCATCTGGCCATCTGGTCATCTGGTCATCTGGTCATCTGGTCATCTGGTCATCTGGTCATCTGGTCATCTGGTCATCTGGTAATCTGGTCTTCTCGTCATCATCTTTTCATCATCTCGTCATCATCTCGTCATCATCCCGTCATGATCTCGTCATCATCTGTTCATCATCTCGTCATCATCTCGTCATAATCTCGTCATCATCTCGTCATCATCTCGTCATCATCTCGTCATCATCTCGTCATCATCTCGTCATCTCATCAACATCTGGTCATCTCGTCATCTGGTCATCTGGTCATCCAGTCATCTGGTCATCTGGTCATCTGGTCATCATCTCGTCATCATCTCGTCATCACCTCGTCATCTACTCGTCATCATCTCGTCATTATCTCGTCATCTCGTCATCATCTGGTCATCTTGTCATCTCGTCATCTCGTCATCTCGACATCTGGCCATCCGATCATCTGGTCATCTGATTATCTGGTCATCTCGTCATCATCTCGTCATCATCTCGTCATCATCTCGTCATCATCTCGTCATGATCCCGTCATCATCTCGTCATCATCTTGTCATCATCTCGTCATCATCTCATCATCATCTCGTCATCTTCTCGTCATCATCTCGTCATCCGGTCATCTCGTCATCTGGTCATCTGGTCATCTGGTCATCTTGTCATCTCGTCATCATCTTGTAATCAACTCGTCATCATCTCGTCATCTTCTCGTTATCATCTCGTCATCATCTCGTCATCAACTCGTCATATTCTGGTCATCATCTGGTCATCCGATCATCTGGTCATCTGGTCATCTGGTCATCTGGTCATCTGGTCATCTGGTCAACTGGTCATCTGGCCATCTGGTCATCTGGTCATCTTGTCATCTCGTCATCTCGTCATCTCGACATCTGCCTATCCGATCATCTGGTCATCTGATTACCTGGTCATCTCGTCATCATCTCGTCATCATCTCGTCATCATCTCGTCATCATCTCGTCATCATCTCGTCATTTTCTCGTCATAATCTCGTCATCATCTTGTCATCATCTCTTCATCATCTAGTCATCATCTCGTCATCATCTCGTCATCATCTCGTCATCATCTCGTCATCATCTCGTCATTATCTCGTCATCATCTCGTCATCATCTCGTCATCATCTCGTCATCATCTCGTCATCATCTCGTCATCATCTCGTCATCATCTCGTCATCATCTCGTCATTATCTCGTCATCATCTCGTCATCTACTCGTCATCATCTCGTCATCATCTTGTCATCATCTCGTCTTCTCGTCATCATCTGGTCATCTTGTCATCTCGTCATCCCCACATCTGGCCATCCGATTATCTGGTCATCTGATTATCTGGTCATCTCGTCATCATCTCGTCATCATCTCGTCATCATCTCGTCGTCTACTCGTCATCATCTCGTCATCATCTGGTCATCATCTGGTCATCCGGTCATCTGGTCATCTGGTCATCTGGTCATCTGGTCATCTGGTCATCTGGCCATCTGGTCATCTGGTCATCTGGTCATCTGGTCATCTGGTCATCTGGTCATCTGGTCATCTGGTCATCTGGTAATCTGGTCTTCTCGTCATCATCTTTTCATCATCTCGTCATCATCTCGTCATCATCCCGTCATGATCTCGTCATCATCTGTTCATCATCTCGTCATCATCTCGTCATAATCTCGTCATCATCTCGTCATCATCTCGTCATCATCTCGTCATCATCTCGTCATCATCTCGTCATCTCATCAACATCTGGTCATCTCGTCATCTGGTCATCTGGTCATCCAGTCATCTGGTCATCTGGTCATCTGGTCATCATCTCGTCATCATCTCGTCATCACCTCGTCATCTACTCGTCATCATCTCGTCATTATCTCGTCATCTCGTCATCATCTGGTCATCTTGTCATCTCGTCATCTCGTCATCTCGACATCTGGCCATCCGATCATCTGGTCATCTGATTATCTGGTCATCTCGTCATCATCTCGTCATCATCTCGTCATCATCTCGTCATCATCTCGTCATGATCCCGTCATCATCTCGTCATCATCTTGTCATCATCTCGTCATCATCTCATCATCATCTCGTCATCTTCTCGTCATCATCTCGTCATCCGGTCATCTCGTCATCTGGTCATCTGGTCATCTGGTCATCTTGTCATCTCGTCATCATCTTGTAATCAACTCGTCATCATCTCGTCATCTTCTCGTTATCATCTCGTCATCATCTCGTCATCAACTCGTCATATTCTGGTCATCATCTGGTCATCCGATCATCTGGTCATCTGGTCATCTGGTCATCTGGTCATCTGGTCATCTGGTCAACTGGTCATCTGGCCATCTGGTCATCTGGTCATCTGGTCATCTGGTCATCTGGTCATCTGGTCATCTGGTCATCTGGTCATCTGGTCATCTGGTAATCTGGTCATCTCGTCATCATCTTTTCATCATCTTGTCATCATCTCGTCATAATCTCGTCATCATCTCGTCATCATCTCGTCATCATCTTGTCATCATCTCGTCATCATCTGGTCATCATCTCGTCATCATCTCGTCATCATCTCGTCATCATCTCGTCATCTCGTCATCATCTCGTCATCTCGTCACCTTGTCAACTGATCATCTGATCATCTGATCATCTGGTCATCTGGTCATCTGGTCATCTCGTCATCATCTTGTAATCAACTCGTCATCATCTCGTCATCATCTCGTCATCTACTCGTCATCTACTCGTCATCATCTCGTCATCATCTCGTCATCATCTCGTCATCATCTCGTCATCATCTTGTCATCATCTCGTCATCATCTCGTCATCCTCTCGTCATCATCTCGTCATCATCTCGTCATCATCTCGTCATCATCTAGTCATCATCTCGTCATCATCTCGTCATCATCTTGTCATCATCTCGTCATCATCTCGTCATCATCTGGTCATCTTGTCATCTCGTCATCTCGTCATCTCCACATCTGACTATCCGATCATCTGGTCATCTGATTATCTAGTCATCTGATTATCTGGTCATCTCGTCATCATCTCGTCATCATCTCGTCATCATCTCGTCGTCTACTCGTCATCATCTCGTCATCATCTGGTCATCATCTGGTCATCCGGTCATCTGGTCATCTGGTCATCTGGTCATCTGGTCATCTGGTCATCTGGCCATCTGCTCATCTGGTCATCTGGTCATCTGGTCATCTGGTCATCTGGTCATCTGGTCAACTGGTCATCTGGTAATCTGGTCTTCTCGTCATCATCTTTTCATCATCTTGTCATCATCTCGTCATCATCTCGTCATGATCTCGTCATCATCTGGTCATCATCTCGTCATCATCTCGTCATCATCTCGTCATAATCTCGTCATCATCTCGTCATCATCTCGTCATCATCTTGTCATCATCTCGTCATCATCTGGTCATCATCTGGTCATCATCTCGTCATCATCTCGTCATCATCTCGTCATCTCATCAACATCTGGTCATCTCGTCATCTGGTCATCTGGTCATCTAGTCATCTGGTCATCTGGTCATCTGGTCATCATCTCGTCATCATCTCGTCATCATCTCGTCATCTACTCGTCATCATCTCGTCATCATCTCGTCATCTCGTCATCATCTGGTCATCTTGTCATCTCGTCATCTCGTCATCTCGACATCTGGCTATCCGATCATCTGGTCATCTGATTATCTGGTCATCTCGTCATCATCTTGTCATCATCTCGTCATCATCTCGTCATCATCTCGTCATCATCTCGTCATCATCTCGTCATCATCTCGTCATCATCTCGTCATCATCTCGTCATCATCTCGTCATCATCTCGTCATCATCTCGTCATCCGGTCATCTGGTCATCTGGTCATCTGGTCATCTGGTCATCTTGTCATCTCGTCATCCTCTCGTCATCATCTCGTCATCATCTCGTCATCATCTCGTCATCATCTCGTCATCCTCTCGTCATCATCTCGTCATCATCTCGTCATCATCTCGTCATCATCTCGTCATCATCTCGTCATCATCTCGTCATCTTCTCGTCATCATCTCGTCATCCGGTCATCTGGTCATCTGGTCTTCTGGTCATCTGGTCATGTTGTCATCTCGTCATCATCTCCTCATCATATCGTCATCATCTCGTCATCATCTCGTCATCTCGTCATCATCTTGTCATCTTGTCATCTCGTCATCTCGTCATCTCCACATCTGGCTATCCGATCATCTGGTCATCTGATTATCTGGTCATCTCGTCATCATCTCGTCATCATCTCGTCATCATCTCCTCGTCATCTCGTCATCATCTCGTCATCATCTCATCATCATCTCGTCATCATCTCGTCATCTTCTCGTCATCATCTCGTCATCCGGTCATCTGGTCATCTGGTCATCTGGTCATCTGGTCATGTTGTCATCTCGTCATCATCTCCTCATCATATCGTCATCATCTCGTCATCATCTCGTCATCTCGTCATCATCTTGTCATCTTGTCATCTCGTCATCTCGTCATCTCCACATCTGGCTATCCGATCATCTGGTCATCTGATTATCTGGTCATCTCGTCATCATCTCGTCATCATCTCATCATCATCTCGTCATCATCTCGTCATCATCTCGTCATCATCTCGTCATCATCTCGTCATCATCTCGTCATCATCTCGTCATCATCTCGTCATTATCTCGTCATCTCGTCATCATCTCGTCATCTCGTCACCTCGTGATCTGATCATCTGGTCATCTGGTCATCCGGTCATCTCGTCATCATCTCGTAATCATCTCGTCATCATCTCGTCATCATCTGGTCATCATCTCGTCATCATCTCGTCATCATCTCGTCATCATCTCGTCATCATCTCGTCATCATCTCGTCATTATCTCGTCATCCTCTCGTCATCATCTCGTCATCATCTCGTCATCATCTCGTCATCATCTTGTTATCATCTCGTCATCATCTCGTCATCATCTCGTCATCATCTCGTCATCCGGTCAACTGGTCATCTGGTCATCTGGTCATCTGGTCATCTGGTCATCTGGTCATCTTGTCATCTCGTCATCCTCTCGTTATCATCTCGTCATCAT
Source organism: Dyspetes luteomarginatus (assembly GCA_963669185.1). Classification (NCBI taxonomy): domain Eukaryota; kingdom Metazoa; phylum Arthropoda; class Insecta; order Hymenoptera; family Ichneumonidae; genus Dyspetes; species Dyspetes luteomarginatus. Next base: position 13,589,125 of record OY769904.1, read on the forward strand.
CTCGTCATCATCTCGTCATCATCTCGTCATCCTCTCGTCATCATCTCGTCATCATCTCGTCATCATCTCGTCATCATCTCGTCATCATCTCGTCATCATCTCGTCACTATCTCGTCATTATCTCGTCATCATCTCGTCATCATCTCGTCATCATCTCATCATCATCTCGTCATCATCTCGTCATCATCTCGTCATCTCGTCATCATCTCGTCATCTCGTCACCTCGTGATCTGATCATCTGATCATCTGGTCATCTGGTCATCCGGTCATCTCGTCATCATCTCGTAATCATCTCGTCATCATCTCGTCATCATCTCGTCATCATCTCGTCATCATCTCGTCATCATCTCGTCATCATCTCGTCATCATCTCGTCATTATCTCGTCATCCTCTCGTCATCATCTCGTCATCATCTCGTCATCATCTCGTCATCATCTTGTCATCATCTCGTCATCATCTGGTCATCATCTCGTCATCATCTCGTCATCATCTCGTCATCATCTCGTCATCATCTCGTCATCATCTCGTCATCATCTCGTCATCATCTCGTCATCTCGTCACCTCAACATCTAATCATCTGATCATCTGGTCATCTGGTCATCTGGTCATCTCGTCACCATCTTGTAATCAACTCGTCATCATCTCGTCATCTACTCGTCATCATCTCGTCATCATCTCGTCATCACCTCGTCATCATCTCGTCATCATCTAGTCGTCATCTCGTCATCCTCTCGTCATCATCTTGTCATCATCTCGTCGTCATCTCGTCATCATCTCGTCATCATCTCGTCATCATCTCGTCATCATCTCGTCATTATCTCGTCATCATCTCGTCATCATCTCGTCATCATCTCGTCATCATCTCGTCGTCATCTCGTCATCCTCTCGTCATCATCTTGTCATCATCTCGTCGTCATCTCTTCATCATCTCGTCATCATCTCGTCATCATCTCGTCAACATCTCGTCATCATCTCGTCATCATCTCGACATCATCTCGTCATCATCTCGTCATCATCTCGTCATCATCTCGTCATCATCTCGTCATTATCTCGTCATCATCTCGTCATCATCTCGTCATCATCTCGTCATCATCTCGTCATCATCTCGTCATCATCTCGTCATCATCTCGTCATCATCTCGTCATCATCTCGTCATCATCTCGTCATCTACTCGTCATCATCTCGTCATCATCTTGTCATCATCTCGTCATCTCGTCATCATCTGGTCATCTTGTCATCTCGTCATCTCGTCATCTCGACATCTGCCTATCCGATCATCTGGTCATCTGATTACCTGGTCATCTCGTCATCATCTCGTCATCATCTCGTCATCATCTCGTCATCAACTCGTCATCATCTCGTCATCATCTCGTCATTTTCTCGTCATAATCTCGTCATCATCTTGTCATCATCTCTTCATCATCTAGTCATCATCTCGTCATCATCTCGTCATCATCTCGTCATCATCTCGTCAACCTCTCGTCATCATCTTGTCATCATCTCGTCATCATCTCTTCATCATCTCGTCATCATCTCGTCATCATCTTGTCAACATCTCGTCATCATCTCATCATCATCTCGTCATCATCTCGTCATCATCTCGTCATCATCTCGTCATCATCTCGTCATCATCTCGTCATCATCTCGTCATCTCGTCATCATCTCGTCATCTCGTCACCTCGTGATCTGATCATCTGGTCATCTGGTCATCCGGTCATCTCGTCATCATCTCGTAATCATCTCGTCATCATCTCGTCATCATCTGGTCATCATCTCGTCATCATCTTGTAATCAACTCGTCATCATCTCGTCATCTTCTCGTTATCATCTCGTCATCATCTCGTCATCAACTCGTCATATTCTGGTCATCATCTGGTCATCCGATCATCTGGTCATCTGGTCATCTGGTCATCTGGTCATCTGGTCATCTGGTCAACTGGTCATCTGGCCATCTGGTCATCTGGTCATCTGGTCATCTGGTCATCTGGTCATCTGGTCATCTGGTCATCTGGTCATCTGGTCATCTGGTAATCTGGTCATCTCGTCATCATCTTTTCATCATCTTGTCATCATCTCGTCATAATCTCGTCATCATCTCGTCATCATCTCGTCATCATCTTGTCATCATCTCGTCATCATCTGGTCATCATCTCGTCATCATCTCGTCATCATCTCGTCATCATCTCGTCATCATCTCGTCATCTCGTCATCATCTCGTCATCTCGTCACCTTGTCAACTGATCATCTGATCATCTGATCATCTGGTCATCTGGTCATCTGGTCATCTCGTCATCATCTTGTAATCAACTCGTCATCATCTCGTCATCATCTCGTCATCTACTCGTCATCTACTCGTCATCATCTCGTCATCATCTCGTCATCATCTCGTCATCATCTTGTCATCATCTCGTCATCATCTCGTCATCCTCTCGTCATCATCTCGTCATCATCTCGTCATCATCTCGTCATCATCTAGTCATCATCTCGTCATCATCTCGTCATCATCTTGTCATCATCTCGTCATCATCTCGTCATCATCTGGTCATCTTGTCATCTCGTCATCTCGTCATCTCCACATCTGACTATCCGATCATCTGGTCATCTGATTATCTAGTCATCTGATTATCTGGTCATCTCGTCATCATCTCGTCATCATCTCGTCATCATCTCGTCGTCTACTCGTCATCATCTCGTCATCATCTGGTCATCATCTGGTCATCCGGTCATCTGGTCATCTGGTCATCTGGTCATCTGGTCATCTGGTCATCTGGCCATCTGCTCATCTGGTCATCTGGTCATCTGGTCATCTGGTCATCTGGTCATCTGGTCAACTGGTCATCTGGTAATCTGGTCTTCTCGTCATCATCTTTTCATCATCTTGTCATCATCTCGTCATCATCTCGTCATGATCTCGTCATCATCTGGTCATCATCTCGTCATCATCTCGTCATCATCTCGTCATAATCTCGTCATCATCTCGTCATCATCTCGTCATCATCTTGTCATCATCTCGTCATCATCTGGTCATCATCTGGTCATCATCTCGTCATCATCTCGTCATCATCTCGTCATCTCATCAACATCTGGTCATCTCGTCATCTGGTCATCTGGTCATCTAGTCATCTGGTCATCTGGTCATCTGGTCATCATCTCGTCATCATCTCGTCATCATCTCGTCATCTACTCGTCATCATCTCGTCATCATCTCGTCATCTCGTCATCATCTGGTCATCTTGTCATCTCGTCATCTCGTCATCTCGACATCTGGCTATCCGATCATCTGGTCATCTGATTATCTGGTCATCTCGTCATCATCTTGTCATCATCTCGTCATCATCTCGTCATCATCTCGTCATCATCTCGTCATCATCTCGTCATCATCTCGTCATCATCTCGTCATCATCTCGTCATCATCTCGTCATCATCTCGTCATCATCTCGTCATCATCTCGTCATCCGGTCATCTGGTCATCTGGTCATCTGGTCATCTGGTCATCTTGTCATCTCGTCATCCTCTCGTCATCATCTCGTCATCATCTCGTCATCATCTCGTCATCATCTCGTCATCCTCTCGTCATCATCTCGTCATCATCTCGTCATCATCTCGTCATCATCTCGTCATCATCTCGTCATCATCTCGTCATCTTCTCGTCATCATCTCGTCATCCGGTCATCTGGTCATCTGGTCTTCTGGTCATCTGGTCATGTTGTCATCTCGTCATCATCTCCTCATCATATCGTCATCATCTCGTCATCATCTCGTCATCTCGTCATCATCTTGTCATCTTGTCATCTCGTCATCTCGTCATCTCCACATCTGGCTATCCGATCATCTGGTCATCTGATTATCTGGTCATCTCGTCATCATCTCGTCATCATCTCGTCATCATCTCCTCGTCATCTCGTCATCATCTCGTCATCATCTCATCATCATCTCGTCATCATCTCGTCATCTTCTCGTCATCATCTCGTCATCCGGTCATCTGGTCATCTGGTCATCTGGTCATCTGGTCATGTTGTCATCTCGTCATCATCTCCTCATCATATCGTCATCATCTCGTCATCATCTCGTCATCTCGTCATCATCTTGTCATCTTGTCATCTCGTCATCTCGTCATCTCCACATCTGGCTATCCGATCATCTGGTCATCTGATTATCTGGTCATCTCGTCATCATCTCGTCATCATCTCATCATCATCTCGTCATCATCTCGTCATCATCTCGTCATCATCTCGTCATCATCTCGTCATCATCTCGTCATCATCTCGTCATCATCTCGTCATCATCTCGTCATTATCTCGTCATCTCGTCATCATCTCGTCATCTCGTCACCTCGTGATCTGATCATCTGGTCATCTGGTCATCCGGTCATCTCGTCATCATCTCGTAATCATCTCGTCATCATCTCGTCATCATCTGGTCATCATCTCGTCATCATCTCGTCATCATCTCGTCATCATCTCGTCATCATCTCGTCATTATCTCGTCATCCTCTCGTCATCATCTCGTCATCATCTCGTCATCATCTCGTCATCATCTTGTCATCATCTCGTCATCATCTCGTCATCATCTCGTCATCATCTCGTCATCATCTCGTCATCTCGTCACCTTGTCAACTGATCATCTGATCATCTGATCATCTGGTCATCTGGTCATCTGGTCATCTCGTCATCATCTTGTAATCAACTCGTCATCATCTCGTCATCATCTCGTCATCTACTCGTCATCTACTCGTCATCATCTCGTCATCATCTCGTCATCATCTCGTCATCATCTCGTCATCATCTTGTCATCATCTCGTCATCATCTCGTCATCCTCTCGTCATCATCTCGTCATCATCTCGTCATCATCTCGTCATCATCTAGTCATCATCTCGTCATCATCTCGTCATCATCTTGTCATCATCTCGTCATCATCTCGTCATCATCTGGTCATCTTGTCATCTCGTCATCTCGTCATCTCCACATCTGACTATCCGATCATCTGGTCATCTGATTATCTAGTCATCTGATTATCTGGTCATCTCGTCATCATCTCGTCATCATCTCGTCATCATCTCGTCGTCTACCCGTCATCATCTCGTCATCATCTGGTCATCATCTGGTCATCCGGTCATCTGGTCATCTGGTCATCTGGTCATCTGGTCATCTGGTCATCTGGCCATCTGCTCATCTGGTCATCTGGTCATCTGGTCATCTGGTCATCTGGTCATCTGGTCAACTGGTCATCTGGTAATCTGGTCTTCTCGTCATCATCTTTTCATCATCTTGTCATCATCTCGTCATCATCTCGTCATGATCTCGTCATCATCTGGTCATCATCTCGTCATCATCTCGTCATCATCTCGTCATAATCTCGTCATCATCTCGTCATCATCTCGTCATCATCTTGTCATCATCTCGTCATCATCTGGTCATCATCTGGTCATCATCTCGTCATCATCTCGTCATCATCTCGTCATCTCATCAACATCTGGTCATCTCGTCATCTGGTCATCTGGTCATCTAGTCATCTGGTCATCTGGTCATCTGGTCATCATCTCGTCATCATCTCGTCATCATCTCGTCATCTACTCGTCATCATCTCGTCATCATCTCGTCATCTCGTCATCATCTGGTCATCTTGTCATCTCGTCATCTCGTCATCTCGACATCTGGCTATCCGATCATCTGGTCATCTGATTATCTGGTCATCTCGTCATCATCTTGTCATCATCTCGTCATCATCTCGTCATCATCTCGTCATCATCTCGTCATCATCTCGTCATCATCTCGTCATCATCTCGTCATCATCTCGTCATCATCTCGTCATCATCTCGTCATCATCTCGTCATCCGGTCATCTGGTCATCTGGTCATCTGGTCATCTGGTCATCTTGTCATCTCGTCATCCTCTCGTCATCATCTCGTCATCATCTCGTCATCATCTCGTCATCATCTCGTCATCCTCTCGTCATCATCTCGTCATCATCTCGTCATCATCTCGTCATCATCTCGTCATCATCTCGTCATCATCTCGTCATCTTCTCGTCATCATCTCGTCATCCGGTCATCTGGTCATCTGGTCTTCTGGTCATCTGGTCATGTTGTCATCTCGTCATCATCTCCTCATCATATCGTCATCATCTCGTCATCATCTCGTCATCTCGTCATCATCTTGTCATCTTGTCATCTCGTCATCTCGTCATCTCCACATCTGGCTATCCGATCATCTGGTCATCTGATTATCTGGTCATCTCGTCATCATCTCGTCATCATCTCGTCATCATCTCCTCGTCATCTCGTCATCATCTCGTCATCATCTCATCATCATCTCGTCATCATCTCGTCATCTTCTCGTCATCATCTCGTCATCCGGTCATCTGGTCATCTGGTCATCTGGTCATCTGGTCATGTTGTCATCTCGTCATCATCTCCTCATCATATCGTCATCATCTCGTCATCATCTCGTCATCTCGTCATCATCTTGTCATCTTGTCATCTCGTCATCTCGTCATCTCCACATCTGGCTATCCGATCATCTGGTCATCTGATTATCTGGTCATCTCGTCATCATCTCGTCATCATCTCATCATCATCTCGTCATCATCTCGTCATCATCTCGTCATCATCTCGTCATCATCTCGTCATCATCTCGTCATCATCTCGTCATCATCTCGTCATTATCTCGTCATCTCGTCATCATCTCGTCATCTCGTCACCTCGTGATCTGATCATCTGGTCATCTGGTCATCCGGTCATCTCGTCATCATCTCGTAATCATCTCGTCATCATCTCGTCATCATCTGGTCATCATCTCGTCATCATCTCGTCATCATCTCGTCATCATCTCGTCATCATCTCGTCATCATCTCGTCATCATCTCGTCATTATCTCGTCATCCTCTCGTCATCATCTCGTCATCATCTCGTCATCATCTCGTCATCATCTTGTTATCATCTCGTCATCATCTCGTCATCATCTCGTCATCATCTCGTCATCCGGTCAACTGGTCATCTGGTCATCTGGTCATCTGGTCATCTGGTCATCTGGTCATCTTGTCATCTCGTCATCCTCTCGTTATCATCTCGTCATCATCTCGTCATCATCTCGTCATCATCTCGTCATCCTCTCGTCATCATCTCGTCATCATCTCGTCATCATCTCGTCATCATCTCGTCATCATCTCGTCATCATCTCGTCACTATCTCGTCATTATCTCGTCATCATCTCGTCATCATCTCGTCATCATCTCATCATCATCTCGTCATCATCTCGTCATCATCTCGTCATCTCGTCATCATCTCGTCATCTCGTCACCTCGTGATCTGATCATCTGATCATCTGGTCATCTGGTCATCCGGTCATCTCGTCATCATCTCGTAATCATCTCGTCATCATCTCGTCATCATCTCGTCATCATCTCGTCATCATCTCGTCATCATCTCGTCATCATCTCGTCATCATCTCGTCATTATCTCGTCATCCTCTCGTCATCATCTCGTCATCATCTCGTCATCATCTCGTCATCATCTTGTCATCATATCGTCATCATCTGGTCATCATCTCGTCATCATCTCGTCATCATCTCGTCATCATCTCGTCATCATCTCGTCATCATCTCGTCATCATCTCGTCATCATCTCGTCATCTCGTCACCTCAACATCTAATCATCTGATCATCTGGTCATCTGGTCATCTGGTCATCTCGTCACCATCTTGTAATCAACTCGTCATCATCTCGTCATCTACTCGTCATCATCTCGTCATCATCTCGTCATCACCTCGTCATCATCTCGTCATCATCTAGTCGTCATCTCGTCATCCTCTCGTCATCATCTTGTCATCATCTCGTCGTCATCTCGTCATCATCTCGTCATCATCTCGTCATCATCTCGTCATCATCTCGTCATTATCTCGTCATCATCTCGTCATCATCTCGTCATCATCTCGTCATCATCTCGTCGTCATCTCGTCATCCTCTCGTCATCATCTTGTCATCATCTCGTCGTCATCTCTTCATCATCTCGTCATCATCTCGTCATCATCTCGTCAACATCTCGTCATCATCTCGTCATCATCTCGACATCATCTCGTCATCATCTCGTCATCATCTCGTCATCATCTCGTCATCATCTCGTCATTATCTCGTCATCATCTCGTCATCATCTCGTCATCATCTCGTCATCATCTCGTCATCATCTCGTCATCATCTCGTCATCATCTCGTCATCATCTCGTCATCATCTCGTCATCATCTCGTCATCTACTCGTCATCATCTCGTCATCATCTTGTCATCATCTCGTCATCTCGTCATCATCTGGTCATCTTGTCATCTCGTCATCTCGTCATCTCGACATCTGCCTATCCGATCATCTGGTCATCTGATTACCTGGTCATCTCGTCATCATCTCGTCATCATCTCGTCATCATCTCGTCATCAACTCGTCATCATCTCGTCATCATCTCGTCATTTTCTCGTCATAATCTCGTCATCATCTTGTCATCATCTCTTCATCATCTAGTCATCATCTCGTCATCATCTCGTCATCATCTCGTCATCATCTCGTCAACCTCTCGTCATCATCTTGTCATCATCTCGTCATCATCTCTTCATCATCTCGTCATCATCTCGTCATCATCTTGTCAACATCTCGTCATCATCTCATCATCATCTCGTCATCATCTCGTCATCATCTCGTCATCATCTCGTCATCATCTCGTCATCATCTCGTCATCATCTCGTCATCTCGTCATCATCTCGTCATCTCGTCACCTCGTGATCTGATCATCTGGTCATCTGGTCATCCGGTCATCTCGTCATCATCTCGTAATCATCTCGTCATCATCTCGTCATCATCTGGTCATCATCTCGTCATCATCTTGTAATCAACTCGTCATCATCTCGTCATCTTCTCGTTATCATCTCGTCATCATCTCGTCATCAACTCGTCATATTCTGGTCATCATCTGGTCATCCGATCATCTGGTCATCTGGTCATCTGGTCATCTGGTCATCTGGTCATCTGGTCAACTGGTCATCTGGCCATCTGGTCATCTGGTCATCTGGTCATCTGGTCATCTGGTCATCTGGTCATCTGGTCATCTGGTCATCTGGTCATCTGGTAATCTGGTCATCTGGTCATCATCTTTTCATCATCTTGTCATCATCTCGTCATAATCTCGTCATCATCTCGTCATCATCTCGTCATCATCTTGTCATCATCTCGTCATCATCTGGTCATCATCTCGTCATCATCTCGTCATCATCTCGTCATCATCTCGTCATCATCTCGTCATCTCGTCATCATCTCGTCATCTCGTCACCTTGTCAACTGATCATCTGATCATCTGATCATCTGGTCATCTGGTCATCTGGTCATCTCGTCATCATCTTGTAATCAACTCGTCATCATCTCGTCATCATCTCGTCATCTACTAGTCATCTACTCGTCATCATCTCGTCATCATCTCGTCATCATCTCGTCATCATCTTGTCATCATCTCGTCATCATCTCGTCATCCTCTCGTCATCATCTCGTCATCATCTCGTCATCATCTCGTCATCATCTAGTCATCATCTCGTCATCATCTCGTCATCATCTTGTCATCATCTCGTCATCATCTCGTCATCATCTGGTCATCTTGTCATCTCGTCATCTCGTCATCTCCACATCTGACTATCCGATCATCTGGTCATCTGATTATCTAGTCATCTGATTATCTGGTCATCTCGTCATCATCTCGTCATCATCTCGTCATCATCTCGTCGTCTACTCGTCATCATCTCGTCATCATCTGGTCATCATCTGGTCATCCGGTCATCTGGTCATCTGGTCATCTGGTCATCTGGTCATCTGGTCATCTGGCCATCTGCTCATCTGGTCATCTGGTCATCTGGTCATCTGGTCATCTGGTCATCTGGTCAACTGGTCATCTGGTAATCTGGTCTTCTCGTCATCATCTTTTCATCATCTTGTCATCATCTCGTCATCATCTCGTCATGATCTCGTCATCATCTGGTCATCATCTCGTCATCATCTCGTCATCATCTCGTCATAATCTCGTCATCATCTCGTCATCATCTCGTCATCATCTTGTCATCATCTCGTCATCATCTGGTCATCATCTGGTCATCATCTCGTCATCATCTCGTCATCATCTCGTCATCTCATCAACATCTGGTCATCTCGTCATCTGGTCATCTGGTCATCTAGTCATCTGGTCATCTGGTCATCTGGTCATCATCTCGTCATCATCTCGTCATCATCTCGTCATCTACTCGTCATCATCTCGTCATCATCTCGTCATCTCGTCATCATCTGGTCATCTTGTCATCTCGTCATCTCGTCATCTCGACATCTGGCTATCCGATCATCTGGTCATCTGATTATCTGGTCATCTCGTCATCATCTTGTCATCATCTCGTCATCATCTCGTCATCATCTCGTCATCATCTCGTCATCATCTCGTCATCATCTCGTCATCATCTCGTCATCATCTCGTCATCATCTCGTCATCATCTCGTCATCATCTCGTCATCATCTCGTCATCCGGTCATCTGGTCATCTGGTCATCTGGTCATCTGGTCATCTTGTCATCTCGTCATCCTCTCGTCATCATCTCGTCATCATCTCGTCATCATCTCGTCATCATCTCGTCATCCTCTCGTCATCATCTCGTCATCATCTCGTCATCATCTCGTCATCATCTCGTCATCATCTCGTCATCATCTCGTCATCATCTCGTCATCTTCTCGTCATCATCTCGTCATCCGGTCATCTGGTCATCTGGTCTTCTGGTCATCTAGTCATGTTGTCATCTCGTCATCATCTCCTCATCATATCGTCATCATCTCGTCATCATCTCGTCATCTCGTCATCATCTTGTCATCTTGTCATCTCGTCATCTCGTCATCTCCACATCTGGCTATCCGATCATCTGGTCATCTGATTATCTGGTCATCTCGTCATCATCTCGTCATCATCTCGTCATCATCTCCTCGTCATCTCGTCATCATCTCGTCATCATCTCATCATCATCTCGTCATCATCTCGTCATCTTCTCGTCATCATCTCGTCATCCGGTCATCTGGTCATCTGGTCATCTGGTCATCTGGTCATGTTGTCATCTCGTCATCATCTCCTCATCATATCGTCATCATCTCGTCATCTCGTCATCATCTTGTCATCTTGTCATCTCGTCATCTCGTCATCTCCACATCTGGCTATCCGATCATCTGGTCATCTGATTATCTGGTCATCTCGTCATCATCTCGTCATCATCTCATCATCATCTCGTCATCATCTCGTCATCATCTCGTCATCATCTCGTCATCATCTCGTCATCATCTCGTCATCATCTCGTCATCATCTCGTCATTATCTCGTCATCTCGTCATCATCTCGTCATCTCGTCACCTCGTGATCTGATCATCTGGTCATCTGGTCATCCGGTCATCTCGTCATCATCTCGTAATCATCTCGTCATCATCTCGTCATCATCTGGTCATCATCTCGTCATCATCTCGTCATCATCTCGTCATCATCTCGTCATCATCTCGTCATTATCTCGTCATCCTCTCGTCATCATCTCGTCATCATCTCGTCATCATCTCGTCATCATCTTGTCATCATCTCGTCATCATCTCGTCATCATCTCGTCATCATCTCGTCATCATCTCGTCATCCGGTCATCTGGTCATCTGGTCATCTGGTCATCTGGTCATCTGGTCATCTGGTCATCTTGTCATCTCGTCATCCTCTCGTTATCATCTCGTCATCATCTCGTCATCATCTCGTCATCATCTCGTCATCCTCTCGTCATCATCTCGTCATCATCTCGTCATCATCTCGTCATCATCTCGTCATCATCTCGTCATCATCTCGTCACTATCTCGTCATTATCTCGTCATCATCTCGTCATCATCTCGTCATCATCTCATCATCATCTCGTCATCATCTCGTCATCATCTCGTCATCATCTCGTCATCATCTCGTCATCTCGTCATCATCTCGTCATCTCGTCACCTCGTGATCTGATCATCTGATCATCTGGTCATCTGGTCATCCGGTCATCTCGTCATCATCTCGTAATCATCTCGTCATCATCTCGTCATCATCTCGTCATCATCTCGTCATCATCTCGTCATCATCTCGTCATCATCTCGTCATCATCTCGTCATCATCTCGTCATTATCTCGTCATCCTCTCGTCATCATCTCGTCATCATCTCGTCATCATCTCGTCATCATCTTGTCATCATCTCGTCATCATCTGGTCATCATCTCGTCATCATCTCGTCATCATCTCGTCATCATCTCGTCATCATCTCGTCATCATCTCGTCATCATCTCGTCATCTCGTCACCTCAACATCTAATCATCTGATCATCTGGTCATCTGGTCATCTGGTCATCTCGTCACCATCTTGTAATCAACTCGTCATCATCTCGTCATCTACTCGTCATCATCTCGTCATCATCTCGTCATCACCTCGTCATCATCTCGTCATCATCTCGTCGTCATCTCGTCATCCTCTCGTCATCATCTTGTCATCATCTCGTCGTCATCTCGTCATCATCTCGTCATCATCTCGTCATCATCTCGTCATCATCTCGTCATTATCTCGTCATCATCTCGTCATCATCTCGTCATCATCTCGTCATCATCTCGTCGTCATCTCGTCATCCTCTCGTCATCATCTTGTCATCATCTCGTCGTCATCTCTTCATCATCTCGTCATCATCTCGTCATCATCTCGTCAACATCTCGTCATCATCTCGTCATCATCTCGACATCATCTCGTCATCATCTCGTCATCATCTCGTCATCATCTCGTCATCATCTCGTCATTATCTCGTCATCATCTCGTCATCATCTCGTCATCATCTCGTCATCATCTCGTCATCATCTCGTCATCATCTCGTCATCATCTCGTCATCATCTCGTCATCATCTCGTCATCATCTCGTCATCTACTCGTCATCATCTCGTCATCATCTTGTCATCATCTCGTCATCTCGTCATCATCTGGTCATCTTGTCATCTCGTCATCTCGTCATCTCGACATCTGCCTATCCGATCATCTGGTCATCTGATTACCTGGTCATCTCGTCATCATCTCGTCATCATCTCGTCATCATCTCGTCATCAACTCGTCATCATCTCGTCATCATCTCGTCATTTTCTCGTCATAATCTCGTCATCATCTTGTCATCATCTCTTCATCATCTAGTCATCATCTCGTCATCATCTCGTCATCATCTCGTCATCATCTCGTCAACCTCTCGTCATCATCTTGTCATCATCTCGTCATCATCTCTTCATCATCTCGTCATCATCTCGTCATCATCTTGTCAACATCTCGTCATCATCTCATCATCATCTCGTCATCATCTCGTCATCATCTCGTCATCATCTCGTCATCATCTCGTCATCATCTCGTCATCATCTCGTCATCTCGTCATCATCTCGTCATCTCGTCACCTCGTGATCTGATCATCTGGTCATCTGGTCATCCGGTCATCTCGTCATCATCTCGTAATCATCTCGTCATCATCTCGTCATCATCTGGTCATCATCTCGTCATCATCTCGTCATCATCTCGTCATCATCTCGTCATCATCTCGTCATCATCTCGTCATCATCTCGTCATTATCTCGTCATCCTCTCGTCATCATCTCGTCATCATCTCGTCATCATCTCGTCATCATCTTGTCATCATCTCGTCATCATCTGGTCATCATCTCGTCATCATCTCGTCATCATCTCGTCATCTCGTCACCTCAACATCTAATCATCTGATCATCTGGTCATCTGGTCATCTGGTCATCTCGTCATCATCTTGTAATCAACTCGTCATCATCTCGTCATCTACTCGTCATCATCTCGTCATCATCTCGTCATCATCTCGTCATCATCTCGTCATCATCTCGTCATCATCTCGTCATCATCTCGTCATCATCTCGTCATCATCTCGTCATCATCTCGTCATCATCTCGTCATCCGGTCATCTGGTCATCTGGTCATCTGGTCATCTGGTCATCTTGTCATCTCGTCATCCTCTCGTCATCATCTCGTCATCATCTCGTCATCATCTCGTCATCATCTCGTCATCCTCTCGTCATCATCTCGTCATCATCTCGTCATCATCTCGTCATCATCTCGTCATCATCTCGTCATCATCTCGTCATCTTCTCGTCATCATCTCGTCATCCGGTCATCTGGTCATCTGGTCTTCTGGTCATCTGGTCATGTTGTCATCTCGTCATCATCTCCTCATCATATCGTCATCATCTCGTCATCATCTCGTCATCTCGTCATCATCTTGTCATCTTGTCATCTCGTCATCTCGTCATCTCCACATCTGGCTATCCGATCATCTGGTCATCTGATTATCTGGTCATCTCGTCATCATCTCGTCATCATCTCGTCATCATCTCCTCGTCATCTCGTCATCATCTCGTCATCATCTCATCATCATCTCGTCATCATCTCGTCATCTTCTCGTCATCATCTCGTCATCCGGTCATCTGGTCATCTGGTCATCTGGTCATCTGGTCATGTTGTCATCTCGTCATCATCTCCTCATCATATCGTCATCATCTCGTCATCATCTCGTCATCTCGTCATCATCTTGTCATCTTGTCATCTCGTCATCTCGTCATCTCCACATCTGGCTATCCGATCATCTGGTCATCTGATTATCTGGTCATCTCGTCATCATCTCGTCATCATCTCATCATCATCTCGTCATCATCTCGTCATCATCTCGTCATCATCTCGTCATCATCTCGTCATCATCTCGTCATCATCTCGTCATCATCTCGTCATTATCTCGTCATCTCGTCATCATCTCGTCATCTCGTCACCTCGTGATCTGATCATCTGGTCATCTGGTCATCCGGTCATCTCGTCATCATCTCGTAATCATCTCGTCATCATCTCGTCATCATCTGGTCATCATCTCGTCATCATCTCGTCATCATCTCGTCATCATCTCGTCATCATCTCGTCATTATCTCGTCATCCTCTCGTCATCATCTCGTCATCATCTCGTCATCATCTCGTCATCATCTTGTCATCATCTCGTCATCATCTCGTCATCATCTCGTCATCATCTCGTCATCATCTCGTCATCTCGTCACCTTGTCAACTGATCATCTGATCATCTGATCATCTGGTCATCTGGTCATCTGGTCATCTCGTCATCATCTTGTAATCAACTCGTCATCATCTCGTCATCATCTCGTCATCTACTCGTCATCTACTCGTCATCATCTCGTCATCATCTCGTCATCATCTCGTCATCATCTCGTCATCATCTTGTCATCATCTCGTCATCATCTCGTCATCCTCTCGTCATCATCTCGTCATCATCTCGTCATCATCTCGTCATCATCTAGTCATCATCTCGTCATCATCTCGTCATCATCTTGTCATCATCTCGTCATCATCTCGTCATCATCTGGTCATCTTGTCATCTCGTCATCTCGTCATCTCCACATCTGACTATCCGATCATCTGGTCATCTGATTATCTAGTCATCTGATTATCTGGTCATCTCGTCATCATCTCGTCATCATCTCGTCATCATCTCGTCGTCTACCCGTCATCATCTCGTCATCATCTGGTCATCATCTGGTCATCCGGTCATCTGGTCATCTGGTCATCTGGTCATCTGGTCATCTGGTCATCTGGCCATCTGCTCATCTGGTCATCTGGTCATCTGGTCATCTGGTCATCTGGTCATCTGGTCAACTGGTCATCTGGTAATCTGGTCTTCTCGTCATCATCTTTTCATCATCTTGTCATCATCTCGTCATCATCTCGTCATGATCTCGTCATCATCTGGTCATCATCTCGTCATCATCTCGTCATCATCTCGTCATAATCTCGTCATCATCTCGTCATCATCTCGTCATCATCTTGTCATCATCTCGTCATCATCTGGTCATCATCTGGTCATCATCTCGTCATCATCTCGTCATCATCTCGTCATCTCATCAACATCTGGTCATCTCGTCATCTGGTCATCTGGTCATCTAGTCATCTGGTCATCTGGTCATCTGGTCATCATCTCGTCATCATCTCGTCATCATCTCGTCATCTACTCGTCATCATCTCGTCATCATCTCGTCATCTCGTCATCATCTGGTCATCTTGTCATCTCGTCATCTCGTCATCTCGACATCTGGCTATCCGATCATCTGGTCATCTGATTATCTGGTCATCTCGTCATCATCTTGTCATCATCTCGTCATCATCTCGTCATCATCTCGTCATCATCTCGTCATCATCTCGTCATCATCTCGTCATCATCTCGTCATCATCTCGTCATCATCTCGTCATCATCTCGTCATCATCTCGTCATCCGGTCATCTGGTCATCTGGTCATCTGGTCATCTGGTCATCTTGTCATCTCGTCATCCTCTCGTCATCATCTCGTCATCATCTCGTCATCATCTCGTCATCATCTCGTCATCCTCTCGTCATCATCTCGTCATCATCTCGTCATCATCTCGTCATCATCTCGTCATCATCTCGTCATCATCTCGTCATCTTCTCGTCATCATCTCGTCATCCGGTCATCTGGTCATCTGGTCTTCTGGTCATCTGGTCATGTTGTCATCTCGTCATCATCTCCTCATCATATCGTCATCATCTCGTCATCATCTCGTCATCTCGTCATCATCTTGTCATCTTGTCATCTCGTCATCTCGTCATCTCCACATCTGGCTATCCGATCATCTGGTCATCTGATTATCTGGTCATCTCGTCATCATCTCGTCATCATCTCGTCATCATCTCGTCATCATCTCGTCATCATCTCGTCATCATCTCGTCATCTACTCGTCATCATCTCGTCATCATCTTGTCATCATCTCGTCATCTCGTCATCATCTGGTCATCTTGTCATCTCGTCATCTCGTCATCTCGACATCTGCCTATCCGATCATCTGGTCATCTGATTACCTGGTCATCTCGTCATCATCTCGTCATCATCTCGTCATCATCTCGTCATCAACTCGTCATCATCTCGTCATCATCTCGTCATTTTCTCGTCATAATCTCGTCATCATCTTGTCATCATCTCTTCATCATCTAGTCATCATCTCGTCATCATCTCGTCATCATCTCGTCATCATCTCGTCAACCTCTCGTCATCATCTTGTCATCATCTCGTCATCATCTCTTCATCATCTCGTCATCATCTCGTCATCATCTTGTCAACATCTCGTCATCATCTCATCATCATCTCGTCATCATCTCGTCATCATCTCGTCATCATCTCGTCATCATCTCGTCATCATCTCGTCATCATCTCGTCATCTCGTCATCATCTCGTCATCTCGTCACCTCGTGATCTGATCATCTGGTCATCTGGTCATCCGGTCATCTCGTCATCATCTCGTAATCATCTCGTCATCATCTCGTCATCATCTGGTCATCATCTCGTCATCATCTCGTCATCATCTCGTCATCATCTCGTCATCATCTCGTCATCATCTCGTCATCATCTCGTCATTATCTCGTCATCCTCTCGTCATCATCTCGTCATCATCTCGTCATCATCTCGTCATCATCTTGTCATCATCTCGTCATCATCTGGTCATCATCTCGTCATCATCTCGTCATCATCTCGTCATCTCGTCACCTCAACATCTAATCATCTGATCATCTGGTCATCTGGTCATCTGGTCATCTCGTCATCATCTTGTAATCAACTCGTCATCATCTCGTCATCTACTCGTCATCATCTCGTCATCATCTCGTCATCATCTCGTCATCATCTCGTCATCATCTCGTCATCATCTCGTCATCATCTCGTCATCATCTCGTCATCATCTCGTCATCATCTCGTCATCATCTCGTCATCCGGTCATCTGGTCATCTGGTCATCTGGTCATCTGGTCATCTTGTCATCTCGTCATCCTCTCGTCATCATCTCGTCATCATCTCGTCATCATCTCGTCATCATCTCGTCATCCTCTCGTCATCATCTCGTCATCATCTCGTCATCATCTCGTCATCATCTCGTCATCATCTCGTCATCATCTCGTCATCTTCTCGTCATCATCTCGTCATCCGGTCATCTGGTCATCTGGTCTTCTGGTCATCTGGTCATGTTGTCATCTCGTCATCATCTCCTCATCATATCGTCATCATCTCGTCATCATCTCGTCATCTCGTCATCATCTTGTCATCTTGTCATCTCGTCATCTCGTCATCTCCACATCTGGCTATCCGATCATCTGGTCATCTGATTATCTGGTCATCTCGTCATCATCTCGTCATCATCTCGTCATCATCTCCTCGTCATCTCGTCATCATCTCGTCATCATCTCATCATCATCTCGTCATCATCTCGTCATCTTCTCGTCATCATCTCGTCATCCGGTCATCTGGTCATCTGGTCATCTGGTCATCTGGTCATGTTGTCATCTCGTCATCATCTCCTCATCATATCGTCATCATCTCGTCATCATCTCGTCATCTCGTCATCATCTTGTCATCTTGTCATCTCGTCATCTCGTCATCTCCACATCTGGCTATCCGATCATCTGGTCATCTGATTATCTGGTCATCTCGTCATCATCTCGTCATCATCTCATCATCATCTCGTCATCATCTCGTCATCATCTCGTCATCATCTCGTCATCATCTCGTCATCATCTCGTCATCATCTCGTCATCATCTCGTCATTATCTCGTCATCTCGTCATCATCTCGTCATCTCGTCACCTCGTGATCTGATCATCTGGTCATCTGGTCATCCGGTCATCTCGTCATCATCTCGTAATCATCTCGTCATCATCTCGTCATCATCTGGTCATCATCTCGTCATCATCTCGTCATCATCTCGTCATCATCTCGTCATCATCTCGTCATTATCTCGTCATCCTCTCGTCATCATCTCGTCATCATCTCGTCATCATCTCGTCATCATCTTGTCATCATCTCGTCATCATCTCGTCATCATCTCGTCATCATCTCGTCATCATCTCGTCATCTCGTCACCTTGTCAACTGATCATCTGATCATCTGATCATCTGGTCATCTGGTCATCTGGTCATCTCGTCATCATCTTGTAATCAACTCGTCATCATCTCGTCATCATCTCGTCATCTACTCGTCATCTACTCGTCATCATCTCGTCATCATCTCGTCATCATCTCGTCATCATCTCGTCATCATCTTGTCATCATCTCGTCATCATCTCGTCATCCTCTCGTCATCATCTCGTCATCATCTCGTCATCATCTCGTCATCATCTAGTCATCATCTCGTCATCATCTCGTCATCATCTTGTCATCATCTCGTCATCATCTCGTCATCATCTGGTCATCTTGTCATCTCGTCATCTCGTCATCTCCACATCTGACTATCCGATCATCTGGTCATCTGATTATCTAGTCATCTGATTATCTGGTCATCTCGTCATCATCTCGTCATCATCTCGTCATCATCTCGTCGTCTACCCGTCATCATCTCGTCATCATCTGGTCATCATCTGGTCATCCGGTCATCTGGTCATCTGGTCATCTGGTCATCTGGTCATCTGGTCATCTGGCCATCTGCTCATCTGGTCATCTGGTCATCTGGTCATCTGGTCATCTGGTCATCTGGTCAACTGGTCATCTGGTAATCTGGTCTTCTCGTCATCATCTTTTCATCATCTTGTCATCATCTCGTCATCATCTCGTCATGATCTCGTCATCATCTGGTCATCATCTCGTCATCATCTCGTCATCATCTCGTCATAATCTCGTCATCATCTCGTCATCATCTCGTCA
Source organism: Dyspetes luteomarginatus (assembly GCA_963669185.1). Lineage (NCBI taxonomy): Eukaryota > Metazoa > Arthropoda > Insecta > Hymenoptera > Ichneumonidae > Dyspetes > Dyspetes luteomarginatus. The sequence continues at coordinate 13,608,897 of OY769904.1, forward strand.
TCATCTTGTCATCATCTCGTCATCATCTGGTCATCATCTGGTCATCATCTCGTCATCATCTCGTCATCATCTCGTCATCTCATCAACATCTGGTCATCTCGTCATCTGGTCATCTGGTCATCTAGTCATCTGGTCATCTGGTCATCTGGTCATCATCTCGTCATCATCTCGTCATCATCTCGTCATCTACTCGTCATCATCTCGTCATCATCTCGTCATCTCGTCATCATCTGGTCATCTTGTCATCTCGTCATCTCGTCATCTCGACATCTGGCTATCCGATCATCTGGTCATCTGATTATCTGGTCATCTCGTCATCATCTTGTCATCATCTCGTCATCATCTCGTCATCATCTCGTCATCATCTCGTCATCATCTCGTCATCATCTCGTCATCATCTCGTCATCATCTCGTCATCATCTCGTCATCATCTCGTCATCATCTCGTCATCCGGTCATCTGGTCATCTGGTCATCTGGTCATCTGGTCATCTTGTCATCTCGTCATCCTCTCGTCATCATCTCGTCATCATCTCGTCATCATCTCGTCATCATCTCGTCATCCTCTCGTCATCATCTCGTCATCATCTCGTCATCATCTCGTCATCATCTCGTCATCATCTCGTCATCATCTCGTCATCTTCTCGTCATCATCTCGTCATCCGGTCATCTGGTCATCTGGTCTTCTGGTCATCTGGTCATGTTGTCATCTCGTCATCATCTCCTCATCATATCGTCATCATCTCGTCATCATCTCGTCATCTCGTCATCATCTTGTCATCTTGTCATCTCGTCATCTCGTCATCTCCACATCTGGCTATCCGATCATCTGGTCATCTGATTATCTGGTCATCTCGTCATCATCTCGTCATCATCTCGTCATCATCTCCTCGTCATCTCGTCATCATCTCGTCATCATCTCATCATCATCTCGTCATCATCTCGTCATCTTCTCGTCATCATCTCGTCATCCGGTCATCTGGTCATCTGGTCATCTGGTCATCTGGTCATGTTGTCATCTCGTCATCATCTCCTCATCATATCGTCATCATCTCGTCATCATCTCGTCATCTCGTCATCATCTTGTCATCTTGTCATCTCGTCATCTCGTCATCTCCACATCTGGCTATCCGATCATCTGGTCATCTGATTATCTGGTCATCTCGTCATCATCTCGTCATCATCTCATCATCATCTCGTCATCATCTCGTCATCATCTCGTCATCATCTCGTCATCATCTCGTCATCATCTCGTCATCATCTCGTCATCATCTCGTCATTATCTCGTCATCTCGTCATCATCTCGTCATCTCGTCACCTCGTGATCTGATCATCTGGTCATCTGGTCATCCGGTCATCTCGTCATCATCTCGTAATCATCTCGTCATCATCTCGTCATCATCTGGTCATCATCTCGTCATCATCTCGTCATCATCTCGTCATCATCTCGTCATCATCTCGTCATCATCTCGTCATTATCTCGTCATCCTCTCGTCATCATCTCGTCATCATCTCGTCATCATCTCGTCATCATCTTGTTATCATCTCGTCATCATCTCGTCATCATCTCGTCATCATCTCGTCATCCGGTCAACTGGTCATCTGGTCATCTGGTCATCTGGTCATCTGGTCATCTGGTCATCTTGTCATCTCGTCATCCTCTCGTTATCATCTCGTCATCATCTCGTCATCATCTCGTCATCATCTCGTCATCCTCTCGTCATCATCTCGTCATCATCTCGTCATCATCTCGTCATCATCTCGTCATCATCTCGTCATCATCTCGTCACTATCTCGTCATTATCTCGTCATCATCTCGTCATCATCTCGTCATCATCTCATCATCATCTCGTCATCATCTCGTCATCATCTCGTCATCTCGTCATCATCTCGTCATCTCGTCACCTCGTGATCTGATCATCTGATCATCTGGTCATCTGGTCATCCGGTCATCTCGTCATCATCTCGTAATCATCTCGTCATCATCTCGTCATCATCTCGTCATCATCTCGTCATCATCTCGTCATCATCTCGTCATCATCTCGTCATCATCTCGTCATTATCTCGTCATCCTCTCGTCATCATCTCGTCATGATCTCGTCATCATCTCGTCATCATCTTGTCATCATATCGTCATCATCTGGTCATCATCTCGTCATCATCTCGTCATCATCTCGTCATCATCTCGTCATCATCTCGTCATCATCTCGTCATCATCTCGTCATCATCTCGTCATCTCGTCACCTCAACATCTAATCATCTGATCATCTGGTCATCTGGTCATCTGGTCATCTCGTCACCATCTTGTAATCAACTCGTCATCATCTCGTCATCTACTCGTCATCATCTCGTCATCATCTCGTCATCACCTCGTCATCATCTCGTCATCATCTAGTCGTCATCTCGTCATCCTCTCGTCATCATCTTGTCATCATCTCGTCGTCATCTCGTCATCATCTCGTCATCATCTCGTCATCATCTCGTCATCATCTCGTCATTATCTCGTCATCATCTCGTCATCATCTCGTCATCATCTCGTCATCATCTCGTCGTCATCTCGTCATCCTCTCGTCATCATCTTGTCATCATCTCGTCGTCATCTCTTCATCATCTCGTCATCATCTCGTCATCATCTCGTCAACATCTCGTCATCATCTCGTCATCATCTCGACATCATCTCGTCATCATCTCGTCATCATCTCGTCATCATCTCGTCATCATCTCGTCATTATCTCGTCATCATCTCGTCATCATCTCGTCATCATCTCGTCATCATCTCGTCATCATCTCGTCATCATCTCGTCATCATCTCGTCATCATCTCGTCATCATCTCGTCATCATCTCGTCATCTACTCGTCATCATCTCGTCATCATCTTGTCATCATCTCGTCATCTCGTCATCATCTGGTCATCTTGTCATCTCGTCATCTCGTCATCTCGACATCTGCCTATCCGATCATCTGGTCATCTGATTACCTGGTCATCTCGTCATCATCTCGTCATCATCTCGTCATCATCTCGTCATCAACTCGTCATCATCTCGTCATCATCTCGTCATTTTCTCGTCATAATCTCGTCATCATCTTGTCATCATCTCTTCATCATCTAGTCATCATCTCGTCATCATCTCGTCATCATCTCGTCATCATCTCGTCAACCTCTCGTCATCATCTTGTCATCATCTCGTCATCATCTCTTCATCATCTCGTCATCATCTCGTCATCATCTTGTCAACATCTCGTCATCATCTCATCATCATCTCGTCATCATCTCGTCATCATCTCGTCATCATCTCGTCATCATCTCGTCATCATCTCGTCATCATCTCGTCATCTCGTCATCATCTCGTCATCTCGTCACCTCGTGATCTGATCATCTGGTCATCTGGTCATCCGGTCATCTCGTCATCATCTCGTAATCATCTCGTCATCATCTCGTCATCATCTGGTCATCATCTCGTCATCATCTTGTAATCAACTCGTCATCATCTCGTCATCTTCTCGTTATCATCTCGTCATCATCTCGTCATCAACTCGTCATATTCTGGTCATCATCTGGTCATCCGATCATCTGGTCATCTGGTCATCTGGTCATCTGGTCATCTGGTCATCTGGTCAACTGGTCATCTGGCCATCTGGTCATCTGGTCATCTGGTCATCTGGTCATCTGGTCATCTGGTCATCTGGTCATCTGGTCATCTGGTCATCTGGTAATCTGGTCATCTCGTCATCATCTTTTCATCATCTTGTCATCATCTCGTCATAATCTCGTCATCATCTCGTCATCATCTCGTCATCATCTTGTCATCATCTCGTCATCATCTGGTCATCATCTCGTCATCATCTCGTCATCATCTCGTCATCATCTCGTCATCATCTCGTCATCTCGTCATCATCTCGTCATCTCGTCACCTTGTCAACTGATCATCTGATCATCTGATCATCTGGTCATCTGGTCATCTGGTCATCTCGTCATCATCTTGTAATCAACTCGTCATCATCTCGTCATCATCTCGTCATCTACTCGTCATCTACTCGTCATCATCTCGTCATCATCTCGTCATCATCTCGTCATCATCTTGTCATCATCTCGTCATCATCTCGTCATCCTCTCGTCATCATCTCGTCATCATCTCGTCATCATCTCGTCATCATCTAGTCATCATCTCGTCATCATCTCGTCATCATCTTGTCATCATCTCGTCATCATCTCGTCATCATCTGGTCATCTTGTCATCTCGTCATCTCGTCATCTCCACATCTGACTATCCGATCATCTGGTCATCTGATTATCTAGTCATCTGATTATCTGGTCATCTCGTCATCATCTCGTCATCATCTCGTCATCATCTCGTCGTCTACTCGTCATCATCTCGTCATCATCTGGTCATCATCTGGTCATCCGGTCATCTGGTCATCTGGTCATCTGGTCATCTGGTCATCTGGTCATCTGGCCATCTGCTCATCTGGTCATCTGGTCATCTGGTCATCTGGTCATCTGGTCATCTGGTCAACTGGTCATCTGGTAATCTGGTCTTCTCGTCATCATCTTTTCATCATCTTGTCATCATCTCGTCATCATCTCGTCATGATCTCGTCATCATCTGGTCATCATCTCGTCATCATCTCGTCATCATCTCGTCATAATCTCGTCATCATCTCGTCATCATCTCGTCATCATCTTGTCATCATCTCGTCATCATCTGGTCATCATCTGGTCATCATCTCGTCATCATCTCGTCATCATCTCGTCATCTCATCAACATCTGGTCATCTCGTCATCTGGTCATCTGGTCATCTAGTCATCTGGTCATCTGGTCATCTGGTCATCATCTCGTCATCATCTCGTCATCATCTCGTCATCTACTCGTCATCATCTCGTCATCATCTCGTCATCTCGTCATCATCTGGTCATCTTGTCATCTCGTCATCTCGTCATCTCGACATCTGGCTATCCGATCATCTGGTCATCTGATTATCTGGTCATCTCGTCATCATCTTGTCATCATCTCGTCATCATCTCGTCATCATCTCGTCATCATCTCGTCATCATCTCGTCATCATCTCGTCATCATCTCGTCATCATCTCGTCATCATCTCGTCATCATCTCGTCATCATCTCGTCATCATCTCGTCATCCGGTCATCTGGTCATCTGGTCATCTGGTCATCTGGTCATCTTGTCATCTCGTCATCCTCTCGTCATCATCTCGTCATCATCTCGTCATCATCTCGTCATCATCTCGTCATCCTCTCGTCATCATCTCGTCATCATCTCGTCATCATCTCGTCATCATCTCGTCATCATCTCGTCATCATCTCGTCATCATCTCGTCATCTTCTCGTCATCATCTCGTCATCCGGTCATCTGGTCATCTGGTCTTCTGGTCATCTAGTCATGTTGTCATCTCGTCATCATCTCCTCATCATATCGTCATCATCTCGTCATCATCTCGTCATCTCGTCATCATCTTGTCATCTTGTCATCTCGTCATCTCGTCATCTCCACATCTGGCTATCCGATCATCTGGTCATCTGATTATCTGGTCATCTCGTCATCATCTCGTCATCATCTCGTCATCATCTCCTCGTCATCTCGTCATCATCTCGTCATCATCTCATCATCATCTCGTCATCATCTCGTCATCTTCTCGTCATCATCTCGTCATCCGGTCATCTGGTCATCTGGTCATCTGGTCATCTGGTCATGTTGTCATCTCGTCATCATCTCCTCATCATATCGTCATCATCTCGTCATCTCGTCATCATCTTGTCATCTTGTCATCTCGTCATCTCGTCATCTCCACATCTGGCTATCCGATCATCTGGTCATCTGATTATCTGGTCATCTCGTCATCATCTCGTCATCATCTCATCATCATCTCGTCATCATCTCGTCATCATCTCGTCATCATCTCGTCATCATCTCGTCATCATCTCGTCATCATCTCGTCATCATCTCGTCATTATCTCGTCATCTCGTCATCATCTCGTCATCTCGTCACCTCGTGATCTGATCATCTGGTCATCTGGTCATCCGGTCATCTCGTCATCATCTCGTAATCATCTCGTCATCATCTCGTCATCATCTGGTCATCATCTCGTCATCATCTCGTCATCATCTCGTCATCATCTCGTCATCATCTCGTCATTATCTCGTCATCCTCTCGTCATCATCTCGTCATCATCTCGTCATCATCTCGTCATCATCTTGTCATCATCTCGTCATCATCTCGTCATCATCTCGTCATCATCTCGTCATCATCTCGTCATCCGGTCATCTGGTCATCTGGTCATCTGGTCATCTGGTCATCTGGTCATCTGGTCATCTTGTCATCTCGTCATCCTCTCGTTATCATCTCGTCATCATCTCGTCATCATCTCGTCATCATCTCGTCATCCTCTCGTCATCATCTCGTCATCATCTCGTCATCATCTCGTCATCATCTCGTCATCATCTCGTCATCATCTCGTCACTATCTCGTCATTATCTCGTCATCATCTCGTCATCATCTCGTCATCATCTCATCATCATCTCGTCATCATCTCGTCATCATCTCGTCATCATCTCGTCATCATCTCGTCATCTCGTCATCATCTCGTCATCTCGTCACCTCGTGATCTGATCATCTGATCATCTGGTCATCTGGTCATCCGGTCATCCGGTCATCTCGTCATCATCTCGTAATCATCTCGTCATCATCTCGTCATCATCTCGTCATCATCTCGTCATCATCTCGTCATCATCTCGTCATCATCTCGTCATCATCTCGTCATCATCTCGTCATTATCTCGTCATCCTCTCGTCATCATCTCGTCATCATCTCGTCATCATCTCGTCATCATCTTGTCATCATCTCGTCATCATCTGGTCATCATCTCGTCATCATCTCGTCATCATCTCGTCATCATCTCGTCATCATCTCGTCATCATCTCGTCATCATCTCGTCATCATCTCGTCATCTCGTCACCTCAACATCTAATCATCTGATCATCTGGTCATCTGGTCATCTGGTCATCTCGTCACCATCTTGTAATCAACTCGTCATCATCTCGTCATCTACTCGTCATCATCTCGTCATCATCTCGTCATCACCTCGTCATCATCTCGTCATCATCTCGTCGTCATCTCGTCATCCTCTCGTCATCATCTTGTCATCATCTCGTCGTCATCTCGTCATCATCTCGTCATCATCTCGTCATCATCTCGTCATCATCTCGTCATTATCTCGTCATCATCTCGTCATCATCTCGTCATCATCTCGTCATCATCTCGTCGTCATCTCGTCATCCTCTCGTCATCATCTTGTCATCATCTCGTCGTCATCTCTTCATCATCTCGTCATCATCTCGTCATCATCTCGTCAACATCTCGTCATCATCTCGTCATCATCTCGACATCATCTCGTCATCATCTCGTCATCATCTCGTCATCATCTCGTCATCATCTCGTCATTATCTCGTCATCATCTCGTCATCATCTCGTCATCATCTCGTCATCATCTCGTCATCATCTCGTCATCATCTCGTCATCATCTCGTCATCATCTCGTCATCATCTCGTCATCATCTCGTCATCTACTCGTCATCATCTCGTCATCATCTTGTCATCATCTCGTCATCTCGTCATCATCTGGTCATCTTGTCATCTCGTCATCTCGTCATCTCGACATCTGCCTATCCGATCATCTGGTCATCTGATTACCTGGTCATCTCGTCATCATCTCGTCATCATCTCGTCATCATCTCGTCATCAACTCGTCATCATCTCGTCATCATCTCGTCATTTTCTCGTCATAATCTCGTCATCATCTTGTCATCATCTCTTCATCATCTAGTCATCATCTCGTCATCATCTCGTCATCATCTCGTCATCATCTCGTCAACCTCTCGTCATCATCTTGTCATCATCTCGTCATCATCTCTTCATCATCTCGTCATCATCTCGTCATCATCTTGTCAACATCTCGTCATCATCTCATCATCATCTCGTCATCATCTCGTCATCATCTCGTCATCATCTCGTCATCATCTCGTCATCATCTCGTCATCATCTCGTCATCTCGTCATCATCTCGTCATCTCGTCACCTCGTGATCTGATCATCTGGTCATCTGGTCATCCGGTCATCTCGTCATCATCTCGTAATCATCTCGTCATCATCTCGTCATCATCTGGTCATCATCTCGTCATCATCTCGTCATCATCTCGTCATCATCTCGTCATCATCTCGTCATCATCTCGTCATCATCTCGTCATTATCTCGTCATCCTCTCGTCATCATCTCGTCATCATCTCGTCATCATCTCGTCATCATCTTGTCATCATCTCGTCATCATCTGGTCATCATCTCGTCATCATCTCGTCATCATCTCGTCATCTCGTCACCTCAACATCTAATCATCTGATCATCTGGTCATCTGGTCATCTGGTCATCTCGTCATCATCTTGTAATCAACTCGTCATCATCTCGTCATCTACTCGTCATCATCTCGTCATCACCTCGTCATCATCTCGTCATCATCTCGTCGTCATCTCGTCATCCTCTCGTCATCATCTTGTCATCATCTCGTCATCATCTCTTCATCATCTCGTCATCATCTCGTCATCATCTCGTCAACATCTCGTCATCATCTCGTCATCATCTCGTCATCATCTCGTCATCATCTCGTCATCATCTCGTCATCATCTCGTCATCATCTCGTCATTATCTCGTCATCATCTCGTCATCATCTCGTCATCATCTCGTCATCATCTCGTCATCATCTCGTCATCATCTCGTCATCATCTCGTCATCATCTCGTCATCATCTCGTCATCATCTCGTCATCATCTCGTCATCTACTCGTCATCATCTCGTCATCATCTTGTCATCATCTCGTCATCTCGTCATCATCTGGTCATCTTGTCATCTCGTCATCTCGTCATCTCGACATCTGCCTATCCGATCATCTGGTCATCTGATTACCTGGTCATCTCGTCATCATCTCGTCATCATCTCGTCATCATCTCGTCATCATCTCGTCATCATCTCGTCATCATCTCGTCATCATCTCGTCATTTTCTCGTCATAATCTCGTCATCATCTTGTCATCATCTCTTCATCATCTAGTCATCATCTCGTCATCATCTCGTCATCATCTCGTCATCATCTCGTCATCATCTCGTCATCATCTCGTCATTATCTCGTCATCATCTCGTCATCATCTCGTCATCATCTCGTCATCATCTCGTTATCATCTCGTCATCATCTCGTCATCATCTCGTCATCATCTCGTCATCATCTCGTCATCATCTCGTCATCATCTCGTCATCTACTCGTCATCATCTCGTCATCATCTTGTCATCATCTCGTCTTCTCGTCATCATCTGGTCATCTTGTCATCTCGTCATCTCGTCATCCCCACATCTGGCCATCCGATTATCTGGTCATCTGATTATCTGGTCATCTCGTCATCATCTCGTCATCATCTCGTCATCATCTCGTCGTCTACTCGTCATCATCTGGTCATCCGGTCATCTGGTCATCTGGTCATCTGGTCATCTGGTCATCTGGTCATCTGGCCATCTGGTCATCTGGTCATCTGGTCATCTGGTCATCTGGTCATCTGGTCATCTGGTCATCTGGTCATCTGGTCATCTGGTCATCTGGTAATCTGGTCTTCTCGTCATCATCTTTTCATCATCTTGTCATCATCTCGTCATCATCCCGTCATGATCTCGTCATCATCTGTTCATCATCTCGTCATCATCTCGTCATAATCTCGTCCTCATCTCGTCATCATCTCGTCATCATCTCGTCATCATCTCGTCATCTCATCAACATCTGGTCATCTCGTCATCTGGTCATCTGGTCATCTAGTCATCTGGTCATCTGGTCATCTGGTCATCATCTCGTCATCATCTCGTCATCACCTCGTCATCTCCTCGTCATCATCTCGTCATTATCTCGTCATCTCGTCATCATCTGGTCATCTTGTCATCTCGTCATCTCGTCATCTCGACATCTGGCCATCCGATCATCTGGTCATCTGATTATCTGGTCATCTCGTCATCATCTCGTCATCATCTCGTCATCATCTCGTCATCATCTCGTCATGATCCCGTCATCATCTCGTCATCATCTTGTCATCATCTCGTCATCATCTCATCATCATCTCGTCATCCGGTCATCTGGTCATCTGGTCATCTGGTCATCTGGTCATCTTGTCATCTCGTCATCCTCTCGTTATCATCTCGTCATCATCTCGTCATCATCTCGTCATCATCTCGTCACCCTCTCGTCATCATCTCGTCATCATCTCGTCATCCGGTCATCTGGTCATCTGGTCATCTGGTCATCTGGTCATCTTTTCATCTCGTCATCCTCTCGTTATCATCTCGTCATCATCTCGTCATCATCTCGTCATCATCTCGTCACCCTCTCGTCATCATCTCGTCATCATCTCGTCATCATCTCGTCATCATCTCGTCATCATCTCGTCATCTTCTCGTCATCATCTCGTCATCCGGTCATCTCGTCATCTGGTCATCTGGTCATCTGGTCATCTTGTCATCTCGTCATCATCTTGTAATCAACTTGTCATCATCTCGTCATCTTCTCGTTATCATCTCGTCATCAACTCGTCATATTCTGGTCATCATCTGGTCATCCGATCATCTGGTCATCTGGTCATCTGGTCATCTGGTCATCTGGTCATCTGGTCATCTGGTCAACTGGTCATCTGGCCATCTGGTCATCTGGCCATCTGGTCATCTGGTCATCTGGTCATCTGGTCAACTGGTCATCTGGTCATCTGGTCATCTGGTAATCTGGTCATCTCGTCATCATCTTTTCATCATCTTGTCATCATCTCGTCATCATCTCGTCATGATCTGGTCATCATCTCGTCATCATCTCGTCATCATCTCGTCATAATCTCGTCCTCATCTCGTCATCATCTCGTCATCATCTCGTCATCATCTCGTCATCTCATCAACATCTGGTCATCTCGTCATCTGGTCATCTGGTCATCTAGTCAACTGGTCATCTGGTCATCTGGTCATCATCTCGTCATCATCTCGTCATCACCTCGTCATCTCCTCGTCATCATCTCGTCATTATCTCGTCATCTCGTCATCATCTGGTCATCTTGTCATCTCGTCATCTCGTCATCTCGACATCTGGCCATCCGATCATCTGGTCATCTGATTATCTGGTCATCTCGTCATCATCTCGTCATCATCTCGTCATCATCTCGTCATCATCTCGTCATGATCCCGTCATCATCTCGTCATCATCTTGTCATCATCTCGTCATCATCTCATCATCATCTCGTCATCCGGTCATCTGGTCATCTGGTCATCTGGTCATCTGGTCATCTTGTCATCTCGTCATCCTCTCGTTATCATCTCGTCATCATCTCGTCATCATCTCGTCATCATCTCGTCACCCTCTCGTCATCATCTCGTCATCATCTCGTCATCCGGTCATCTGGTCATCTGGTCATCTGGTCATCTGGTCATCTTGTCATCTCGTCATCCTCTCGTTATCATCTCGTCATCATCTCGTCATCATCTCGTCATCATCTCGTCACCCTCTCGTCATCTTCTCGTCATCATCTCGTCATCCGGTCATCTCGTCATCTGGTCATCTGGTCATCTGGTCATCTTGTCATCTCGTTATCATCTTGTAATCAACTTGTCATCATCTCGTCATCTTCTCGTTATCATCTCGTCATCATCTCGTCATCAACTCGTCATATTCTGGTCATCATCTGGTCATCCGATCATCTGGTCATCTGGTCATCTGGTCATCTGGTCATCTGGTCATCTGGTCATCTGGCCATCTGGTCATCTGGTCATCTGGTCATCTGGTCATCTGGTCATCTGGTCATCTGGTCATCTGGTCATCTGGTAATCTGGTCTTCTCGTCATCATCTTTTCATCATCTTGTCATCATCTCGTCATCATCCCGTCATGATCTCGTCATCATCTGTTCATCATCTCGTCATCATCTCGTCATAATCTCGTCCTCATCTCGTCATCATCTCGTCATCATCTCGTCATCATCTCGTCATCTCTTCAACATCTGGTCATCTCGTCATCTGGTCATCTGGTCATCTAGTCATCTGGTCATCTGGTCATCTGGTCATCATCTCGTCATCATCTCGTCATCACCTCGTCATCTCCTCGTCATCATCTCGTCATTATCTCGTCATCTCGTCATCATCTGGTCATCTTGTCATCTCGTCATCTCGTCATCTCGACATCTGGCCATCCGATCATCTGGTCATCTGATTATCTGGTCATCTCGTCATCATCTCGTCATCATCTCGTCATCATCTCGTCATCATCTCGTCATGATCCCGTCATCATCTCGTCATCATCTTGTCATCATCTCGTCATCATCTCATCATCATCTCGTCATCCGGTCATCTGGTCATCTGGTCATCTGGTCATCTGGTCATCTTGTCATCTCGTCATCCTCTCGTTATCATCTCGTCATCATCTCGTCATCATCTCGTCATCATCTCGTCACCTTCTCGTCATCATCTCGTCATCATCTCGTCATCCGGTCATCTGGTCATCTGGTCATCTGGTCATCTGGTCATCTTGTCATCTCGTCATCCTCTCGTTATCATCTCGTCATCATCTCGTCATCATCTCGTCATCATCTCGTCACCCTCTCGTCATCATCTCGTCATCATCTCGTCATCATCTCGTCATCATCTCGTCATCTTCTCGTCATCATCTCGTCATCCGGTCATCTCGTCATCTGGTCATCTGGTCATCTGGTCATCTTGTCATCTCGTCATCATCTTGTAATCAACTTGTCATCATCTCGTCATCTTCTCGTTATCATCTCGTCATCATCTCGTCATCAACTCGTCATATTCTGGTCATCATCTGGTCATCCGATCATCTGGTCATCTGGTCATCTGGTCATCTGGTCATCTGGTCATCTGGTCAACTGGTCATCTGGCCATCTGGTCATCTGGCCATCTGGTCATCTGGTCATCTGGTCATCTGGTCATCTGGTCATCTGGTCATCTGGTCATCTGGTAATCTGGTCATCTCGTCATCATCTTTTCATCATCTTGTCATCATCTCGTCATCATCTCGTCATGATCTGGTCATCATCTCGTCATCATCTCGTCATCATCTCGTCATAATCTTGTCATCATCTCGTCATCATCTCGTCATCATCTTGTCATCATCTCGTCATCATCTGGTCATCATCTCGTTATCATCTCGTCATCATCTCGTCATCATCTCGTCATCATCTCGTCATCATCTCGTCATCTCGTCATCATCTCGTCATCTCGTCACCTTGTCAACTGATCATCTGATCATCTGATCATCTGGTCATCTGGTCATCCGGTCATCTCGTCATCATCTTGTAATCAACTCGTCATCATCTCGTCATCATCTCGTCATCTACTCGTCATCTACTCGTCATCATCTCGTCATCATCTCGTCATCATCTCGTCATCCTCTCGTCATCATCTCGTCATCATCTCGTCATCATCTCGTCATCATCTCGTCATCATCTCGTCATCATCTCGTCACTATCTCGTCATTATCTCGTCATCATCTCGTCATCATCTCGTCATCATCTCATCATCATCTCGTCATCATCTCGTCATCATCTCGTCATCATCTCGTCATCATCTCGTCATCTCGTCATCATCTCGTCATCTCGTCACCTCGTGATCTGATCATCTGATCATCTGGTCATCTGGTCATCCGGTCATCTCGTCATCATCTCGTAATCATCTCGTCATCATCTCGTCATCATCTCGTCATCATCTCGTCATCATCTCGTCATCATCTCGTCATCATCTCGTCATCATCTCGTCATCATCTCGTCATCATCTCGTCATTATCTCGTCATCCTCTCGTCATCATCTCGTCATCATCTCGTCATCATCTCGTCATCATCTTGTCATCATCTCGTCATCATCTGGTCATCATCTCGTCATCATCCCGTCATCATCTCGTCATCATCTCGTCATCATCTCGTCATCATCTCGTCATCATCTCGTCATCTCGTCACCTCAACATCTAATCATCTGATCATCTGGTCATCTGGTCATCTGGTCATCTCGTCACCATCTTGTAATCAACTCGTCATCATCTCGTCATCTACTCGTCATCATCTCGTCGTCACCTCGTCATCATCTCGTCATCATCTCGTCGTCATCTCGTCATCATCTTGTCATCATCTCGTCGTCATCTCGTCATCATCTCGTCATCATCTCGTCATCATCTCGTCATCATCTCGTCATTATCTCGTCATCATCTCGTCATCATCTCGTCATCATCTCGTCATCATCTCGTCGTCATCTCGTGATCCTCTCGTCATCATCTTGTCATCATCTCGTCGTCATCTCTTCATCATCTCGTCATCATCTCGTCATCATCTCGTCAACATCTCGTCATCATCTCGTCATCATCTCGTCATCATCTCGTCATCATCTCGTCATCATCTCGTCATCATCTCGTCATTATCTCGTCATCATCTCGTCATCATCTCGTCATCATCTCGTCATCATCTCGTCATCATCTCGTCATCATCTCGTCATCATCTCGTCATCATCTCGTCATCATCTCGTCATCATCTCGTCATCATCTCGTCATCTACTCGTCATCATCTCGTCATCATCTTGTCATCATCTCGTCATCTCGTCATCTCGACATCTGCCTATCCGATCATCTGGTCATCTGATTACCTGGTCATCTCGTCATCATCTCGTCATCATCTCGTCATCATCTCGTCATCAACTCGTCATCATCTCGTCATCATCTCGTCATTTTCTCGTCATCATCTTGTCATCATCTCTTCATCATCTAGTCATCATCTCGTCATCATCTCGTCATCATCTCGTCATCATCTCGTCAACCTCTCGTCATCATCTTGTCATCATCTCGTCATCATCTCTTCATCATCTCGTCATCTCGTCACCTCAACATCTAATCATCTGATCATCTGGTCATCTGGTCATCTGGTCATCTCGTCACCATCTTGTAATCAACTCGTCATCATCTCGTCATCTACTCGTCATCATCTCGTCATCACCTCGTCATCATCTCGTCATCATCTCGTCATCATCTCGTCATCATCTCGTCATTTTCTCGTCATAATCTCGTCATCATCTTGTCATCATCTCTTCATCATCTAGTCATCATCTCGTCATCATCTCGTCATCATCTCGTCATCATCTCGTCAACCTCTCGTCATCATCTTGTCATCATCTCCTCATCATCTCTTCATCATCTCGTCATCATCTCGTCATCATCTTGTCAACATCTCGTCATCATCTCATCATCATCTCGTCATCATCTCGTCATCATCTCGTCATCATCTCGTCATCATCTCGTCATCATCTCGTCATCATCTCGTCATCATCTCGTCATCTCGTCATCATCTCGTCATCTCGTCACCTCGTGATCTGATCATCTGGTCATCTGGTCATCCGGTCATCTCGTCATCATCTCGTAATCATCTCGTCATCATCTCGTCATCATCTGGTCATCATCTCGTCATCATCTCGTCATCATCTCGTCATCATCTCGTCATCATCTCGTCATCATCTCGTCATCATCTCGTCATTATCTCGTCATCCTCTCGTCATCATCTCGTCATCATCTCGTCATCATCTCGTCATCATCTTGTCATCATCTCGTCATCATCTGGTCATCATCTCGTCATCATCTCGTCATCATCTCGTCATCTCGTCACCTCAACATCTAATCATCTGATCATCTGGTCATCTGGTCAACTGTTCATCTCGTCATCATCTTGTAATCAACTCGTCATCATCTCGTCATCTACTCGTCATCATCTCGTCATCACCTCGTCATCATCTCGTCATCATCTCGTCGTCATCTCGTCATCCTCTCGTCATCATCTTGTCATCATCTCGTCATCATCTCTTCATCATCTAGTCATCATCTCGTCATCATCTCGTCAACATCTCGTCATCATCTCGTCATCATCTCGTCATCATCTCGTCATCATCTCGTCATCATCTCGTCATAATCTCGTCATCATCTCGTCATTATCTCGTCATCATCTCGTCATCATCTCGTCATCATCTCGTCATCATCTCGTCATCATCTCGTCATCATCTCGTCATCATCTCGTCATCATCTCGTCATCATCTCGTCATCATCTCGTCATCTACTCGTCATCATCTCGTCATCATCTTGTCATCATCTCGTCATCTCGTCATCATCTGGTCATCTTGTCATCTCGTCATCTCGTCATCTCGACATCTGCCTATCCGATCATCTGGTCATCTGATTACCTGGTCATCTCGTCATCATCTCGTCATCATCTCGTCATCATCTCGTCATCATCTCGTCATCATCTCGTCATTTTCTCGTCATAATCTCGTCATCATCTTGTCATCATCTCTTCATCATCTAGTCATCATCTCGTCATCATCTCGTCATCATCTCGTCATCATCTCGTCATCATCTCGTCATCATCTCGTCATTATCTCGTCATCATCTCGTCATCATCTCGTCATCATCTCGTCATCATCTCGTCATCATCTGGTCATCTTGTCATCTCGTCAACTCGTCATCCCCACATCTGGCCATCCGATTATCTGGTCATCTGATTATCTGGTCATCTCGTCATCATCTCGTCATCATCTCGTCATCATCTCGTCGTCTACTCGTCATCATCTCGTCATCATCTGGTCATCATCTGGTCATCCGGTCATCTGGTCATCTGGTCATCTGGTCATCTGGTCATCTGGTCATCTGGCCATCTGGTCATCTGGTCATCTGGTCATCTGGTCATCTGGTCATCTGGTCATCTGGTCATCTGGTCATCTGGTCATCTGGTCATCTGGTAATCTGGTCATCTCGTCATCATCTTTTCATCATCTTGTCATCATCTCGTCATCATCTCGTCATGATCTGGTCATCATCTCGTCATCATCTGGTCATCATCTCGTCATCATCTCGTCGTCATCTCGTCATCATCTCGTCATCATCTCGTCATCATCTCCACATCATCTCGTCATCTCGTCATCATCTCGTCATCTCGTCACCTTGTCAACTGATCATCTGATCATCTGATCATCTGGTCATCTGGTCATCCGGTCATCTCGTCATCATCTTGTAATCAACTCGTCATCATCTCGTCATCATCTCGTCATCTACTCGTCATCTACTCGTCATCATCTCGTCATCATCTCGTCATCATCTCGTCATCATCTCGTCATCATCTTGTCATCATCTCGTCATCATCTCGTCATCCTCTCGTCATCATCTCGTCATCATCTCGTCATCATCTCGTCATCATCTAGTCATCATCTCGTCATCATCTCGTCATCATCTTGTCGTCATCTCGTCATCATCTCGTCATCATCTGGTCATCTTGTCATCTCGTCATCTCGTCATCTCCACATCTGACTATCCGATCATCTGGTCATCTGATTATCTAGTCGTCTGATTATCTGGTCATCTCGTCATCATCTCGTCATCATCTCGTCATCATCTCGTCATCATCTCGTCGTCTACTCGTCATCATCTCGTCATCATCTGGTCATCATCTGATCATCCGGTCATCTGGTCATCTGGTCATCTGGTCATCTGGTCATCTGGTCATCTGGCCATCCGGTCATCTGGTCATCTGGTCATCTGGTCATCTGGTCATCTGGTCATCTGTTCATCTGGTAAGCTGGTCTTCTCGTCATCATCTTTTCATCATCTTGTCATCATCTCGTCATCATCCCGTCATGATCTCGTCATCATCTGGTCATCATCTCGTCATCATCTCGTCATCATCTGGTCATCATCTGATCATCCGGTCATCTGGTCATCTGGTCATCTGGTCATCTGGTCATCTGGTCATCTGGCCATCTGCTCATCTGGTCATCTGGTCATCTGGTCATCTGGTCATCTGGTCATCTGGTCATCTGGTCATCTGGTAATCTGGTCTTCTCGTCATCATCTTTTCATCATCTTGTCATCATCTCGTCATCATCTCGTCATGATCTCGTCATCATCTGGTCATCATCTCGTCATCATCTCGTCATCATCTCGTCATAATCTCGTCATCATCTCGTCATCATCTCGTCATCATCTTGTCATCATCTCGTCATCATCTGGTCATCATCTGGTCATCATCTGGTCATCATCTCGTCATCATCTCGTCATCATCTCGTCATCTCATCAACATCTGGTCATCTCGTCTTCTGGTCATCTAGTCATCTGGTCATCTGGTCATCTGGTCATCATCTCGTCATCATCTTGTCATCATCTCGTCATCTACTCGTCATCATCTCGTCATCATCTCGTCATCTCGTCATCATCTGGTCATCTTGTCATCTCGTCATCTCGTCATCTCGACATCTGACTATCCGATCATCTGGTCATCTGATTATCTGGTCATCTCGTCATCATCTCGTCATCATCTCGTCATCATCTCGTCATCATCTCGTCATCATCTCGTCATCATCTCGTCATCATCTCGTCATCATCTCGTCATCCGGTCATCTGGTCATCTGGTCATCTGGTCATCTGGTCATCTTGTCATCTCGTCATCCTCTCGTCATCATCTCGTCATCATCTCGTCATCATCTCGTCATCATCTCGTCATCCTCTCGTCATCATCTCGTCATCATCTCGTCATCATCTCGTCATCATCTCGTCATCTTCTCGTCATCATCTCGTCATCCGGTCATCTGGTCATCTGGTCATCTGGTCATCTGGTCATGTTGTCATCTCGTCATCATCTCCTCATCATATCGTCATCATCTCGTCATCATCTCGTCATCTCGTCATCATCTTGTCATCTTGTCATCGCGTCATCTCGTCATCTCCACATCTGGCTATCCGATCATCTGGTCATCTGATTATCTGGTCATCTCGTCATCATCTCGTCATCATCTCGTCATCATCTCCTCGTCATCTCGTCATCATCTCGTCATCATCTCATCATCATCTCGTCATCATCTCGTCATCTTCTCGTCATCATCTCGTCATCCGATCATCTGGTCATCTGGTCATCTGGTCATCTGGTCATGTTGTCATCTCGTCATCATCTCCTCATCATATCGTCATCATCTCGTCATCATCTCGTCATCTCGTCATCATCTTGTCATCTTGTCATCTCGTCATCTCGTCATCTCCACATCTGGCTATCCGATCATCTGGTCATCTGATTATCTGGTCATCTCGTCATCATCTCGTCATCATCTCGTCATCATCTCCTCGTCATCTCGTCATCATCTCGTCATCATCTCATCATCATCTCGTCATCATCTCGTCATCATCTCAGCATTATCTCGTCATCATCTCGTCATCATCTCGTCATCATCTCATCATCATCTCGTCATCATCTCGTCATCATCTCGTCATCATCTCGTCATCATCTCGTCATCTCGTCATCATCTTGTCATCTCGTCACCTCGTCATCTGATCATCTGGTCATCTCGTCATCTGGTCATCTCGTCATCATCTCGTAATCATCTCGTCATCATCTCGTCATCATCTCGTCATCATCTCGTCATCATCTCGTCATCACCTCGTCATCATCTCGTCATTATCTCGTCATCCTCTCGTCATCATCTCGTCATCATCTCGTCATCATCTCGTCATCATCTTGTCATCATCTCGTCATCATCTGGTCATCATCTCGTCATCATCTCGTCATCATCTCGTCATCATCTCGTCTTCATCTCGTCATCACCTCGTCATCT
This sequence comes from Dyspetes luteomarginatus, assembly GCA_963669185.1. NCBI lineage: Eukaryota > Metazoa > Arthropoda > Insecta > Hymenoptera > Ichneumonidae > Dyspetes > Dyspetes luteomarginatus. The sequence goes on from OY769904.1 coordinate 13,628,595, forward strand.
CGTCATCATCTCGTTATCTCGTCACCTCGTCATCTGATCATCTGGTCATCTGGTCATCTGGTCATCTCGTCATCATCTTGTAATCAACTCGTCATCATCTCGTCATCTACTCGTCATCTACTCGTCATGATCTTGTCATCATCTCGTCATCATCTCGTCATCACCACGTCATCATCTCGTCATCATCTCGTCGTCATCTCGTCATCCTCTCGTCATCATCTTGTCATCATCTCGTCATCATCTCGTCATCATCTCGTCATCATCTCGTCAACATCTCGTCATCATCTTGTCATCATCTCGTCATCATCTCGTCATCATCTCGTAATCATATGGTCATCATCTCGTCATCATCTCGTCATCATCTCGTCATCATCTGATCATCTTGTCATCTCGTCATCTCGTCATCTCCACATCTGGCTATCCGATCATCTGGTCATCTGATTATCTGGTCATCTCGTCATCATCTCGTCATCATCTCGTCATTATCTCGTCATCATCTCGTCATCATCTCGTCATCATCTCGTCATCATCTCGTCATCATCTCGTCATCATCTCGTCATCATCTCGTCATCATCTCGTCATCATCTCGTCATCATCTCGTCATCATCTCGTCATCTACTCGTCATCATCTCGTCATCATCTTGTCATCATCTCGTCATCTCGTCATCATCTGGTCATCTTGTCATCTCGTCATCTCGTCATCTCGACATCTGGCTATCCGATCATCTGGTCATCTGATTACCTGGTCATCTCGTCATCATCTCGTCATCATCTCGTCATCATCTCGTCATCATCTCGTCATCATCTCGTCATCATCTCGTCATCATCTCGTCATTTTCTCGTCATAATCTCGTCATCATCTCTTCATCATCTAGTCATCATCTCGTCATCATCTCGTCATCATCTCGTCATCCTCTCGTCATCCTCTCGTCATCATCTTGTCATCATCTCGTCATCATCTCTTCATCATCTCGTCATCATCTCGTCATCATCTCGTCATCATCTCGTCATCATCTCGTCATCATCTCGTCATCATCTCGTCATCATCTCGTCATCATCTCGTCATCATCTCGTCATCATCTCGTCATCATCTCGTCATCATCTCGTCATTATCTCGTCATCATCTCGTCATCATCTCGTCATCATCTCGTCATCATCTCGTCATCATCTCGTCATCATCTCGTCATCATCTCGTCATCTCGTCATCATCTCGTCATCTCGTCACCTCGTGATCTGATCATCTGGTCATCTGGTCATCCGGTCATCTCGTCATCATCTCGTAATCATCTCGTCATCATCTCGTCATCATCTGGTCATCATCTCGTCATCATCTCGTCATCATCTCGTCATCATCTCGTCATCATCTCGTCATCATCTCGTCATCATCTCGTCATTATCTCGTCATCCTCTCGTCATCATCTCGTCATCATCTCGTCATCATCTCGTCATCATCTTGTCATCATCTCGTCATCATCTGGTCATCATCTCGTCATCATCTCGTCATCATCTCGTCATCTCGTCACCTCAACATCTAATCATCTGATCATCTGGTCATCTGGTCATCTGGTCATCTCGTCATCATCTTGTAATCAACTCGTCATCATCTCGTCATCTACTCGTCATCATCTCGTCATCACCTCGTCATCATCTCGTCATCATCTCGTCGTCATCTCGTCATCCTCTCGTCATCATCTTGTCATCATCTCGTCATCATCTCTTCATCATCTCGTCATCATCTCGTCATCATCTCGTCAACATCTCGTCATCATCTCGTCATCATCTCGTCATCATCTCGTCATCATCTCGTCATCATCTCGTCATCATCTCGTCATCATCTCGTCATTATCTCGTCATCATCTCGTCATCATCTCGTCATCATCTCGTCATCATCTCGTCATCATCTCGTCATCATCTCGTCATCATCTCGTCATCATCTCGTCATCATCTCGTCATCATCTCGTCATCATCTCGTCATCTACTCGTCATCATCTCGTCATCATCTTGTCATCATCTCGTCATCTCGTCATCATCTGGTCATCTTGTCATCTCGTCATCTCGTCATCTCGACATCTGCCTATCCGATCATCTGGTCATCTGATTACCTGGTCATCTCGTCATCATCTCGTCATCATCTCGTCATCATCTCGTCATCATCTCGTCATCATCTCGTCATCATCTCGTCATTTTCTCGTCATAATCTCGTCATCATCTTGTCATCATCTCTTCATCATCTAGTCATCATCTCGTCATCATCTCGTCATCATCTCGTCATCATCTCGTCATCATCTCGTCATCATCTCGTCATTATCTCGTCATCATCTCGTCATCATCTCGTCATCATCTCGTCATCATCTCGTTATCATCTCGTCATCATCTCGTCATCATCTCGTCATCATCTCGTCATCATCTCGTCATCATCTCGTCATCATCTCGTCATCTACTCGTCATCATCTCGTCATCATCTTGTCATCATCTCGTCTTCTCGTCATCATCTGGTCATCTTGTCATCTCGTCATCTCGTCATCCCCACATCTGGCCATCCGATTATCTGGTCATCTGATTATCTGGTCATCTCGTCATCATCTCGTCATCATCTCGTCATCATCTCGTCGTCTACTCGTCATCATCTGGTCATCCGGTCATCTGGTCATCTGGTCATCTGGTCATCTGGTCATCTGGTCATCTGGCCATCTGGTCATCTGGTCATCTGGTCATCTGGTCATCTGGTCATCTGGTCATCTGGTCATCTGGTCATCTGGTCATCTGGTCATCTGGTAATCTGGTCTTCTCGTCATCATCTTTTCATCATCTTGTCATCATCTCGTCATCATCCCGTCATGATCTCGTCATCATCTGTTCATCATCTCGTCATCATCTCGTCATAATCTCGTCCTCATCTCGTCATCATCTCGTCATCATCTCGTCATCATCTCGTCATCTCATCAACATCTGGTCATCTCGTCATCTGGTCATCTGGTCATCTAGTCATCTGGTCATCTGGTCATCTGGTCATCATCTCGTCATCATCTCGTCATCACCTCGTCATCTCCTCGTCATCATCTCGTCATTATCTCGTCATCTCGTCATCATCTGGTCATCTTGTCATCTCGTCATCTCGTCATCTCGACATCTGGCCATCCGATCATCTGGTCATCTGATTATCTGGTCATCTCGTCATCATCTCGTCATCATCTCGTCATCATCTCGTCATCATCTCGTCATGATCCCGTCATCATCTCGTCATCATCTTGTCATCATCTCGTCATCATCTCATCATCATCTCGTCATCCGGTCATCTGGTCATCTGGTCATCTGGTCATCTGGTCATCTTGTCATCTCGTCATCCTCTCGTTATCATCTCGTCATCATCTCGTCATCATCTCGTCATCATCTCGTCACCCTCTCGTCATCATCTCGTCATCATCTCGTCATCCGGTCATCTGGTCATCTGGTCATCTGGTCATCTGGTCATCTTTTCATCTCGTCATCCTCTCGTTATCATCTCGTCATCATCTCGTCATCATCTCGTCATCATCTCGTCACCCTCTCGTCATCATCTCGTCATCATCTCGTCATCATCTCGTCATCATCTCGTCATCATCTCGTCATCTTCTCGTCATCATCTCGTCATCCGGTCATCTCGTCATCTGGTCATCTGGTCATCTGGTCATCTTGTCATCTCGTCATCATCTTGTAATCAACTTGTCATCATCTCGTCATCTTCTCGTTATCATCTCGTCATCAACTCGTCATATTCTGGTCATCATCTGGTCATCCGATCATCTGGTCATCTGGTCATCTGGTCATCTGGTCATCTGGTCATCTGGTCATCTGGTCAACTGGTCATCTGGCCATCTGGTCATCTGGCCATCTGGTCATCTGGTCATCTGGTCATCTGGTCAACTGGTCATCTGGTCATCTGGTCATCTGGTAATCTGGTCATCTCGTCATCATCTTTTCATCATCTTGTCATCATCTCGTCATCATCTCGTCATGATCTGGTCATCATCTCGTCATCATCTCGTCATCATCTCGTCATAATCTCGTCCTCATCTCGTCATCATCTCGTCATCATCTCGTCATCATCTCGTCATCTCATCAACATCTGGTCATCTCGTCATCTGGTCATCTGGTCATCTAGTCAACTGGTCATCTGGTCATCTGGTCATCATCTCGTCATCATCTCGTCATCACCTCGTCATCTCCTCGTCATCATCTCGTCATTATCTCGTCATCTCGTCATCATCTGGTCATCTTGTCATCTCGTCATCTCGTCATCTCGACATCTGGCCATCCGATCATCTGGTCATCTGATTATCTGGTCATCTCGTCATCATCTCGTCATCATCTCGTCATCATCTCGTCATCATCTCGTCATGATCCCGTCATCATCTCGTCATCATCTTGTCATCATCTCGTCATCATCTCATCATCATCTCGTCATCCGGTCATCTGGTCATCTGGTCATCTGGTCATCTGGTCATCTTGTCATCTCGTCATCCTCTCGTTATCATCTCGTCATCATCTCGTCATCATCTCGTCATCATCTCGTCACCCTCTCGTCATCATCTCGTCATCATCTCGTCATCCGGTCATCTGGTCATCTGGTCATCTGGTCATCTGGTCATCTTGTCATCTCGTCATCCTCTCGTTATCATCTCGTCATCATCTCGTCATCATCTCGTCATCATCTCGTCACCCTCTCGTCATCTTCTCGTCATCATCTCGTCATCCGGTCATCTCGTCATCTGGTCATCTGGTCATCTGGTCATCTTGTCATCTCGTTATCATCTTGTAATCAACTTGTCATCATCTCGTCATCTTCTCGTTATCATCTCGTCATCATCTCGTCATCAACTCGTCATATTCTGGTCATCATCTGGTCATCCGATCATCTGGTCATCTGGTCATCTGGTCATCTGGTCATCTGGTCATCTGGTCATCTGGCCATCTGGTCATCTGGTCATCTGGTCATCTGGTCATCTGGTCATCTGGTCATCTGGTCATCTGGTCATCTGGTAATCTGGTCTTCTCGTCATCATCTTTTCATCATCTTGTCATCATCTCGTCATCATCCCGTCATGATCTCGTCATCATCTGTTCATCATCTCGTCATCATCTCGTCATAATCTCGTCCTCATCTCGTCATCATCTCGTCATCATCTCGTCATCATCTCGTCATCTCTTCAACATCTGGTCATCTCGTCATCTGGTCATCTGGTCATCTAGTCATCTGGTCATCTGGTCATCTGGTCATCATCTCGTCATCATCTCGTCATCACCTCGTCATCTCCTCGTCATCATCTCGTCATTATCTCGTCATCTCGTCATCATCTGGTCATCTTGTCATCTCGTCATCTCGTCATCTCGACATCTGGCCATCCGATCATCTGGTCATCTGATTATCTGGTCATCTCGTCATCATCTCGTCATCATCTCGTCATCATCTCGTCATCATCTCGTCATGATCCCGTCATCATCTCGTCATCATCTTGTCATCATCTCGTCATCATCTCATCATCATCTCGTCATCCGGTCATCTGGTCATCTGGTCATCTGGTCATCTGGTCATCTTGTCATCTCGTCATCCTCTCGTTATCATCTCGTCATCATCTCGTCATCATCTCGTCATCATCTCGTCACCTTCTCGTCATCATCTCGTCATCATCTCGTCATCCGGTCATCTGGTCATCTGGTCATCTGGTCATCTGGTCATCTTGTCATCTCGTCATCCTCTCGTTATCATCTCGTCATCATCTCGTCATCATCTCGTCATCATCTCGTCACCCTCTCGTCATCATCTCGTCATCATCTCGTCATCATCTCGTCATCATCTCGTCATCTTCTCGTCATCATCTCGTCATCCGGTCATCTCGTCATCTGGTCATCTGGTCATCTGGTCATCTTGTCATCTCGTCATCATCTTGTAATCAACTTGTCATCATCTCGTCATCTTCTCGTTATCATCTCGTCATCATCTCGTCATCAACTCGTCATATTCTGGTCATCATCTGGTCATCCGATCATCTGGTCATCTGGTCATCTGGTCATCTGGTCATCTGGTCATCTGGTCAACTGGTCATCTGGCCATCTGGTCATCTGGCCATCTGGTCATCTGGTCATCTGGTCATCTGGTCATCTGGTCATCTGGTCATCTGGTCATCTGGTAATCTGGTCATCTCGTCATCATCTTTTCATCATCTTGTCATCATCTCGTCATCATCTCGTCATGATCTGGTCATCATCTCGTCATCATCTCGTCATCATCTCGTCATAATCTCGTCATCATCTCGTCATCATCTCGTCATCATCTTGTCATCATCTCGTCATCATCTGGTCATCATCTCGTTATCATCTCGTCATCATCTCGTCATCATCTCGTCATCATCTCGTCATCATCTCGTCATCTCGTCATCATCTCGTCATCTCGTCACCTTGTCAACTGATCATCTGATCATCTGATCATCTGGTCATCTGGTCATCCGGTCATCTCGTCATCATCTTGTAATCAACTCGTCATCATCTCGTCATCATCTCGTCATCTACTCGTCATCTACTCGTCATCATCTCGTCATCATCTCGTCATCATCTCGTCATCCTCTCGTCATCATCTCGTCATCATCTCGTCATCATCTCGTCATCATCTCGTCATCATCTCGTCATCATCTCGTCACTATCTCGTCATTATCTCGTCATCATCTCGTCATCATCTCGTCATCATCTCATCATCATCTCGTCATCATCTCGTCATCATCTCGTCATCATCTCGTCATCATCTCGTCATCTCGTCATCATCTCGTCATCTCGTCACCTCGTGATCTGATCATCTGATCATCTGGTCATCTGGTCATCCGGTCATCTCGTCATCATCTCGTAATCATCTCGTCATCATCTCGTCATCATCTCGTCATCATCTCGTCATCATCTCGTCATCATCTCGTCATCATCTCGTCATCATCTCGTCATCATCTCGTCATCATCTCGTCATTATCTCGTCATCCTCTCGTCATCATCTCGTCATCATCTCGTCATCATCTCGTCATCATCTTGTCATCATCTCGTCATCATCTGGTCATCATCTCGTCATCATCCCGTCATCATCTCGTCATCATCTCGTCATCATCTCGTCATCATCTCGTCATCATCTCGTCATCTCGTCACCTCAACATCTAATCATCTGATCATCTGGTCATCTGGTCATCTGGTCATCTCGTCACCATCTTGTAATCAACTCGTCATCATCTCGTCATCTACTCGTCATCATCTCGTCGTCACCTCGTCATCATCTCGTCATCATCTCGTCGTCATCTCGTCATCATCTTGTCATCATCTCGTCGTCATCTCGTCATCATCTCGTCATCATCTCGTCATCATCTCGTCATCATCTCGTCATTATCTCGTCATCATCTCGTCATCATCTCGTCATCATCTCGTCATCATCTCGTCGTCATCTCGTGATCCTCTCGTCATCATCTTGTCATCATCTCGTCGTCATCTCTTCATCATCTCGTCATCATCTCGTCATCATCTCGTCAACATCTCGTCATCATCTCGTCATCATCTCGTCATCATCTCGTCATCATCTCGTCATCATCTCGTCATCATCTCGTCATTATCTCGTCATCATCTCGTCATCATCTCGTCATCATCTCGTCATCATCTCGTCATCATCTCGTCATCATCTCGTCATCATCTCGTCATCATCTCGTCATCATCTCGTCATCATCTCGTCATCATCTCGTCATCATCTCGTCATCTACTCGTCATCATCTCGTCATCATCTTGTCATCATCTCGTCATCTCGTCATCTCGACATCTGCCTATCCGATCATCTGGTCATCTGATTACCTGGTCATCTCGTCATCATCTCGTCATCATCTCGTCATCATCTCGTCATCAACTCGTCATCATCTCGTCATCATCTCGTCATTTTCTCGTCATCATCTTGTCATCATCTCTTCATCATCTAGTCATCATCTCGTCATCATCTCGTCATCATCTCGTCATCATCTCGTCAACCTCTCGTCATCATCTTGTCATCATCTCGTCATCATCTCTTCATCATCTCGTCATCTCGTCACCTCAACATCTAATCATCTGATCATCTGGTCATCTGGTCATCTGGTCATCTCGTCACCATCTTGTAATCAACTCGTCATCATCTCGTCATCTACTCGTCATCATCTCGTCATCACCTCGTCATCATCTCGTCATCATCTCGTCATCATCTCGTCATCATCTCGTCATTTTCTCGTCATAATCTCGTCATCATCTTGTCATCATCTCTTCATCATCTAGTCATCATCTCGTCATCATCTCGTCATCATCTCGTCATCATCTCGTCAACCTCTCGTCATCATCTTGTCATCATCTCCTCATCATCTCTTCATCATCTCGTCATCATCTCGTCATCATCTTGTCAACATCTCGTCATCATCTCATCATCATCTCGTCATCATCTCGTCATCATCTCGTCATCATCTCGTCATCATCTCGTCATCATCTCGTCATCATCTCGTCATCATCTCGTCATCTCGTCATCATCTCGTCATCTCGTCACCTCGTGATCTGATCATCTGGTCATCTGGTCATCCGGTCATCTCGTCATCATCTCGTAATCATCTCGTCATCATCTCGTCATCATCTGGTCATCATCTCGTCATCATCTCGTCATCATCTCGTCATCATCTCGTCATCATCTCGTCATCATCTCGTCATCATCTCGTCATTATCTCGTCATCCTCTCGTCATCATCTCGTCATCATCTCGTCATCATCTCGTCATCATCTTGTCATCATCTCGTCATCATCTGGTCATCATCTCGTCATCATCTCGTCATCATCTCGTCATCTCGTCACCTCAACATCTAATCATCTGATCATCTGGTCATCTGGTCAACTGTTCATCTCGTCATCATCTTGTAATCAACTCGTCATCATCTCGTCATCTACTCGTCATCATCTCGTCATCACCTCGTCATCATCTCGTCATCATCTCGTCGTCATCTCGTCATCCTCTCGTCATCATCTTGTCATCATCTCGTCATCATCTCTTCATCATCTAGTCATCATCTCGTCATCATCTCGTCAACATCTCGTCATCATCTCGTCATCATCTCGTCATCATCTCGTCATCATCTCGTCATCATCTCGTCATAATCTCGTCATCATCTCGTCATTATCTCGTCATCATCTCGTCATCATCTCGTCATCATCTCGTCATCATCTCGTCATCATCTCGTCATCATCTCGTCATCATCTCGTCATCATCTCGTCATCATCTCGTCATCATCTCGTCATCTACTCGTCATCATCTCGTCATCATCTTGTCATCATCTCGTCATCTCGTCATCATCTGGTCATCTTGTCATCTCGTCATCTCGTCATCTCGACATCTGCCTATCCGATCATCTGGTCATCTGATTACCTGGTCATCTCGTCATCATCTCGTCATCATCTCGTCATCATCTCGTCATCATCTCGTCATCATCTCGTCATTTTCTCGTCATAATCTCGTCATCATCTTGTCATCATCTCTTCATCATCTAGTCATCATCTCGTCATCATCTCGTCATCATCTCGTCATCATCTCGTCATCATCTCGTCATCATCTCGTCATTATCTCGTCATCATCTCGTCATCATCTCGTCATCATCTCGTCATCATCTCGTCATCATCTGGTCATCTTGTCATCTCGTCAACTCGTCATCCCCACATCTGGCCATCCGATTATCTGGTCATCTGATTATCTGGTCATCTCGTCATCATCTCGTCATCATCTCGTCATCATCTCGTCGTCTACTCGTCATCATCTCGTCATCATCTGGTCATCATCTGGTCATCCGGTCATCTGGTCATCTGGTCATCTGGTCATCTGGTCATCTGGTCATCTGGCCATCTGGTCATCTGGTCATCTGGTCATCTGGTCATCTGGTCATCTGGTCATCTGGTCATCTGGTCATCTGGTCATCTGGTCATCTGGTAATCTGGTCATCTCGTCATCATCTTTTCATCATCTTGTCATCATCTCGTCATCATCTCGTCATGATCTGGTCATCATCTCGTCATCATCTGGTCATCATCTCGTCATCATCTCGTCGTCATCTCGTCATCATCTCGTCATCATCTCGTCATCATCTCCACATCATCTCGTCATCTCGTCATCATCTCGTCATCTCGTCACCTTGTCAACTGATCATCTGATCATCTGATCATCTGGTCATCTGGTCATCCGGTCATCTCGTCATCATCTTGTAATCAACTCGTCATCATCTCGTCATCATCTCGTCATCTACTCGTCATCTACTCGTCATCATCTCGTCATCATCTCGTCATCATCTCGTCATCATCTCGTCATCATCTTGTCATCATCTCGTCATCATCTCGTCATCCTCTCGTCATCATCTCGTCATCATCTCGTCATCATCTCGTCATCATCTAGTCATCATCTCGTCATCATCTCGTCATCATCTTGTCGTCATCTCGTCATCATCTCGTCATCATCTGGTCATCTTGTCATCTCGTCATCTCGTCATCTCCACATCTGACTATCCGATCATCTGGTCATCTGATTATCTAGTCGTCTGATTATCTGGTCATCTCGTCATCATCTCGTCATCATCTCGTCATCATCTCGTCATCATCTCGTCGTCTACTCGTCATCATCTCGTCATCATCTGGTCATCATCTGATCATCCGGTCATCTGGTCATCTGGTCATCTGGTCATCTGGTCATCTGGTCATCTGGCCATCCGGTCATCTGGTCATCTGGTCATCTGGTCATCTGGTCATCTGGTCATCTGTTCATCTGGTAAGCTGGTCTTCTCGTCATCATCTTTTCATCATCTTGTCATCATCTCGTCATCATCCCGTCATGATCTCGTCATCATCTGGTCATCATCTCGTCATCATCTCGTCATCATCTCGTCATCATCTCGTCGTCTACTCGTCATCATCTCGTCATCATCTGGTCATCATCTGATCATCCGGTCATCTGGTCATCTGGTCATCTGGTCATCTGGTCATCTGGTCATCTGGCCATCTGCTCATCTGGTCATCTGGTCATCTGGTCATCTGGTCATCTGGTCATCTGGTCATCTGGTCATCTGGTAATCTGGTCTTCTCGTCATCATCTTTTCATCATCTTGTCATCATCTCGTCATCATCTCGTCATGATCTCGTCATCATCTGGTCATCATCTCGTCATCATCTCGTCATCATCTCGTCATAATCTCGTCATCATCTCGTCATCATCTCGTCATCATCTTGTCATCATCTCGTCATCATCTGGTCATCATCTGGTCATCATCTGGTCATCATCTCGTCATCATCTCGTCATCATCTCGTCATCTCATCAACATCTGGTCATCTCGTCTTCTGGTCATCTAGTCATCTGGTCATCTGGTCATCTGGTCATCATCTCGTCATCATCTTGTCATCATCTCGTCATCTACTCGTCATCATCTCGTCATCATCTCGTCATCTCGTCATCATCTGGTCATCTTGTCATCTCGTCATCTCGTCATCTCGACATCTGACTATCCGATCATCTGGTCATCTGATTATCTGGTCATCTCGTCATCATCTCGTCATCATCTCGTCATCATCTCGTCATCATCTCGTCATCATCTCGTCATCATCTCGTCATCATCTCGTCATCCGGTCATCTGGTCATCTGGTCATCTGGTCATCTGGTCATCTTGTCATCTCGTCATCCTCTCGTCATCATCTCGTCATCATCTCGTCATCATCTCGTCATCATCTCGTCATCCTCTCGTCATCATCTCGTCATCATCTCGTCATCATCTCGTCATCATCTCGTCATCTTCTCGTCATCATCTCGTCATCCGGTCATCTGGTCATCTGGTCATCTGGTCATCTGGTCATGTTGTCATCTCGTCATCATCTCCTCATCATATCGTCATCATCTCGTCATCATCTCGTCATCTCGTCATCATCTTGTCATCTTGTCATCGCGTCATCTCGTCATCTCCACATCTGGCTATCCGATCATCTGGTCATCTGATTATCTGGTCATCTCGTCATCATCTCGTCATCATCTCGTCATCATCTCCTCGTCATCTCGTCATCATCTCGTCATCATCTCATCATCATCTCGTCATCATCTCGTCATCTTCTCGTCATCATCTCGTCATCCGATCATCTGGTCATCTGGTCATCTGGTCATCTGGTCATGTTGTCATCTCGTCATCATCTCCTCATCATATCGTCATCATCTCGTCATCATCTCGTCATCTCGTCATCATCTTGTCATCTTGTCATCTCGTCATCTCGTCATCTCCACATCTGGCTATCCGATCATCTGGTCATCTGATTATCTGGTCATCTCGTCATCATCTCGTCATCATCTCGTCATCATCTCCTCGTCATCTCGTCATCATCTCGTCATCATCTCATCATCATCTCGTCATCATCTCGTCATCATCTCAGCATTATCTCGTCATCATCTCGTCATCATCTCGTCATCATCTCATCATCATCTCGTCATCATCTCGTCATCATCTCGTCATCATCTCGTCATCATCTCGTCATCTCGTCATCATCTTGTCATCTCGTCACCTCGTCATCTGATCATCTGGTCATCTCGTCATCTGGTCATCTCGTCATCATCTCGTAATCATCTCGTCATCATCTCGTCATCATCTCGTCATCATCTCGTCATCATCTCGTCATCACCTCGTCATCATCTCGTCATTATCTCGTCATCCTCTCGTCATCATCTCGTCATCATCTCGTCATCATCTCGTCATCATCTTGTCATCATCTCGTCATCATCTGGTCATCATCTCGTCATCATCTCGTCATCATCTCGTCATCATCTCGTCTTCATCTCGTCATCACCTCGTCATCTCGTCATCATCTCGTTATCTCGTCACCTCGTCATCTGATCATCTGGTCATCTGGTCATCTGGTCATCTCGTCATCATCTTGTAATCAACTCGTCATCATCTCGTCATCTACTCGTCATCTACTCGTCATGATCTTGTCATCATCTCGTCATCATCTCGTCATCACCACGTCATCATCTCGTCATCATCTCGTCGTCATCTCGTCATCCTCTCGTCATCATCTTGTCATCATCTCGTCATCATCTCGTCATCATCTCGTCATCATCTCGTCAACATCTCGTCATCATCTTGTCATCATCTCGTCATCATCTCGTCATCATCTCGTAATCATATGGTCATCATCTCGTCATCATCTCGTCATCATCTCGTCATCATCTGATCATCTTGTCATCTCGTCATCTCGTCATCTCCACATCTGGCTATCCGATCATCTGGTCATCTGATTATCTGGTCATCTCGTCATCATCTCGTCATCATCTCGTCATTATCTCGTCATCATCTCGTCATCATCTCGTCATCATCTCGTCATCATCTCGTCATCATCTCGTCATCATCTCGTCATCATCTCGTCATCATCTCGTCATCATCTCGTCATCATCTCGTCATCATCTCGTCATCTACTCGTCATCATCTCGTCATCATCTTGTCATCATCTCGTCATCTCGTCATCATCTGGTCATCTTGTCATCTCGTCATCTCGTCATCTCGACATCTGGCTATCCGATCATCTGGTCATCTGATTACCTGGTCATCTCGTCATCATCTCGTCATCATCTCGTCATCATCTCGTCATCATCTCGTCATCATCTCGTCATCATCTCGTCATCATCTCGTCATCATCTCGTCATTTTCTCGTCATAATCTCGTCATCATCTCTTCATCATCTAGTCATCATCTCGTCATCATCTCGTCATCATCTCGTCATCCTCTCGTCATCCTCTCGTCATCATCTTGTCATCATCTCGTCATCATCTCTTCATCATCTCGTCATCATCTCGTCATCATCTCGTCATCATCTCGTCATCATCTCGTCATCATCTCGTCATCATCTCGTCATCATCTCGTCATCATCTCGTCATCATCTCGTCATCATCTCGTCATCATCTCGTCATCATCTCGTCATTATCTCGTCATCATCTCGTCATCATCTCGTCATCATCTCGTCATCATCTCGTCATCATCTCGTCATCATCTCGTCATCATCTCGTCATCATCTCGTCATCATCTCGTCATCATCTCGTCATCATCTCGTCATCTACTCGTCATCATCTCGTCATCATCTTGTCATCATCTCGTCATCTCGTCATCATCTGGTCATCTCGTCAACCTCACATCTGGCTATCCGATTATCTGGTCATCTGATTATCTGGTCATCTCGTCATCATCTCGTCATCATCTCGTCTTCTACTCGTCATCATCTCGTCATCATCTGGTCATCATCTGGTCATCCGGTCATCTGGTCATCTGGTCATCTGGTCATCTGGTCATCTGGTCATCTGGCCATCCGGTCATCTGGTCATCTGGTCATCTGGTCATCTGGTCATCTGGTCATCTGTTCATCTGGTAAGCTGGTCTTCTCGTCATCATCTTTTCATCATCTTGTCATCATCTCGTCATCATCCCGTCATGATCTCGTCATCATCTGGTCATCATCTCGTCATCATCTCGTCATTTTCTCGTCATAATCTTGTCATCATCTCTTCATCATCTAGTCATCATCTCGTCATCATCTCGTCATCATCTCGTCATCATCTCGTCATCCTCTCGTCATCCTCTCGTCATCATCTTGTCATCATCTCGTCATCATCTCTTCATCATCTCGTCATCATCTCGTCATCATCTCGTCATCATCTCGTCATCATCTCGTCATCATCTCGTCATCATCTCGTCATCATCTCGTCATCATCTCGTCATCATTTCGTCATCATCTCGTCATCATCTCGTCATTATCTCGTCATCATCTCGTCATCATCTCGTCATCATCTCGTCATCATCTCGTCATCATCTCGTCATCATCTCGTCATCATCTCGTCATCATCTCGTCATCATCTCGTCATCTACTCGTCATCATCCCGTCATCATCTTGTCATCATCCCGTCATCATCTCGTCATCATCTTGTCATCATCCCGTCTTCATCTGGTCATCTCGTCATCTCGTCATCTCGTCATCCCCACATCTGGCTATCCGATTATCTGGTCATCTGATTATCTGGTCATCTCGTCATCATCTCGTCATCATCTCGTCATCATCTCGTCTTCTACTCGTCATCATCTCGTCATCATCTGGTCATCATCTGGTCATCCGGTCATCTGGTCATCTGGTCATCTGGCCATCTGGTCATCTGGTCATCTGGTCATCTGGTCATCTGGTCATCTGGTCATCTGGTAATCTGGTCTTCTCGTCATCTTCTTTTCATCATCTTGTCATCATCTCGTCATCATCCCGTCATGATCTCGTCATCATCTGGTCATCATCTCGTCATCATCTCGTCATCATCTCGTCATAATCTCGTCATCATCTCGTCATCATCTCGTCATCATCTCGTCATCTCATCAACATCTGGTCATCTCGTCATATGGTCATCTGGTCATCTAGTCATCTGGTCATCTGGTCATCTGGTCATCATCTCGTCATCATCTCGTCATCATCTCGTCATCTACTCGTCATCATCTCGTCATCATCTCGTCATCATCTCGTCATCTCGTCATCATCTGGTCATCTTGTCATCTCGTCATCTCGTCATCTCGACATCTGGCCATACGATCATCTGGTCATCTGATTATCTGGTCATCTCGTCATCATCTCGTCATCATCTCGTCATCATCTCGTCATCATCTCGTCATCATCTCGTCATCATCTCGTCATGATCCCGTCATCATCTCGTCATCATCTCGTCATCATCTTGTCATCATCTCGTCATTCGGTCATCTGGTCATCTGGTCATCTGGTCATCTGGTCATCTGGTCATCTGGTCATCTTGTCATCTCGTCATCCTCTCGTTATCATCTCGTCATCATCTCGTCATCATCTCGTCATCATCTCGTCATCCTCTCGTCATCATCTCGTCATCATCTCGTCATCATCTTGTCATCATCTCGTCATCTTCTCGTCATCATCTCGTCATCCGGTCATCTCGTCATCTGGTCATCTGGTCATCTGGTCATCTTGTCATCTCGTCATCATCTTGTAATCAACTCGTCATCATCTCGTCATCTTCTCGTTATCATCTCGTCATCATCTCGTCATCAACTCGTCATATTCTGGTCATCATCTGGTCATCCGATCATCTGGTCATCTGGTCATCTGGTCATCTGGTCATCTAGTCATCTGGTCAACTGGTCATCTGGCCATCTGGTCATCTGGTCATCTGGTCATCTGGTCATCTGGTCATCTGGTCATCTGGTCATCTGGTCATCTGGTCATCTGGTCATCTGGTAATCTGGTCATCTCGTCATCATCTTTTCATCATCTTGTCATCATCTCGTCATCATCTCGTCATGATCTGGTCATCATCTCGTCATCATCTCGTCATCATCTCGTCATAATCTCGTCATCATCTCGTCATCATCTTGTCATCATCTCGTCATCATCTGGTCATCATCTCGTCATCATCTCGTCATCATCTCGTCATCATCTCGTCATCCTCTCGTCATCATCTTGTCATCATCTCGTCATCATCTCTTCATCATCTCGTCATCATCTCGTCATCATCTCGTCATCATTTCGTCATCATCTCGTCATCATCTCGTCATCTCGTCATCATCTCGTCATCTCGTCACCTTGTCATCTGATCATCTGATCATCTGGTCATCTGGTCATCTGGTCATCTCGTCATCATCTTGTAATCATCTCGTCATCATCTCGTCATCATCTCGTCATCATCTCGTCATCATCTCGTCATCATCTCGTCATCATCTCGTCATCATCTCGTCATTTTCTCGTCATAATCTCGTCATCATCTCTTCATCATCTAGTCATCATCTCGTCATCATCTCGTCATCATCTCGTCATCCTCTCGTCATCCTCTCGTCATCATCTTGTCATCATCTCGTCATCATCTCTTCATGATCTCGTCATCATCTCGTCATCATCTCGTCATCATCTCGTCATCATCTCGTCATCATCTCGTCATCATCTCGTCATCATCTCGTCATCATCTCGTCATCTACTTGTCATCATCTCGACATCATCTTGTCATCATCTCGTCATCTCGTCATCATCTGGTCATCTTGTCATCTCGTCATCTCGTCATCTCGACATCTGGCTATCCGATCATCTGGTCATCTGATTACCTGGTCATCTCGTGATCATCTCGTCATCATCTCGTCATCATCTCGTCATCATCTCGTCATCATCTCGTCATCATCTCGTCATCTACTCGTCATCATCTCGTCATCATCTCGTCATCACCTCGTCATCATCTCGTCATCATCTCGTCGTCATCTCGTCATCCTGTCGTCATCATCTTGTCATCATCTCGTCATCATCTCTTCATCATCTCGTCATCATCTCGTCATCATCTTGTCAACATCTCGTCATCATCTCGTCATCATCTCGTCATTATCTCGTCATCATCTCGTCATCATCTCGTCATCATCTTGTCATCATCTCGTCATCATCTCGTCATCATCTCGTCATCATCTCGTCATCATCTCGTCATCATCTCGTCATCATCTCGTCATCATCTCGTCATCTACTCGTCATCATCTCGTCATCATCTTGTCATCATCTCGTCATCTCGTCATCATCTGGTCATCTTGTCATCTCGTCATCTCGTCATCTCGACATCTGACTATCCGATCATCTGGTCATCTGATTATCTGGTCATCTCGTCATCATCTCGTCATCATCTCGTCATCATCTCGTCATCATCTCGTCATCATCTCGTCATCATCTCGTCATCATCTCGTCATCCGGTCATCTGGTCATCTGGTCATCTGGTCATCTGGTCATCTTGTCATCTCGTCATCCTCTCGTCATCATCTCGTCATCATCTCGTCATCATCTCGTCATCATCTCGTCATCCTCTCGTCATCATCTCGTCATCATCTCGTCATCATCTCGTCATCATCTCGTCATCATCTCGTCATCATCTCGTCATCTTCTCGTCATCATCTCGTCATCCGGTCATCTGGTCATCTGGTCATCTGGTCATCTGGTCATGTTGTCATCTCGTCATCATCTCCTCATCATATCGTCATCATCTCGTCATCATCTCGTCATCTCGTCATCATCTTGTCATCTTGTCATCGCGTCATCTCGTCATCTCCACATCTGGCTATCCGATCATCTGGTCATCTGATTATCTGGTCATCTCGTCATCATCTCGTCATCATCTCGTCATCATCTCCTCGTCATCTCGTCATCATCTCGTCATCATCTCATCATCATCTCGTCATCATCTCGTCATCTTCTCGTCATCATCTCGTCATCCGATCATCTGGTCATCTGGTCATCTGGTCATCTGGTCATGTTGTCATCTCGTCATCATCTCCTCATCATATCGTCATCATCTCGTCATCTCGTCATCATCTTGTCATCTTGTCATCTCGTCATCTCGTCATCTCCACATCTGGCTATCCGATCATCTGGTCATCTGATTATCTGGTCATCTCGTCATCATCTCGTCATCATCTCGTCATCATCTCCTCGTCATCTCGTCATCATCTCATCATCATCTCGTCATCATCTCGTCATCATCTCAGCATTATCTCGTCATCATCTCGTCATCATCTGGTCATCATCTCGTCATCATCTCGTCATCATCTCGTCATCATCTCGTCTTCATCTCGTCATCACCTCGTCATCTCGTCATCATCTCGTTATCTCGTCACCTCGTCATCTGATCATCTGGTCATCTGGTCATCTGGTCATCTCGTCATCATCTTGTAATCAACTCGTCATCATCTCGTCATCTACTCGTCATCTACTCGTCATGATCTTGTCATCATCTCGTCATCATCTCGTCATCACCACGTCATCATCTCGTCATCATCTCGTCGTCATCTCGTCATCCTCTCGTCATCATCTTGTCATCATCTCGTCATCATCTCGTCATCATCTCGTCATCATCTCGTCAACATCTCGTCATCATCTTGTCATCATCTCGTCATCATCTCGTCATCATCTCGTCATCATATGGTCATCATCTCGTCATCATCTCGTCATCATCTCGTCATCATCTGATCATCTTGTCATCTCGTCATCTCGTCATCTCCACATCTGGCTATCCGATCATCTGGTCATCTGATTATCTGGTCATCTCGTCATCATCTCGTCATCATCTCGTCATTATCTCGTCATCATCTCGTCATCATCTCGTCATCATCTCGTCATCATCTCGTCATCATCTCGTCATCATCTCGTCATCATCTCGTCATCATCTCGTCATCATCTCGTCATCATCTCGTCATCATCTCGTCATCTACTCGTCATCATCTCGTCATCATCTTGTCATCATCTCGTCATCTCGTCATCATCTGGTCATCTTGTCATCTCGTCATCTCGTCATCTCGACATCTGGCTATCCGATCATCTGGTCATCTGATTACCTGGTCATCTCGTCATCATCTCGTCATCATCTCGTCATCATCTCGTCATCATCTCGTCATCATCTCGTCATCATCTCGTCATTTTCTCGTCATAATCTCGTCATCATCTCTTCATCATCTAGTCATCATCTCGTCATCATCTCGTCATCATCTCGTCATCCTCTCGTCATCCTCTCGTCATCATCTTGTCATCATCTCGTCATCATCTCTTCATCATCTCGTCATCATCTCGTCATCATCTCGTCATCATCTCGTCATCATCTCGTCATCATCTCGTCATCATCTCGTCATCATCTCGTCATCATCTCGTCATCATCTCGTCATCTACTCGTCATCATCTCGTCATCATCTTGTCATCATCTCGTCATCTCGTCATCATCTGGTCATCTTGTCATCTCGTCATCTCGTCAACCTCACATCTGGCTATCCGATTATCTGGTCATCTGATTATCTGGTCATCTCGTCATCATCTCGTCATCATCTCGTCTTCTACTCGTCATCATCTCGTCATCATCTGGTCATCATCTGGTCATCCGGTCATCTGGTCATCTGGTCATCTGGTCATCTGGTCATCTGGTCATCTGGCCATCCGGTCATCTGGTCATCTGGTCATCTGGTCATCTGGTCATCTGGTCATCTGTTCATCTGGTAAGCTGGTCTTCTCGTCATCATCTTTTCATCATCTTGTCATCATCTCGTCATCATCCCGTCATGATCTCGTCATCATCTGGTCATCATCTCGTCATCATCTCGTCATTTTCTCGTCATAATCTTGTCATCATCTCTTCATCATCTAGTCATCATCTCGTCATCATCTCGTCATCATCTCGTCATCATCTCGTCATCCTCTCGTCATCCTCTCGTCATCATCTTGTCATCATCTCGTCATCATCTCTTCATCATCTCGTCATCATCTCGTCATCATCTCGTCATCATCTCGTCATCATCTCGTCATCATCTCGTCATCATCTCGTCATCATTTCGTCATCATCTCGTCATCATCTCGTCATTATCTCGTCATCATCTCGTCATCATCTCGTCATCATCTCGTCATCATCTCGTCATCATCTCGTCATCATCTCGTCATCATCTCGTCATCATCTCGTCATCATCTCGTCATCTACTCGTCATCATCCCGTCATCATCTTGTCATCATCCCGTCATCATCTCGTCATCATCTTGTCATCATCCCGTCATCATCTGGTCATCTCGTCATCTCGTCATCTCGTCATCCCCACATCTGGCTATCCGATTATCTGGTCATCTGATTATCTGGTCATCTCGTCATCTCGTCATCATCTGGTCATCTCGTCATCTCGTCACCTTGTCATCTGATCATCTGATCATCTGGTCATCTGGTCATCTGGTCATCTCGTCATCATCTTGTAATCATCTCGTCATCATCTCGTCATCATCTCGTCATCATCTCGTCATCATCTCGTCATCATCTCGTCATCATCTCGTCATTTTCTCGTCATAATCTCGTCATCATCTCTTCATCATCTAGTCATCATCTCGTCATCATCTCGTCATCATCTCGTCATCCTCTCGTCATCCTCTCGTCATCATCTTGTCATCATCTCGTCATCATCTCTTCATGATCTCGTCATCATCTCGTCATCATGTCGTCATCATCTCGTCATCATCTCGTCATCATCTCGTCATCATCTCGTCATCATCTCGTCATCATCTCGTCATCTACTTGTCATCATCTCGACATCATCTTGTCATCATCTCGTCATCTCGTCATCATCTGGTCATCTTGTCATCTCGTCATCTCGTCATCTCGACATCTGGCTATCCGATCATCTGGTCATCTGATTACCTGGTCATCTCGTGATCATCTCGTCATCATCTCGTCATCATCTCGTCATCATCTCGTCATCATCTCGTCATCATCTCGTCATCTACTCGTCATCATCTCGTCATCATCTCGTCATCACCTCGTCATCATCTCGTCATCATCTCGTCGTCATCTCGTCATCCTGTCGTCATCATCTTGTCATCATCTCGTCATCATCTCTTCATCATCTCGTCATCATCTCGTCATCATCTCGTCAACATCTCGTCATCATCTCGTCATCATCTCGTCATTATCTCGTCATCATCTCGTCATCATCTCGTCATCATCTTGTCATCATCTCGTCATCATCTCGTCATCATCTCGTCATCATCTCGTCATCATCTCGTCATCATCTCGTCATCATCTCGTCATCATCTCGTCATCTACTCGTCATCATCTCGTCATCATCTTGTCATCATCTCGTCATCTCGTCATCATCTGGTCATCTTGTCATCTCGTCATCTCGTCATCTCGACATCTGACTATCCGATCATCTGGTCATCTGATTATCTGGTCATCTCGTCATCATCTCGTCATCATCTCGTCATCATCTCGTCATCATCTCGTCATCATCTCGTCATCATCTCGTCATCATCTCGTCATCCGGTCATCTGGTCATCTGGTCATCTGGTCATCTGGTCATCTTGTCATCTCGTCATCCTCTCGTCATCATCTCGTCATCATCTCGTCATCATCTCGTCATCATCTCGTCATCCTCTCGTCATCATCTCGTCATCATCTCGTCATCATCTCGTCATCATCTCGTCATCATCTCGTCATCATCTCGTCATCTTCTCGTCATCATCTCGTCATCCGGTCATCTGGTCATCTGGTCATCTGGTCATCTGGTCATGTTGTCATCTCGTCATCATCTCCTCATCATATCGTCATCATCTCGTCATCATCTCGTCATCTCGTCATCATCTTGTCATCTTGTCATCGCGTCATCTCGTCATCTCCACATCTGGCTATCCGATCATCTGGTCATCTGATTATCTGGTCATCTCGTCATCATCTCGTCATCATCTCCTCGTCATCTCGTCATCATCTCGTCATCATCTCATCATCATCTCGTCATCATCTCGTCATCTTCTCGTCATCATCTCGTCATCCGATCATCTGGTCATCTGGTCATCTGGTCATCTGGTCATGTTGTCATCTCGTCATCATCTCCTCATCATATCGTCATCATCTCGTCATCATCTCGTCATCTCGTCATCATCTTGTCATCTTGTCATCTCGTCATCTCGTCATCTCCACATCTGGCTATCCGATCATCTGGTCATCTGATTATCTGGTCATCTCGTCATCATCTCGTCATCATCTCGTCATCATCTCCTCGTCATCTCGTCATCATCTCGTCATCATCTCATCATCATCTCGTCATCATCTCGTCATCATCTCAGCATTATCTCGTCATCATCTCGTCATCATCTCGTCATCATCTCATCATCATCTCGTCATCATCTCGTCATCATCTCGTCATCATCTCGTCATCATCTCGTCATCTCGTCATCATCTTGTCATCTCGTCACCTCGTCATCTGATCATCTGGTCATCTCGTCATCTGGTCATCTCGTCATCATCTCGTAATCATCTCGTCATCATCTCGTCATCATCTCGTCATCATCTCGTCATCATCTCGTCATCACCTCGTCATCATCTCGTCATTATCTCGTCATCCTCTCGTCATCATCTCGTCATCATCTCGTCATCATCTCGTCATCATCTTGTCATCATCTCGTCATCATCTGGTCATCATCTCGTCATCATCTCGTCATCATCTCGTCATCATCTCGTCTTCATCTCGTCATCACCTCGTCATCTCGTCATCATCTCGTTATCTCGTCACCTCGTCATCTGATCATCTGGTCATCTGGTCATCTGGTCATCTCGTCATCATCTTGTAATCAACTCGTCATCATCTCGTCATCTACTCGTCATCTACTCGTCATGATCTTGTCATCATCTCGTCATCATCTCGTCATCACCACGTCATCATCTCGTCATCATCTCGTCGTCATCTCGTCATCCTCTCGTCATCATCTTGTCATCATCTCGTCATCATCTCGTCATCATCTCGTCATCATCTCGTCAACATCTCGTCATCATCTTGTCATCATCTCGTCATCATCTCGTCATCATCTCGTCATCATATGGTCATCATCTCGTCATCATCTCGTCATCATCTCGTCATCATCTGATCATCTTGTCATCTCGTCATCTCGTCATCTCCACATCTGGCTATCCGATCATCTGGTCATCTGATTATCTGGTCATCTCGTCATCATCTCGTCATCATCTCGTCATCATCTCGTCATCATCTCGTCATTATCTCGTCATCATCTCGTCATCATCTCGTCATCATCTCGTCATCATCTCGTCATCATCTCGTCATCATCTCGTCATCATCTCGTCATCATCTCGTCATCATCTCGTCATCTACTCGTCATCATCTCGTCATCATCTTGTCATCATCTCGTCATCTCGTCATCATCTGGTCATCTTGTCATATCGTCATCTCGTCATCTCGACATCTGGCTATCCGATCATCTGGTCATCTGATTACCTGGTCATCTCGTCATCATCTCGTCATCATCTCGTCATCATCTCGTCATCATCTCGTCATCATCTCGTCATCATCTCGTCATCATCTCGTCATTTTCTCGTCATAATCTCGTCATCATCTCTTCATCATCTAGTCATCATCTCGTCATCATCTCGTCATCATCTCGTCATCCTCTCGTCATCCTCTCGTCATCATCTTGTCATCATCTCGTCATCATCTCTTCATCATCTCGTCATCATCTCGTCATCATCTCGTCATCATCTCGTCATCATCTCGTCATCATCTCGTCATCATCTCGTCATCATCTCGTCATCATCTCGTCATCATCTCGTCATCATCTCGTCATCATCTCGTCATCATCTCGTCATTATCTCGTCATCATCTCGTCATCATCTCGTCATCATCTCGTCATCATCTCGTCATCATCTCGTCATCATCTCGTCATCATCTCGTCATCATCTCGTCATCATCTCGTCATCATCTCGTCATCATCTCGTCATCTACTCGTCATCATCTCGTCATCATCTTGTCATCATCTCGTCATCTCGTCATCATCTGGTCATCTTGTCATCTCGTCATCTCGTCAACCTCACATCTGGCTATCCGATTATCTGGTCATCTGATTATCTGGTCATCTCGTCATCATCTCGTCATCATCTCGTCTTCTACTCGTCATCATCTCGTCATCATCTGGTCATCATCTGGTCATCCGGTCATCTGGTCATCTGGTCATCTGGTCATCTGGTCATCTGGTCATCTGGTCATCTGGCCATCCGGTCATCTGGTCATCTGGTCATCTGGTCATCTGGTCATCTGGTCATCTGTTCATCTGGTAAGCTGGTCTTCTCGTCATCATCTTTTCATCATCTTGTCATCATCTCGTCATCATCCCGTCATGATCTCGTCATCATCTGGTCATCATCTCGTCATCATCTCGTCATTTTCTCGTCATAATCTTGTCATCATCTCTTCATCATCTAGTCATCATCTCGTCATCATCTCGTCATCATCTCGTCATCATCTCGTCATCCTCTCGTCATCCTCTCGTCATCATCTTGTCATCATCTCGTCATCATCTCTTCATCATCTCGTCATCATCTCGTCATCATCTCGTCATCATCTCGTCATCATCTCGTCATCATCTCGTCATCATCTCGTCATCATCTCGTCATCATCTCGTCATCATTTCGTCATCATCTCGTCATCATCTCGTCATTATCTCGTCATCATCTCGTCATCATCTCGTCATCATCTCGTCATCATCTCGTCATCATCTCGTCATCATCTCGTCATCATCTCGTCATCATCTCGTCATCATCTCGTCATCTACTCGTCATCATCTCGTCATCATCTTGTCATCATCCCGTCATCATCTCGTCATCATCTTGTCATCATCCCGTCATCATCTGGTCATCTCGTCATCTCGTCATCTCGTCATCCCCACATCTGGCTATCCGATTATCTGGTCATCTGATTATCTGGTCATCTCGTCATCATCTCGTCATCATCTCGTCATCATCTCGTCTTCTACTCGTCATCATCTCGTCATCATCTGGTCATCATCTGGTCATCCGGTCATCTGGTCATCTGGTCATCTGGCCATCTGGTCATCTGGTCATCTGGTCATCTGGTCATCTGGTCATCTGGTCATCTGGTAATCTGGTCTTCTCGTCATCTTCTTTTCATCATCTTGTCATCATCTCGTCATCATCCCGTCATGATCTCGTCATCATCTGGTCATCATCTCGTCATCATCTCGTCATCATCTCGTCATAATCTCGTCATCATCTCGTCATCATCTCGTCATCATCTCGTCATCTCATCAACATCTGGTCATCTCGTCATATGGTCATCTGGTCATCTAGTCATCTGGTCATCTGGTCATCTGGTCATCATCTCGTCATCATCTCGTCATCATCTCGTCGTCTACTCGTCATCATCTCGTCATCATCTCGTCATCATCTCGTCATCTCGTCATCATCTGGTCATCTTGTCATCTCGTCATCTCGTCATCTCGACATCTGGCCATCCGATCATCTGGTCATCTGATTATCTGGTCATCTCGTCATCATCTCGTCATCACCTCGTCATCATCTCGTCATCATCTCGTCATCATCTCGTCATCATCTCGTCATGATCCCGTCATCATCTCGTCATCATCTCGTCATCATCTTGTCATCATCTCGTCATTCGGTCATCTGGTCATCTGGTCATCTGGTCATCTGGTCATCTTGTCATCTCGTCATCCTCTCGTTATCATCTCGTCATCATCTCGTCATCATCTCGTCATCATCTCGTCATCCTCTCGTCATCATCTCGTCATCATCTCGTCATCATCTTGTCATCATCTCGTCATCTTCTCGTCATCATCTCGTCATCCGGTCATCTCGTCATCTGGTCATCTGGTCATCTGGTCATCTTGTCATCTCGTCATCATCTTGTAATCAACTCGTCATCATCTCGTCATCTTCTCGTTATCATCTCGTCATCATCTCGTCATCAACTCGTCATATTCTGGTCATCATCTGGTCATCCGATCATCTGGTCATCTGGTCATCTGGTCATCTGGTCATCTAGTCATCTGGTCAACTGGTCATCTGGCCATCTGGTCATCTGGTCATCTGGTCATCTGGTCATCTGGTCATCTGGTCATCTGGTCATCTGGTCATCTGGTCATCTGGTCATCTGGTAATCTGGTCATCTCGTCATCATCTTTTCATCATCTTGTCATCATCTCGTCATCATCTCGTCATGATCTGGTCATCATCTCGTCATCATCTCGTCATCATCTCGTCATAATCTCGTCATCATCTCGTCATCATCTTGTCATCATCTCGTCATCATCTGGTCATCATCTCGTCATCATCTCGTCATCATCTCGTCATCATCTCGTCATCCTCTCGTCATCATCTTGTCATCATCTCGTCATCATCTCTTCATCATCTCGTCATCATCTCGTCATCATCTCGTCATCATTTCGTCATCATCTCGTCATCATCTCGTCATCATCTCTTCATCATCTAGTCATCATCTCGTCATCATCTCGTCATCATCTCGTCATCATCTCGTCATCCTCTCGTCATCCTCTCGTCATCATCTTGTCATCATCTCGTCATCATCTCTTCATCATCTCGTCATCATCTCGTCATCATCTCGTCATCATCTCGTCATCATCTCGTCATCATCTCGTCATCATCTCGTCATCATCTCGTCATCATCTCGTCATCATTTCGTCATCATCTCGTCATCATCTCGTCATTATCTCGTCATCATCTCGTCATCATCTCGTCATCATCTCGTCATCATCTCGTCATCATCTCGTCATCATCTCGTCATCATCTCGTCATCATCTCGTCATCATCTCGTCATCTACTCGTCATCATCTCGTCATCATCTTGTCATCATCCCGTCATCATCTCGTCATCATCTTGTCATCATCCCGTCATCATCTGGTCATCTCGTCATCTCGTCATCTCGTCATCCCCACATCTGGCTATCCGATTATCTGGTCATCTGATTATCTGGTCATCTCGTCATCATCTCGTCATCATCTCGTCATCATCTCGTCTTCTACTCGTCATCATCTCGTCATCATCTGGTCATCATCTGGTCATCCGGTCATCTGGTCATCTGGTCATCTGGCCATCTGGTCATCTGGTCATCTGGTCATCTGGTCATCTGGTCATCTGGTCATCTGGTAATCTGGTCTTCTCGTCATCTTCTTTTCATCATCTTGTCATCATCTCGTCATCATCCCGTCATGATCTCGTCATCATCTGGTCATCATCTCGTCATCATCTCGTCATCATCTCGTCATAATCTCGTCATCATCTCGTCATCATCTCGTCATCATCTCGTCATCTCATCAACATCTGGTCATCTCGTCATATGGTCATCTGGTCATCTAGTCATCTGGTCATCTGGTCATCTGGTCATCATCTCGTCATCATCTCGTCATCATCTCGTCATCTACTCGTCATCATCTCGTCATCATCTCGTCATCATCTCGTCATCTCGTCATCATCTGGTCATCTTGTCATCTCGTCATCTCGTCATCTCGACATCTGGCCATCCGATCATCTGGTCATCTGATTATCTGGTCATCTCGTCATCATCTCGTCATCACCTCGTCATCATCTCGTCATCATCTCGTCATCATCTCGTCATCATCTCGTCATGATCCCGTCATCATCTCGTCATCATCTCGTCATCATCTTGTCATCATCTCGTCATTCGGTCATCTGGTCATCTGGTCATCTGGTCATCTGGTCATCTTGTCATCTCGTCATCCTCTCGTTATCATCTCGTCATCATCTCGTCATCATCTCGTCATCATCTCGTCATCCTCTCGTCATCATCTCGTCATCATCTCGTCATCATCTTGTCATCATCTCGTCATCTTCTCGTCATCATCTCGTCATCCGGTCATCTCGTCATCTGGTCATCTGGTCATCTGGTCATCTTGTCATCTCGTCATCATCTTGTAATCAACTCGTCATCATCTCGTCATCTTCTCGTTATCATCTCGTCATCATCTCGTCATCAACTCGTCATATTCTGGTCATCATCTGGTCATCCGATCATCTGGTCATCTGGTCATCTGGTCATCTGGTCATCTAGTCATCTGGTCAACTGGTCATCTGGCCATCTGGTCATCTGGTCATCTGGTCATCTGGTCATCTGGTCATCTGGTCATCTGGTCATCTGGTCATCTGGTCATCTGGTCATCTGGTAATCTGGTCATCTCGTCATCATCTTTTCATCATCTTGTCATCATCTCGTCATCATCTCGTCATGATCTGGTCATCATCTCGTCATCATCTCGTCATCATCTCGTCATAATCTCGTCATCATCTCGTCATCATCTTGTCATCATCTCGTCATCATCTGGTCATCATCTCGTCATCATCTCGTCATCATCTCGTCATCATCTCGTCATCCTCTCGTCATCATCTTGTCATCATCTCGTCATCATCTCTTCATCATCTCGTCATCATCTCGTCATCATCTCGTCATCATTTCGTCATCATCTCGTCATCATCTCGTCATCTCGTCATCATCTCGTCATCTCGTCACCTTGTCATCTGATCATCTGATCATCTGGTCATCTGGTCATCTGGTCATCTCGTCATCATCTTGTAATCATCTCGTCATCATCTCGTCATCATCTCGTCATCATCTCGTCATCATCTCGTCATCATCTCGTCATCATCTCGTCATCATCTCGTCATTTTCTCGTCATAATCTCGTCATCATCTCTTCATCATCTAGTCATCATCTCGTCATCATCTCGTCATCATCTCGTCATCCTCTCGTCATCCTCTCGTCATCATCTCGTCATCATCTCGTCATCATCTCGTCATCATCTCGTCATCATCTCGTCATCATCTCGTCATCATCTCGTCATCATCTCGTCATCATCTCGTCATCTACTCGTCATCATCTCGTCATCATCTTGTCATCATCTCGTCTTCTCGTCATCATCTGGTCATCTTGTCATCTCGTCATCTCGTCATCCCCACATCTGGCCATCCGATTATCTGGTCATCTGATTATCTGGTCATCTCGTCATCATCTCGTCATCATCTCGTCATCATCTCGTCATCATCTCGTCGTCTACTCGTCATCATCTCGTCATCATCTGGTCATCATCTGGTCATCCGGTCATCTGGTCATCTGGTCATCTGGTCATCTGGTCATCTGGTCATCTGGCCATCTGGTCATCTGGTCATCTGGTCATCTGGTCATCTGGTCATCTGGTCATCTGGTCATCTGGTCATCTGGTCATCTGGTCATCTGGTAATCTGGTCATCTCGTCATCATCTTTTCATCATCTTGTCATCATCTCGTCATCATCTCGTCATGATCTGGTCATCATCTCGTCATCATCTGGTCATCATCTCGTCATCATCTCGTCATCATCTCGTCATCATCTCGTCATCATCTCGTCATCATCTCCACATCATCTCGTCATCTCGTCATCATCTCGTCATCTCGTCACCTTGTCAACTGATCATCTGATCATCTGATCATCTGGTCATCTGGTCATCCGGTCATCTCGTCATCATCTTGTAATCAACTCGTCATCATCTCGTCATCATCTCGTCATCTACTCGTCATCTACTCGTCATCATCTCGTCATCATCTCGTCATCATCTCGTCATCATCTCGTCATCATCTTGTCATCATCTCGTCATCATCTCGTCATCCTCTCGTCATCATCTCGTCATCATCTCGTCATCATCTCGTCATCATCTAGTCATCATCTCGTCATCATCTCGTCATCATCTTGTCGTCATCTCGTCATCATCTCGTCATCATCTGGTCATCTTGTCATCTCGTCATCTCGTCATCTCCACATCTGACTATCCGATCATCTGGTCATCTGATTATCTAGTCATCTGATTATCTGGTCATCTCGTCATCATCTCGTCATCATCTCGTCATCATCTCGTCGTCTACTCGTCATCATCTGGTCATCATCTGATCATCCGGTCATCTGGTCATCTGGTCATCTGGTCATCTGGTCATCTGGTCATCTGGCCATCTGCTCATCTGGTCATCTGGTCATCTGGTCATCTGGTCATCTGGTCATCTGGTCATCTGGTCATCTGGTAATCTGGTCTTCTCGTCATCATCTTTTCATCATCTTGTCATCATCTCGTCATCGTCTCGTCATGATCTCGTCATCATCTGGTCATCATCTCGTCATCATCTCGTCATCATCTCGTCATCATCTCGTCATAATCTCGTCATCATCTCGTCATCATCTCGTCATCATCTTGTCATCATCTCGTCATCATCTGGTCATCATCTGGTCATCATCTCGTCATCATCTCGTCATCTCATCAACATCTGGTCATCTCGTCATCTGGTCATCTGGTCATCTAGTCATCTGGTCATCTGGTCATCTGGTCATCATCTCGTCATCATCTTGTCATCATCTCGTCATCTACTCGTCATCATCTCGTCATCATCTCGTCATCTCGTCATCATCTGGTCATCTTGACATCTCGTCATCTCGTCATCTCGACATCTGACTATCCGATCATCTGGTCATCTGATTATCTGGTCATCTCGTCATCATCTCGTCATCATCTCGTCATCATCTCGTCATCATCTCGTCATCCGGTCATCTGGTCATCTGGTCATCTGGTCATCTGGTCATCTTGTCATCTCGTCATCCTCTCGTCATCATCTCGTCATCATCTCGTCATCATCTCGTCATCATCTCGTCATCCTCTCGTCATCATCTCGTCATCATCTCGTCATCATCTCGTCATCATCTCGTCATCATCTCGTCATCATCTCGTCATCTTCTCGTCATCATCTCGTCATCCGGTCATCTGGTCATCTGGTCATCTGGTCATCTGGTCATGTTGTCATCTCGTCATCATCTCCTCATCATATCGTCATCATCTCGTCATCATCTCGTCATCTCGTCATCATCTTGTCATCTTGTCATCTCGTCATCTCGTCATCTCCACATCTGGCTATCCGATCATCTGGTCATCTGATTATCTGGTCATCTCGTCATCATCTCGTCATCATCTCCTCGTCATCTGGTCATCATCTCGTCATCATCTCATCATCATCTCGTCATCATCTCGTCATCTTCTCGTCATCATCTCGTCATCCGGTCATCTGGTCATCTGGTCATCTGGTCATCTGGTCATGTTGTCATCTCGTCATCATCTCCTCATCATATCGTCATCATCTCGTCATCATCTCGTCATCTCGTCATCATCTTGTCATCTTGTCATCTCGTCATCTCGTCATCTCCACATCTGGCTATCCGATCATCTGGTCATCTGATTATCTGGTCATCTCGTCATCATCTCGTCATCATCTCGTCATCATCTCCTCGTCATCTCGTCATCATCTCGTCATCATCTCATCATCATCTCGTCATCATCTCGTCATCATCTCAGCATTATCTCGTCATCATCTCGTCATCATCTCGTCATCATCTCATCATCATCTCGTCATCATCTCGTCATCATCTCGTCATCATCTCGTCATCATCTCGTCATCTCGTCATCATCTTGTCATCTCGTCACCTCGTCATCTGATCATCTGGTCATCTCGTCATCTGGTCATCTCGTCATCATCTCGTAATCATCTCGTCATCATCTCGTCATCATCTCGTCATCATCTCGTCATCATCTCGTCATCACCTCGTCATCATCTCGTCATTATCTCGTCATCCTCTCGTCATCATCTCGTCATCATCTCGTCATCATCTCGTCATCATCTTGTCATCATCTCGTCATCATCTGGTCATCATCTCGTCATCATCTCGTCATCATCTCGTCATCATCTCGTCTTCATCTCGTCATCACCTCGTCATCTCGTCATCATCTCGTTATCTCGTCACCTCGTCATCTGATCATCTGGTCATCTGGTCATCTGGTCATCTCGTCATCATCTTGTAATCAACTCGTCATCATCTTGTCATCATCTCGTCATCATCTCGTCATCACCACGTCATCATCTCGTCATCATCTCGTCGTCATCTCGTCATCCTCTCGTCATCATCTTGTCATCATCTCGTCATCATCTCGTCATCATCTCGTCATCATCTCGTCATCATCTTGTCATCATCTCGTCATCATCTCGTCATCATATCGTCATCATCTCGTCATCATCTCGTCATCATCTCGTCATCATCCGATCATCTTGTCATCTCGTCATCTCGTCATCTCCACATCTGGCTATCCGATCATCTGGTCATCTGATTATCTGGTCATCTCGTCATCATCTCGTCATCATCTCGTCATTATCTCGTCATCATCTCGTCATCATCTCGTCATCATCTCGTCATCGTCTCGTCATCATCTCGTCATCATCTCGTCATCATCTCGTCATCATCTCGTCATCATCTCGTCATCATCTCGTCATCATCTCGTCATCTACTCGTCATCATCTCGTCATCATCTTGTCATCATCTCGTCATCTCGTCATCATCTGGTCATCTTGTCATCTCGTCATCTCGTCATCTTGACATCTGGCTATCCGATCATCTGGTCATCTGATTACCTGGTCATCTCGTCATCATCTCGTCATCATCTCGTCATCATCTCGTCATCATCTCGTCATCATCTCGTCATTTTCTCGTCATAATCTCGTCATCATCTCTTCATCATCTAGTCATCATCTCGTCATCATCTCGTCATCATCTCGTCATCCTCTCGTCATCCTCTCGTCATCATCTTGTCATCATCTCGTCATCATCTCTTCATCATCTCGTCATCATCTCGTCATCATCTCGTCATCATCTCGTCATCATCTCGTCATCATCTCGTCATCATCTCGTCATCATCTCGTCATCATCTCGTCATCATCTCGTCATCATGTCGTCATTATCTCGTCATCATCTCGTCATCATCTCGTCATCATCTCGTCATCATCTCGTCATCATCTCGTCATCATCTCGTCATCATCTCGTCATCATCTCGTCATCATCTCGTCATCATCTCGTCATCATCTCGTCATCATCTCGTCATCTACTCGTCATCATCTCGTCATCATCTTGTCATCATCTCGTCATCTCGTCATCATCTGGTCATCTTGTCATCTCGTCATCTCGTCAACCTCACATCTGGCTATCCGATTATCTGGTCATCTGATTATCTGGTCATCTCGTCATCATCTCGTCATCATCTCGTCTTCTACTCGTCATCATCTCGTCATCATCTGGTCATCATCTGGTCATCCGGTCATCTGGTCATCTGGTCATCTGGTCATCTGGTCATCTGGTCATCTGGCCATCCGGTCATCTGGTCATCTGGTCATCTGGTCATCTGTTCATCTGGTCATCTGTTCATCTGGTAAGCTGGTCTTCTCGTCATCATCTTTTCATCATCTTGTCATCATCTCGTCATCATCCCGTCATGATCTCGTCATCATCTGGTCATCATCTCGTCATCATCTCGTCATTTTCTCGTCATAATCTTGTCATCATCTCTTCATCATCTAGTCATCATCTCGTCATCATCTCGTCATCATCTCGTCATCATCTCGTCATCCTCTCGTCATCCTCTCGTCATCATCTTGTCATCATCTCGTCATCATCTCTTCATCATCTCGTCATCATCTCGTCATCATCTCGTCATCATCTCGTCATCATCTCGTCATCATCTCGTCATCATCTCGTCATCATCTCGTCATCATCTCGTCATCATTTCGTCATCATCTCGTCATCATCTCGTCATTATCTCGTCATCATCTCGTCATCATCTCGTCATCATCTCGTCATCATCTCGTCATCATCTCGTCATCATCTCGTCATCATCTCGTCATCATCTCGTCATCATCTCGTCATCTACTCGTCATCATCTCGTCATCATCTTGTCATCATCCCGTCATCATCTCGTCATCATCTTGTCATCATCCCGTCATCTCGTCATCTCGTCATCTCGTCATCCCCACATCTGGCTATCCGATTATCTGGTCATCTGATTATCTGGTCATCTCGTCATCATCTCGTCATCATCTCGTCATCATCTCGTCTTCTACTCGTCATCATCTCGTCATCATCTGGTCATCATCTGGTCATCCGGTCATCTGGTCATCTGGTCATCTGGCCATCTGGTCATCTGGTCATCTGGTCATCTGGTCATCTGGTCATCTGGTCATCTGGTAATCTGGTCTTCTCGTCATCTTCTTTTCATCATCTTGTCATCATCTCGTCATCATCCCGTCATGATCTCGTCATCATCTGGTCATCATCTCGTCATCATCTCGTCATCATCTCGTCATAATCTCGTCATCATCTCGTCATCATCTCGTCATCATCTCGTCATCTCATCAACATCTGGTCATCTCGTCATATGGTCATCTGGTCATCTAGTCATCTGGTCATCTGGTCATCTGGTCATCATCTCGTCATCATCTCGTCATCATCTCGTCATCTACTCGTCATCATCTCGTCATCATCTCGTCATCATCTCGTCATCATCTCGTCATCTCGTCATCATCTGGTCATCTTGTCATCTCGTCATCTCGTCATCTCGACATCTGGCCATCCGATCATCTGGTCATCTGATTATCTGGTCATCTCGTCATCATCTCGTCATCATCTCGTCATCATCTCGTCATCATCTCGTCATCATCTCGTCATCATCTCGTCATGATCCCGTCATCATCTCGTCATCATCTCGTCATCATCTTGTCATCATCTCGTCATTCGGTCATCTGGTCATCTGGTCATCTGGTCATCTGGTCATCTGGTCATCTGGTCATCTTGTCATCTCGTCATCCTCTCGTTATCATCTCGTCATCATCTCGTCATCATCTCGTCATCATCTCGTCATCCTCTCGTCATCATCTCGTCATCATCTCGTCATCATCTTGTCATCATCTCGTCATCTTCTCGTCATCATCTCGTCATCCGGTCATCTCGTCATCTGGTCATCTGGTCATCTGGTCATCTTGTCATCTCGTCATCATCTTGTAATCAACTCGTCATCATCTCGTCATCTTCTCGTTATCATCTCGTCATCATCTCGTCATCAACTCGTCATATTCTGGTCATCATCTGGTCATCCGATCATCTGGTCATCTGGTCATCTGGTCATCTGGTCATCTAGTCATCTGGTCAACTGGTCATCTGGCCATCTGGTCATCTGGTCATCTGGTCATCTGGTCATCTGGTCATCTGGTCATCTGGTCATCTGGTCATCTGGTAATCTGGTCATCTCGTCATCATCTTTTCATCATCTTGTCATCATCTCGTCATCATCTCGTCATGATCTGGTCATCATCTCGTCATCATCTCGTCATCATCTCGTCATAATCTCGTCATCATCTCGTCATCATCTCGTCATCATCTCGTCATCATCTGGTCATCATCTCGTCATCATCTCGTCATCATCTCGTCATCATCTCGTCATCCTCTCGTCATCATCTTGTCATCATCTCGTCATCATCTCTTCATCATCTCGTCATCATCTCGTCATCATCTCGTCATCATTTCGTCATCATCTCGTCATCATCTCGTCATCTCGTCATCATCTCGTCATCTCGTCACCTTGTCATCTGATCATCTGATCATCTGGTCATCTGGTCATCTGGTCATCTCGTCATCATCTTGTAATCATCTCGTCATCATCTCGTCATCATCTCGTCATCATCTCGTCATCATCTCGTCATCATCTCGTCATCATCTCGTCATTTTCTCGTCATAATCTCGTCATCATCTCTTCATCATCTAGTCATCATCTCGTCATCATCTCGTCATCATCTCGTCATCCTCTCGTCATCCTCTCGTCATCATCTTGTCATCATCTCGTCATCATCTCTTCATGATCTCGTCATCATCTCGTCATCATCTCGTCATCATTTCGTCATCATCTCGTCATCATCTCGTCATCATCTCGTCATCTCGTCATCATCTCGTCATCTCGTCACCTCGTGATCTGATCATCTGGTCATCTGGTCATCCGGTCATCTCGTCATCATCTCGTAATCATCTCGTCATCATCTGGTCATCATCTCGTCATCATCTCGTCATCATCTCGTCATCATCTCGTCATCATCTCGTCATCATCTCGTCATCATCTCGTCATTATCTCGTCATCCTCTCGTCATCATCTCGTCATCATCTCGTCATCATCTCGTCATCATCTTGTCATCATCTCGTCATCATCTGGTCATCATCTCGTCATCATCTCGTCATCATCTCGTCATCTCGTCACCTCAACATCTAATCATCTGATCATCTGGTCATTTGGTCATCTGGTCATCTCGTCATCATCTTGTAATCAACTCGTCATCATCTCGTCATCTACTCGTCATCATCTCGTCATCACCTCGTCATCATCTCGTCATCATCTCGTCGTCATCTCGTCATCCTCTCGTCATCATCTTGTCATCATCTCGTCATCATCTCTTCATCATCTCGTCATCATCTCGTCATCATCTCGTCAACATCTCGTCATCATCTCGTCATCATCTCGTCATCATCTCGTCATCATCTCGTCATCATCTCGTCATCATCTCGTCATCATCTCGTCATTATCTCGTCATCATCTCGTCATCATCTCGTCATCATCTCGTCATCATCTCGTCATCATCTCGTCATCATCTCGTCATCATCTCGTCATCATCTCGTCATCTACTCGTCATCATCTCGTCATCATCTTGTCATCATCTCGTCATCTCGTCATCATCTGGTCATCTTGTCATCTCGTCATCTCGTCATCTCGACATCTGCCTATCCGATCATCTGGTCATCTGATTACCTGGTCATCTCGTCATCATCTCGTCATCATCTCGTCATCATCTCGTCATCATCTCGTCATCATCTCGTCATTTTCTCGTCATAATCTCGTCATCATCTTGTCATCATCTCTTCATCATCTAGTCATCATCTCGTCATCATCTCGTCATCATCTCGTCATCATCTCGTCATCATCTCGTCATCATCTCGTCATTATCTCGTCATCATCTCGTCATCATCTCGTCATCATCTCGTCATCATCTCGTCATTATCTCGTCATCATCTCGTCATCATCTCGTCATAATCTCGTCATCATCTCGTCATCATCTCGTCATCATCTCGTCATCATCTCGTCATCATCTCGTCATCATCTCGTCATCATCACGTCATCTACTCGTCATCATCTCGTCATCATCTTGTCATCATCTCGTCATCATCTGGTCATCTTGTCATCTCGTCATCTCGTCATCCCCACATCTGGCTATCCGATTATCTGGTCATCTGATTATCTGGTCATCTCGTCATCATCTCGTCATCATCTCGTCATCATCTCGTCTTCTACTCGTCATCATCTCGTCATCATCTGGTCATCATCTGGTCATCCGGTCATCTGGTCATCTGGTCATCTGGTCATCTGGCCATCTGGTCATCTGGTCATCTGGTCATCTGGTCATCTGGTCATCTGGTCATCTGGTAATCTGGTCTTCTCGTCATCTTCTTTTCATCATCTTGTCATCATCTCGTCATCATCCCGTCATGATCTCGTCATCATCTGGTCATCATCTCGTCATCATCTCGTCATCATCTCGTCATAATCTCGTCATCATCTCGTCATCATCTCGTCATCATCTCGTCATCATCTCGTCATCATCTCGTCATCATCTCGTCATCTCATCAACATCTGGTCATCTCGTCATATGGTCATCTGGTCATCTAGTCATCTGGTCATCTGGTCATCTGGTCATCATCTCGTCACCATCTCGTCATCATCTCGTCATCTACTCGTCATCATCTCGTCATCATCTC
The DNA here is from genome assembly GCA_963669185.1 of Dyspetes luteomarginatus. Classification (NCBI taxonomy): domain Eukaryota; kingdom Metazoa; phylum Arthropoda; class Insecta; order Hymenoptera; family Ichneumonidae; genus Dyspetes; species Dyspetes luteomarginatus. The sequence continues at coordinate 13,666,675 of OY769904.1, forward strand.
GTCATCATCTCGTCATCTCGTCATCATCTGGTCATCTTGTCATCTCGTCATCTTGTCATCTCGACATCTGGCCATCCGATCATCTGGTCATCTGATTATCTGGTCATCTCGTCATCATCTCGTCATCATCTCGTCATCATCTCGTCATCATCTCGTCATCATCTCGTCATCATCTCGTCATGATCCCGTCATCATCTCGTCATCATCTCGTCATCATCTCGTCATCATCTCGTCATCCGGTCATCTGGTCATCTGGTCATCTGGTCATCTGGTCATCTGGTCATCTGGTCATCTTGTCATCTCGTCATCCTCTCGTTATCATCTCGTCATCATCTCGTCATCATCTCGTCATTATCTCGTCATCCTCTCGTCATCATCTCGTCATCATCTCGTCATCATCTTGTCATCATCTCGTCATCTTCTCGTCATCATCTCGTCATCCGGTCATCTCGTCATCTGGTCATCTGGTCATCTGGTCATCTTGTCATCTCGTCATCATCTTGTAATCAACTCGTCATCATCTCGTCATCTTCTCGTTATCATCTCGTCATCAACTCGTCACATTCTGGTCATCATCTGGTCATCCGATCATCTGGTCATCTGGTCATCTGGTCATCTGGTCATCTAGTCATCTGGTCAACTGGTCATCTGGCCATCTGGTCATCTGGTCATCTGGTCATCTGGTCATCTGGTCATCTGGTCATCTGGTCATCTGGTCATCTGGTCATCTGGTAATCTGGTCATCTCGTCATCATCTTTTCATCATCTTGTCATCATCTCGTCATCATCTCGTCATGATCTGGTCATCATCTCGTCATCATCTCGTCATCATCTCGTCATAATCTCGTCATCATCTCGTCATCATCTTGTCATCATCTCGTCATCATCTGGTCATCATCTCGTCATCATCTCGTCATCATCTCGTCATCATCTCGTCATCCTCTCGTCATCATCTTGTCATCATCTCGTCATCATCTCTTCATCATCTCGTCATCATCTCGTCATCATCTCGTCATCATTTCGTCATCATCTCGTCATCATCTCGTCATCTCGTCATCATCTCGTCATCTCGTCACCTTGTCATCTGATCATCTGATCATCTGGTCATCTGGTCATCTGGTCATCTCGTCATCATCTTGTAATCATCTCGTCATCATCTCGTCATCATCTCGTCATCATCTCGTCATCATCTCGTCATCATCTCGTCATCATCTCGTCATCATCTCGTCATTTTCTCGTCATAATCTCGTCATCATCTCTTCATCATCTAGTCATCATCTCGTCATCATCTCGTCATCATCTCGTCATCCTCTCGTCATCCTCTCGTCATCATCTTGTCATCATCTCGTCATCATCTCTTCATGATCTCGTCATCATCTCGTCATCATCTCGTCATCATCTCGTCATCATCTCGTCATCATCTCGTCATCATCTCGTCATCATCTCGTCATCATCTCGTCATCTACTTGTCATCATCTCGACATCATCTTGTCATCATCTCGTCATCTCGTCATCATCTGGTCATCTTGTCATCTCGTCATCTCGTCATCTCGACATCTGGCTATCCGATCATCTGGTCATCTGATTACCTGGTCATCTCGTGATCATCTCGTCATCATCTCGTCATCATCTCGTCATCATCTCGTCATCATCTCGTCATCATCTCGTCATCTACTCGTCATCATCTCGTCATCATCTCGTCATCACCTCGTCATCATCTCGTCATCATCTCGTCGTCATCTCGTCATCCTGTCGTCATCATCTTGTCATCATCTCGTCATCATCTCTTCATCATCTCGTCATCATCTCGTCATCATCTTGTCAACATCTCGTCATCATCTCGTCATCATCTCGTCATTATCTCGTCATCATCTCGTCATCATCTCGTCATCATCTTGTCATCATCTCGTCATCATCTCGTCATCATCTCGTCATCATCTCGTCATCATCTCGTCATCATCTCGTCATCATCTCGTCATCATCTCGTCATCTACTCGTCATCATCTCGTCATCATCTTGTCATCATCTCGTCATCTCGTCATCATCTGGTCATCTTGTCATCTCGTCATCTCGTCATCTCGACATCTGACTATCCGATCATCTGGTCATCTGATTATCTGGTCATCTCGTCATCATCTCGTCATCATCTCGTCATCATCTCGTCATCATCTCGTCATCATCTCGTCATCATCTCGTCATCATCTCGTCATCCGGTCATCTGGTCATCTGGTCATCTAGTCATCTGGTCATCTTGTCATCTCGTCATCCTCTCGTCATCATCTCGTCATCATCTCGTCATCATCTCGTCATCATCTCGTCATCCTCTCGTCATCATCTCGTCATCATCTCGTCATCATCTCGTCATCATCTCGTCATCATCTCGTCATCATCTCGTCATCTTCTCGTCATCATCTCGTCATCCGGTCATCTGGTCATCTGGTCATCTGGTCATCTGGTCATGTTGTCATCTCGTCATCATCTCCTCATCATATCGTCATCATCTCGTCATCATCTCGTCATCTCGTCATCATCTTGTCATCTTGTCATCGCGTCATCTCGTCATCTCCACATCTGGCTATCCGATCATCTGGTCATCTGATTATCTGGTCATCTCGTCATCATCTCGTCATCATCTCGTCATCATCTCCTCGTCATCTCGTCATCATCTCGTCATCATCTCGTCATCATCTCGTCATCTTCTCGTCATCATCTCGTCATCCGATCATCTGGTCATCTGGTCATCTGGTCATCTGGTCATGTTGTCATCTCGTCATCATCTCCTCATCATATCGTCATCATCTCGTCATCTCGTCATCATCTTGTCATCTTGTCATCTCGTCATCTCGTCATCTCCACATCTGGCTATCCGATCATCTGGTCATCTGATTATCTGGTCATCTCGTCATCATCTCGTCATCATCTCGTCATCATCTCCTCGTCATCTCGTCATCATCTCATCATCATCTCGTCATCATCTCGTCATCATCTCAGCATTATCTCGTCATCATCTCGTCATCATCTCGTCATCATCTCATCATCATCTCGTCATCATCTCGTCATCATCTCGTCATCATCTCGTCATCATCTCGTCATCTCGTCATCATCTTGTCATCTCGTCACCTCGTCATCTGATCATCTGGTCATCTCGTCATCTGGTCATCTCGTCATCATCTCGTAATCATCTCGTCATCATCTCGTCATCATCTCGTCATCATCTCGTCATCATCTCGTCATCACCTCGTCATCATCTCGTCATTATCTCGTCATCCTCTCGTCATCATCTCGTCATCATCTCGTCATCATCTCGTCATCATCTTGTCATCATCTCGTCATCATCTGGTCATCATCTCGTCATCATCTCGTCATCATCTCGTCATCATCTCGTCTTCATCTCGTCATCACCTCGTCATCTCGTCATCATCTCGTTATCTCGTCACCTCGTCATCTGATCATCTGGTCATCTGGTCATCTGGTCATCTCGTCATCATCTTGTAATCAACTCGTCATCATCTCGTCATCTACTCGTCATCTACTCGTCATGATCTTGTCATCATCTCGTCATCATCTCGTCATCACCACGTCATCATCTCGTCATCATCTCGTCGTCATCTCGTCATCCTCTCGTCATCATCTTGTCATCATCTCGTCATCATCTCGTCATCATCTCGTCATCATCTCGTCAACATCTCGTCATCATCTTGTCATCATCTCGTCATCATCTCGTCATCATCTCGTCATCATATGGTCATCATCTCGTCATCATCTCGTCATCATCTCGTCATCATCTGATCATCTTGTCATCTCGTCATCTCGTCATCTCCACATCTGGCTATCCGATCATCTGGTCATCTGATTATCTGGTCATCTCGTCATCATCTCGTCATCATCTCGTCATTATCTCGTCATCATCTCGTCATCATCTCGTCATCATCTCGTCATCATCTCGTCATCATCTCGTCATCATCTCGTCATCATCTCGTCATCATCTCGTCATCATCTCGTCATCATCTCGTCATCATCTCGTCATCTACTCGTCATCATCTCGTCATCATCTTGTCATCATCTCGTCATCTCGTCATCATCTGGTCATCTTGTCATATCGTCATCTCGTCATCTCGACATCTGGCTATCCGATCATCTGGTCATCTGATTACCTGGTCATCTCGTCATCATCTCGTCATCATCTCGTCATCATCTCGTCATCATCTCGTCATCATCTCGTCATCATCTCGTCATCATCTCGTCATTTTCTCGTCATAATCTCGTCATCATCTCTTCATCATCTAGTCATCATCTCGTCATCATCTCGTCATCATCTCGTCATCCTCTCGTCATCCTCTCGTCATCATCTTGTCATCATCTCGTCATCATCTCTTCATCATCTCGTCATCATCTCGTCATCATCTCGTCATCATCTCGTCATCATCTCGTCATCATCTCGTCATCATCTCGTCATCATCTCGTCATCATCTCGTCATCATCTCGTCATCATCTCGTCATCATCTCGTCATCATCTCGTCATTATCTCGTCATCATCTCGTCATCATCTCGTCATCATCTCGTCATCATCTCGTCATCATCTCGTCATCATCTCGTCATCATCTCGTCATCATCTCGTCATCATCTCGTCATCATCTCGTCATCATCTCGTCATCTACTCGTCATCATCTCGTCATCATCTTGTCATCATCTCGTCATCTCGTCATCATCTGGTCATCTTGTCATCTCGTCATCTCGTCAACCTCACATCTGGCTATCCGATTATCTGGTCATCTGATTATCTGGTCATCTCGTCATCATCTCGTCATCATCTCGTCTTCTACTCGTCATCATCTCGTCATCATCTGGTCATCATCTGGTCATCCGGTCATCTGGTCATCTGGTCATCTGGTCATCTGGTCATCTGGTCATCTGGCCATCCGGTCATCTGGTCATCTGGTCATCTGGTCATCTGGTCATCTGGTCATCTGTTCATCTGGTAAGCTGGTCTTCTCGTCATCATCTTTTCATCATCTTGTCATCATCTCGTCATCATCCCGTCATGATCTCGTCATCATCTGGTCATCATCTCGTCATCATCTCGTCATTTTCTCGTCATAATCTTGTCATCATCTCTTCATCATCTAGTCATCATCTCGTCATCATCTCGTCATCATCTCGTCATCATCTCGTCATCCTCTCGTCATCCTCTCGTCATCATCTTGTCATCATCTCGTCATCATCTCTTCATCATCTCGTCATCATCTCGTCATCATCTCGTCATCATCTCGTCATCATCTCGTCATCATCTCGTCATCATCTCGTCATCATCTCGTCATCATCTCGTCATCATTTCGTCATCATCTCGTCATCATCTCGTCATTATCTCGTCATCATCTCGTCATCATCTCGTCATCATCTCGTCATCATCTCGTCATCATCTCGTCATCATCTCGTCATCATCTCGTCATCATCTCGTCATCATCTCGTCATCTACTCGTCATCATCTCGTCATCATCTTGTCATCATCCCGTCATCATCTCGTCATCATCTTGTCATCATCCCGTCATCATCTGGTCATCTCGTCATCTCGTCATCTCGTCATCCCCACATCTGGCTATCCGATTATCTGGTGATCTGATTATCTGGTCATCTCGTCATCATCTCGGCATCATCTCGTCATCATCTCGTCTTCTACTCGTCATCATCTCGTCATCATCTGGTCATCATCTCGTCATCTTCTCGTCATCATCTCGTCATCCGGTCATCTCGTCATCTGGTCATCTGGTCATCTGGTCATCTTGTCATCTCGTCATCATCTTGTAATCAACTCGTCATCATCTCGTCATCTTCTCGTTATCATCTCGTCATCAACTCGTCACATTCTGGTCATCATCTGGTCATCCGATCATCTGGTCATCTGGTCATCTGGTCATCTGGTCATCTAGTCATCTGGTCAACTGGTCATCTGGCCATCTGGTCATCTGGTCATCTGGTCATCTGGTCATCTGGTCATCTGGTCATCTGGTCATCTGGTCATCTGGTCATCTGGTAATCTGGTCATCTCGTCATCATCTTTTCATCATCTTGTCATCATCTCGTCATCATCTCGTCATGATCTGGTCATCATCTCGTCATCATCTCGTCATCATCTCGTCATAATCTCGTCATCATCTCGTCATCATCTTGTCATCATCTCGTCATCATCTGGTCATCATCTCGTCATCATCTCGTCATCATCTCGTCATCATCTCGTCATCCTCTCGTCATCATCTTGTCATCATCTCGTCATCATCTCTTCATCATCTCGTCATCATCTCGTCATCATCTCGTCATCATTTCGTCATCATCTCGTCATCATCTCGTCATCTCGTCATCATCTCGTCATCTCGTCACCTTGTCATCTGATCATCTGATCATCTGGTCATCTGGTCATCTGGTCATCTCGTCATCATCTTGTAATCATCTCGTCATCATCTCGTCATCATCTCGTCATCATCTCGTCATCATCTCGTCATCATCTCGTCATCATCTCGTCATCATCTCGTCATTTTCTCGTCATAATCTCGTCATCATCTCTTCATCATCTAGTCATCATCTCGTCATCATCTCGTCATCATCTCGTCATCCTCTCGTCATCCTCTCGTCATCATCTTGTCATCATCTCGTCATCATCTCTTCATGATCTCGTCATCATCTCGTCATCATCTCGTCATCATCTCGTCATCATCTCGTCATCATCTCGTCATCATCTCGTCATCATCTCGTCATCATCTCGTCATCTACTTGTCATCATCTCGACATCATCTTGTCATCATCTCGTCATCTCGTCATCATCTGGTCATCTTGTCATCTCGTCATCTCGTCATCTCGACATCTGGCTATCCGATCATCTGGTCATCTGATTACCTGGTCATCTCGTGATCATCTCGTCATCATCTCGTCATCATCTCGTCATCATCTCGTCATCATCTCGTCATCATCTCGTCATCTACTCGTCATCATCTCGTCATCATCTCGTCATCACCTCGTCATCATCTCGTCATCATCTCGTCGTCATCTCGTCATCCTGTCGTCATCATCTTGTCATCATCTCGTCATCATCTCTTCATCATCTCGTCATCATCTCGTCATCATCTTGTCAACATCTCGTCATCATCTCGTCATCATCTCGTCATTATCTCGTCATCATCTCGTCATCATCTCGTCATCATCTTGTCATCATCTCGTCATCATCTCGTCATCATCTCGTCATCATCTCGTCATCATCTCGTCATCATCTCGTCATCATCTCGTCATCATCTCGTCATCTACTCGTCATCATCTCGTCATCATCTTGTCATCATCTCGTCATCTCGTCATCATCTGGTCATCTTGTCATCTCGTCATCTCGTCATCTCGACATCTGACTATCCGATCATCTGGTCATCTGATTATCTGGTCATCTCGTCATCATCTCGTCATCATCTCGTCATCATCTCGTCATCATCTCGTCATCATCTCGTCATCATCTCGTCATCATCTCGTCATCCGGTCATCTGGTCATCTGGTCATCTAGTCATCTGGTCATCTTGTCATCTCGTCATCCTCTCGTCATCATCTCGTCATCATCTCGTCATCATCTCGTCATCATCTCGTCATCCTCTCGTCATCATCTCGTCATCATCTCGTCATCATCTCGTCATCATCTCGTCATCATCTCGTCATCATCTCGTCATCTTCTCGTCATCATCTCGTCATCCGGTCATCTGGTCATCTGGTCATCTGGTCATCTGGTCATGTTGTCATCTCGTCATCATCTCCTCATCATATCGTCATCATCTCGTCATCATCTCGTCATCTCGTCATCATCTTGTCATCTTGTCATCGCGTCATCTCGTCATCTCCACATCTGGCTATCCGATCATCTGGTCATCTGATTATCTGGTCATCTCGTCATCATCTCGTCATCATCTCGTCATCATCTCCTCGTCATCTCGTCATCATCTCGTCATCATCTCGTCATCATCTCGTCATCTTCTCGTCATCATCTCGTCATCCGATCATCTGGTCATCTGGTCATCTGGTCATCTGGTCATGTTGTCATCTCGTCATCATCTCCTCATCATATCGTCATCATCTCGTCATCTCGTCATCATCTTGTCATCTTGTCATCTCGTCATCTCGTCATCTCCACATCTGGCTATCCGATCATCTGGTCATCTGATTATCTGGTCATCTCGTCATCATCTCGTCATCATCTCGTCATCATCTCCTCGTCATCTCGTCATCATCTCATCATCATCTCGTCATCATCTCGTCATCATCTCAGCATTATCTCGTCATCATCTCGTCATCATCTCGTCATCATCTCATCATCATCTCGTCATCATCTCGTCATCATCTCGTCATCATCTCGTCATCATCTCGTCATCTCGTCATCATCTTGTCATCTCGTCACCTCGTCATCTGATCATCTGGTCATCTCGTCATCTGGTCATCTCGTCATCATCTCGTAATCATCTCGTCATCATCTCGTCATCATCTCGTCATCATCTCGTCATCATCTCGTCATCACCTCGTCATCATCTCGTCATTATCTCGTCATCCTCTCGTCATCATCTCGTCATCATCTCGTCATCATCTCGTCATCATCTTGTCATCATCTCGTCATCATCTGGTCATCATCTCGTCATCATCTCGTCATCATCTCGTCATCATCTCGTCTTCATCTCGTCATCACCTCGTCATCTCGTCATCATCTCGTTATCTCGTCACCTCGTCATCTGATCATCTGGTCATCTGGTCATCTGGTCATCTCGTCATCATCTTGTAATCAACTCGTCATCATCTCGTCATCTACTCGTCATCTACTCGTCATGATCTTGTCATCATCTCGTCATCATCTCGTCATCACCACGTCATCATCTCGTCATCATCTCGTCGTCATCTCGTCATCCTCTCGTCATCATCTTGTCATCATCTCGTCATCATCTCGTCATCATCTCGTCATCATCTCGTCAACATCTCGTCATCATCTTGTCATCATCTCGTCATCATCTCGTCATCATCTCGTCATCATATGGTCATCATCTCGTCATCATCTCGTCATCATCTCGTCATCATCTGATCATCTTGTCATCTCGTCATCTCGTCATCTCCACATCTGGCTATCCGATCATCTGGTCATCTGATTATCTGGTCATCTCGTCATCATCTCGTCATCATCTCGTCATTATCTCGTCATCATCTCGTCATCATCTCGTCATCATCTCGTCATCATCTCGTCATCATCTCGTCATCATCTCGTCATCATCTCGTCATCATCTCGTCATCATCTCGTCATCATCTCGTCATCATCTCGTCATCTACTCGTCATCATCTCGTCATCATCTTGTCATCATCTCGTCATCTCGTCATCATCTGGTCATCTTGTCATATCGTCATCTCGTCATCTCGACATCTGGCTATCCGATCATCTGGTCATCTGATTACCTGGTCATCTCGTCATCATCTCGTCATCATCTCGTCATCATCTCGTCATCATCTCGTCATCATCTCGTCATCATCTCGTCATCATCTCGTCATTTTCTCGTCATAATCTCGTCATCATCTCTTCATCATCTAGTCATCATCTCGTCATCATCTCGTCATCATCTCGTCATCCTCTCGTCATCCTCTCGTCATCATCTTGTCATCATCTCGTCATCATCTCTTCATCATCTCGTCATCATCTCGTCATCATCTCGTCATCATCTCGTCATCATCTCGTCATCATCTCGTCATCATCTCGTCATCATCTCGTCATCATCTCGTCATCATCTCGTCATCATCTCGTCATCATCTCGTCATCATCTCGTCATTATCTCGTCATCATCTCGTCATCATCTCGTCATCATCTCGTCATCATCTCGTCATCATCTCGTCATCATCTCGTCATCATCTCGTCATCATCTCGTCATCATCTCGTCATCATCTCGTCATCATCTCGTCATCTACTCGTCATCATCTCGTCATCATCTTGTCATCATCTCGTCATCTCGTCATCATCTGGTCATCTTGTCATCTCGTCATCTCGTCAACCTCACATCTGGCTATCCGATTATCTGGTCATCTGATTATCTGGTCATCTCGTCATCATCTCGTCATCATCTCGTCTTCTACTCGTCATCATCTCGTCATCATCTGGTCATCATCTGGTCATCCGGTCATCTGGTCATCTGGTCATCTGGTCATCTGGTCATCTGGTCATCTGGCCATCCGGTCATCTGGTCATCTGGTCATCTGGTCATCTGGTCATCTGGTCATCTGTTCATCTGGTAAGCTGGTCTTCTCGTCATCATCTTTTCATCATCTTGTCATCATCTCGTCATCATCCCGTCATGATCTCGTCATCATCTGGTCATCATCTCGTCATCATCTCGTCATTTTCTCGTCATAATCTTGTCATCATCTCTTCATCATCTAGTCATCATCTCGTCATCATCTCGTCATCATCTCGTCATCATCTCGTCATCCTCTCGTCATCCTCTCGTCATCATCTTGTCATCATCTCGTCATCATCTCTTCATCATCTCGTCATCATCTCGTCATCATCTCGTCATCATCTCGTCATCATCTCGTCATCATCTCGTCATCATCTCGTCATCATCTCGTCATCATCTCGTCATCATTTCGTCATCATCTCGTCATCATCTCGTCATTATCTCGTCATCATCTCGTCATCATCTCGTCATCATCTCGTCATCATCTCGTCATCATCTCGTCATCATCTCGTCATCATCTCGTCATCATCTCGTCATCATCTCGTCATCTACTCGTCATCATCTCGTCATCATCTTGTCATCATCCCGTCATCATCTCGTCATCATCTTGTCATCATCCCGTCATCATCTGGTCATCTCGTCATCTCGTCATCTCGTCATCCCCACATCTGGCTATCCGATTATCTGGTGATCTGATTATCTGGTCATCTCGTCATCATCTCGGCATCATCTCGTCATCATCTCGTCTTCTACTCGTCATCATCTCGTCATCATCTGGTCATCATCTGGTCATCCGGTCATCTGGTCATCTGGTCATCTGGCCATCTGGTCATCTGGTCATCTGGTCATCTGGTCATCTGGTCATCTGGTCATCTGGTAATCTGGTCTTCTCGTCATCTTCTTTTCATCATCTTGTCATCATCTCGTCATCATCCCGTCATGATCTCGTCATCATCTGGTCATCATCTCGTCATCATCTCGTCATCATCTCGTCATAATCTCGTCATCATCTCGTCATCATCTCGTCATCATCTCGTCATCTCATCAACATCTGGTCATCTCGTCATATGGTCATCTGGTCATCTAGTCATCTGGTCATCTGGTCATCTGGTCATCATCTCGTCATCATCTCGTCATCATCTCGTCATCTACTCGTCATCATCTCGTCATCATCTCGTCATCATCTCGTCATCTCGTCATCATCTGGTCATCTTGTCATCTCGTCATCTCGTCATCTCGACATCTGGCCATCCGATCATCTGGTCATCTGATTATCTGGTCATCTCGTCATCATCTCGTCATCACCTCGTCATCATCTCGTCATCATCTCGTCATCATCTCGTCATCATCTCGTCATGATCCCGTCATCATCTCGTCATCATCTCGTCATCATCTTGTCATCATCTCGTCATTCGGTCATCTGGTCATCTGGTCATCTGGTCATCTGGTCATCTGGTCATCTGGTCATCTTGTCATCTCGTCATCCTCTCGTTATCATCTCGTCATCATCTCGTCATCATCTCGTCATCATCTCGTCATCCTCTCGTCATCATCTCGTCATCATCTCGTCATCATCTTGTCATCATCTCGTCATCTTCTCGTCATCATCTCGTCATCCGGTCATCTCGTCATCTGGTCATCTGGTCATCTGGTCATCTTGTCATCTCGTCATCATCTTGTAATCAACTCGTCATCATCTCGTCATCTTCTCGTTATCATCTCGTCATCATCTCGTCATCAACTCGTCATATTCTGGTCATCATCTGGTCATCCGATCATCTGGTCATCTGGTCATCTGGTCATCTGGTCATCTAGTCATCTGGTCAACTGGTCATCTGGCCATCTGGTCATCTGGTCATCTGGTCATCTGGTCATCTGGTCATCTGGTCATCTGGTCATCTGGTCATCTGGTAATCTGGTCATCTCGTCATCATCTTTTCATCATCTTGTCATCATCTCGTCATCATCTCGTCATGATCTGGTCATCATCTCGTCATCATCTCGTCATCATCTCGTCATAATCTCGTCATCATCTCGTCATCATCTTGTCATCATCTCGTCATCATCTGGTCATCATCTCGTCATCATCTCGTCATCATCTCGTCATCATCTCGTCATCCTCTCGTCATCATCTTGTCATCATCTCGTCATCATCTCTTCATCATCTCGTCATCATCTCGTCATCATCTCGTCATCATTTCGTCATCATCTCGTCATCATCTCGTCATCTCGTCATCATCTCGTCATCTCGTCACCTTGTCATCTGATCATCTGATCATCTGGTCATCTGGTCATCTGGTCATCTCGTCATCATCTTGTAATCATCTCGTCATCATCTCGTCATCATCTCGTCATCATCTCGTCATCATCTCGTCATCATCTCGTCATCATCTCGTCATCATCTCGTCATTTTCTCGTCATAATCTCGTCATCATCTCTTCATCATCTAGTCATCATCTCGTCATCATCTCGTCATCATCTCGTCATCCTCTCGTCATCCTCTCGTCATCATCTTGTCATCATCTCGTCATCATCTCTTCATGATCTCGTCATCATCTCGTCATCATCTCGTCATCATCTCGTCATCATCTCGTCATCATCTCGTCATCATCTCGTCATCATCTCGTCATCATCTCGTCATCATCTCGTCATCATCTCGTCATCATCTCGTCATCTACTTGTCATCATCTCGACATCATCTTGTCATCATCTCGTCATCTCGTCATCATCTGGTCATCTTGTCATCTCGTCATCTCGTCATCTCGACATCTGGCTATCCGATCATCTGGTCATCTGATTACCTGGTCATCTCGTGATCATCTCGTCATCATCTCGTCATCATCTCGTCATCATCTCGTCATCATCTCGTCATCATCTCGTCATCTACTCGTCATCATCTCGTCATCATCTCGTCATCACCTCGTCATCATCTCGTCATCATCTCGTCGTCATCTCGTCATCCTGTCGTCATCATCTTGTCATCATCTCGTCATCATCTCTTCATCATCTCGTCATCATCTCGTCATCATCTCGTCAACATCTCGTCATCATCTCGTCATCATCTCGTCATTATCTCGTCATCATCTCGTCATCATCTCGTCATCATCTTGTCATCATCTCGTCATCATCTCGTCATCATCTCGTCATCATCTCGTCATCATCTCGTCATCATCTCGTCATCATCTCGTCATCATCTCGTCATCTACTCGTCATCATCTCGTCATCATCTTGTCATCATCTCGTCATCTCGTCATCATCTGGTCATCTTGTCATCTCGTCATCTCGTCATCTTGACATCTGGCTATCCGATCATCTGGTCATCTGATTACCTGGTCATCTCGTCATCATCTCGTCATCATCTCGTCATCATCTCGTCATCTACTCGTCATCATCTCGTCATCACCTCGTCATCATCTCGTCATCATCTCGTCGTCATCTCGTCATCCTCTCGTCATCATCTTGTCATCATCTCGTCGTTATCTCGTCATCATCTCGTCATCATCTCGTCATCATCTCGTCATCATCTCGTCATTATCTCGTCATCATCTCGTCATCATCTCGTCATCATCTCGTCATCATCTCGTCGTCATCTCGTGATCCTCTCGTCATCATCTTGTCATCATCTCGTCGTCATCTCTTCATCATCTCGTCATCATCTCGTCATCATCTCGTCAACATCTCGTCATCATCTCGTCATCATCTCGTCATCATCTCGTCATCATCTCGTCATCAACTCGTCATCATCTCGTCATCATCTCGTCATTTTCTCGTCATAATCTCGTCATCATCTTGTCATCATCTCTTCATCATCTAGTCATCATCTCGTCATCATCTCGTCATCATCTCGTCATCATCTCGTCAACCTCTCGTCATCATCTTGTCATCATCTCGTCATCATCTCTTCATCATCTCGTCATCATCTCGTCATCATCTTGTCAACATCTCGTCATCATCTCATCATCATCTCGTCATCATCTCGTCATCATCTCGTCATCATCTCGTCATCATCTCGTCATCATCTCGTCATCATCTCGTCATCTCGTCATCATCTCGTCATCTCGTCACCTCGTGATCTGATCATCTGGTCATCTGGTCATCCGGTCATCTCGTCATCATCTCGTAATCATCTCGTCATCATCTCGTCATCATCTGGTCATCATCTCGTCATCATCTCGTCATCATCTCGTCATCATCTCGTCATCATCTCGTCATCATCTCGTCATCATCTCGTCATTATCTCGTCATCCTCTCGTCATCATCTCGTCATCATCTCGTCATCATCTCGTCATCATCTTGTCATCATCTCGTCATCATCTGGTCATCATCTCGTCATCATCTCGTCATCATCTCGTCATCTCGTCACCTCAACATCTAATCATCTGATCATCTGGTCATTTGGTCAACTGGTCATCTCGTCATCATCTTGTAATCAACTCGTCATCATCTCGTCATCTACTCGTCATCATCTCGTCATCACCTCGTCATCATCTCGTCATCATCTCGTCGTCATCTCGTCATCCTCTCGTCATCATCTTGTCATCATCTCGTCATCATCTCTTCATCATCTCGTCATCATCTCGTCATCATCTCGTCAACATCTCGTCATCATCTCGTCATCATCTCGTCATCATCTCGTCATCATCTCGTCATCATCTCGTCATCATCTCGTCATCATCTCGTCATTATCTCGTCATCATCTCGTCATCATCTCGTCATCATCTCGTCATCATCTCGTCATCATCTCGTCATCATCTCGTCATCATCTCGTCATCATCTCGTCATCATCTCGTCATCATCTCGTCATCTACTCGTCATCATCTCGTCATCATCTTGTCATCATCTCGTCATCTCGTCATCATCTGGTCATCTTGTCATCTCGTCATCTCGTCATCTCGACATCTGCCTATCCGATCATCTGGTCATCTGATTACCTGGTCATCTCGTCATCATCTCGTCATCATCTCGTCATCATCTCGTCATCATCTCGTCATCATCTCGTCATTTTCTCGTCATAATCTCGTCATCATCTTGTCATCATCTCTTCATCATCTAGTCATCATCTCGTCATCATCTCGTCATCATCTCGTCATCATCTCGTCATCATCTCGTCATTATCTCGTCATCATCTCGTCATCATCTCGTCATCATCTCGTCATCATCTCGTCATCATCTCGTCATCATCTCGTCATCATCTCGTCATCATCTCGTCATCATCTCGTCATCATCTCGTCATCTACTCGTCATCATCTCGTCATCATCTTGTCATCATCTCGTCTTCTCGTCATCATCTGGTCATCTTGTCATCTCGTCATCTCGTCATCCCCACATCTGGCCATCCGATTATCTGGTCATCTGATTATCTGGTCATCTCGTCATCATCTCGTCATCATCTCGTCATCATCTCGTCATCATCTCGTCGTCTACTCGTCATCATCTCGTCATCATCTGGTCATCATCTGGTCATCCGGTCATCTGGTCATCTGGTCATCTGGTCATCTGGTCATCTGGTCATCTGGCCATCTGGTCATCTGGTCATCTGGTCATCTGGTCATCTGGTCATCTGGTCATCTGGTCATCTGGTCATCTGGTCATCTGGTCATCTGGTAATCTGGTCATCTCGTCATCATCTTTTCATCATCTTGTCATCATCTCGTCATCATCTCGTCATGATCTGGTCATCATCTCGTCATCATCTGGTCATCATCTCGTCATCATCTCGTCATCATCTCGTCATCATCTCGTCATCATCTCGTCATCATCTCGTCATCATCTCCACATCATCTCGTCATCTCGTCATCATCTCGTCATCTCGTCACCTTGTCAACTGATCATCTGATCATCTGATCATCTGGTCATCTGGTCATCCGGTCATCTCGTCATCATCTTGTAATCAACTCGTCATCATCTCGTCATCATCTCGTCATCTACTCGTCATCTACTCGTCATCATCTCGTCATCATCTCGTCATCATCTCGTCATCATCTCGTCATCATCTTGTCATCATCTCGTCATCATCTCGTCATCCTCTCGTCATCATCTCGTCATCATCTCGTCATCATCTCGTCATCATCTAGTCATCATCTCGTCATCATCTCGTCATCATCTTGTCGTCATCTCGTCATCATCTCGTCATCATCTGGTCATCTTGTCATCTCGTCATCTCGTCATCTCCACATCTGACTATCCGATCATCTGGTCATCTGATTATCTAGTCATCTGATTATCTGGTCATCTCGTCATCATCTCGTCATCATCTCGTCATCATCTCGTCGTCTACTCGTCATCATCTGGTCATCATCTGATCATCCGGTCATCTGGTCATCTGGTCATCTGGTCATCTGGTCATCTGGTCATCTGGCCATCTGCTCATCTGGTCATCTGGTCATCTGGTCATCTGGTCATCTGGTCATCTGGTCATCTGGTCATCTGGTAATCTGGTCTTCTCGTCATCATCTTTTCATCATCTTGTCATCATCTCGTCATCGTCTCGTCATGATCTCGTCATCATCTGGTCATCATCTCGTCATCATCTCGTCATCATCTCGTCATAATCTCGTCATCATCTCGTCATCATCTCGTCATCATCTTGTCATCATCTCGTCATCATCTGGTCATCATCTGGTCATCATCTCGTCATCATCTCGTCATCTCATCAACATCTGGTCATCTCGTCATCTGGTCATCCGGTCATCTAGTCATCTGGTCATCTGGTCATCTGGTCATCATCTCGTCATCATCTTGTCATCATCTCGTCATCTACTCGTCATCATCTCGTCATCATCTCGTCATCTCGTCATCATCTGGTCATCTTGTCATCTCGTCATCTCGTCATCTCGACATCTGACTATCCGATCATCTGGTCATCTGATTATCTGGTCATCTCGTCATCATCTCGTCATCATCTCGTCATCATCTCGTCATCATCTCGTCATCATCTCGTCATCATCTCGTCATCATCTCGTCATCATCTCGTCATCCGGTCATCTGGTCATCTGGTCATCTGGTCATCTGGTCATCTTGTCATCTCGTCATCCTCTCGTCATCATCTCGTCATCATCTCGTCATCATCTCGTCATCATCTCGTCATCCTCTCGTCATCATCTCGTCATCATCTCGTCATCATCTCGTCATCATCTCGTCATCATCTCGTCATCATCTCGTCATCTTCTCGTCATCATCTCGTCATCCGGTCATCTGGTCATCTGGTCATCTGGTCATCTGGTCATGTTGTCATCTCGTCATCATCTCCTCATCATATCGTCATCATCTCGTCATCATCTCGTCATCTCGTCATCATCTTGTCATCTTGTCATCTCGTCATCTCGTCATCTCCACATCTGGCTATCCGATCATCTGGTCATCTGATTATCTGGTCATCTCGTCATCATCTCGTCATCATCTCCTCGTCATCTCGTCATCATCTCGTCATCATCTCATCATCATCTCGTCATCATCTCGTCATCTTCTCGTCATCATCTCGTCATCCGGTCATCTGGTCATCTGGTCATCTGGTCATCTGGTCATGTTGTCATCTCGTCATCATCTCCTCATCATATCGTCATCATCTCGTCATCATCTCGTCATCTCGTCATCATCTTGTCATCTTGTCATCTCGTCATCTCGTCATCTCCACATCTGGCTATCCGATCATCTGGTCATCTGATTATCTGGTCATCTCGTCATCATCTCGTCATCATCTCGTCATCATCTCCTCGTCATCTCGTCATCATCTCGTCATCATCTCATCATCATCTCGTCATCATCTCGTCATCATCTCAGCATTATCTCGTCATCATCTCGTCATCATCTCGTCATCATCTCATCATCATCTCGTCATCATCTCGTCATCATCTCGTCATCATCTCGTCATCATCTCGTCATCTCGTCATCATCTTGTCATCTCGTCACCTCGTCATCTGATCATCTGGTCATCTCGTCATCTGGTCATCTCGTCATCATCTCGTAATCATCTCGTCATCATCTCGTCATCATCTCGTCATCATCTCGTCATCATCTCGTCATCACCTCGTCATCATCTCGTCATTATCTCGTCATCCTCTCGTCATCATCTCGTCATCATCTCGTCATCATCTCGTCATCATCTTGTCATCATCTCGTCATCATCTGGTCATCATCTCGTCATCATCTCGTCATCATCTCGTCATCATCTCGTCTTCATCTCGTCATCACCTCGTCATCTCGTCATCATCTCGTTATCTCGTCACCTCGTCATCTGATCATCTGGTCATCTGGTCATCTGGTCATCTCGTCATCATCTTGTAATCAACTCGTCATCATCTTGTCATCATCTCGTCATCATCTCGTCATCACCACGTCATCATCTCGTCATCATCTCGTCGTCATCTCGTCATCCTCTCGTCATCATCTTGTCATCATCTCGTCATCATCTCGTCATCATCTCGTCATCATCTCGTCATCATCTTGTCATCATCTCGTCATCATCTCGTCATCATATCGTCATCATCTCGTCATCATCTCGTCATCATCTTGTCATCTCGTCATCTCGTCATCTCCACATCTGGCTATCCGATCATCTGGTCATCTGATTATCTGGTCATCTCGTCATCATCTCGTCATCATCTCGTCATTATCTCGTCATCATCTCGTCATCATCTCGTCATCATCTCGTCATCGTCTCGTCATCATCTCGTCATCATCTCGTCATCATCTCGTCATCATCTCGTCATCATCTCGTCATCATCTCGTCATCATCTCGTCATCTACTCGTCATCATCTCGTCATCATCTTGTCATCATCTCGTCATCTCGTCATCATCTGGTCATCTTGTCATCTCGTCATCTCGTCATCTTGACATCTGGCTATCCGATCATCTGGTCATCTGATTACCTGGTCATCTCGTCATCATCTCGTCATCATCTCGTCATCATCTCGTCATCATCTCGTCATCATCTCGTCATTTTCTCGTCATAATCTCGTCATCATCTCTTCATCATCTAGTCATCATCTCGTCATCATCTCGTCATCATCTCGTCATCCTCTCGTCATCCTCTCGTCATCATCTTGTCATCATCTCGTCATCATCTCTTCATCATCTCGTCATCATCTCGTCATCATCTCGTCATCATCTCGTCATCATCTCGTCATCATCTCGTCATCATCTCGTCATCATCTCGTCATCATCTCGTCATCATCTCGTCATCATCTCGTCATCATCTCGTCATCATGTCGTCATTATCTCGTCATCATCTCGTCATCATCTCGTCATCATCTCGTCATCATCTCGTCATCATCTCGTCATCATCTCGTCATCATCTCGTCATCATCTCGTCATCATCTCGTCATCATCTCGTCATCATCTCGTCATCATCTCGTCATCTACTCGTCATCATCTCGTCATCATCTTGTCATCATCTCGTCATCTCGTCATCATCTGGTCATCTTGTCATCTCGTCATCTCGTCAACCTCACATCTGGCTATCCGATTATCTGGTCATCTGATTATCTGGTCATCTCGTCATCATCTCGTCATCATCTCGTCTTCTACTCGTCATCATCTCGTCATCATCTGGTCATCATCTGGTCATCCGGTCATCTGGTCATCTGGTCATCTGGTCATCTGGTCATCTGGTCATCTGGCCATCCGGTCATCTGGTCATCTGGTCATCTGGTCATCTGTTCATCTGGTCATCTGTTCATCTGGTAAGCTGGTCTTCTCGTCATCATCTTTTCATCATCTTGTCATCATCTCGTCATCATCCCGTCATGATCTCGTCATCATCTGGTCATCATCTCGTCATCATCTCGTCATTTTCTCGTCATAATCTTGTCATCATCTCTTCATCATCTAGTCATCATCTCGTCATCATCTCGTCATCATCTCGTCATCATCTCGTCATCCTCTCGTCATCCTCTCGTCATCATCTTGTCATCATCTCGTCATCATCTCTTCATCATCTCGTCATCATCTCGTCATCATCTCGTCATCATCTCGTCATCATCTCGTCATCATCTCGTCATCATCTCGTCATCATCTCGTCATCATCTCGTCATCATTTCGTCATCATCTCGTCATCATCTCGTCATTATCTCGTCATCATCTCGTCATCATCTCGTCATCATCTCGTCATCATCTCGTCATCATCTCGTCATCATCTCGTCATCATCTCGTCATCATCTCGTCATCATCTCGTCATCTACTCGTCATCATCTCGTCATCATCTTGTCATCATCCCGTCATCATCTCGTCATCATCTTGTCATCATCCCGTCATCATCTGGTCATCTCGTCATCTCGTCATCTCGTCATCCCCACATCTGGCTATCCGATTATCTGGTCATCTGATTATCTGGTCATCTCGTCATCATCTCGTCATCATCTCGTCATCATCTCGTCTTCTACTCGTCATCATCTCGTCATCATCTGGTCATCATCTGGTCATCCGGTCATCTGGTCATCTGGTCATCTGGCCATCTGGTCATCTGGTCATCTGGTCATCTGGTCATCTGGTCATCTGGTCATCTGGTAATCTGGTCTTCTCGTCATCTTCTTTTCATCATCTTGTCATCATCTCGTCATCATCCCGTCATGATCTCGTCATCATCTGGTCATCATCTCGTCATCATCTCGTCATCATCTCGTCATAATCTCGTCATCATCTCGTCATCATCTCGTCATCATCTCGTCATCTCATCAACATCTGGTCATCTCGTCATATGGTCATCTGGTCATCTAGTCATCTGGTCATCTGGTCATCTGGTCATCATCTCGTCATCATCTCGTCATCATCTCGTCATCTACTCGTCATCATCTCGTCATCATCTCGTCATCATCTCGTCATCATCTCGTCATCTCGTCATCATCTGGTCATCTTGTCATCTCGTCATCTCGTCATCTCGACATCTGACCATCCGATCATCTGGTCATCTGATTATCTGGTCATCTCGTCATCATCTCGTCATCATCTCGTCATCATCTCGTCATCATCTCGTCATCATCTCGTCATCATCTCGTCATGATCCCGTCATCATCTCGTCATCATCTCGTCATCATCTTGTCATCATCTCGTCATTCGGTCATCTGGTCATCTGGTCATCTGGTCATCTGGTCATCTGGTCATCTGGTCATCTTGTCATCTCGTCATCCTCTCGTTATCATCTCGTCATCATCTCGTCATCATCTCGTCATCATCTCGTCATCCTCTCGTCATCATCTCGTCATCATCTCGTCATCATCTTGTCATCATCTCGTCATCTTCTCGTCATCATCTCGTCATCCGGTCATCTCGTCATCTGGTCATCTGGTCATCTGGTCATCTTGTCATCTCGTCATCATCTTGTAATCAACTCGTCATCATCTCGTCATCTTCTCGTTATCATCTCGTCATCATCTCGTCATCAACTCGTCATATTCTGGTCATCATCTGGTCATCCGATCATCTGGTCATCTGGTCATCTGGTCATCTGGTCATCTAGTCATCTGGTCAACTGGTCATCTGGCCATCTGGTCATCTGGTCATCTGGTCATCTGGTCATCTGGTCATCTGGTCATCTGGTCATCTGGTCATCTGGTAATCTGGTCATCTCGTCATCATCTTTTCATCATCTTGTCATCATCTCGTCATCATCTCGTCATGATCTGGTCATCATCTCGTCATCATCTCGTCATCATCTCGTCATAATCTCGTCATCATCTCGTCATCATCTCGTCATCATCTCGTCATCATCTGGTCATCATCTCGTCATCATCTCGTCATCATCTCGTCATCATCTCGTCATCCTCTCGTCATCATCTTGTCATCATCTCGTCATCATCTCTTCATCATCTCGTCATCATCTCGTCATCATCTCGTCATCATTTCGTCATCATCTCGTCATCATCTCGTCATCTCGTCATCATCTCGTCATCTCGTCACCTTGTCATCTGATCATCTGATCATCTGGTCATCTGGTCATCTGGTCATCTCGTCATCATCTTGTAATCATCTCGTCATCATCTCGTCATCATCTCGTCATCATCTCGTCATCATCTCGTCATCATCTCGTCATCATCTCGTCATTTTCTCGTCATAATCTCGTCATCATCTCTTCATCATCTAGTCATCATCTCGTCATCATCTCGTCATCATCTCGTCATCCTCTCGTCATCCTCTCGTCATCATCTTGTCATCATCTCGTCATCATCTCTTCATGATCTCGTCATCATCTCGTCATCATCTCGTCATCATTTCGTCATCATCTCGTCATCATCTCGTCATCATCTCGTCATCTCGTCATCATCTCGTCATCTCGTCACCTCGTGATCTGATCATCTGGTCATCTGGTCATCCGGTCATCTCGTCATCATCTCGTAATCATCTCGTCATCATCTCGTCATCATCTGGTCATCATCTCGTCATCATCTCGTCATCATCTCGTCATCATCTCGTCATCATCTCGTCATCATCTCGTCATCATCTCGTCATTATCTCGTCATCCTCTCGTCATCATCTCGTCATCATCTCGTCATCATCTCGTCATCATCTTGTCATCATCTCGTCATCATCTGGTCATCATCTCGTCATCATCTCGTCATCATCTCGTCATCTCGTCACCTCAACATCTAATCATCTGATCATCTGGTCATTTGGTCATCTGGTCATCTCGTCATCATCTTGTAATCAACTCGTCATCATCTCGTCATCTACTCGTCATCATCTCGTCATCACCTCGTCATCATCTCGTCATCATCTCGTCGTCATCTCGTCATCCTCTCGTCATCATCTTGTCATCATCTCGTCATCATCTCTTCATCATCTCGTCATCATCTCGTCATCATCTCGTCAACATCTCGTCATCATCTCGTCATCATCTCGTCATCATCTCGTCATCATCTCGTCATCATCTCGTCATCATCTCGTCATCATCTCGTCATTATCTCGTCATCATCTCGTCATCATCTCGTCATCATCTCGTCATCATCTCGTCATCATCTCGTCATCATCTCGTCATCATCTCGTCATCATCTCGTCATCATCTCGTCATCATCTCGTCATCTACTCGTCATCATCTCGTCATCATCTTGTCATCATCTCGTCATCTCGTCATCATCTGGTCATCTTGTCATCTCGTCATCTCGTCATCTCGACATCTGCCTATCCGATCATCTGGTCATCTGATTACCTGGTCATCTCGTCATCATCTCGTCATCATCTCGTCATCATCTCGTCATCATCTCGTCATCATCTCGTCATCATCTCGTCATTTTCTCGTCATAATCTCGTCATCATCTTGTCATCATCTCTTCATCATCTAGTCATCATCTCGTCATCATCTCGTCATCATCTCGTCATCATCTCGTCATCATCTCGTCATCATCTCGTCATTATCTCGTCATCATCTCGTCATCATCTCGTCATCATCTCGTCATCATCTCGTCATTATCTCGTCATCATCTCGTCATCATCTCGTCATAATCTCGTCATCATCTCGTCATCATCTCGTCATCATCTCGTCATCATCTCGTCATCATCTCGTCATCATCTCGTCATCATCACGTCATCTACTCGTCATCATCTCGTCATCATCTTGTCATCATCTCGTCATCATCTGGTCATCTTGTCATCTCGTCATCTCGTCATCCCCACATCTGGCTATCCGATTATCTGGTCATCTGATTATCTGGTCATCTCGTCATCATCTCGTCATCATCTCGTCATCATCTCGTCTTCTACTCGTCATCATCTCGTCATCATCTGGTCATCATCTGGTCATCCGGTCATCTGGTCATCTGGTCATCTGGTCATCTGGCCATCTGGTCATCTGGTCATCTGGTCATCTGGTCATCTGGTCATCTGGTCATCTGGTAATCTGGTCTTCTCGTCATCTTCTTTTCATCATCTTGTCATCATCTCGTCATCATCCCGTCATGATCTCGTCATCATCTGGTCATCATCTCGTCATCATCTCGTCATCATCTCGTCATAATCTCGTCATCATCTCGTCATCATCTCGTCATCATCTCGTCATCATCTCGTCATCATCTCGTCATCATCTCGTCATCTCATCAACATCTGGTCATCTCGTCATATGGTCATCTGGTCATCTAGTCATCTGGTCATCTGGTCATCTGGTCATCATCTCGTCACCATCTCGTCATCATCTCGTCATCTACTCGTCATCATCTCGTCATCATCTCGTCATCATCTCGTCATCTCGTCATCATCTGGTCATCTTGTCATCTCGTCATCTTGTCATCTCGACATCTGGCCATCCGATCATCTGGTCATCTGATTATCTGGTCATCTCGTCATCATCTCGTCATCATCTCGTCATCATCTCGTCATCATCTCGTCATCATCTCGTCATCATCTCGTCATGATCCCGTCATCATCTCGTCATCATCTCGTCATCATCTCGTCATCATCTCGTCATCCGGTCATCTGGTCATCTGGTCATCTGGTCATCTGGTCATCTTGTCATCTCGTCATCCTCTCGTTATCATCTCGTCATCATCTCGTCATCATCTCGTCATTATCTCGTCATCCTCTCGTCATCATCTCGTCATCATCTCGTCATCATCTTGTCATCATCTCGTCATCTTCTCGTCATCATCTCGTCATCCGGTCATCTCGTCATCTGGTCATCTGGTCATCTGGTCATCTTGTCATCTCGTCATCATCTTGTAATCAACTCGTCATCATCTCGTCATCTTCTCGTTATCATCTCGTCATCCGATCATCTGGTCATCTGGTCATCTGGTCATCTGGTCATCTAGTCATCTGGTCAACTGGTCATCTGGCCATCTGGTCATCTGGTCATCTGGTCATCTGGTCATCTGGTCATCTGGTCATCTGGTCATCTGGTCATCTGGTCATCTGGTAATCTGGTCATCTCGTCATCATCTTTTCATCATCTTGTCATCATCTCGTCATCATCTCGTCATGATCTGGTCATCATCTCGTCATCATCTCGTCATCATCTCGTCATAATCTCGTCATCATCTCGTCATCATCTTGTCATCATCTCGTCATCATCTGGTCATCATCTCGTCATCATCTCGTCATCATCTCGTCATCATCTCGTCATCCTCTCGTCATCATCTTGTCATCATCTCGTCATCATCTCTTCATCATCTCGTCATCATCTCGTCATCATCTCGTCATCATCTCGTCATCATCTCGTCATCATCTCGTCATCTCGTCATCATCTCGTCATCTCGTCACCTTGTCATCTGATCATCTGATCATCTGGTCATCTGGTCATCTGGTCATCTCGTCATCATCTTGTAATCATCTCGTCATCATCTCGTCATCATCTCGTCATCATCTCGTCATCATCTCGTCATCATCTCGTCATCATCTCGTCATCATCTCGTCATTTTCTCGTCATAATCTCGTCATCATCTCTTCATCATCTAGTCATCATCTCGTCATCATCTCGTCATCATCTCGTCATCCTCTCGTCATCCTCTCGTCATCATCTTGTCATCATCTCGTCATCATCTCTTCATGATCTCGTCATCATCTCGTCATCATCTCGTCATCATCTCGTCATCATCTCGTCATCATCTCGTCATCATCTCGTCATCATCTGGTCATCATCTCGTCATCATCTCGTCATCATCTCGTCATCATCTCGTCATCTACTCGTCATCATCTCGTCATCATCTTGTCATCATCTCGTCATCTCGTCATCATCTGGTCATCTTGTCATCTCGTCATCTCGTCAACCTCACATCTGGCTATCCGATTATCTGGTCATCTGATTATCTGGTCATCTCGTCATCATCTCGTCATCATCTCGTCTTCTACTCGTCATCATCTCGTCATCATCTGGTCATCATCTGGTCATCCGGTCATCTGGTCATCTGGTCATCTGGTCATCTGGTCATCTGGTCATCTGGCCATCCGGTCATCT
The DNA here is from genome assembly GCA_963669185.1 of Dyspetes luteomarginatus. NCBI lineage: Eukaryota > Metazoa > Arthropoda > Insecta > Hymenoptera > Ichneumonidae > Dyspetes > Dyspetes luteomarginatus. Next base: position 13,692,773 of record OY769904.1, read on the forward strand.
GGTCATCTGGTCATCTGGTCATCTGGTCATCTGGTCATCTGGTCATCTGGTCATCTGGTAAGCTGGTCTTCTAGTCATCATCTTTTCATCATCTTGTCATCATCTCGTCATCATCCCGTCATGATCTCGTCATCATCTGGTCATCATCTCGTCATCATCTCGTCATTTTCTCGTCATAATCTCGTCATCATCTCTTCATCATCTAGTCATCATCTCGTCATCATCTCGTCATCATCTCGTCATCATCTCGTCATCCTCTCGTCATCCTCTCGTCATCATCTTGTCATCATCTCGTCATCATCTCTTCATCATCTCGTCATCATCTCGTCATCATCTCGTCATCATCTCGTCATCATCTCGTCATCATCTCGTCATCATCTCGTCATCATCTCGTCATCATCTCGTCATCATCTCGTCATCATCTCGTCATTATCTCGTCATCATCTCGTCATCATCTCGTCATCATCTCGTCATCATCTCGTCATCATCTCGTCATCATCTCGTCATCATCTCGTCATCATCTCGTCATCATCTCGTCATCTACTCGTCATCATCTCGTCATCATCTTGTCATCATCTCGTCATCATCTGGTCATCTTGTCATCTCGTCATCTCGTCATCCCCACATCTAGCTATCCGATTATCTGGTCATCTGATTATCTGGTCATCTCGTCATCATCTCGTCATCATCTCGTCATCATCTCGTCATCATCTCGTCATCATCTCGTCAACATCTCGTCATCATCTCGTCATCATCTCGTCATCATCTCGTCATCATATCGTCATCATCTCGTCATCATCTCGTCATCATCTCGTCATCATCTCGTCATCATCTCGTCATCATCTCGTCATCATCTCGTCATCATCTCGTCACTATCTCGTCATTATCTCGTCATCATCTCGTCATCATCTCGTCATCATCTCATCATCATCTCGTCATCATCTCGTCATCATCTCGTCATCATCTCGTCATCATCTCGTCATCTCGTCATCATCTCGTCATCTCGTCACCTCGTGATCTGATCATCTGATCATCTGGTCATCTGGTCATCCGGTCATCTCGTCATCATCTCGTAATCATCTCGTCATCATATCGTCATCATCTGGTCATCATCTCGTAATCATCTCGTCATCATATCGTCATCATCTGGTCATCATCTCGTCATCATCTCGTCATCATCTCGTCATCATCTCGTCATCATCTCGTCATCATCTCGTCATCATCTCGTCATTATCTCGTCATCCTCTCGTCATCATCTCGTCATCATCTCGTCATCATCTCGTCATCATCTTGTCATCATCTCGTCATCATCTGGTCATCATCTGGTCATCATCTCGTCATCATCTCGTCATCATCTCGTCATCATCTCGTCATCATCTCGTCATCTCGTCACCTCAACATCTAATCATCTGATCATCTGGTCATCTGGTCATCTGGTCATCTCGTCACCATCTTGTAATCAACTCGTCATCTACTCGTCATCATCTCGTCATCATCTCGTCATCACCTCGTCATCATCTCGTCATCATCTCGTCGTCATCTCGTCATCCTCTCGTCATCATCTTGTCGTCATCTCGTCGTCATCTCGTCATCATCTCGTCATCATCTCGTCATCATCTCGTCATCATCTCGTCATTATCTCGTCATCATCTCGTCATCATCTCGTCATCATCTCGTCATCATCTCGTCATCATCTCGTCATCATCTCGTCGTCATCTCGTCATCCTCTCGTCATCATCTTGTCATCATCTTGTCGTCATCTCTTCATCATCTCGTCATCATCTCGTCATCATCTCGTCAACATCTCGTCATCATCTCGTCATCATCTCGTCATTATCTCGTCATCATCTCGTCATCATCTCGTCATCATCTCGTCATCATCTCGTCATTATCTCGTCATCATCTCGTCATCATCTCGTCATCATCTCGTCATCATCTCGTCATCATCTCGTCATCATCTCGTCATCATCTCGTCATCATCTCGTCATCATCTCGTCATCTACTCGTCATCATCTCGTCATCATCTTGTCATCATCTCGTCATCTCGTCATCATCTGGTCATCTTGTCATCTCGTCATCTCGTCATCTCGACATCTGCCTATCCGATCATCTCGACATCTGCCTATCCGATCATCTGGTCATCTGATTACCTGGTCATCTCGTCATCATCTCGTCATCATCTCGTCATCATCTCGTCATTTTCTCGTAATAATCTCGTCATCATCTTGTCATCATCTCTTCATCATCTAGTCATCATCTCGTCATCATCTCGTCATCATCTCGTCATCATCTCGTCAACCTCTCGTCATCATCTTGTCATCATCTCGTCATCATCTCTTCATCATCTCGTCATCATCTCGTCATCATCTCGTCATCTCGTCATCATCTCGTCATCTCGTCACCTCGTGATCTGATCATCTGATCATCTGGTCATCTGGTCATCCGGTCATCTCGTCATCATCTCGTAATCATCTCGTCATCATCTCGTCATCATCTGGTCATCATCTCGTCATCATCTCGTCATCATCTCGTCATCATCGCGTCACCATCTCGTCATCATCTCGTCATCATCTCGTCATTATCTCGTCATCCTCTCGTCATGATCTCGTCATGATCTCGTCATCATCTCGTCATCATCTTGTCATCATCTCGTCATCATCTGGTCATCATCTCGTCATCATCTCGTCATCATCTCGTCATCATCTCGTCATCCGGTCATCTCGTCATCTGGTCATCTGGTCATCTGGTCATCTTGTCATCTCGTCATCATCTTGTAATCAACTCGTCATCATCTCGTCATCTTCTCGTTATCATCTCGTCATCATCTCGTCATCAACCCGTCATATTCTGGTCATCATCTGGTCATCCGATCATCTGGTCATCTGGTCATCTGGTCATCTGGTCATCTAGTCATCTGGTCAACTGGTCATCTGGCCATCTGGTCATCTGGTCATCTGGTCATCTGGTCATCTGGTCATCTGGTCATCTGGTCATCTGGTCATCTGGTCATCTGGTAATCTGGTCATCTCGTCATCATCTTTTCATCATCTTGTTATCATCTCGTCATCATCTCGTCATGATCTGGTCATCATCTCGTCATCATCTCGTCATCATCTCGTCATAATCTCGTCATCATCTCGTCATCATCTTGTCATCATCTCGTCATCATCTGGTCATCATCTCGTCATCATCTCGTCATCATCTCGTCATCATCTCGTCATCCTCTCGTCATCATCTCGTCATTATCTCGTCATCATCTCGTCATCATCTCGTCGTCATCTCGTCATCCTCTCGTCATCATCTTGTCATCATCTTGTCGTCATCTCTTCATCATCTCGTCATCATCTCGTCATCATCTCGTCAACATCTCGTCATCATCTCGTCATCATCTCGTCATTATCTCGTCATCATCTCGTCATCATCTCGTCATCATCTCGTCATCATCTCGTCATCATCTCGTCATTATCTCGTCATCATCTCGTCATCATCTCGTCATCATCTCGTCATCATCTCGTCATCATCTCGTCATCATCTCGTCATCATCTCGTCATCATCTCGTCATCATCTCGTCATCTACTCGTCATCATCTCGTCATCATCTTGTCATCATCTCGTCATCTCGTCATCATCTGGTCATCTTGTCATCTCGTCATCTCGTCATCTCGACATCTGCCTATCCGATCATCTGGTCATCTGATTACCTGGTCATCTCGTCATCATCTCGTCATCATCTCGTCATCATCTCGTCATCATCTCTTCATCATCTCGTCATTATCTCGTCATCATCTCGTCATCATCTCGTCATCATCTCGTCATTTTCTCGTCATAATCTCGTCATCATCTCGTCATCATCTCTTCATCATCTAGTCATCATCTCGTCACCATCTCGTCATCATCTCGTCAACCTCTCGTCATCATCTTGTCATCATCTCGTCATCATCTCTTCATCATCTCGTCATCATCTCGTCATCATCTCGTCCACATCTCGTCATCATCTCATCATCATCTCGTCATCATCTCGTCATCATCTCGTCATCATCTCGTCATCCGGTCATCTGGTCATCTGGTCATCTGGTCATCTGGTCATCTGGTCATCTGGTCATCTTGTCATCTCGTCATCCTCTCGTTATCATCTCGTCATCATCTCGTCATCATCTCGTCATTATCTCGTCATCCTCTCGTCATCATCTCGTCATCATCTCGTCATCATCTTGTCATCATCTCGTCATCTTCTCGTCATCATCTCGTCATCCGGTCATCTCGTCATCTGGTCATCTGGTCATCTGGTCATCTTGTCATCTCGTCATCATCTTGTAATCAACTCGTCATCATCTCGTCATCTTCTCGTTATCATCTCGTCATCAACTCGTCACATTCTGGTCATCATCTGGTCATCCGATCATCTGGTCATCTGGTCATCTGGTCATCTGGTCATCTAGTCATCTGGTCAACTGGTCATCTGGCCATCTGGTCATCTGGTCATCTGGTCATCTGGTCATCTGGTCATCTGGTCATCTGGTCATCTGGTCATCTGGTCATCTGGTAATCTGGTCATCTCGTCATCATCTTTTCATCATCTTGTCATCATCTCGTCATCATCTCGTCATGATCTGGTCATCATCTCGTCATCATCTCGTCATCATCTCGTCATAATCTCGTCATCATCTCGTCATCATCTTGTCATCATCTCGTCATCATCTGGTCATCATCTCGTCATCATCTCGTCATCATCTCGTCATCATCTCGTCATCCTCTCGTCATCATCTTGTCATCATCTCGTCATCATCTCTTCATCATCTCGTCATCATCTCGTCATCATCTCGTCATCATCTCGTCATCATCTCGTCATCATCTCGTCATCTCGTCATCATCTCGTCATCTCGTCACCTTGTCATCTGATCATCTGATCATCTGGTCATCTGGTCATCTGGTCATCTCGTCATCATCTTGTAATCATCTCGTCATCATCTCGTCATCATCTCGTCATCATCTCGTCATCATCTCATCATCATCTCGTCATCATCTCGTCATTTTCTCGTCATAATCTCGTCATCATCTCTTCATCATCTAGTCATCATCTCGTCATCATCTCGTCATCATCTCGTCATCCTCTCGTCATCCTCTCGTCATCATCTTGTCATCATCTCGTCATCATCTCTTCATGATCTCGTCATCATCTCGTCATCATCTCGTCATCATCTCGTCATCATCTCGTCATCATCTCGTCATCATCTCGTCATCATCTGGTCATCATCTCGTCATCATCTCGTCATCATCTCGTCATCATCTCGTCATCTACTCGTCATCATCTCGTCATCATCTTGTCATCATCTCGTCATCTCGTCATCATCTGGTCATCTTGTCATCTCGTCATCTCGTCAACCTCACATCTGGCTATCCGATTATCTGGTCATCTGATTATCTGGTCATCTCGTCATCATCTCGTCATCATCTCGTCTTCTACTCGTCATCATCTCGTCATCATCTGGTCATCATCTGGTCATCCGGTCATCTGGTCATCTGGTCATCTGGTCATCTGGTCATCTGGTCATCTGGTCATCTGGTCATCTGGTAAGCTGGTCTTCTAGTCATCATCTTTTCATCATCTTGTCATCATCTCGTCATCATCCCGTCATGATCTCGTCATCATCTGGTCATCATCTCGTCATCATCTCGTCATTTTCTCGTCATAATCTCGTCATCATCTCTTCATCATCTAGTCATCATCTCGTCATCATCTCGTCATCATCTCGTCATCATCTCGTCATCATCTCGTCATCCTCTCGTCATCATCTTGTCATCATCTCGTCATCATCTCTTCATCATCTCGTCATCATCTCGTCATCATCTCGTCATCATCTCGTCATCATCTCGTCATCATCTCGTCATCATCTCGTCATCATCTCGTCATCATCTCGTCATCATCTCGTCATCATCTCGTCATCATCTCGTCATCATCTCGTCATTATCTCGTCATCATCTCGTCATCATCTCGTCATCATCTCGTCATCATCTCGTCATCATCTCGTCATCATCTCGTCATCATCTCGTCATCATCTCGTCATCATCTCGTCATCTACTCGTCATCATCTCGTCATCATCTTGTCATCATCTCGTCATCATCTGGTCATCTTGTCATCTCGTCATCTCGTCATCCCCACATCTAGCTATCCGATTATCTGGTCATCTGATTATCTGGTCATCTCGTCATCATCTCGTCATCATCTCGTCATCATCTCGTCATCATCTCGTCAACATCTCGTCATCATCTCGTCATCATCTCGTCATCATCTCGTCATCATATCGTCATCATCTCGTCATCATCTCGTCATCATCTCGTCATCATCTCGTCATCATCTCGTCATCATCTCGTCATCATCTCGTCATCATCTCGTCACTATCTCGTCATTATCTCGTCATCATCTCGTCATCATCTCGTCATCATCTCATCATCATCTCGTCATCATCTCGTCATCATCTCGTCATCATCTCGTCATCATCTCGTCATCTCGTCATCATCTCGTCATCTCGTCACCTCGTGATCTGATCATCTGATCATCTGGTCATCTGGTCATCCGGTCATCTCGTCATCATCTCGTAATCATCTCGTCATCATATCGTCATCATCTGGTCATCATCTCGTCATCATCTCGTCATCATCTCGTCATCATCTCGTCATCATCTCGTCATCATCTCGTCATCATCTCGTCATTATCTCGTCATCCTCTCGTCATCATCTCGTCATCATCTCGTCATCATCTCGTCATCATCTTGTCATCATCTCGTCATCATCTGGTCATCATCTCGTCATCATCTCGTCATCATCTCGTCATCATCTCGTCATCATCTCGTCATCTCGTCACCTCAACATCTAATCATCTGATCATCTGGTCATCTGGTCATCTGGTCATCTCGTCACCATCTTGTAATCAACTCGTCATCTACTCGTCATCATCTCGTCATCATCTCGTCATCACCTCGTCATCATCTCGTCATCATCTCGTCGTCATCTCGTCATCCTCTCGTCATCATCTTGTCGTCATCTCGTCGTCATCTCGTCATCATCTCGTCATCATCTCGTCATCATCTCGTCATCATCTCGTCATTATCTCGTCATCATCTCGTCATCATCTCGTCATCATCTCGTCATCATCTCGTCATCATCTCGTCATCATCTCGTCGTCATCTCGTCATCCTCTCGTCATCATCTTGTCATCATCTTGTCGTCATCTCTTCATCATCTCGTCATCATCTCGTCATCATCTCGTCAACATCTCGTCATCATCTCGTCATCATCTCGTCATTATCTCGTCATCATCTCGTCATCATCTCGTCATCATCTCGTCATCATCTCGTCATTATCTCGTCATCATCTCGTCATCATCTCGTCATCATCTCGTCATCATCTCGTCATCATCTCGTCATCATCTCGTCATCATCTCGTCATCATCTCGTCATCATCTCGTCATCTACTCGTCATCATCTCGTCATCATCTTGTCATCATCTCGTCATCTCGTCATCATCTGGTCATCTTGTCATCTCGTCATCTCGTCATCTCGACATCTGCCTATCCGATCATCTCGACATCTGCCTATCCGATCATCTGGTCATCTGATTACCTGGTCATCTCGTCATCATCTCGTCATCATCTCGTCATCATCTCGTCATCATCTCGTCATCATCTCGTCATTTTCTCGTAATAATCTCGTCATCATCTTGTCATCATCTCGTCATCATCTCGTCATCATCTCGTCACTATCTCGTCATTATCTCGTCATCATCTCGTCAACCTCTCGTCATCATCTTGTCATCATCTCGTCATCATCTCTTCATCATCTCGTCATCATCTCGTCATCATCTCGTCATCTCGTCATCATCTCGTCATCTCGTCACCTCGTGATCTGATCATCTGATCATCTGGTCATCTGGTCATCCGGTCATCTCGTCATCATCTCGTAATCATCTCGTCATCATCTCGTCATCATCTGGTCATCATCTCGTCATCATCTCGTCATCATCTCGTCATCATCTCGTCACCATCTCGTCATCATCTCGTCATCATCTCGTCATTATCTCGTCATCCTCTCGTCATGATCTCGTCATGATCTCGTCATCATCTCGTCATCATCTTGTCATCATCTCGTCATCATCTGGTCATCATCTCGTCATCATCTCGTCATCATCTCGTCATCATCTCGTCATCCGGTCATCTCGTCATCTGGTCATCTGGTCATCTGGTCATCTTGTCATCTCGTCATCATCTTGTAATCAACTCGTCATCATCTCGTCATCTTCTCGTTATCATCTCGTCATCATCTCGTCATCAACCCGTCATATTCTGGTCATCATCTGGTCATCCGATCATCTGGTCATCTGGTCATCTGGTCATCTGGTCATCTAGTCATCTGGTCAACTGGTCATCTGGCCATCTGGTCATCTGGTCATCTGGTCATCTGGTCATCTGGTCATCTGGTCATCTGGTCATCTGGTCATCTGGTCATCTGGTAATCTGGTCATCTCGTCATCATCTTTTCATCATCTTGTTATCATCTCGTCATCATCTCGTCATGATCTGGTCATCATCTCGTCATCATCTCGTCATCATCTCGTCATAATCTCGTCATCATCTCGTCATCATCTTGTCATCATCTCGTCATCATCTGGTCATCATCTCGTCATCATCTCGTCATCATCTCGTCATTATCTCGTCATCATCTCGTCATCATTTCGTCGTCATCTCGTCATCCTCTCGTCATCATCTTGTCATCATCTTGTCGTCATCTCTTCATCATCTCGTCATCATCTCGTCATCATCTCGTCAACATCTCGTCATCATCTCGTCATCATCTCGTCATTATCTCGTCATCATCTCGTCATCATCTCGTCATCATCTCGTCATCATCTCGTCATCATCTCGTCATTATCTCGTCATCATCTCGTCATCATCTCGTCATCATCTCGTCATCATCTCGTCATCATCTCGTCATCATCTCGTCATCATCTCGTCATCATCTCGTCATCATCTCGTCATCTTCTCGTCATCATCTCGTCATCATCTTGTCATCATCTCGTCATCTCGTCATCATCTGGTCATCTTGTCATCTCGTCATCTCGTCATCTCGACATCTGCCTATCCGATCATCTGGTCATCTGATTACCTGGTCATCTCGTCATCATCTCGTCATCATCTCGTCATCATCTCGTCATCATCTCTTCATCATCTCGTCATTATCTCGTCATCATCTCGTCATCATCTCGTCATCATCTCGTCATTTTCTCGTCATAATCTCGTCATCATCTCGTCATCATCTCTTCATCATCTAGTCATCATCTCGTCACCATCTCGTCATCATCTCGTCATCATCTCGTCAACCTCTCGTCATCATCTTGTCATCATCTCGTCATCATCTCTTCATCATCTCGTCATCATCTCGTCATCATCTCGTCCACATCTCGTCATCATCTCATCATCATCTCGTCATCATCTCGTCATCATCTCGTCATCATCTCGTCATCATCTCGTCATCATCTCGTCATCATCTCGTCATCTCTTCATCATCTCGTCATCTCGTCACCTCGTGATCTGATCATCTGATCATCTGGTCATCTGGTCATCCGGTCATCTCGTCATCATCTCGTAATCATCTCGTCATCATCTCGTCATCATCTGGTCATAATCTCGTCATCATCTCGTCATCATCTCGTCATCATCTCGTCATCATCTCGTCATCATCTCGTCATCATCTCGTCATTATCTCGTCATCCTCTCGTCATGATCTCGTAATCATCTCGTCATCATCTCGTCATCATCTTGTCATCATCTCGTCATCATCTGGTCATCATCTCGTCATCATCTCGTCATCATCTCGTCATCATCTCGTCATCCGGTCATCTCGTCATCTGGTCATCTGGTCATCTGGTCATCTTGTCATCTCGTCATCATCTTGTAATCAACTCGTCATCATCTCGTCATCTTCTCGTTATCATCTCGTCATCATCTCGTCATCAACTCGTCATATTCTGGTCATCATCTGGTCATCCGATCATCTGGTCATCTGGTCATCTGGTCATCTGGTCATCTAGTCATCTGGTCAACTGGTCATCTGGCCATCTGGTCATCTGGTCATCTGGTCATCTGGTCATCTGGTCATCTGGTCATCTGGTCATCTGGTCATGTGGTCATCTGGTAATCTGGTCATCTCGTCATCATCTTTTCATCATCTTGTCATCATCTCGTCATCATCTCGTCATGATCTGGTCATCATCTCGTCATCATCTCGTCATCATCTCGTCATAATCTCGTCATCATCTCGTCATCATCTTGTCATCATCTCGTCATCATCTGGTCATCATCTCGTCATCATCTCGTCATCATCTTGTCATCATCTCGTCATCATCTCTTCATCATCTCGTCATCATCTCGTCATCATCTCGTCATCATCTCGTCATCATCTCGTCATCATCTCGTCATCTCGTCATCATCTCGTCATCTCGTCACCTTGTCATCTGATCATCTGATCATCTGGTCATCTGGTCATCTGGTCATCTCGTCATCATCTTGTAATCATCTCGTCATCATCTCGTCATCATCTCGTCATCATCTCATCATCATCTCGTCATCATCTCGTCATCATCTCGTCATCATCTCGTCATTTTCTCGTCATAATCTCGTCATCATCTCTTCATCATCTAGTCATCATCTCGTCATCATCTCGTTATCATCTCGTCATCCTCTCGTCATCCTCTCGTCATCATCTTGTCATCATCTCGTCATCATCTCTTCATGATCTCGTCATCATCTCGTCATCATCTCGTCATCATCTCGTCATCATCTCGTCATCATCTCGTCATCATCTCGTCATCATCTCGTCATCATCTCGTCATCATCTCGTCATTATCTCGTCATCATCTCGTCATCATCTCGTCATCATCTCGTCATCATCTCGTCATCATCTCGTCATCATCTCGTCATCATCTCGTCATCATCTCGTCATCTACTCGTCATCATCTCGTCATCATCTTGTCATTATCTCGTCATCTCGTCATCATCTGGTCATCTTGTCATCTCGTCATCTCGTCAACCTCACATCTGGCTATCCGATTATCTGGTCATCTGATTATCTGGTCATCTCGTCATCATCTCGTCATCATCTCGTCTTCTACTCGTCATCATCTCGTCATCATCTGGTCATCATCTGGTCATCCGGTCATCTGGTCATCTGGTCATCTGGTCATCTGGTCATCTGGTCATCTGGCCATCCGGTCATCTGGTCATCTGGTCATCTGGTCATCTGGTCATCTGGTCATCTGGTAAGCTGGTCTTCTCGTCATCATCTTTTCATCATCTTGTCATCATCTCGTCATCATCCCGTCATGATCTCGTCATCATCTGGTCATCATCTCGTCATCATCTCGTCATTTTCTCGTCATAATCTCGTCATCATTTCTTCATCATCTAGTCATCATCTCGTCATCATCTCGTCATCATCTCGTCATCATCTCGTCATCCTCTCGTCATCCTCTCGTCATCATCTTGTCATCATCTCGTCATCATCTCTTCATCATCTCGTCATCATATCGTCATCATCTCGTCATCATCTCGTCATCATCTCGTCACTATCTCGTCATTATCTCGTCATCATCTCGTCATCATCTCGTCATCATCTCATCATCATCTCGTCATCATCTCGTCATCATCTCGTCATCATCTCGTCATCATCTCGTCATCATCTCGTCATCCTCTCGTCATCCTCTCGTCATCATCTTGTCATCATCTCGTCATCATCTCTTCATGATCTCGTCATCATCTCGTCATCATCTCGTCATCATCTCGTCATCATCCCGTCATCATCTCGTCATCATCTCGTCATCATCTCGTCATCATCTCGTCATCCGGTCATCTGGTCATCTGGTCATCTGGTCATCTGGTCATCTGGTCATCTGGTCATCTTGTCATCTCGTCATCCTCTCGTTATCATCTCGTCATCATCTCGTCATCATCTCGTCATCATCTCGTCATCCTCTCGTCATCATCTCGTCATCATCTCGTCATCATCTTGTCATCATCTCGTCATCTTCTCGTCATCATCTCGTCATCCGGTCATCTCGTCATCTGGTCATCTGGTCATCTGGTCATCTTGTCATCTCGTCATCATCTTGTAATCAACTCGTCATCATCTCGTCATCTTCTCGTTATCATCTCGTCATCATCTCGTCATCAACTCGTCACATTCTGGTCATCATCTGGTCATCCGATCATCTGGTCATCTGGTCATCTGGTCATCTGGTCATCTAGTCATCTGGTCAACTGGTCATCTGGCCATCTGGTCATCTGGTCATCTGGTCATCTGGTCATCTGGTCATCTGGTCATCTGGTCATCTGGTCATCTGGTCATCTGGTAATCTGGTCATCTCGTCATCATCTTTTCATCATCTTGTCATCATCTCGTCATCATCTCGTCATGATCTGGTCATCATCTCGTCATCATCTCGTCATCATCTCGTCATAATCTCGTCATCATCTCGTCATCATCTTGTCATCATCTCGTCATCATCTGGTCATCATCTCGTCATCATCTCGTCATCATCTCGTCATCATCTCGTCATCCTCTCGTCATCATCTTGTCATCATCTCGTCATCATCTCTTCATCATCTCGTCATCATCTCGTCATCATCTCGTCATCATCTCGTCATCATCTCGTCATCTCGTCATCATCTCGTCATCTCGTCACCTTGTCATCTGATCATCTGATCATCTGGTCATCTGGTCATCTCGTCATCATCTTGTAATCATCTCGTCATCATCTCGTCATCATCTCGTCATCATCTCGTCATCATCTCGTCATCATCTCGTCATCATCTCGTCATTTTCTCGTCATAATCTCGTCATCATCTCTTCATCATCTAGTCATCATCTCGTCATCATCTCGTTATCCTCTCGTCATCCTCTCGTCATCATCTTGTCATCATCTCGTCATCATCTCTTCATGATCTCGTCATGATCTCGTCATCATCTCGTCATCATCTCGTCATCATCTCGTCATCATCTCGTCATCATCTCGTCATCATCTGGTCATCATCTCGTCATCATCTCGTCATCATCTCGTCATCATCTCGTCATCTACTCGTCATCATCTCGTCATCATCTTGTCATCATCTCGTCATCTCGTCATCATCTGGTCATCTTGTCATCTCGTCATCTCGTCAACCTCACATCTGGCTATCCGATTATCTGGTCATCTGATTATCTGGTCATCTCGTCATCATCTCGTCATCATCTCGTCTTCTACTCGTCATCATCTCGTCATCATCTGGTCATCATCTGGTCATCCGGTCATCTGGTCATCTGGTCATCTGGTCATCTGGTCATCTGGTCATCTGGTAAGCTGGTCTTCTAGTCATCATCTTTTCATCATCTTGTCATCATCTCGTCATCATCCCGTCATGATCTCGTCATCATCTGGTCATCATCTCGTCATCATCTCGTCATTTTCTCGTCATAATCTCGTCATCATCTCTTCATCATCTAGTCATCATCTCGTCATCATCTCGTCATCATCTCGTCATCATCTCGTCATCCTCTCGTCATCCTCTCGTCATCATCTTGTCATCATCTCGTCATCATCTCTTCATCATCTCGTCATCATCTCGTCATCATCTCGTCATCATCTCGTCATCATCTCGTCATCATCTCGTCATCATCTCGTCATCATCTCGTCATCATCTCGTCATCATCTCGTCATCATCTCGTCATTATCTCGTCATCATCTCGTCATCATCTCGTCATCATCTCGTCATCATCTCGTCATCATCTCGTCATCATCTCGTCATCATCTCGTCATCATCTCGTCATCTACTCTCCATCATCTCGTCATCATCTTGTCATCATCTCGTCATCATCTGGTCATCTTGTCATCTCGTCATCTCGTCATCCCCACATCTAGCTATCCGATTATCTGGTCATTTGATTATCTGGTCATCTCGTCATCATCTCGTCATCATCTCGTCATCATCTCGTCATCATCTCGTCATCATCTCGTCAACATCTCGTCATCATCTCGTCATCATCTCGTCATCATCTCGTCATCATATCGTCATCATCTCGTCATCATCTCGTCATCATCTCGTCATCATCTCGTCATCATCTCGTCATCATCTCGTCATCATCTCGTCATCATCTCGTCATCATCTCGTCACTATCTCGTCATTATCTCGTCATCATCTCGTCATCATCTCGTCATCATCTCATCATCATCTCGTCATCATCTCGTCATCATCTCGTCATCATCTCGTCATCTCGTCATCATCTCGTCATCTCGTCACCTCGTGATCTGATCATCTGATCATCTGGTCATCTGGTCATCCGGTCATCTCGTCATCATCTCGTAATCATCTCGTCATCATATCGTCATCATCTGGTCATCATCTCGTCATCATCTCGTCATCATCTCGTCATCATCTCGTCATCATCTCGTCATCATCTCGTCATCATCTCGTCATTATCTCGTCATCCTCTCGTCATCATCTCGTCATCATCTCGTCATCATCTCGTCATCATCTTGTCATCATCTCGTCATCATCTGGTCATCATCTCGTCATCATCTCGTCATCATCTCGTCATCATCTCGTCATCATCTCGTCATCATCTCGTCATCTCGTCACCTCAACATCTAATCATCTGATCATCTGGTCATCTGGTCATCTGGTCATCTCGTCACCATCTTGTAATCAACTCGTCATCTACTCGTCATCATCTCGTCATCATCTCGTCATCACCTCGTCATCATCTCGTCATCATCTCGTCGTCATCTCGTCATCCTCTCGTCATCATCTTGTCGTCATCTCGTCGTCATCTCGTCATCATCTCGTCATCATCTCGTCATCATCTCGTCATCATCTCGTCATTATCTCGTCATCATCTCGTCATCATCTCGTCATCATCTCGTCATCATCTCGTCATCATCTCGTCATCATCTCGTCGTCATCTCGTTATCCTCTCGTCATCATCTTGTCATCATCTTGTCGTCATCTCTTCATCATCTCGTCATCATCTCGTCATCATCTCGTCAACATCTCGTCATCATCTCGTCATCATCTCGTCATTATCTCGTCATCATCTCGTCATCATCTCGTCATCATCTCGTCATCATCTCGTCATTATCTCGTCATCATCTCGTCATCATCTCGTCATCATCTCGTCATCATCTCGTCATCATCTCGTCATCATCTCGTCATCATCTCGTCATCATCTCGTCATCATCTCGTCATCTACTCGTCATCATCTCGTCATCATCTTGTCATCATCTCGTCATCTCGTCATCATCTGGTCATCTTGTCATCTCGTCATCTCGTCATCTCGACATCTGCCTATCCGATCATCTGGTCATCTGATTACCTGGTCATCTCGTCATCATCTCGTCATCATCTCGTCATCATCTCGTCATCATCTCGTCATCATCTCGTCATCATCTCGTCATTTTCTCGTAATAATCTCGTCATCATCTTGTCATCATCTCTTCATCATCTAGTCATCATCTCGTCATCATCTCGTCATCATCTCGTCATCATCTCGTCAACCTCTCGTCATCATCTTGTCATCATCTCGTCATCATCTCTTCATCATCTCGTCATAATCTCGTCATCATCTCGTCATCTCGTCATCATCTCGTCATCTCGTCACCTCGTGATCTGATCATCTGATCATCTGGTCATCTGGTCATCCGGTCATCTCGTCATCATCTCGTAATCATCTCGTCATCATCTCGTCATCATCTGGTCATCATCTCGTCATCATCTCGTCATCATCTCGTCATCATCTCGTCATCATCTCGTCATCATCTCGTCATTATCTCGTCATCCTCTCGTCATGATCTCGTCATCATCTCGTCATCATCTCGTCATCATCTTGTCATCATCTCGTCATCATCTGGTCATCATCTCGTCATCATCTCGTCATCATCTCGTCATCATCTCGTCATCCGGTCATCTCGTCATCTGGTCATCTGGTCATCTGGTCATCTTGTCATCTCGTCATCATCTTGTAATCAACTCGTCATCATCTCGTCATCTTCTCGTTATCATCTCGTCATCATCTCGTCATCAACCCGTCATATTCTGGTCATCATCTGGTCATCCGATCATCTGGTCATCTGGTCATCTGGTCATCTGGTCATCTAGTCATCTGGTCAACTGGTCATCTGGCCATCTGGTCATCTGGTCATCTGGTCATCTGGTCATCTGGTCAACTGGTCATCTGGTCATCTGGTCATCTGGTCATCTGGTAATCTGGTCATCTCGTCATCATCTTTTCATCATCTTGTCATCATCTCGTCATCATCTCGTCATGATCTGGTCATCATCTCGTCATCATCTCGTCATCATCTCGTCATAATCTCGTCATCATCTCGTCATCATCTTGTCATCATCTCGTCATCATCTGGTCATCATCTCGTCATCATCTCGTCATCATCTCGTCATCATCTCATCATCCTCTCGTCATCATCTCGTCATTATCTCGTCATCATCTCGTCATCATCTCGTCATCATCTCGTCATCATCTCGTCATCATCTCGTCATCATCTCGTCGTCATCTCGTCATCCTCTCGTCATCATCTTGTCATCATCTTGTCGTCATCTCTTCATCATCTCGTCATCATCTCGTCATCATCTCGTCAACATCTCGTCATCATCTCGTCATCATCTCGTCATTATCTCGTCATCATCTCGTCATCATCTCGTCATCATCTCGTCATCATCTCGTCATTATCTCGTCATCATCTCGTCATCATCTCGTCATCATCTCGTCATCATCTCGTCATCATCTCGTCATCATCTCGTCATCATCTCGTCATCATCTCGTCATCATCTCGTCATCATCTCGTCATCTACTCGTCATCATCTCGTCATCATCTTGTCATCATCTCGTCATCTCGTCATCATCTGGTCATCTTGTCATCTCGTCATCTCGTCATCTCGACATCTGCCTATCCGATCATCTGGTCATCTGATTACCTGGTCATCTCGTCATCATCTCGTCATCATCTCGTCATCATCTCTTCATCATCTCGTCATTATCTCGTCATCATCTCGTCATCATCTCGTCATCATCTCGTCATCATCTCGTCATTTTCTCGTCATAATCTCGTCATCATCTCGTCATCATCTCTTCATCATCTAGTCATCATGTCGTCATCATCTCGTCATCATCTCGTCATCATCTCGTCAACCTCTCGTCATCATCTTGTCATCATCTCGTCATCATCTCTTCATCATCTCGTCATCATCTCGTCATCATCTCGTCCACATCTCGTCATCATCTCATCATCATCTCGTCATCATCTCGTCATCATCTCGTCATCATCTCGTCATCATCTCGTCATCATCTCGTCATCATCTCGTCATCTCTTCATCATCTCGTCATCTCGTCACCTCGTGATCTGATCATCTGATCATCTGGTCATCTGGTCATCCGGTCATCTCGTCATCATCTCGTAATCATCTCGTCATCATCTCGTCATCATCTGGTCATAATCTCGTCATCATCTCGTCATCATCTCGTCATCATCTCGTCATCATCTCGTCATCATCTCGTCATCATCTCGTCATTATCTCGTCATCCTCTCGTCATGATCTCGTCATCATCTCGTCATCATCTCGTCATCATCTTGTAATCAACTCGTCATCATCTCGTCATCTTCTCGTTATCATCTCGTCATCATCTCGTCATCAACTCGTCATATTCTGGTCATCATCTGGTCATCCGATCATCTGGTCATCTGGTCATCTGGTCATCTGGTCATCTAGTCATCTGGTCAACTGGTCATCTGGCCATCTGGTCATCTGGTCATCTGGTCATCTGGTCATCTGGTCATCTGGTCATCTGGTCATCTGGTCATGTGGTCATCTGGTAATCTGGTCATCTCGTCATCATCTTTTCATCATCTTGTCATCATCTCGTCATCATCTCGTCATGATCTGGTCATCATCTCGTCATCATCTCGTCATCATCTCGTCATAATCTCGTCATCATCTCGTCATCATCTTGTCATCATCTCGTCATCATCTGGTCATCATCTCGTCATCATCTCGTCATCATCTCGTCATCATCTCGTCATCCTCTCGTCATCATCTTGTCATCATCTCGTCATCATCTCTTCATCATCTCGTCATCATCTCGTCATCATCTCGTCATCATCTCGTCATCATCTCGTCATCATCTCGTCATCTCGTCATCATCTCGTCATCTCGTCACCTTGTCATCTGATCATCTGATCATCTGGTCATCTGGTCATCTGGTCATCTCGTCATCATCTTGTAATCATCTCGTCATCATCTCGTCATCATCTCGTCATCATCTCGTCATCATCTCGTCATCATCTCGTCATCATCTCGTCATCATCTCGTCATTTTCTCGTCATAATCTCGTCATCATCTCTTCATCATCTAGTCATCATCTCGTCATCATCTCGTTATCATCTCGTCATCCTCTCGTCATCCTCTCGTCATCATCTTGTCATCATCTCGTCATCATCTCTTCATGATCTCGTCATCATCTCGTCATCATCTCGTCATCATCTCGTCATCATCTCGTCATCATCTCGTCATCATCTCGTCATCATCTCGTCATCATCTCGTCATCATCTCGTCATCATCTCGTCATTATCTCGTCATCATCTCGTCATCATCTCGTCATCATCTCGTCATCATCTCGTCATCATCTCGTCATCATCTCGTCATCATCTCGTCATCATCTCGTCATCTACTCGTCATCATCTCGTCATCATCTTGTCATTATCTCGTCATCTCGTCATCATCTGGTCATCTTGTCATCTCGTCATCTCGTCAACCTCACATCTGGCTATCCGATTATCTGGTCATCTGATTATCTGGTCATCTCGTCATCATCTCGTCATCATCTCGTCTTCTACTCGTCATCATCTCGTCATCATCTGGTCATCATCTGGTCATCCGGTCATCTGGTCATCTGGTCATCTGGTCATCTGGTCATCTGGTCATCTGGCCATCCGGTCATCTGGTCATCTGGTCATCTGGTCATCTGGTCATCTGGTCATCTGGTCATCTGGTCATCTGGTAAGCTGGTCTTCTCGTCATCATCTTTTCATCATCTTGTCATCATCTCGTCATCATCCCGTCATGATCTCGTCATCATCTGGTCATCATCTCGTCATCATCTCGTCATTTTCTCGTCATAATCTCGTCATCATTTCTTCATCATCTAGTCATCATCTCGTCATCATCTCGTCATCATCTCGTCATCATCTCGTCATCCTCTCGTCATCCTCTCGTCATCATCTTGTCATCATCTCGTCATCATCTCTTCATCATCTCGTCATCATCTCGTCATCATCTCGTCATCATCTCGTCATCATCTCGTCATCATCTCGTCATCATTTCGTCATCATCTCGTCATCATCTCGTCATCATCTCGTCATCATCTCGTCATTATCTCGTCATCATCTCGTCATCATCTCGTCATCATCTCGTCATCATCTCGTCATCATCTCGTCTTCATCTCGTCATCATCTCGTCATCATCTCGTCATCATCTCGTCATCTACTCGTCATCATCTCGTCATCATCTTGTCATCATCTCGTCATCATCTGGTCATCTTGTCATCTCGTCATCTCGTCATCCCCACATCTGGCTATCCGATTATCTGGTCATCTGATTATCTGGTCATCTCGTCATCATCTCGTCATCATCTCGTCTTCTACTCGTCATCATCTCGTCATCATCTGTTCATCATCTGGTCATCCGGTCATCTGGTCATCTGGTCATCTGGTCATATGGTCATCTGGTCATCTGGCCATCTGGTCATCTGGTCATCTGGTCATCTGGTCATCTGGTCATCTGGTCATCTGGTAATCTGGTCTTCTCGTCATCTTCTTTTCATCATCTTGTCATCATCTCGTCATCATCCCATCATGATCTCGTCATCATCTGGTCATCATCTCGTCATCATCTCGTCATCATCTCGTCATAATCTCGTCATCATCTCGTCATCATCTCGTCATCATCTCGTCATCATCTCGTCATCATCTCGTCATCATCTCGTCATCTCATCAACATCTGGTCATCTCGTCATATGGTCATCTGGTCATCTAGTCATCTGGTCATCTGGTCATCTGGTCATCATCTCGTCATCATCTCGTCATCATCTCGTCATCTACTCGTCATCATCTCGTCATCATCTCGTCATCATCTCGTCATCTCGTCATCATCTGGTCATCTTGTCATCTCGTCATCTCGTCATCTCGACATCTGGCCATCCGATCATCTGGTCATCTGATTATCTGGTCATCTCGTCATCATCTCGTCATCATCTCGTCATCATCTCGTCATCATCTCGTCATCATCTCGTCATCATCTCGTCATCATCTCGTCATGATCCCGTCATCATCTCGTCATCATCTCGTCATCATCTCGTCATCCGGTCATCTGGTCATCTGGTCATCTGGTCATCTGGTCATCTGGTCATCTGGTCAACTGTTCATCTGGCCATCTGGTCATCTGGTCATCTGGTCATCTGGTCATCTGGTCATCTGGTCATCTGGTCATCTGGTCATCTGGTCATCTGGTCATCTGGTCATCTCGTCATCATCTTTTCATCATCTTGTCATCATCTCGTCATCATCTCGTCATGATCTGGTCATCATCTCGTCATCATCTCGTCATCATCTCGTCATCATCTCGTCATAATCTCGTCATCATCTCGTCATCATCTTGTCATCATCTCGTCATCATCTGGTCATCATCTCGTCATCATCTCGTCATCATCTCGTCATCATCTCGTCATCATCACGTCATCATCTCGTCATCTCGTCATCATCTCGTCATCTCGTCATCATCTCGTCATCTCGTCACCTTGTCATCTGATCATCTGATCATCTGGTCATCTGGTCATCTGGTCATCTCGTAATCATCTTGTAATCAACTCGTCATCATCTCGTCATCATCTCGTCATCCACTCGTCATCTACTCGTCATCATCTCGTCATCATCTCGTCATCATCTCGCCATCATCTCGTCATCATCTCGTCATCATCTAGTCATCATCTCGTCATCATCTCGTCATCATCTCGTCGTCATCTCGTCATCATCTCGTCATCATCTGGTCATCTTGTCATCTCGTCATCTCGTCATCTCCACATCTGGCTATCCGATCATCTGGTCATCTGATTACCTGGTCATCTCGTCATCATCTCGTCATCATCTCGTCATCATCTCGTCATCATCTCGTCATCATCTCGTCGTCTACTCGTCATCATCTCGTCATCATCTGGTCATCATCTGGTCATCCGGTCATCTGGTCATCTGGTCATCTGGTCATCTGGTCATCTGGTCATCTGGTCATCTGGCCATCTGGTCATCTGGTCATCTGGTCATCTGGTCATCTGGTCATCTGGTCATCTGGTAATCTGGTCTTCTCGTCATCATCTTTTCATCATCTTGTCATCATCTCGTCATCATCTCGTCATGATCTCGTCATCATCTGGTCATCATCTCGTCATCATCTCGTCATAATCTCGTCATCATCTCGTCATCATCTCGTCATCATCTTGTCATCATCTCGTCATCATCTGGTCATCATCTGGTCATTATCTCGTCATCATCTCGTCATCATCTCGTCATGATCTCGTCATCTCATCAACATCTGGTCATCTCGTCATCTGGTCATCCGGTCATCTAGTCATCTGGTCATCTGGTCATCTGGTCATCTCGTCATCTCGACATCTGGCTATCCGATCATCTTGTCATCTCGTCATCTCGTCATCTCGACATCTGGCTATCCGATCATCTGGTCATCTAATTATCTGGTCATCTCGTCATCATCTCGTCATCATCTCGTCATCATCTCGTCATCATCTCGTCATCATCTCGTCATCATCTCGTCATCATCTCGTCATCATCTCGTCATCCGGTCATCTGGTCATCTGGTCATCTGGTCATCTTGTCATCTCGTCATCCTCTCGTCATCATCTCGTCATCATCTCGGCATCATCTCGTCATCATCTCGTCATCCTCTCATCATCATCTCGTCATCATCTCGTCATCATCTCGTCATCATCTCGTCATCATCTCGTCATCATCTCGTCATCTTCTCGTCATCATCTCGTCATCCGCTCATCTGGTCATCTGGTCATCTGGTCATCTGGTCATGTTGTCATCTCGTCATCATCTCCTCATCATATCGTCATCATCTCGTCATCTCGTCATCATCTGGTCATCTTGTCATCTCGTCATCTCGTCATCTCCACATCTGACTATCCGATCATCTGGTCATCTGATTATCTGGTCATCTCGTCATCATCTCGTCATCATCTCGTCATCATCTCCTCGTCATCTCGTCATCATCTCGTCATCATCTCATCATCATCTCGTCATCATCTCGTCATCATCTCAGCATTATCTCGTCATCATCTCGTCATCATCTCGTCATCATCTCATCATCATCTCGTCATCATCTCGTCATCATCTCGTCATCATCTCGTCATCATCTCGTCATCTCGTCATCATCCCGTCATCTCGTCACCTCGTCATCTGATCATCTGGTCATCTCGTCATCTGGTCATCTCGTCATCATCTCGTAATCATCTCGTCATCATCTCGTCATCATCTCGTCATCATCTCGTCATCATCTCGTCATTATCTCGTCATCATCTCGTCATCATCTCGTCATCATCTCGTCATCATCTCGTCATCATCTCGTCATTATCTCGTCATCCTCTCGTCATCATCTCGTCATCATCTCGTCATCATCTCGTCATCATCTTGTCATCATCTCGTCATCATCTGGTCATCATCTCGTCATCATCTCGTCATCATCTCGTCATCATCTCGTCTTCATCTCGTCATCATCTCGTTATCTCGTCACCTCGTCATCTGATCATCTGATCATCTGGTCATCTGGTCATCTGGTCATCTCGTCATCATCTTGTAATCAACTCGTCATCATCTCGTCATCTACTCGTCATCTACTCGTCATCATCTTGTCATCATCTCGTCATCATCTCGTCATCACCACGTCATCATCTCGTCATCATCTCGTCGTCATCTCGTCATCCTCTCGTCATCATCTTGTCATCATCTCGTCATCATCTCTTCATCATCTCGTCATCATCTCGTCATCATCTCGTCAACATCTCGTCATCATCTCGTCATCATCTCGTCATCATATCGTCATCATCTCGTCATCATCTCGTCATCATCTCGTCATCATCTCGTCATCATCTGGTCATCTTGTCATCTCGTCATCTCGTCATCTCCACATCTGGCTATCCGATCATCTGGTCATCTGATTATCTGGTCATCTCGTCATCATCTCGTCATCATCTCGTCATCATCTCGTCATCATCTCGTCGTCTACTCGTCATCATCTCGTCATCATCTGGTCATCATCTGGTCATCCGGTCATCTGGTCATCTGGTCATCTGGTCATCTGGTCATCTTGTCATCTCGTCATCCTCTCGTTATCATCTCGTCATCATCTCGTCATCATCTCGTCACCCTCTCGTCATTAACTCGTCATCATCTCGTCATCATCTCGTCATCATCTCGTCATCATCTCGTCATCTTCTCATCATCATCTCGTCATCCGGTCATCTCGTCATCTGGTCATCTGGTCATCTGGTCATCTTGTCATCTCGTCATCATCTTGTAATCAACTCGTCATCATCTCGTCATCTTCTCGTTATCATCTCGTCATCATCTCGTCATCAACTCGTCATATTCTGGTCATCATCTGGTCATCCGATCATCTGGTCATCTGGTCATCTGGTCATCTGGTCATCTGGTCATCTGGTCAACTGGTCATCTGGCCATCTGGTCATCTGGTCATCTGGTCATCTGGTCATCTGGTCATCTGGTCATCTGGTAATCTGGTCATCTCGTCATCATCTTTTCATCATCTTGTCATCATCTCGTCATCATCTCGTCATGATCTGGTCATCATCTCGTCATCATCTCGTCATCATCTCGTCATCATCTCGTCATAATCTCGTCATCATCTCGTCATCATCTTGTCAAAATCTCGTCATCATCTGGTCATCATCTGGTCATCATCTCGTCATAATCTCGTCATCATCTCGTCATCATCTCGTCATCATCTTGTCATCTCATCATCATCTGGTCATCTCGTCATCTGGTCATCTGGTCATCTAGTCATCTGGTCATCTGGTCATCTGGTCATCATCTGGTCATCATCTCGTCATCATCTCGTCATCATCTCGTCATCCGGTCATCTGGTCATCTATTCATCTGGTCATCCAACCATCTGGTCATCTGGTCATCTGGTCATCCGATCATCTGGTCATGTGGTCATCTCGTCATCATCTCGTCATCTACTCGTCATCATCTCGTCATCATCTCGTCATCATCTCGTCATCATCTCGTCATCATCTCGTCATCATCTCGTCATCATATCGTCATCATCTCGTCATCATCTCGTCATCATCTCGTCATCATTTCGTCATCTTCTCGTCATCATCTCGTCATCTGGTCATCGGGCCATCTGGTCATCTGGTCATCTGGTCATCTAGTCATCTGGTCATCTGGTCATCTGGTCATCATCTCGTCATCATCTCGTCATCATC
Organism: Dyspetes luteomarginatus; assembly: GCA_963669185.1. NCBI lineage: Eukaryota > Metazoa > Arthropoda > Insecta > Hymenoptera > Ichneumonidae > Dyspetes > Dyspetes luteomarginatus. The sequence goes on from OY769904.1 coordinate 13,717,384, forward strand.
TCGTCATCACCTCGTCATCATCCCGTCATCTCGTCACCTCGTCATCTGATCATCTGGTCATCTCGTCATCTGGTCATCTCGTCATCATCTCGTAATCATCTCGTCATCATCTCGTCATCATCTCGTCATCATCTCGTCATCATCTCGTCATTATCTCGTCATCATCTCGTCATCATCTCGTCATCATCTCGTCATCATCTCGTCATCATCTCGTCATTATCTCGTCATCCTCTCGTCATCATCTCGTCATCATCTCGTCATCATCTCGTCATCATCTTGTCATCATCTCGTCATCATCTGGTCATCATCTCGTCATCATCTCGTCATCATCTCGTCATCATCTCGTCTTCATTTCGTCATCATCTCGTTATCTCGTCACCTCGTCATCTGATCATCTGATCATCTGGTCATCTGGTCATCTGGTCATCTCGTCATCATCTTGTAATCAACTCGTCATCATCTCGTCATCTACTCGTCATCTACTCGTCATCATCTTGTCATCATCTCGTCATCATCTCGTCATCACCACGTCATCATCTCGTCATCATCTCGTCGTCATCTCGTCATCCTCTCGTCATCATCTTGTCATCATCTCGTCATCATCTCTTCATCATCTCGTCATCATCTCGTCATCATCTCGTCAACATCTCGTCATCATCTCGTCATCATCTCGTCATCATCTCGTCATCATATCGTCATCATCTCGTCATCATCTCGTCATCATCTCGTCATCATCTGGTCATCTTGTCATCTCGTCATCTCGTCATCTCCACATCTGGCTATCCGATCATCTGGTCATCTGATTATCTGGTCATCTCGTCATCATCTCGTCATCATCTCGTCATCATCTCGTCGTCTACTCGTCATCATCTCGTCATCATCTCGTCACCCTCTCGTCATTATCTCGTCATCATCTCGTCATCATCTCGTCATCATCTCGTCATCATCTCGTCATCTTCTCGTCATCATCTCGTCATCCGGTCATCTCGTCATCTGGTCATATGGTCATCTGGTCATCTTGTCATCTCGTCATCATCTTGTAATCAACTCGTCATCATCTCGTCATCTTCTCGTTATCATCTCGTCATCATCTCGTCATCAACTCGTCATATTCTGGTCATCATCTGGTCATCCGATCATCTGGTCATCTGGTCATCTGGTCATCTGGTCATCTGGTCATCTGGTCAACTGGTCATCTGGCCTTCTGGTCATCTGGTCATCTGGTCATCTGGTCATCTGGTCATCTCGTCATCATCTTTTCATCATCTTGTCATCATCTCGTCATCATCTCGTCATGATCTGGTCATCATCTCGTCATCATCTCGTCATCATCTCGTCATCATCTCGTCATAATCTCGTCATCATCTCGTCATCATCTCGTCATCATCTTGTCATCATCTCGTCATCATCTGGTCATCATCTGGTCATCATCTCGTCATCATCTCGTCATAATCTCGTCATCATCTCGTCATCATCTCGTCATCATCTTGTCATCTCATCATCATCTGGTCATCTCGTCATCTGGTCATCTGGTCATCTAGTCATCTGGTCATCTGGTCATCTGGTCATCATCTGGTCATCATCTCGTCATCATCTCGTCATCATCTCGTCATCCGGTCATCTGGTCATCTATTCATCTGGTCATCCAACCATCTGGTCATCTGGTCATCTGGTCATCCGATCATCTGGTCATGTGGTCATCTCGTCATCATCTCGTCATCTACTCGTCATCTACTCGTCATCATCTCGTCATCATCTCGTCATCATCTCGTCATCATCTCGTCATCATCTCGTCATCATATCGTCATCATCTCGTCATCATCTCGTCATCATCTCGTCATCATTTCGTCATCTTCTCGTCATCATCTCGTCATTTGGTCATCGGGCCATCTGGTCATCTGGTCATCTGGTCATCTAGTCATCTGGTCATCTGGTCATCTGGTCATCATCTCGTCATCATCTCGTCATCATCTCGTCATCACCTCGTCATCATCTCGTCATCATCTCGTCATCTTCTCGTCATCATCTCGTCATTTCGTCATCTGGTCAACTGGTCATCTGGTCATCTAGTCATCTGGTCATCTAGTCATCTGGTCATCTAGTCATCTGGTCATCTGGTCATCATCTCGTCATCATCTCGTCATCACCACGTCATCATCTCGTCATCATCTCGTCGTCATCTCGTCATCCTCTCGTCATCATCTTGTCATCATCTCGTCATCATCTCTTCATCATCTCGTCATCATCTCGTCATCATCTCGTCAACATCTCGTCATCATCTCGTCATCATCTCGTCATCATCTCGTCATCATATCGTCATCATCTCGTCATCATCTCGTCATCATCTCGTCATCATCTGGTCATCTTGTCATCTCGTCATCTCGTCATCTCCACATCTGGCTATCCGATCATCTGGTCATCTGATTATCTGGTCATCTCGTCATCATCTCGTCATCATCTCGTCATCATCTCGTCGTCTACTCGTCATCATCTCGTCATCATCTCGTCACCCTCTCGTCATTATCTCGTCATCATCTCGTCATCATCTCGTCATCATCTCGTCATCATCTCGTCATCTTCTCGTCATCATCTCGTCATCCGGTCATCTCGTCATCTGGTCATCTGGTCATCTGGTCATCTTGTCATCTCGTTATCATCTTGTAATCAACTCGTCATCATCTCGTCATCTTCTCGTTATCATCTCGTCATCATCTCGTCATCAACTCGTCATATTCTGGTCATCATCTGGTCATCCGATCATCTGGTCATCTGGTCATCTGGTCATCTGGTCATCTGGTCATCTGGTCAACTGGTCATCTGGCCTTCTGGTCATCTGGTCATCTGGTCATCTGGTCATCTGGTCATCTCGTCATCATCTTTTCATCATCTTGTCATCATCTCGTCATCATCTCGTCATGATCTGGTCATCATCTCGTCATCATCTCGTCATCATCTCGTCATCATCTCGTCATAATCTCGTCATCATCTCGTCATCATCTCGTCATCATCTTGTCATCATCTCGTCATCATCTGGTCATCATCTGGTCATCATCTCGTCATCATCTCGTCATAATCTCGTCATCATCTCGTCATCATCTCGTCATCATCTTGTCATCTCATCATCATCTGGTCATCTCGTCATCTGGTCATCTCGTCATCTGGTCATCTGGTCATCTAGTCATCTGGTCATCTGGTCATCTGGTCATCATCTGGTCATCATCTCGTCATCATCTCGTCATCCGGTCATCTGGTCATCTATTCATCTGGTCATCCAACCATCTGGTCATCTGGTCATCTGGTCATCCGATCATCTGGTCATGTGGTCATCTCGTCATCATCTCGTCATCTACTCGTCATCTACTCGTCATCATCTCGTCATCATCTCGTCATCATCTCGTCATCATCTCGTCATCATCTCGTCATCATATCGTCATCATCTCGTCATCATCTCGTCATCATCTCGTCATCATTTCGTCATCTTCTCGTCATCATCTCGTCATTTGGTCATCGGGCCATCTGGTCATCTGGTCATCTGGTCATCTAGTCATCTGGTCATCTGGTCATCTGGTCATCATCTCGTCATCATCTCGTCATCATCTCGTCATCACCTCGTCATCATCTCGTCATCATCTCGTCATCTTCTCGTCATCATCTCGTCATTTCGTCATCTGGTCAACTGGTCATCTGGTCATCTAGTCATCTGGTCATCTAGTCATCTGGTCATCTAGTCATCTGGTCATCTGGTCATCATCTCGTCGTCATCTCGTCATCATCTCGTCATCATCTCGTCGTCATCTCGTCATCATCTCGTCATCATCTCGTCATCATCTCGTCATCATCTCGTCATCATCTCGTCATCTTCTCGTCATCATCTCGTCGTCATCTCGTCATCATCTTGTCATCATCTCGTCATCATCTCGTCATCATCTCGTCATCATCTCGTCATCATCTCGTCATCATCTCGTCATCATCTCGTCATCATCTCGTCATCATCTTGTCATCATCTCGTCATCATCTCGTCATCATCTCGTCATCATATCGTCATCATCTCGTCATCATCTCGTCATCATCTCGTCATCTTCTCGTCATCTTCTCGTCATCTCCTCGTCATCTTCTCGTCATCTTCTCGTCATCATCTCGTCATCATCTTGTCATCTGGTCATCTGGTCATCTGGTCATCTAGTCATCTGATCATCTGGTCATCTCGTCATCATCTCGTCATCATCGTGTCATCTTCTCGTCATCATCTCGTCATCATCGTGTCATCTTCTCATCATCATCTCGTCATCTGGTCATCTGGTCATCTGGTCATCTAGTCATCTAGTCATCTAGTCATCTGGTGATCATCTCGTCGTCATCTCGTCATCATCTCGTCATCATCTCGTCATCATCTCGTCATCATCTCGTCATCATCTCGTCACCATCTTGTCATCATCTCGTCATCATCTCGTCATCATCTCGCCATCATCTCGTCATCATCTTGTCATCATCTCGTCATCATCTCGTCATCATCTCGTCATCATCTCGTCATCATCTCGTCATCATCTCGTCATCATCTCGCCATCATCTCGTCATCATCTCGTCATCATCTCGTCATCATCTCGTCATCATCTCGTCATCATATCGTCATCATCTCGTCGTCATCTCGTCATCATCTCGTCATCATCTCGTCGTCATCTCGTCATCATCTCGTCATCATCTCGTCATCATCTCGTCATCATCTCGTCATCATCTCGTCATCTTCTCGTCATCATCTCGTCGTCATCTCGTCATCATCTTGTCATCATCTCGTCATCATCTTGTCATCATCTCGTCATCATCTCGTCATCATCTCGTCATCATCTCGTCATCATCTCGTCATCATCTCGTCATCATCTCGCCATCATCTCGTCATCATCTCGTCATCATCTCGTCATCATCTCGTCATCATCTCGTCATCATATCATCATCATCTCGTCGTCATCTCGTCATCATCTCGTCATCATCTCGTCATCATCTCGTCATCATCTCGTCATCATCTCGTCATCTGCTCGTCATCATCTCGTCGTCATCTCGTCATCAACTCGTCATCATCTCGTCATCATCTCGTTATCCGGTCATCTGGTCATCTGGTCATCTGGTCATCTGGTCATCTTGTCATCTCGTCATCATCTCCTCATCATATCGTTATCATCTTGTCATCATCTCGTCATCTCGTCACCTCGTCATCTGATCATCTGGTCATCTGGTCATCTGGTCATCTCGTCATCATCTTGTAATCAACTCGTCATGATCTCGTCATCATCTCGTCATCTTCTCGTTATCATCTCGTCATCATCTCGTCATCAACTCGTCATCATCTGGTCATCATCTGGTCATCTGGTCATTTGGTCATCTGGTCATCTGTTCATCCGGTCAACTGGTCATCTGGCCATCTAGTCATCTGGTCATCTGGTCATCTGGTCATCTGATCATCTGGTCATCTGGTCATCTGGTAATCTGGTCATCTCGTCATCATCTTTTCATCATCTTGTCATCATCTCGTCATCATCTCGTTATGATCTGGTCATCATCTCGTCATCATCTCGTCATCATCTCGTCATCATCTCGTCATGATCTCGTCATAATCTCGTCATCATCTCGTCATCATCTCGTCATCATCTCGTCATCATTTCGTCATCTCAGCATCATCTCGTCATCTCGTCACCTCGTCATCTGATCATCTGATCATCTGGTCATCTGGTCATCTGGTCATCTCGTCATCATCTTGTAATCAACTCGTCATCATCTCGTCATCTACTCGTCATCTACTCGTCATCATCTCGTCATCATCTCGTCATCATCTCGTCATCAGCTCGTCATCATCTCGTCATCATCTCGTCATCCACTCGTCATCATCTCGTCATCATCTCGTCATCTCGTCATCATCTGGTCATCTCGTCATCTCCACATCTGGCTATCCGATCATCTGGTCATCTGATTATCTGGTCATCTCGTAATCATCTCGTCATCATCTCGTCATCATCTCGTCATCATCTCGTCATCATCTCGTCATCATCTCGTCATCATCTCGTCATCATCTCGTCATCATCTCGTCATCATCTCGTCATTATCTCGTCATCATCTCGTCATCATCTCGTCATCATCTCGTCATCATCTCATCATCATCTCGTCATCATCTCGTCATCATCTCGTCATCATCTCGTCATCATCTCGTCATCATCTCGTCATCTCGTCATCTCGTCGCCTTGTCATCTGATCATCTGATCATCTGGTCATCTGGTCATCTGGTCATCTCGTCATCTGGTCATCTCGTCATCATCTCGTAATCATCTCGTCATCATCTCGTCATCATCTCGTCATCATCTCGTCATCATCTCGTCATCACCTCGTCATCATCTCGTCATCATCTCGTCATCATCTCGTCATCATCTCGTCATCATCTCGTCATCTACTCGTCATCATCTCGTCATCATCTCGTCATCTCGTCATCATCTGGTCATCTTGTCATCTCGTCATCTCGTCATCTCCCCATCTGGCTATCCTTTCATCTGGTCATCTGATTATCTGGTCATCTCGTCATCATCTCGTCATCATCTCGTCATCATCTCGTCATCATCTCGTCATCATCTCGTCATCATATCGTCATCATCTCGTCATCATCTCGTCATCATCTCGTTATCATCTCGTCATCATCTCGTCATAATCTCGTCATCATCTCGTCATCATCTCGTCACTATCTCGTCATTATCTCGTCATCATCTCGTCATCATCTCGTCATCATCTCATCATCATCTCGTCATCATCTCGTCATCATCTCGTCATCATCTCGTCATCATCTCGTCATCTCGTCACCTCGTGATCTGATCATCTGATCATCTGGTCATCTGGTCATCCGGTCATCTCGTCATCATCTCGTAATCATCTCGTCATCATCTCGTCATCATCTGGTCATCATCTCGTCATCATCTCGTCATCATCTCGTCATCATCTCGTCATCATCTCGTCATCATCTCGTCATTATCTCGTCATCCTCTCGTCATCATCTCGTCATCATCTCGTCATCATCTCGTCATCATCTTGTCATCATCTCGTCATCATCTGGTCATCATCTCGTCATCATCTCGTCATCATCTCGTCATCATCTCGTCATCATCTCGTCATCATCTCGTCATCATCTCGTCATCATCTCGTCATCATCTCGTCATCTCGTCACCTCAACATCCAATCATCTGGTCATCTGGTCATCTGGTCATCTGGTCATCTCGTCACCATCTTGTAATCAACTCGTCATCATCTCGTCATCTACTCGTCATCATCTCGTCATCATCTCGTCATCACCTCGTCATCATCTCGTCATCATCTCGTCGTCATCTCGTCATCCTCTCGTCATCATCTTGTCATCATCTCGTCGTCATCTCGTCATCATCTCGTCATCATCTCGTCATCATCTCGTCATCATCTCGTCATCATCTCGTCATCATCTCGTCATCATCTCGTCATCATCTCGTCATCATCTCGTCTTCATCTCGTCATCATCTCGTCATCATCTCGTCATCATCTCGTCATCTACTCGTCATCATCTCGTCATCATCTTGTCATCATCTCGTCATCATCTGGTCATCTTGTCATCTCGTCATCTCGTCATCCCCACATCTGGCTATCCGATTATCTGGTCATCTGATTATCTGGTCATCTCGTCATCATCTCGTCATCATCTCGTCATCATCTCGTCTTCTACTCGTCATCATCTCGTCATCATCTGTTCATCATCTGGTCATCCGGTCATCTGGTCATCTGGTCATCTGGTCATATGGTCATCTGGTCATCTGGCCATCTGGTCATCTGGTCATCTGGTCATCTGGTCATCTGGTCATCTGGTCATCTGGTAATCTGGTCTTCTCGTCATCTTCTTTTCATCATCTTGTCATCATCTCGTCATCATCCCATCATGATCTCGTCATCATCTGGTCATCATCTCGTCATCATCTCGTCATCATCTCGTCATAATCTCGTCATCATCTCGTCATCATCTCGTCATCATCTCGTCATCATCTCGTCATCATCTCGTCATCATCTCGTCATCTCATCAACATCTGGTCATCTCGTCATATGGTCATCTGGTCATCTAGTCATCTGGTCATCTGGTCATCTGGTCATCATCTCGTCATCATCTCGTCATCATCTCGTCATCTACTCGTCATCATCTCGTCATCATCTCGTCATCTCGTCATCATCTGGTCATCTTGTCATCTCGTCATCTCGTCATCTCGACATCTGGCCATCCGATCATCTGGTCATCTGATTATCTGGTCATCTCGTCATCATCTCGTCATCATCTCGTCATCATCTCGTCATCATCTCGTCATCATCTCGTCATCATCTCGTCATCATCTCGTCATGATCCCGTCATCATCTCGTCATCATCTCGTCATCATCTCGTCATCCGGTCATCTGGTCATCTGGTCATCTGGTCATCTGGTCATCTGGTCATCTGGTCAACTGTTCATCTGGCCATCTGGTCATCTGGTCATCTGGTCATCTGGTCATCTGGTCATCTGGTCATCTGGTCATCTGGTCATCTGGTCATCTGGTCATCTGGTCATCTCGTCATCATCTTTTCATCATCTTGTCATCATCTCGTCATCATCTCGTCATGATCTGGTCATCATCTCGTCATCATCTCGTCATCATCTCGTCATCATCTCGTCATAATCTCGTCATCATCTCGTCATCATCTTGTCATCATCTCGTCATCATCTGGTCATCATCTCGTCATCATCTCGTCATCATCTCGTCATCATCTCGTCATCATCACGTCATCATCTCGTCATCTCGTCATCATCTCGTCATCTCGTCATCATCTCGTCATCTCGTCACCTTGTCATCTGATCATCTGATCATCTGGTCATCTGGTCATCTGGTCATCTCGTAATCATCTTGTAATCAACTCGTCATCATCTCGTCATCATCTCGTCATCCACTCGTCATCTACTCGTCATCATCTCGTCATCATCTCGTCATCATCTCGCCATCATCTCGTCATCATCTCGTCATCATCTAGTCATCATCTCGTCATCATCTCGTCATCATCTCGTCGTCATCTCGTCATCATCTCGTCATCATCTGGTCATCTTGTCATCTCGTCATCTCGTCATCTCCACATCTGGCTATCCGATCATCTGGTCATCTGATTACCTGGTCATCTCGTCATCATCTCGTCATCATCTCGTCATCATCTCGTCATCATCTCGTCATCATCTCGTCGTCTACTCGTCATCATCTCGTCATCATCTGGTCATCATCTGGTCATCCGGTCATCTGGTCATCTGGTCATCTGGTCATCTGGTCATCTGGTCATCTGGTCATCTGGCCATCTGCTCATCTGGTCATCTGGTCATCTGGTCATCTGGTCATCTGGTCATCTGGTAATCTGGTCTTCTCGTCATCATCTTTTCATCATCTTGTCATCATCTCGTCATCATCTCGTCATGATCTCGTCATCATCTGGTCATCATCTCGTCATCATCTCGTCATAATCTCGTCATCATCTCGTCATCATCTCGTCATCATCTTGTCATCATCTCGTCATCATCTGGTCATCATCTGGTCATTATCTCGTCATCATCTCGTCATCATCTCGTCATGATCTCGTCATCTCATCAACATCTGGTCATCTCGTCATCTGGTCATCCGGTCATCTAGTCATCTGGTCATCTGGTCATCTGGTCATCTCGTCATCTCGACATCTGGCTATCCGATCATCTTGTCATCTCGTCATCTCGTCATCTCGACATCTGGCTATCCGATCATCTGTCATCTAATTATCTGGTCATCTCGTCATCATCTCGTCATCATCTCGTCATCATCTCGTCATCATCTCGTCATCATCTCGTCATCATCTCGTCATCATCTCGTCATCATCTCGTCATCATCTCGTCATCCGGTCATCTGGTCATCTGGTCATCTGGTCATCTTGTCATCTCGTCATCCTCTCGTCATCATCTCGTCATCATCTCGGCATCATCTCGTCATCATCTCGTCATCCTCTCATCATCATCTCGTCATCATCTCGTCATCATCTCGTCATCATCTCGTCATCATCTCATCATCATCTCGTCATCTTCTCGTCATCATCTCGTCATCCGCTCATCTGGTCATCTGGTCATGTTGTCATCTCGTCATCATCTCCTCATCATATCGTCATCATCTCGTCATCTCGTCATCATCTGGTCATCTTGTCATCTCGTCATCTCGTCATCTCCACATCTGGCTATCCGATCATCTGGTCATCTGATTATCTGGTCATCTCGTCATCATCTCGTCATCATCTCGTCATCATCTCCTCGTCATCTCGTCATCATCTCGTCATCATCTCATCATCATCTCGTCATCATCTCGTCATCATCTCAGCATTATCTCGTCATCATCTCGTCATCATCTCGTCATCATCTCATCATCATCTCGTCATCATCTCGTCATCATCTCGTCATCATCTCGTCATCATCTCGTCATCTCGTCATCATCCCGTCATCTCGTCACCTCGTCATCTGATCATCTGGTCATCTCGTCATCTGGTCATCTCGTCATCATCTCGTAATCATCTCGTCATCATCTCGTCATCATCTCGTCATCATCTCGTCATCATCTCGTCATTATCTCGTCATCATCTCGTCATCATCTCGTCATCATCTCGTCATCATCTCGTCATCATCTCGTCATTATCTCGTCATCCTCTCGTCATCATCTCGTCATCATCTCGTCATCATCTCGTCATCATCTTGTCATCATCTCGTCATCATCTGGTCATCATCTCGTCATCATCTCGTCATCATCTCGTCATCATCTCGTCTTCATCTCGTCATCATCTCGTTATCTCGTCACCTCGTCATCTGATCATCTGATCATCTGGTCATCTGGTCATCTGGTCATCTCGTCATCATCTTGTAATCAACTCGTCATCATCTCGTCATCTACTCGTCATCTACTCGTCATCATCTTGTCATCATCTCGTCATCATCTCGTCATCACCACGTCATCATCTCGTCATCATCTCGTCGTCATCTCGTCATCCTCTCGTCATCATCTTGTCATCATCTCGTCATCATCTCTTCATCATCTCGTCATCATCTCGTCATCATCTCGTCAACATCTCGTCATCATCTCGTCATCATCTCGTCATCATATCGTCATCATCTCGTCATCATCTCGTCATCATCTCGTCATCATCTCGTCATCATCTGGTCATCTTGTCATCTCGTCATCTCGTCATCTCCACATCTGGCTATCCGATCATCTGGTCATCTGATTATCTGGTCATCTCGTCATCATCTCGTCATCATCTCGTCATCATCTCGTCATCATCTCGTCGTCTACTCGTCATCATCTCGTCATCATCTGGTCATCATCTGGTCATCCGGTCATCTGGTCATCTGGTCATCTGGTCATCTGGTCATCTTGTCATCTCGTCATCCTCTCGTTATCATCTCGTCATCATCTCGTCATCATCTCGTCACCCTCTCGTCATTAACTCGTCATCATCTCGTCATCATCTCGTCATCATCTCGTCATCATCTCGTCATCTTCTCATCATCATCTCGTCATCCGGTCATCTCGTCATCTGGTCATCTGGTCATCTGGTCATCTTGTCATCTCGTCATCATCTTGTAATCAACTCGTCATCATCTCGTCATCTTCTCGTTATCATCTCGTCATCATCTCGTCATCAACTCGTCATATTCTGGTCATCATCTGGTCATCCGATCATCTGGTCATCTGGTCATCTGGTCATCTGGTCATCTGGTCATCTGGTCAACTGGTCATCTGGCCATCTGGTCATCTGGTCATCTGGTCATCTGGTCATCTGGTCATCTGGTCATCTGGTAATCTGGTCATCTCGTCATCATCTTTTCATCATCTTGTCATCATCTCGTCATCATCTCGTCATGATCTGGTCATCATCTCGTCATCATCTCGTCATCATCTCGTCATCATCTCGTCATAATCTCGTCATCATCTCGTCATCATCTTGTCAAAATCTCGTCATCATCTGGTCATCATCTGGTCATCATCTCGTCATAATCTCGTCATCATCTCGTCATCATCTCGTCATCATCTTGTCATCTCATCATCATCTGGTCATCTCGTCATCTGGTCATCTGGTCATCTAGTCATCTGGTCATCTGGTCATCTGGTCATCATCTGGTCATCATCTCGTCATCATCTCGTCATCATCTCGTCATCCGGTCATCTGGTCATCTATTCATCTGGTCATCCAACCATCTGGTCATCTGGTCATCTGGTCATCCGATCATCTGGTCATGTGGTCATCTCGTCATCATCTCGTCATCTACTCGTCATCTACTCGTCATCATCTCGTCATCATCTCGTCATCATCTCGTCATCATCTCGTCATCATCTCGTCATCATCTCGTCATCATATCGTCATCATCTCGTCATCATCTCGTCATCATCTCGTCATCATTTCGTCATCTTCTCGTCATCATCTCGTCATCTGGTCATCGGGCCATCTGGTCATCTGGTCATCTGGTCATCTAGTCATCTGGTCATCTGGTCATCTGGTCATCATCTCGTCATCATCTCGTCATCATCTCGTCATCACCTCGTCATCATCCCGTCATCTCGTCACCTCGTCATCTGATCATCTGGTCATCTCGTCATCTGGTCATCTCGTCATCATCTCGTAATCATCTCGTCATCATCTCGTCATCATCTCGTCATCATCTCGTCATCATCTCGTCATTATCTCGTCATCATCTCGTCATCATCTCGTCATCATCTCGTCATCATCTCGTCATCATCTCGTCATCATCTCGTCATTATCTCGTCATCCTCTCGTCATCATCTCGTCATCATCTCGTCATCATCTCGTCATCATCTTGTCATCATCTCGTCATCATCTGGTCATCATCTCGTCATCATCTCGTCATCATCTCGTCATCATCTCGTCTTCATCTCGTCATCATCTCGTTATCTCGTCACCTCGTCATCTGATCATCTGATCATCTGGTCATCTGGTCATCTGGTAATCTGGTCATCTCGTCATCATCTTTTCATCATCTTGTCATCATCTCGTCATCATCTCGTTATGATCTGGTCATCATCTCGTCATCATCTCGTCATCATCTCGTCATCATCTCGTCATGATCTCGTCATAATCTCGTCATCATCTCGTCATCATCTCGTCATCATCTCGTCATCATTTCGTCATCTCAGCATCATCTCGTCATCTCGTCACCTCGTCATCTGATCATCTGATCATCTGGTCATCTGGTCATCTGGTCATCTCGTCATCATCTTGTAATCAACTCGTCATCATCTCGTCATCTACTCGTCATCTACTCGTCATCATCTCGTCATCATCTCGTCATCATCTCGTCATCAGCTCGTCATCATCTCGTCATCATCTCGTCATCCACTCGTCATCATCTCGTCATCATCTCGTCATCTCGTCATCATCTGGTCATCTCGTCATCTCCACATCTGGCTATCCGATCATCTGGTCATCTGATTATCTGGTCATCTCGTAATCATCTCGTCATCATCTCGTCATCATCTCGTCATCATCTCGTCATCATCTCGTCATCATCTCGTCATCATCTCGTCATCATCTCGTCATCATCTCGTCATCATCTCGTCATTATCTCGTCATCATCTCGTCATCATCTCGTCATCATCTCATCATCATCTCGTCATCATCTCGTCATCATCTCGTCATCATCTCGTCATCATCTCGTCATCATCTCGTCATCTCGTCATCTCGTCGCCTTGTCATCTGATCATCTGATCATCTGGTCATCTGGTCATCTGGTCATCTCGTCATCTGGTCATCTCGTCATCATCTCGTAATCATCTCGTCATCATCTCGTCATCATCTCGTCATCATCTCGTCATCATCTCGTCATCACCTCGTCATCATCTCGTCATCATCTCGTCATCATCTCGTCATCATCTCGTCATCATCTCGTCATCTACTCGTCATCATCTCGTCATCATCTCGTCATCTCGTCATCATCTGGTCATCTTGTCATCTCGTCATCTCGTCATCTCCCCATCTGGCTATCCTTTCATCTGGTCATCTGATTATCTGGTCATCTCGTCATCATCTCGTCATCATCTCGTCATCATCTCGTCATCATCTCGTCATCATCTCGTCATCATCTCGTCATCATATCGTCATCATCTCGTCATCATCTCGTCATCATCTCGTTATCATCTCGTCATCATCTCGTCATAATCTCGTCATCATCTCGTCATCATCTCGTCACTATCTCGTCATTATCTCGTCATCATCTCGTCATCATCTCGTCATCATCTCATCATCATCTCGTCATCATCTCGTCATCATCTCGTCATCATCTCGTCATCATCTCGTCATCTCGTCACCTCGTGATCTGATCATCTGATCATCTGGTCATCTGGTCATCCGGTCATCTCGTCATCATCTCGTAATCATCTCGTCATCATCTCGTCATCATCTGGTCATCATCTCGTCATCATCTCGTCATCATCTCGTCATCATCTCGTCATCATCTCGTCATCATCTCGTCATCATCTCGTCATTATCTCGTCATCCTCTCGTCATCATCTCGTCATCATCTCGTCATCATCTCGTCATCATCTTGTCATCATCTCGTCATCATCTGGTCATCATCTCGTCATCATCTCGTCATCATCTCGTCATCATCTCGTCATCATCTCGTCATCATCTCGTCATCATCTCGTCATCATCTCGTCATCATCTCGTCATCTCGTCACCTCAACATCCAATCATCTGGTCATCTGGTCATCTGGTCATCTGGTCATCTCGTCACCATCTTGTAATCAACTCGTCATCATCTCGTCATCTACTCGTCATCATCTCGTCATCATCTCGTCATCACCTCGTCATCATCTCGTCATCATCTCGTCGTCATCTCGTCATCCTCTCGTCATCATCTTGTCATCATCTCGTCGTCATCTCGTCATCATCTCGTCATCATCTCGTCATCATCTCGTCATCATCTCGTCATCATCTCGTCATCATCTCGTCATCATCTCGTCATCATCTCGTCATCATCTCGTCTTCATCTCGTCATCATCTCGTCATCATCTCGTCATCATCTCGTCATCTACTCGTCATCATCTCGTCATCATCTTGTCATCATCTCGTCATCATCTGGTCATCTTGTCATCTCGTCATCTCGTCATCCCCACATCTGGCTATCCGATTATCTGGTCATCTGATTATCTGGTCATCTCGTCATCATCTCGTCATCATCTCGTCATCATCTCGTCTTCTACTCGTCATCATCTCGTCATCATCTGTTCATCATCTGGTCATCCGGTCATCTGGTCATCTGGTCATCTGGTCATATGGTCATCTGGTCATCTGGCCATCTGGTCATCTGGTCATCTGGTCATCTGGTCAGCTGGTCATCTGGTCATCTGGTAATCTGGTCTTCTCGTCATCTTCTTTTCATCATCTTGTCATCATCTCGTCATCATCCCATCATGATCTCGTCATCATCTGGTCATCATCTCGTCATCATCTCGTCATCATCTCGTCATAATCTCGTCATCATCTCGTCATCATCTCGTCATCATCTCGTCATCATCTCGTCATCATCTCGTCATCATCTCGTCATCTCATCAACATCTGGTCATCTCGTCATATGGTCATCTGGTCATCTAGTCATCTGGTCATCTGGTCATCTGGTCATCATCTCGTCATCATCTCGTCATCATCTCGTCATCTACTCGTCATCATCTCGTCATCATCTCGTCATCTCGTCATCATCTGGTCATCTTGTCATCTCGTCATCTCGTCATCTCGACATCTGGCCATCCGATCATCTGGTCATCTGATTATCTGGTCATCTCGTCATCATCTCGTCATCATCTCGTCATCATCTCGTCATCATCTCGTCATCATCTCGTCATCATCTCGTCATCATCTCGTCATGATCCCGTCATCATCTCGTCATCATCTCGTCATCATCTCGTCATCCGGTCATCTGGTCATCTGGTCATCTGGTCATCTGGTCATCTGGTCATCTGGTCAACTGTTCATCTGGCCATCTGGTCATCTGGTCATCTGGTCATCTGGTCATCTGGTCATCTGGTCATCTGGTCATCTGGTCATCTGGTCATCTGGTCATCTGGTCATCTCGTCATCATCTTTTCATCATCTTGTCATCATCTCGTCATCATCTCGTCATGATCTGGTCATCATCTCGTCATCATCTCGTCATCATCTCGTCATCATCTCGTCATAATCTCGTCATCATCTCGTCATCATCTTGTCATCATCTCGTCATCATCTGGTCATCATCTCGTCATCATCTCGTCATCATCTCGTCATCATCTCGTCATCATCACGTCATCATCTCGTCATCTCGTCATCATCTCGTCATCTCGTCATCATCTCGTCATCTCGTCACCTTGTCATCTGATCATCTGATCATCTGGTCATCTGGTCATCTGGTCATCTCGTAATCATCTTGTAATCAACTCGTCATCATCTCGTCATCCACTCGTCATCTACTCGTCATCATCTCGTCATCATCTCGTCATCATCTCGCCATCATCTCGTCATCATCTCGTCATCATCTCGTCATCATCTCGTCATCATCTCGTCATCATCTCGTCGTCATCTCGTCATCATCTCGTCATCATCTGGTCATCTTGTCATCTCGTCATCTCGTCATCTCCACATCTGGCTATCCGATCATCTGGTCATCTGATTACCTGGTCATCTCGTCATCATCTCGTCATCATCTCGTCATCATCTCGTCATCATCTCGTCATCATCTCGTCGTCTACTCGTCATCATCTCGTCATCATCTGGTCATCATCTGGTCATCCGGTCATCTGGTCATCTGGTCATCTGGTCATCTGGTCATCTGGTCATCTGGTCATCTGGCCATCTGCTCATCTGGTCATCTGGTCATCTGGTCATCTGGTCATCTGGTCATCTGGTAATCTGGTCTTCTCGTCATCATCTTTTCATCATCTTGTCATCATCTCGTCATCATCTCGTCATGATCTCGTCATCATCTGGTCATCATCTCGTCATCATCTCGTCATAATCTCGTCATCATCTCGTCATCATCTCGTCATCATCTTGTCATCATCTCGTCATCATCTGGTCATCATCTGGTCATTATCTCGTCATCATCTCGTCATCATCTCGTCATGATCTCGTCATCTCATCAACATCTGGTCATCTCGTCATCTGGTCATCCGGTCATCTAGTCATCTGGTCATCTGGTCATCTGGTCATCTCGTCATCTCGACATCTGGCTATCCGATCATCTTGTCATCTCGTCATCTCGTCATCTCGACATCTGGCTATCCGATCATCTGGTCATCTAATTATCTGGTCATCTCGTCATCATCTCGTCATCATCTCGTCATCATCTCGTCATCATCTCGTCATCATCTCGTCATCATCTCGTCATCATCTCGTCATCATCTCGTCATCATCTCGTCATCATCTCGTCATCATCTCGTCATCATCTCGTCATCCGGTCATCTGGTCATCTGGTCATCTGGTCATCTTGTCATCTCGTCATCCTCTCGTCATCATCTCGTCATCATCTCGGCATCATCTCGTCATCATCTCGTCATCCTCTCATCATCATCTCGTCATCATCTCGTCATCATCTCGTCATCATCTCGTCATCATCTCATCATCATCTCGTCATCTTCTCGTCATCATCTCGTCATCCGCTCATCTGGTCATCTGGTCATGTTGTCATCTCGTCATCATCTCCTCATCATATCGTCATCATCTCGTCATCTCGTCATCATCTGGTCATCTTGTCATCTCGTCATCTCGTCATCTCCACATCTGGCTATCCGATCATCTGGTCATCTGATTATCTGGTCATCTCGTCATCATCTCGTCATCATCTCGTCATCATCTCCTCGTCATCTCGTCATCATCTCGTCATCATCTCATCATCATCTCGTCATCATCTCGTCATCATCTCAGCATTATCTCGTCATCATCTCGTCATCATCTCGTCATCATCTCATCATCATCTCGTCATCATCTCGTCATCATCTCGTCATCATCTCGTCATCATCTCGTCATCTCGTCATCATCCCGTCATCTCGTCACCTCGTCATCTGATCATCTGGTCATCTCGTCATCTGGTCATCTCGTCATCATCTCGTAATCATCTCGTCATCATCTCGTCATCATCTCGTCATCATCTCGTCATCATCTCGTCATTATCTCGTCATCATCTCGTCATCATCTCGTCATCATCTCGTCATCATCTCGTCATCATCTCGTCATTATCTCGTCATCCTCTCGTCATCATCTCGTCATCATCTCGTCATCATCTCGTCATCATCTTGTCATCATCTCGTCATCATCTGGTCATCATCTCGTCATCATCTCGTCATCATCTCGTCATCATCTCGTCTTCATCTCGTCATCATCTCGTTATCTCGTCACCTCGTCATCTGATCATCTGATCATCTGGTCATCTGGTCATCTGGTCATCTCGTCATCATCTTGTAATCAACTCGTCATCATCTCGTCATCTACTCGTCATCTACTCGTCATCATCTTGTCATCATCTCGTCATCATCTCGTCATCACCACGTCATCATCTCGTCATCATCTCGTCGTCATCTCGTCATCCTCTCGTCATCATCTTGTCATCATCTCGTCATCATCTCTTCATCATCTCGTCATCATCTCGTCATCATCTCGTCAACATCTCGTCATCATCTCGTCATCATCTCGTCATCATATCGTCATCATCTCGTCATCATCTCGTCATCATCTCGTCATCATCTCGTCATCATCTGGTCATCTTGTCATCTCGTCATCTCGTCATCTCCATATCTGGCTATCCGATCATCTGGTCATCTGATTATCTGGTCATCTCGTCATCATCTCGTCATCATCTCGTCATCATCTCGTCATCATCTCGTCGTCTACTCGTCATCATCTCGTCATCATCTGGTCATCATCTGGTCATCCGGTCATCTGGTCATCTGGTCATCTGGTCATCTGGTCATCTTGTCATCTCGTCATCCTCTCGTTATCATCTCGTCATCATCTCGTCATCATCTCGTCACCCTCTCGTCATTAACTCGTCATCATCTCGTCATCATCTCGTCATCATCTCGTCATCATCTCGTCATCTTCTCATCATCATCTCGTCATCCGGTCATCTCGTCATCTGGTCATCTGGTCATCTGGTCATCTTGTCATCTCGTCATCATCTTGTAATCAACTCGTCATCATCTCGTCATCTTCTCGTTATCATCTCGTCATCATCTCGTCATCAACTCGTCATATTCTGGTCATCATCTGGTCATCCGATCATCTGGTCATCTGGTCATCTGGTCATCTGGTCATCTGGTCATCTGGTCAACTGGTCATCTGGCCATCTGGTCATCTGGTCATCTGGTCATCTGGTCATCTGGTCATCTGGTCATCTGGTAATCTGGTCATCTCGTCATCATCTTTTCAACATCTTGTCATCATCTCGTCATCATCTCGTCATGATCTGGTCATCATCTCGTCATCATCTCGTCATCATCTCGTCATCATCTCGTCATAATCTCGTCATCATCTCGTCATCATCTTGTCAAAATCTCGTCATCATCTGGTCATCATCTGGTCATCATCTCGTCATAATCTCGTCATCATCTCGTCATCATCTCGTCATCATCTTGTCATCTCATCATCATCTGGTCATCTCGTCATCTGGTCATCTGGTCATCTAGTCATCTGGTCATCTGGTCATCTGGTCATCATCTGGTCATCATCTCGTCATCATCTCGTCATCATCTCGTCATCCGGTCATCTGGTCATCTATTCATCTGGTCATCCAACCATCTGGTCATCTGGTCATCTGGTCATCCGATCATCTGGTCATGTGGTCATCTCGTCATCATCTCGTCATCTACTCGTCATCTACTCGTCATCATCTCGTCATCATCTCGTCATCATCTCGTCATCATCTCGTCATCATCTCGTCATCATCTCGTCATCATATCGTCATCATCTCGTCATCATCTCGTCATCATCTCGTCATCATTTCGTCATCTTCTCGTCATCATCTCGTCATCTGGTCATCGGGCCATCTGGTCATCTGGTCATCTGGTCATCTAGTCATCTGGTCATCTGGTCATCTGGTCATCATCTCGTCATCATCTCGTCATCATCTCGTCATCACCTCGTCATCATCCCGTCATCTCGTCACCTCGTCATCTGATCATCTGGTCATCTCGTCATCTGGTCATCTCGTCATCATCTCGTAATCATCTCGTCATCATCTCGTCATCATCTCGTCATCATCTCGTCATCATCTCGTCATTATCTCGTCATCATCTCGTCATCATCTCGTCATCATCTCGTCATCATCTCGTCATCATCTCGTCATCATCTCGTCATTATCTCGACATCCTCTCGTCATCATCTCGTCATCATCTCGTCATCATCTCGTCATCATCTTGTCATCATCTCGTCATCATCTGGTCATCATCTCGTCATCATCTCGTCATCATCTCGTCATCATCTCGTCTTCATCTCGTCATCATCTCGTTATCTCGTCACCTCGTCATCTGATCATCTGATCATCTGGTCATCTGGTCATCTGGTCATCTCGTCATCATCTTGTAATCAACTCGTCATCATCTCGTCATCTACTCGTCATCTACTCGTCATCATCTTGTCATCATCTCGTCATCATCTCGTCATCACCACGTCATCATCTCGTCATCATCTCGTCGTCATCTCGTCATCCTCTCGTCATCATCTTGTCATCATCTCGTCATCATCTCTTCATCATCTCGTCATCATCTCGTCATCATCTCGTCAACATCTCGTCATCATCTCGTCATCATCTCGTCATCATCTCGTCATCATATCGTCATCATCTCGTCATCATCTCGTCATCATCTCGTCATCATCTGGTCATCTTGTCATCTCGTCATCTCGTCATCTCCACATCTGGCTATCCGATCATCTGGTCATCTGATTATCTGGTCATCTCGTCATCATCTCGTCATCATCTCGTCATCATCTCGTCGTCTACTCGTCATCATCTCGTCATCATCTCGTCACCCTCTCGTCATTATCTCGTCATCATCTCGTCATCATCTCGTCATCATCTCGTCATCATCTCGTCATCTTCTCGTCATCATCTCGTCATCCGGTCATCTCGTCATCTGGTCATCTGGTCATCTGGTCATCTTGTCATCTCGTCATCATCTTGTAATCAACTCGTCATCATCTCGTCATCTTCTCGTTATCATCTCGTCATCATCTCGTCATCAACTCGTCATATTCTGGTCATCATCTGGTCATCCGATCATCTGGTCATCTGGTCATCTGGTCATCTGGTCATCTGGTCATCTGGTCAACTGGTCATCTGGCCTTCTGGTCATCTGGTCATCTGGTCATCTGGTCATCTGGTCATCTCGTCATCATCTTTTCATCATCTTGTCATCATCTCGTCATCATCTCGTCATGATCTGGTCATCATCTCGTCATCATCTCGTCATCATCTCGTCATCATCTCGTCATAATCTCGTCATCATCTCGTCATCATCTCGTCATCATCTTGTCATCATCTCGTCATCATCTGGTCATCATCTGGTCATCATCTCGTCATCATCTCGTCATAATCTCGTCATCATCTCGTCATCATCTTGTCATCTCATCATCATCTGGTCATCTCGTCATCTGGTCATCTGGTCATCTAGTCATCTGGTCATCTGGTCATCTGGTCATCATCTGGTCATCATCTCGTCATCATCTCGTCATCATCTCGTCATCCGGTCATCTGGTCATCTATTCATCTGGTCATCCAACCATCTGGTCATCTGGTCATCTGGTCATCCGATCATCTGGTCATGTGGTCATCTCGTCATCATCTCGTCATCTACTCGTCATCTACTCGTCATCATCTCGTCATCATCTCGTCATCATCTCGTCATCATCTCGTCATCATCTCGTCATCATATCGTCATCATCTCGTCATCATCTCGTCATCATCTCGTCATCATTTCGTCATCTTCTCGTCATCATCTCGTCATTTGGTCATCGGGCCATCTGGTCATCTGGTCATCTGGTCATCTAGTCATCTGGTCATCTGGTCATCTGGTCATCATCTCGTCATCATCTCGTCATCATCTCGTCATCACCTCGTCATCATCTCGTCATCATCTCGTCATCTTCTCGTCATCATCTCGTCATTTCGTCATCTGGTCAACTGGTCATCTGGTCATCTAGTCATCTGGTCATCTAGTCATCTGGTCATCTAGTCATCTGGTCATCTGGTCATCATCTCGTCATCATCTCGTCATCACCACGTCATCATCTCGTCATCATCTCGTCGTCATCTCGTCATCCTCTCGTCATCATCTTGTCATCATCTCGTCATCATCTCTTCATCATCTCGTCATCATCTCGTCATCATCTCGTCAACATCTCGTCATCATCTCGTCATCATCTCGTCATCATCTCGTCATCATATCGTCATCATCTCGTCATCATCTCGTCATCATCTCGTCATCATCTGGTCATCTTGTCATCTCGTCATCTCGTCATCTCCACATCTGGCTATCCGATCATCTGGTCATCTGATTATCTGGTCATCTCGTCATCATCTCGTCATCATCTCGTCATCATCTCGTCGTCTACTCGTCATCATCTCGTCATCATCTCGTCACCCTCTCGTCATTATCTCGTCATCATCTCGTCATCATCTCGTCATCATCTCGTCATCTTCTCGTCATCATCTCGTCATCCGGTCATCTCGTCATCTGGTCATCTGGTCATCTGGTCATCTTGTCATCTCGTTATCATCTTGTAATCAACTCGTCATCATCTCGTTATCATCTCGTCATCATCTCGTCATCAACTCGTCATATTCTGGTCATCATCTGGTCATCCGATCATCTGGTCATCTGGTCATCTGGTCATCTGGTCATCTGGTCATCTGGTCATCTGGTCAACTGGTCATCTGGCCTTCTGGTCATCTGGTCATCTGGTCATCTGGTCATCTGGTCATCTCGTCATCATCTTTTCATCATCTTGTCATCATCTCGTCATCATCTCGTCATGATCTGGTCATCATCTCGTCATCATCTCGTCATCATCTCGTCATCATCTCGTCATAATCTCGTCATCATCTCGTCATCATCTCGTCATCATCTTGTCATCATCTCGTCATCATCTGGTCATCATCTGGTCATCATCTCGTCATCATCTCGTCATAATCTCGTCATCATCTCGTCATCATCTCGTCATCATCTTGTCATCTCATCATCATCTGGTCATCTCGTCATCTGGTCATCTGGTCATCTAGTCATCTGGTCATCTGGTCATCTGGTCATCATCTGGTCATCATCTCGTCATCATCTCGTCATCATCTCGTCATCCGGTCATCTGGTCATCTATTCATCTGGTCATCCAACCATCTGGTCATCTGGTCATCTGGTCATCCGATCATCTGGTCATGTGGTCATCTCGTCATCATCTCGTCATCTACTCGTCATCTACTCGTCATCATCTCGTCATCATCTCGTCATCATCTCGTCATCATCTCGTCATCATCTCGTCATCATATCGTCATCATCTCGTCATCATCTCGTCATCATCTCGTCATCATTTCGTCATCTTCTCGTCATCATCTCGTCATTTGGTCATCGGGCCATCTGGTCATCTTGTCATCTGGTCATCTAGTCATCTGGTCATCTGGTCATCTGGTCATCATCTCGTCATCATCTCGTCATCATCTCGTCATCACCTCGTCATCATCTCGTCATCATCTCGTCATCTTCTCGTCATCATCTCGTCATTTCGTCATCTGGTCAACTGGTCATCTGGTCATCTAGTCATCTGGTCATCTAGTCATCTGGTCATCTAGTCATCTGGTCATCTGGTCATCATCTCGTCGTCATCTCGTCATCATCTCGTCATCATCTCGTCGTCATCTCGTCATCATCTCGTCATCATCTCGTCATCATCTCGTCATCATCTCGTCATCATCTCGTCATCTTCTCGTCATCATCTCGTCGTCATCTCGTCATCATCTTGTCATCATCTCGTCATCATCTCGTCATCATCTCGTCATCATCTCGTCATCATCTCGTCATCATCTCGTCATCATCTCGTCATCATCTCGTCATCATCTTGTCATCATCTCGTCATCATCTCGTCATCATCTCGTCATCATATCGTCATCATCTCGTCATCATCTCGTCATCATCTCGTCATCTTCTCGTCATCTTCTCGTCATCTCCTCGTCATCTTCTCGTCATCTTCTCGTCATCATCTCGTCATCATCTTGTCATCTGGTCATCTGGTCATCTGGTCATCTAGTCATCTGATCATCTGGTCATCTCGTCATCATCTCGTCATCATCGTGTCATCTTCTCGTCATCATCTCGTCATCATCGTGTCATCTTCTCATCATCATCTCGTCACCTGGTCATCTGGTCATCTGGTCATCTAGTCATCTAGTCATCTAGTCATCTGGTGATCATCTCGTCGTCATCTCGTCATCATCTCGTCATCATCTCGTCATCATCTCGTCATCATCTCGTCACCATCTTGTCATCATCTCGTCATCATCTCGTCATCATCTCGCCATCATCTCGTCATCATCTTGTCATCATCTCGTCATCATCTCGTCATCATCTCGTCATCATCTCGTCATCATCTCGTCATCATCTCGTCATCATCTCGTCATCATCTCGCCATCATCTCGTCATCATCTCGTCATCATCTCGTCATCATCTCGTCATCATATCGTCATCATCTCGTCGTCATCTCGTCATCATCTCGTCATCATCTCGTCGTCATCTCGTCATCATCTCGTCATCATCTCGTCATCATCTCGTCATCATCTCGTCATCATCTCGTCATCTTCTCGTCATCATCTCGTCGTCATCTCGTCATCATCTTGTCATCATCTCGTCATCATCTTGTCATCATCTCGTCATCATCTCGTCATCATCTCGTCATCATCTCGTCATCATCTCGTCATCATCTCGTCATCATCTCGTCATCATCTCGTCATCATCTCGCCATCATCTCGTCATCATCTCGTCATCATCTCGTCATCTCGTCACCTCAACATCCAATCATCTGGTCATCTGGTCATCTGGTCATCTGGTCATCTCGTCACCATCTTGTAATCAACTCGTCATCATCTCGTCATCTACTCGTCATCATCTCGTCATCATCTCGTCATCACCTCGTCATCATCTCGTCATCATATCGTCGTCATCTCGTCATCCTCTCGTCATCATCTTGTCATCATCTCGTCGTCATCTCGTCATCATCTCGTCATCATCTCGTCATCATCTCGTCATCATCTCGTCATCATCTCGTCATCATCTCGTCATCATCTCGTCATCATCTCGTCATCATCTCGTCATCATCTCGTCATCATCTCGTCATCATCTGGTCATCATCTCGTCATCATCTCGTCATCATCTCGTCATCATCTCGTCATCCTCTCGTCATCATCTTGTCATCATCTCGTCATCATCTCTTCATCATCTCGTCATCATCTCGTCATCATCTCGTCATCATCTCGTCATCATCTCGTCATCATCTCGTCATCTCGTCATCATCTCGTAATCATCTCGTCATCATCTCGTCATCATCTGGTCATCATCTCGTCATTATCTCGTCATCATCTCGTCATCATCTCGTCATCATCTCGTCATCATCTCGTCATTATCTCGTAATCATCTCGTCATCATCTCGTCATCATCTGGTCATCATCTTGTCATCATCTCGTCATCATCTCGTCATCATCTCGTCATCATCTCGTCATCATCTCGTCATCATCTCGTCATTATCTCGTCATCCTCTCGTCATCATCTCGTCATCATCTCGTCATCATCTCGTCATCATCTTGTCATCATCTCGTCATCATCTGTTCATCATCTCGTCATCATCTCGTCATCATCTCGTCATCTCGTCACCTCAACATCTAATCATCTGATCATCTGGTCATCTGGTCATCTGGTCATCTCGTCATCATCTTGTAATCAACTCGTCATCATCTCGTCATCTACTCGTCATCATCTCGTCATCATCTCGTCATCACCTCGTCATCATCTCGTCATCATCTCGTCGTCATCTCGTCATCCTCTCGTCATCATCTTGTCATAATCTCGTCATCATCTCGTCATCATCTCGTCATCATCTCGTCATCATCTCGTCATCATCTCGTCATCATCTCGTCATCATCTCGTCACCATCTTGTCATCATCTCGTCATCATCTCGTCATCATCTCGCCATCATCTCGTCATCATCTTGTCATCATCTCGTCATCATCTCGTCATCATCTCGTCATCATCTCGTCATCATCTCGTCATCATCTCGTCATCATCTCGCCATCATCTCGTCATCATCTCGTCATCATCTCGTCATCATCTCGTCATCATCTCGTCATCATATCGTCATCATCTCGTCGTCATCTCGTCATCATCTCGTCATCATCTCGTCGTCATCTCGTCATCATCTCGTCATCATCTCGTCATCATCTCGTCATCATCTCGTCATCATCTCGTCATCTTCTCGTCATCATCTCGTCGTCATCTCGTCATCATCTTGTCATCATCTCGTCATCATCTTGTCATCATCTCGTCATCATCTCGTCATCATCTCGTCATCATCTCGTCATCATCTCGTCATCATCTCGTCATCATCTCGCCATCATCTCGTCATCATCTCGTCATCATCTCGTCATCATCTCGTCATCATCTCGTCATCATATCATCATCATCTCGTCGTCATCTCGTCATCATCTCGTCATCATCTCGTCATCATCTCGTCATCATCTCGTCATCATCTCGTCATCTGCTCGTCATCATCTCGTCGTCATCTCGTCATCAACTCGTCATCATCTCGTCATCATCTCGTTATCCGGTCATCTGGTCATCTGGTCATCTGGTCATCTGGTCATCTTGTCATCTCGTCATCATCTCCTCATCATATCGTTATCATCTTGTCATCATCTCGTCATCTCGTCACCTCGTCATCTGATCATCTGGTCATCTGGTCATCTGGTCATCTCGTCATCATCTTGTAATCAACTCGTCATGATCTCGTCATCATCTCGTCATCTTC
The DNA here is from genome assembly GCA_963669185.1 of Dyspetes luteomarginatus. NCBI lineage: Eukaryota > Metazoa > Arthropoda > Insecta > Hymenoptera > Ichneumonidae > Dyspetes > Dyspetes luteomarginatus. The sequence goes on from OY769904.1 coordinate 13,744,491, forward strand.
TCGTTATCATCTCGTCATCATCTCGTCATCAACTCGTCATCATCTGGTCATCATCTGGTCATCCGGTCATCTGGTCATCTGGTCATCTGTTCATCCGGTCAACTGGTCATCTGGCCATCTAGTCATCTGGTCATCTGGTCATCTGGTCATCTGATCATCTGGTCATCTGGTCATCTGGTAATCTGGTCATCTCGTCATCATCTTTTCATCATCTTGTCATCATCTCGTCATCATCTCGTTATGATCTGGTCATCATCTCGTCATCATCTCGTCATCATCTCGTCATCATCTCGTCATGATCTCGTCATAATCTCGTCATCATCTCGTCATCATCTCGTCATCATCTCGTCATCATTTCGTCATCTCAGCATCATCTCGTCATCTCGTCACCTCGTCATCTGATCATCTGATCATCTGGTCATCTGGTCATCTGGTCATCTCGTCATCATCTTGTAATCAACTCGTCATCATCTCGTCATCTACTCGTCATCTACTCGTCATCATCTCGTCATCATCTCGTCATCATCTCGTCATCAGCTCGTCATCATCTCGTCATCATCTCGTCATCCACTCGTCATCATCTCGTCATCATCTCGTCATCTCGTCATCATCTGGTCATCTCGTCATCTCCACATCTGGCTATCCGATCATCTGGTCATCTGATTATCTGGTCATCTCGTAATCATCTCGTCATCATCTCGTCATCATCTCGTCATCATCTCGTCATCATCTCGTCATCATCTCGTCATCATCTCGTCATCATCTCGTCATCATCTCGTCATTATCTCGTCATCATCTCGTCATCATCTCGTCATCATCTCATCATCATCTCGTCATCATCTCGTCATCATCTCGTCATCATCTCGTCATCATCTCGTCATCATCTCGTCATCTCGTCATCTCGTCGCCTTGTCATCTGATCATCTGGTCATCTGGTCATCTGGTCATCTCGTCATCTGGTCATCTCGTCATCATCTCGTAATCATCTCGTCATCATCTCGTCATCATCTCGTCATCATCTCGTCATCATCTCGTCATCACCTCGTCATCATCTCGTCATCATCTCGTCATCATCTCGTCATCATCTCGTCATCATCTCGTCATCTACTCGTCATCATCTCGTCATCATCTCGTCATCTCGTCATCATCTGGTCATCTTGTCATCTCGTCATCTCGTCATCTCCCCATCTGGCTATCCTTTCATCTGGTCATCTGATTATCTGGTCATCTCGTCATCATCTCGTCATCATCTCGTCATCATCTCGTCATCATCTCGTCATCATCTCGTCATCATCTCGTCATCATATCGTCATCATCTCGTCATCATCTCGTCATCATCTCGTTATCATCTCGTCATCATCTCGTCATAATCTCGTCATCATCTCGTCATCATCTCGTCACTATCTCGTCATTATCTCGTCATCATCTCGTCATCATCTCGTCATCATCTCATCATCATCTCGTCATCATCTCGTCATCATCTCGTCATCATCTCGTCATCATCTCGTCATCTCGTCACCTCGTGATCTGATCATCTGATCATCTGGTCATCTGGTCATCCGGTCATCTCGTCATCATCTCGTAATCATCTCGTCATCATCTCGTCATCATCTGGTCATCATCTCGTCATCATCTCGTCATCATCTCGTCATCATCTCGTCATCATCTCGTCATCATCTCGTCATCATCTCGTCATTATCTCGTCATCCTCTCGTCATCATCTCGTCATCATCTCGTCATCATCTCGTCATCATCTTGTCATCATCTCGTCATCATCTGGTCATCATCTCGTCATCATCTCGTCATCATCTCGTCATCATCTCGTCATCATCTCGTCATCATCTCGTCATCATCTCGTCATCATCTCGTCATCATCTCGTCATCTCGTCACCTCAACATCCAATCATCTGGTCATCTGGTCATCTGGTCATCTGGTCATCTCGTCACCATCTTGTAATCAACTCGTCATCATCTCGTCATCTACTCGTCATCATCTCGTCATCATCTCGTCATCACCTCGTCATCATCTCGTCATCATCTCGTCGTCATCTCGTCATCCTCTCGTCATCATCTTGTCATCATCTCGTCGTCATCTCGTCATCATCTCGTCATCATCTCGTCATCATCTCGTCATCATCTCGTCATCATCTCGTCATCATCTCGTCATCATCTCGTCATCATCTCGTCATCATCTCGTCATCATCTCGTCATCATCTCGTCATCATCTGGTCATCATCTCGTCATCATCTCGTCATCATCTCGTCATCATCTCGTCATCCTCTCGTCATCATCTTGTCATCATCTCGTCATCATCTCTTCATCATCTCGTCATTATCTCGTCATCATCTCGTCATCATCTCGTCATCATCTCGTCATCATCTCGTCATCTCGTCATCATCTCGTAATCATCTCGTCATCATCTCGTCATCATCTGGTCATCATCTCGTCATTATCTCGTCATCATCTCGTCATCATCTCGTCATCATCTCGTCATCATCTCGTCATCATCTCGTAATCATCTCGTCATCATCTCGTCATCATCTGGTCATCATCTTGTCATCATCTCGTCATCATCTCGTCATCATCTCGTCATCATCTCGTCATCATCTCGTCATCATCTCGTCATTATCTCGTCATCCTCTCGTCATCATCTCGTCATCATCTCGTCATCATCTTGTCATCATCTCGTCATCATCTGTTCATCATCTCGTCATCATCTCGTCATCATCTCGTCATCTCGTCACCTCAACATCTAATCATCTGATCATCTGGTCATCTGGTCATCTGGTCATCTCGTCATCATCTTGTAATCAACTCGTCATCATCTCGTCATCTACTCGTCATCATCTCGTCATCATCTCGTCATCACCTCGTCATCATCTCGTCATCATCTCGTCGTCATCTCGTCATCCTCTCGTCATCATCTTGTCATAATCTCGTCATCATCTCGTCATCATCTCGTCATCATCTCGTCATCATCTCGTCATCATCTCGTCATCATCTCGTCATCATCTCGTCATCATCTCGTCATTATCTCGTCATCATCTCGTCATCATCTCGTCATCATCTCGTCATCATCTCGTCATCATCTCGTCATCATCTCGTCATCATCTCGTCATCATCTCGTCATCTACTCGTCATCATCTCGTCATCTACTCGTCATCATCTCGTCATCATCTTGTCATCATCTCGTCATCTCGTCATCATCTATTCATCTTGTCATCTCGTCATCTCGTCAACCTCACATCTGGCTATCCGATTATCTGGTCATCTGATTATCTGGTCATCTCGTCATCATCTCGTCATCATCTCGTCTTCTACTCGTCATCATCTCGTCATCATCTGGTCATCATCTGGTCATCCGGTCATCTGGTCATCTGGTCATCTTGTCATCTGGTCATCTGGTCATCTGGCCATTCGGTCATCTGGTCATCTGGTCATCTGGTCATCTGGTCATCTGGTCATCTGGTCATCTGGTAAGCTGGTCTTCTCGTCATCATCTTTTCATCATCTTGTCATCATCTCGTCATCATCCCGTCATGATCTCGTCATCATCTCGTCATCATCTGGTCATCATCTCGTCATCATCTCGTCATTTTCTCGTCATAATCTCGTCATCATATCGTCATCATCTCGTCATCATCTCGTCATCATCTCGTCATCATCTCGTCATTATCTCGTCATCATCTCGTCATCATCTCGTCATCATCTCGTCATCATCTCGTCATCATCTCGTCATCATCTCGTCATCATCTCGTCATCATCTCGTCATCATCTCGTCATGATCTCGTCATCATCTCGTCTTCTACTCGTCATCATCTCGTCATCATCTGTTCATCATCTGGTCATCCGGTCATCTGGTCATCTGGTCATCTGGTCATCTGGTCATCTGGTCTTCTCGTCATCTTCTTTTCATCATCTTGTCATCATCTCGTCATCATCCTATCATGATCTCGTCATCATCTGGTCATCATCTCGTCATCATCTCGTCATCATCTCGTCATCATCTCGTCATCATCTCGTCATCATCTCGTCATCATCTCGTCATCATCTCGTCATCTCATCAACATCTGGTCATCTCGTCATATGGTCATCTGGTCATCTAGTCATCTGGTCATCTGGTCATCTGGTCATCATCTCGTCATCATCTCGTCATCATCTCGTCATCTACTCGTCATCATCTCGTCATCATCTCGTCATCATCTCGTCATCTCGTCATCATCTGGTCATCTTGTCATCTCGTCATCTCGTCATCTCGACATCTGGTCATCCGATCATCTGGTCATCTGATTATCTGGTCATCTCGTCATCATCTCGTCATCATCTCGTCATCATCTCGTCATCATCTCGTCATCATCTCGTCATGATCCCGTCATCATCTCGTCATCATCTCGTCATCATCTTGTCATCATCTCGTCATCCGGTCATCTGGTCATCTGGTCATCTGGTCATCTGGTCATCTGGTCATCTGGTCAACTGGTCATCTGGCCATCTGGTCATCTGGTCATCTGGTCATCTGGTCATCTGGTCATCTGGTCATCTGGTCATCTGGTCATCTGGTCATCTGGTAATCTGGTCATCTCGTCATCATCTTTTCATCATCTTGTCATCATCTCGTCATCATCTCGTCATCATCTCGTCATCATCTCGTCATCTACTCGTCATCATCTCGTCATCATCTGGTCATCATCTGGTCATCCGGTCATCTGGTCATCTGGTCATCTGGTCATCTGGTCATCTGGTCATCTGGCCATCTGCTCATCTGGTCATCTGGTCATCTGGTCATCTGGTCATCTGGTCATCTGGTCATCTGGTCATCTGGTAATCTGGTCTTCTCGTCATCATCTTTTCATCATCTTGTCATCATCTCGTCATCATCTCGTCATGATCTCGTCATCATCTGGTCATCATCTCGTCATCATCTCGTCATCATCTCGTCATAATCTCGTCATCATCTCGTCATCATCTCGTCATCTCATCAACATCTGGTCATCTCGTCATCTGGTCATCTGGTCATCCAGTCATCTGGTCATCTGGTCATCTGGTCATCATCTCGTCATCATCTCGTCATCATCTCGTCATCTACTCGTCATCATCTCGTCATCATCTCGTCATCTCGTCATCATCTGGTCATCTTGTCATCTCGTCATCTCGTCATCTCGACATCTGGCTATCCGATCATCTGGTCATCTGATTATCTGGTCATCTGATTATCTGGTCATCTCGTCATCATCTCGTCATCATCTCGTCATCATCTCGTCATCATCTCGTCATCATCTCGTCATCATCTCGTCATCATCTCGTCATCATCTCGTCATCATCTCGTCATCATCTCGTCATCATCTCGTCATCATCTCGTCATCATCTCGTCATCATCTCGTCATCTGGTCATCTGGTCATCTGGTCATCTGGTCATCTTGTCATCTCGTCATCCTCTCGTCATCATCTCGTCATTATCTCGTCATCATCTCGTCATCATCTCGTCATCCTCTCGTCATCATCTCGTCATCATCTCGTCATCATCTCGTCATCATCTCGTCATCATCTCGTCATCATCTCGTCATCTTCTCGTCATCATCTCGTCATCCGGTCATCTGGTCATCTGGTCATCTGGTCATCCGGTCATGTTGTCATCTCGTCATCATCTCCTCATCATATCGTCATCATCTCGTCATCATCTCGTCATCTCGTCATCATCTGGTCATCTTGTCATCTCGTCATCTCGTCATCCCCACATCTGGCTATCCGATCATCTAGTCATCTGATTATCTGGTCATCTCGTCATCATCTCGTCATCATCTCGTCATCATCTCCTCGTCATCTCGTCATCATCTCGTCATCATCTCGTCATCATCTCGTCATCATCTCAGCATTATCTCGTCATCATCTCGTCATCATCTCGTCATCATCTCATCATCATCTCGTCATCATCTCGTCATCATCTCGTCATCATCTCGTCATCATCTCGTCATCTCGTCATCTCGTCATCATCCCGTCATCTCGTCACCTCGTCATCTGATCATCTGGTCATCTCGTCATCTGGTCATCTCGTCATCATCTTGTAATCAACTCGTCATCATCTCGTCATCTACTCGTCATCTACTCGTCATCATCTTGTCATCATCTCGTCATCACCACGTCATCATCTCGTCATCATCTCGTCGTCATCTCGTCATCCTCTCGTCATCATCTTGTCATCATCTCGTCATCATCTCTTCATCATCTCGTCATCATCTCGTCATCATCTCGTCAACATCTCGTCATCATCTCGTCATCATCTCGTCATCATATCGTCATCATCTCGTCATCATCTCGTCATCATCTCGTCATCATCTGATCATCTTGTCATCTCGTCATCTCGTCATCTCCACATCTGGCTATCCGATCATCTGGTCATCTGATTATCTGGTCATCTCGTCATCATCTCGTCATCATCTCGTCATCATCTCGTCATCATCTCGTCATTATCTCGTCATCATCTCGTCATCATCTCGTCGTCTACTCGTCATCATCTCGTCATTATCTGGTCATCATCTGGTCATCCGGTCATCTGGTCATCTGGTCATCTGGTCATCTGGTCATCTGGTCATCTGGCCATCTGCTCATCTGGTCATCCGGTCATCTGGTCATCTGGTTATCTGGTCATCTGGTCATCTGGTCATCCGGTCATCTGGTAATCTGGTCTTCTCGTCATCATCTTTTCATCATCTTGTCATCATCTCGTCATCATCTCGTCATCATCTCGTCATCATCTGGTCATCATCTCGTCATCATCTCGTCATCATCTCGTCATCATCTCGTCATCATCTCGTCATCATCTCGTCATCATCTCGTCATCATCTCGTCATCATCTCGTCATCATCTTGTCATCATCTCGTCATCATCTCGTCATTATCTCGTCATCTACTCGTCATCATCTCGTCATCATCTTGTCATCATCTCGTCATCTCGTCATCATCTGGTCATCTTGTCATCTCGTCATCTCGTCATCTCGACATCTGGCTATCCGATCATCTGGTCATCTGATTACCTGGTTATCTCGTCATCATCTCGTCATCATCTCGTCATCATCTCGTCATCATCTCGTCATCATCTCGTCATCATCTCGTCATCTACTCGTCATCATCTCGTCATCATCTCGTCATCACCTCGTCATCATCTCGTCATCATCTCGTCGTCATCTCGTCATCCTCTCGTCATCATCTTGTCATCATCTCGTCATCATCTCTTCATCACCTCGTCATCATCTCGTCATCATCTCGTCAACATCTCGTCATCATCTCGTCATCATCTCGTCATTATCTCGTCATCATCTCGTCATCATCTCGTCATCATCTCGTCATCATCTCGTCATCATCTCGTCATCATCTCGTCATCATCTCGTCATCATCTCGTCATCATCTCGTCATCATCTCGTCATCATCTCGTCATCATCTCGTCATCTACTCGTCATCATATTGTCATCATCTCGTCATCATCTCGTCATCATCTGGTCATCTTGTCATCTCGTCATCTCGTCATCTCCACATCTGGCTATCCGATCATCTGGTCATCTGATTATCTGGTCATCTCGTCATCATCTCGTCATCATCTCGTCATCATCTCGTCATCATCTCGTCATCATCTCGTCATCCGGTCATCTGGTCATCTGGTCATCTGGTCATTTGGTCATCTTGTCATCTCGTCATCCTCTCGTCATCATCTCGTCATCATCTCGTCATCATCTCGTCATCATCTCGTCATCCTCTCGTCATCATCTCGTCATCATCTCGTCATCATCTCGTCATCATCTCGTCATCATCTCGTCATCATCTCGTCATCTTCTCGTCATCATCTCGTCATCCGGTCATCTGGTCATCTGGTCATCTGGTCATCCGGTCATGTTGTCATCTCGTCATCATCTCCTCATCATATCGTCATCATCTCGTCATCTCGTCATCATCTGGTCATCTTGTCATCTCGTCATCTCGTCATCTCCACATCTGGCTATCCGATCATCTAGTCATCTGATTATCTGGTCATCTCGTCATCATCTCGTCATCATCTCGTCATCATCTCCTCGTCATCTCGTCATCATCTCGTCATCATCTCATCATCATCTCGTCATCATCTCGTCATCATCTCAGCATTATCTCGTCATCATCTCGTCATCATCTCGTCATCATCTCGTCATCATCTCGTCATCATCTCGTCATCATCTCGTCATCATCTTGTCATCATCTCGTCATCATCTGGTCATCATCTGGTCATCCGGTCATCTGGTCATCTGGTCATCTGGTCATCTGGTCATCTGGTCATCTGGCCATCTGGTCATCTGGTCATCTGGTCATCTGGTCATCTGGTCATCTGGTCATCTGGTCATCTGGTAATCTGGTCTTCTCGTCATCATCTTTTCATCATCTTGTCATCATCTCGTCATCATCCCGTCATGATCTCGTCATCATCTGGTCATCATCTCGTCATCATCTCGTCATCATCTCGTCATCATCTCGTCATCATCTCGTCATCATCTCGTCATCTCATCAACATCTGGTCATCTCGTCATATGGTCATCTGGTCATCTAGTCATCTGGTCATCTGGTCATCTGGTCATCATCTCGTCATCATCTCGTCATCATCTTGTCATCTACTCGTCATCATCTCGTCATCATCTCGTCATCATCTCGTCATCTCGTCATCATCTGGTTATCTTGTCATCTCGTCATCTCGTCATCTCGACATCTGGCCATCCGATCATCTGGTCATCTGATTATCTGGTCATCTCGTCATCATCTCGTCATCATCTCGTCATCATCTCGTCATCATCTCGTCATCATCTCGTCATCATCTCGTCATGATCCCGTCATCATCTCGTCATCATCTCGTCATCATCTCGTCATCATCTCGTCATCCGGTCATCTGGTCATCTGGTCATCTGGTCATCTGGTCATCTTGTCATCTCGTCATCCTCTCGTTATCATCTCGTCATCATCTCGTCATCATCTCGTCATCATCTCGTCATCCTCTCGTCATCATCTCGTCATCATCTCGTCATCATCTTGTCATCATCTCGTCATCTTCTCGTCATCATCTCGTCATCCGGTCATCTCGTCATCTGGTCATCTTGTCATCTCGTCATCATCTTGTAATCAACTCGTCATCATCTCGTCATCTTCTCGTTATCATCTCGTCATCATCTCGTCATCAACTCGTCATATACTGGTCATCATCTGGTCATCCGATCATCTGGTCATCTGGTCATCTGGTCATCTGGTCATCTGGTCAACTGGTCATCTGGCCATCTGGTCATCTGGTCATCTGGTCATCTGGTCATCTGGTCATCTGGTCATCTGGTCATCTGGTCATCTGGTCATCTGGTAATCTGGTCATCTCGTCATCATCTTTTCATCGTCTTGTCATCATCTCGTCATCATCTCGTCATGATCTGGTCATCATCTCGTCATCATCTCGTCATCATCTCGTCATAATCTCGTCATCATCTCGTCATCATCTTGTCATCATCTCGTCATCATCTGGTCATCATCTCGTCATCATCTCGTCATCATCTCGTCATCATCTCGTCATCATCTCTTTATCATCTCGTCATCATCACGTCATCATCTCGTCATCTCGTCATCATCTCGTCATATCGTCATCATCTCGTCATCTCGTCACCTTGTCATCTGATCATCTGATCATCTGGTCATCTGGTCATCTGGTCATCTCGTCATCATCTTGTAATCAACTCGTCATCATCTCGTCATCATCTCGTCATCCACTCGTCATCTACTCGTCATCATCTCGTCATCATCTCGTCATCATCTCGTCATCATCTCGTCATCATCTTGTCATCATCTCGTCATCATCTCGTCATCCTCTCGTCATCATCTCGCCATCATCTCGTCATCATCTCGTCATCATCTAGTCATCATCTCGTCATCATCTCGTCATCATCTCGTCGTCATCTCGTCATCATCTCGTCATCATCTGGTCATCTTGTCATCTCGTCATCTCGTCATCTCCACATCTGGCTATCCGATCATCTGGTCATCTGATTACCTGGTCATCTCGTCATCATCTCGTCATCATCTCGTCATCATCTCGTCATCATCTCGTCATCATCTCGTCGTCTACTCGTCATCATCTGGTCATCATCTGGTCATCCGGTCATCTGGTCATCTGGTCATCTGGTCATCTGGTCATCTGGTCATCTGGCCATCTGCTCATCTGGTCATCTGGTCATCTGGTCATCTGGTCATCTGGTCATCTGGTCATCTGGTCATCTGGTCATCTGGTAATCTGGTCTTCTCGTCATCATCTTTTCATCATCTTGTCATCATCTCGTCATCATCTCGTCATGATCTCGTCATCATCTGGTCATCATCTCGTCATCATCTCGTCATATTCTCGTCATCATCTCGTCATCATCTCGTCATCATCTTGTCATCATCTCGTCATCATCTGGTCATCATCTGGTCATCATCTCGTCATCATCTCGTCATCATCTCGTCATCATCTCGTCATCTCATCAACATCTGGTCATCTCGTCATCTGGTCATCCAGTCATCTAGTCATCTGGTCATCTGGTCATCTGGTCATCATCTCGTCATCATCTCGTCATCATCTCGTCATCTACTCGTCATCATATCGTCATCATCTCGTCATCTCGTCATCATCTGGTCATCTTGTCATCTCGTCATCTCGTCATCTCGACATCTGGCTATCCGATCATCTTGTCATCTCGTCATCTCGTCATCTCGACATCTGGCTATCCGATCATCTGGTCATCTAATTATCTGGTCATCTCGTCATCATCCCGTCATCATCTCGTCATCATCTCGTCATCATCTCGTCATCATCTCGTCATCATCTCGTCATCCGGTCATCTGGTCATCTGGTCATCTGGTCATCTAGTCATCTTGTCATCTCGTCATCATCTCGTCATCATCTCGTCATCATCTCGTCATCATCTCGTCATCCTCTCGTCATCATCTCGTCATCATCTCGTCATCATCTCGTCATCATCTCGTCATCATCTCGTCATCATCTCGTCATCTTCTCGTCATCATCTCGTCATCCGGTTATCTGGTCATCTGGTCATCTGGTCATCTGGTCATCTTGTCATCTCGTCATCTCGTCATCTCCACATCTAGCTATCCGATCATCTGGTCATCTGATTATCTGGTCATCTCGTCATCATCTCGTCATCATCTCGTCATCATCTCCTCGTCATCTCGTCATCATCTCGTCATCATCTCATCATCATCTCGTCATCATCTCGTCATCATCTCGTCATCATCTCAGCATTATCTCGTCATCATCTCGTCATCATCTCGTCATCATCTCAACATCATCTCGTCATCATCTCGTCATCATCTCGTCATCATCTCGTCATCATCTCGTCATCTCGTCATCATCCCGTCATCTCGTCACCTCGTCATCTGATCATCTGGTCATCTCGTCATTATCTCGTAATCATCTCGTCATCATCTCGTCATCATCTCGTCATCATCTCGTCATCATCTCGTCATCATCTCGTCATCATCTCGTCATCATCTCGTCATCATCTCGTCATCATCTCGTCATTATCTCGTCATCCTCTCGTCATCATCTCGTCATCATCTCGTCATCATCTCGTCATCATCTTGTCATCATCTCGTCATCATCTGGTCATCATCTCGTCATCATCTCGTCATCATCTCGTCATCATCTCGTCATCATCTCGTCTTCATCTCGTCATCATCTCGTTATCTCGTCACCTCGTCATCTGATCATCTGATCATCTGGTCATCTGGTCATCTGGTCATCTCGTCATCATCTTGTAATCAACTCGTCATCATCTCGTCATCTACTCGTCATCTACTCGTCATCATCTTGTCATCATCTCGTCATCATCTCGTCATCACCACGTCATCATCTCGTCATCATCTCGTCGTCATCTCGTCATCCTCTCGTCATCATCTTGTCATCATCTCGTCATCATCTCTTCATCATCTCGTCATCATCTCGTCATCATCTCGTCAACATCTCGTCATCATCTCGTCATCATCTCGTCATCATCTCGTCATCATATCGTCATCATCTCGTCATCATCTCGTCATCATCTCGTCATCATCTGGTCATCTTGTCATCTCGTCATCTCGTCATCTCCACATCTGGCTATCCGATCATCTGGTCATCTGATTATCTGGTCATCTCGTCATCATCTCGTCATCATCTCGTCATCATCTCGTCATCATCTCGTCGTCTACTCGTCATCATCTCGTCATCATCTGGTCATCATCTGGTCATCCGGTCATCTGGTCATCTGGTCATCTGGTCATCTGGTCATCTTGTCATCTCGTCATCCTCTCGTTATCATCTCGTCATCATCTCGTCATCATCTCGTCATCATCTCGTCACCCTCTCGTCATTATCTCGTCATCATCTCGTCATCATCTCGTCATCATCTCGTCATCTTCTCGTCATCATCTCGTCATCCGGTCATCTCGTCATCTGGTCATCTGGTCATCTGGTCATCTTGTCATCTCGTCATCATCTTGTAATCAACTCGTCATTATCTCGTCATCTTCTCGTTATCATCTCGTCATCATCTCGTCATCAACTCGTCATATTCTGGTCATCATCTGGTCATCCGATCATCTGGTCATCTGGTCATCTGGTCATCTGGTCATCTGGTCATCTGGTCAACTGGTCATCTGGCCATCTGGTCATCTGGTCATCTAGTCATCTGGTCATCTGGTCATCTGGTCATCTGGTCATCTGGTCATCTGGTCATCTGGTCATCTGGTCATCTGGTCATCTGGTCATCTGGTAATCTGGTCATCTCGTCATCATCTTTTCATCATCTTGTCATCATCTCGTCATCATCTCGTCATGATCTGGTCATCATCTCGTCATCATCTCGTCATCATCTCGTCATCATCTCGTCATAATCTCGTCATCATCTCGTCATCATCTCGTCATCATCTTGTCATCATCTCGTCATCATCTGGTCATCATCTCGTCATCATCTCGTCATCATCTCGTCATCATCTCGTCATCATCTCGTCATCATCTCGTCATCATCTCGTCATCATCTCGTCATCATCTCGTCATCTCGTCATCATCTCGTAATCTCGTCACCTTGTCATCTGATCATCTGATCATCTGATCATCTGGTCATCTGGTCATCTGGTCATCTCGTCATCATCTTGTAATCAACTCGTCATCATCTCGTCATCATCTCGTCATCTACTCGTCATCTACTCGTCATCATCTCGTCATCATCTCGTCATCATCTCGTCATCATCTCGTCATCATCTTGTCATCATCTCGTCATCATCTCGTCATCCTCTCGTCATCATCTCGTCATCATCTCGTCATCATCTCGTCATCATCTAGTCATCATCTCGTCATCATCTCGTCATCATCTCGTCGTCATCTCATCATCATCTCGTCATCATCTGGTCATCTTGTCATCTCGTCATCTCCACACCTGACTATCCGATCATCTGGTCATCTGATTATCTAGTCATCTGATTATCTGGTCATCTTGTCATCATCTCGTCATCATCTCGTCATCATCTCGTCATCATCTCGTCATCATCTCGTCGTCTACTCGTCATCATCTCGTCATCATCTGGTCATCATCTGGTCATCCGGTCATCTGGTCATCTGGTCATCTTGTCATCTGGTCATCTGGTCATCTGGCCATCTGCTCATCTGGTCATCTGGTCATCTGGTCATCTGGTCATCTGGTCATCTGGTCATCTGGTCATCTGGTAATCTGGTCTTCTCGTCATCATCTTTTCATCATCTTGTCATCATCTCGTCATCATCTCGTCATGATCTCGTCATCATCTGGTCATCATCTCGTCATCATCTCGTCATAATCTCGTCATCATCTCGTCATCATCTCGTCATCATCTTGTCATCATCTCGTCATCATCTGGTCATCATCTGGTCATCATCTCGTCATCATCTCGTCATCTCATCAACATCTGGTCATCTCGTCATCTGGTCATCTGGTCATCCAGTCATCTGGTCATCATCTCGTCATCATCTCGTCATCATCTCGTCATCTACTCGTCATCATCTCGTCATCATCTCGTCATCTCGTCATCATCTGGTCATCTTGTCATCTCGTCATCTCGTCATCTCGACATCTGGCTATCCGATCATCTGGTCATCTGATTATCTGGTCATCTCGTCATCATCTCGTCATCATCTCGTCATCATCTCGTCATCATCTCGTCATCATCTCGTCATCATCTCGTCATCATCTCGTCATCATCTCGTCATCATCTCGTCATCATCTCGTCATCCGGTCATCTGGTCATCTGGTCATCTGGTCATCTGGTCATCTTGTCATCTCGTCATCCTCTCGTCATCATCTCGTCATCATCTCGTCATCATCTCGTCATCATCTCGTCATCCTCTCGTCATCATCTCGTCATCATTTCGTCATCATCTCGTCATCATCTCGTCATCATCTCGTCATCAACTCGTCATATTCTGGTCATCATCTGGTCATCCGATCATCTGGTCATCTGGTCATCTGGTCATCTGGTCATCTGGTCATCTGGTCAACTGGTCATCTGGCCATCTGGTCATCTGGTCATCTAGTCATCTGGTCATCTGGTCATCTGGTCATCTGGTCATCTGGTCATCTGGTCATCTGGTCATCTGGTCATCTGGTCATCTGGTCATCTGGTAATCTGGTCATCTCGTCATCATCTTTTCATCATCTTGTCATCATCTCGTCATCATCTCGTCATGATCTGGTCATCATCTCGTCATCATCTCGTCATCATCTCGTCATCATCTCGTCATAATCTCGTCATCATCTCGTCATCATCTCGTCATCATCTTGTCATCATCTCGTCATCATCTGGTCATCATCTCGTCATCATCTCGTCATCATCTCGTCATCATCTCGTCATCATCTCGTCATCATCTCGTCATCATCTCGTCATCATCTCGTCATCTCGTCATCATCTCGTAATCTCGTCACCTTGTCATCTGATCATCTGATCATCTGATCATCTGGTCATCTGGTCATCTGGTCATCTCGTCATCATCTTGTAATCAACTCGTCATCATCTCGTCATCATCTCGTCATCTACTCGTCATCTACTCGTCATCATCTCGTCATCATCTCGTCATCATCTCGTCATCATCTCGTCATCATCTCGTCATCATCTTGTCATCATCTCGTCATCATCTCGTCATCCTCTCGTCATCATCTCGTCATCATCTCGTCATCATCTCGTCATCATCTAGTCATCATCTCGTCATCATCTCGTCATCATCTCGTCGTCATCTCATCATCATCTCGTCATCATCTGGTCATCTTGTCATCTCGTCATCTCCACATCTGACTATCCGATCATCTGGTCATCTGATTATCTAGTCATCTGATTATCTGGTCATCTTGTCATCATCTCGTCATCATCTCGTCATCATCTCGTCATCATCTCGTCATCATCTCGTCATCATCTCGTCGTCTACTCGTCATCATCTCGTCATCATCTGGTCATCATCTGGTCATCCGGTCATCTGGTCATCTGGTCATCTTGTCATCTGGTCATCTGGTCATCTGGCCATCTGCTCATCTGGTCATCTGGTCATCTGGTCATCTGGTCATCTGGTCATCTGGTCATCTGGTCATCTGGTAATCTGGTCTTCTCGTCATCATCTTTTCATCATCTTGTCATCATCTCGTCATCATCTCGTCATGATCTCGTCATCATCTGGTCATCATCTCGTCATCATCTCGTCATAATCTCGTCATCATCTCGTCATCATCACGTCATCATCTTGTCATCATCTCGTCATCATCTGGTCATCATCTGGTCATCATCTCGTCATCATCTCGTCATCTCATCAACATCTGGTCATCTCGTCATCTGGTCATCTGGTCATCCAGTCATCTGGTCATCATCTCGTCATCATCTCGTCATCATCTCGTCATCTACTCGTCATCATCTCGTCATCATCTCGTCATCTCGTCATCATCTGGTCATCTTGTCATCTCGTCATCTCGTCATCTCGACATCTGGCTATCCGATCATCTGGTCATCTGATTATCTGGTCATCTCGTCATCATCTCGTCATCATCTCGTCATCATCTCGTCATCATCTCGTCATCATCTCGTCATCATCTCGTCATCATCTCGTCATCATCTCGTCATCCGGTCATCTGGTCATCTGGTCATCTGGTCATCTGGTCATCTTGTCATCTCGTCATCCTCTCGTCATCATCTCGTCATCATCTCGTCATCATCTCGTCATCATCTCGTCATCCTCTCGTCATCATCTCGTCATCATTTCGTCATCATCTCGTCATCATCTCGTCATCATCTCGTCATCAACTCGTCATATTCTGGTCATCATCTGGTCATCCGATCATCTGGTCATCTGGTCATCTGGTCATCTGGTCATCTGGTCATCTGGTCAACTGGTCATCTGGCCATCTGGTCATCTGGTCATCTAGTCATCTGGTCATCTGGTCATCTGGTCATCTGGTCATCTGGTCATCTGGTCATCTGGTCATCTGGTCATCTGGTCATCTGGTCATCTGGTAATCTGGTCATCTCGTCATCATCTTTTCATCATCTTGTCATCATCTCGTCAT
The DNA here is from genome assembly GCA_963669185.1 of Dyspetes luteomarginatus. Taxonomy (NCBI): domain Eukaryota; kingdom Metazoa; phylum Arthropoda; class Insecta; order Hymenoptera; family Ichneumonidae; genus Dyspetes; species Dyspetes luteomarginatus. Next base: position 13,761,088 of record OY769904.1, read on the forward strand.
CATCTCGTCATGATCTGGTCATCATCTCGTCATCATCTCGTCATCATCTCGTCATCATCTCGTCATAATCTCGTCATCATCTCGTCATCATCTCGTCATCATCTCGTCATCATCTCGTCATCATCTTGTCATCATCTCGTCATCATCTGGTCATCATCTCGTCATCATCTCGTCATCATCTCGTCATCATCTCGTCATCATCTCGTCATCATCTCGTCATCATCTCGTCATCATCTCGTCATCTCGTCATCATCTCGTAATCTCGTCACCTTGTCATCTGATCATCTGATCATCTGATCATCTGGTCATCTGGTCATCTGGTCATCTCGTCATCATCTTGTAATCAACTCGTCATCATCTCGTCATCATCTCGTCATCTACTCGTCATCTACTCGTCATCATCTCGTCATCATCTCGTCATCATCTCGTCATCATCTCGTCATCATCTTGTCATCATCTCGTCATCATCTCGTCATCCTCTCGTCATCATCTCGTCATCATCTCGTCATCATCTCGTCATCATCTAGTCATCATCTCGTCATCATCTCGTCATCATCTCGTCGTCATCTCATCATCATCTCGTCATCATCTGGTCATCTTGTCATCTCGTCATCTCCACATCTGACTATCCGATCATCTGGTCATCTGATTATCTAGTCATCTGATTATCTGGTCATCTTGTCATCATCTCGTCATCATCTCGTCATCATCTCGTCATCATCTCGTCGTCTACTCGTCATCATCTCGTCATCATCTGGTCATCATCTGGTCATCCGGTCATCTGGTCATCTGGTCATCTTGTCATCTGGTCATCTGGTCATCTGGCCATCTGCTCATCTGGTCATCTGGTCATCTGGTCATCTGGTCATCTGGTCATCTGGTCATCTGGTCATCTGGTAATCTGGTCTTCTCGTCATCATCTTTTCATCATCTTGTCATCATCTCGTCATCATCTCGTCATGATCTCGTCATCATCTGGTCATCATCTCGTCATCATCTCGTCATAATCTCGTCATCATCTCGTCATCATCTCGTCATCATCTTGTCATCATCTCGTCATCATCTGGTCATCATCTGGTCATCATCTCGTCATCATCTCGTCATCTCATCAACATCTGGTCATCTCGTCATCTGGTCATCTGGTCATCCGGTCATCTGGTCATCATCTCGTCATCATCTCGTCATCATCTCGTCATCTACTCGTCATCATCTCGTCATCATCTCGTCATCTCGTCATCATCTGGTCATCTTGTCATCTCGTCATCTCGTCATCTCGACATCTGGCTATCCGATCATCTGGTCATCTGATTATCTGGTCATCTCGTCATCATCTCGTCATCATCTCGTCATCATCTCGTCATCATCTCGTCATCATCTCGTCATCATCTCGTCATCCGGTCATCTGGTCATCTGGTCATCTGGTCATCTGGTCATCTTGTCATCTCGTCATCCTCTCGTCATCATCTCGTCATCATCTCGTCATCATCTCGTCATCATCTCGTCATCCTCTCGTCATCATCTCGTCATCATTTCGTCATCATCTCGTCATCATCTCGTCATCATCTCGTCATCATCTCGTCATCTTCTCGTCATCATCTCGTCATCCGGTCATCTGGTCATCTGGTCATCTGGTCATCCGGTCATGTTGTCATCTCGTCATCATCTCCTCATCATATCGTCATCATCTCGTCATCTCGTCATCATCTGGTCATCTTGTCATCTCGTCATCTCGTCATCTCCACATCTGGCTATCCGATCATCTAGTCATCTGATTATCTGGTCATCTCGTCATCATCTCGTCACCATCTCGTCATCATCTCCTCGTCATCTCGTCATCATCTCGTCATCATCTCGTCATCATCTCGTCATCATCTCGTCATCACCTCGTCATCACGTCATCATCCCGTCATCTCGTCACCTCGTCATCTGATCATCTGGTCATCTCGTCATCTGGTCATCATCTTGTAATCAACTCGTCATCATCTCGTCATCTACTCGTCATCTACTCGTCATCATCTTGTCATCATCTCGTCATCACCACGTCATCATCTCGTCATCATCTGGTCATCTTGTCATCTCGTCATCTCGTCATCTCGACATCTGGCTATCCGATCATCTGGTCATCTGATTACCTGGTCATCTCGTCATCATCTCGTCATCATCTCGTCATCATCTCGTCATCATCTTGTCATCATCTCGTCATCATCTCGTCATCATCTCGTCATTTTCTCGTCATAATCTCGTCATCATCTCTTCATCATCTAGTCATCATCTCGTCATCATCTCGTCATCATCTCGTCATCCTCTCGTCATCCTCTCGTCATCATCTTGTCATCATCTCGTCATCATCTCTTCATCATCTCGTCATCATCTCGTCATCATCTCGTCATTATCTCGTCATCATCTCGTCATCATCTCGTCATCATCTCGTCATCATCTCGTCATCATCTCGTCATCATCTCGTCATCATCTCGTCATCATCTCGTCATCATCTCGTCATCATCTCGTCATCATCTCGTCATCATCTCGTCATCATCTCGTCATCATCTCGTCATCATCTTGTCATCATCTCGTCATCTCGTCATCATCTGGTCATCTTGTCATCTCGTCATCTCGTCATCCCCACATCTGGCTATCCGATTATCTGGTCATCTGATTATCTGGTCATCTCGTCATCATCTCGTCATCATCTCGTCATCATCTCGTCTTCTACTCGTCATCATCTCGTCATCATCTGGTCATCATCTGGTCATCCGGTCATCTGGTCATCTGGTCATCTGGTCATCTGGTCATCTGGTCATCTGGCCATCTGGTCATCTGGTCATCTGATCATCTGGTCATCTGGTCATCTGGTCATCTGGTCATCTGGTCATCTGGTAATCTGGTCTTCTCGTCATCATCTTTTCATCATCTTGTCATCATCTCGTCATCATCCCGTCATGATCTCGTCATCATCTGGTCATCATCTCGTCATCATCTCGTCATCATCTCGTCATAATCTCGTCATCATCTCGTCATCATCTCGTCATCATCTCGTCATCATCTCGTCATCATCTCGTCATTTTCTCGTCATAATCTCGTCATCATCTCTTCATCATCTAGTCATCATCTCGTCATCATCTCGTCATCATCTCGTCATCATCTCGTCATCATCTCGTCATCTCGTCATCATCTCGTCATCTCGTCACCTTGTCATCTGATCATCTGATCATCTGATCATCTGGTCATCTGGTCATCTGGTCATCTCGTCATCATCTCGTCATCAACTCGTCATCATCTCGTCATCATCTCGTCATCTACTCGTCATCTACTCGTCATCATCTCGTCATCATCTCGTCATCATCTCGTCATCATCTCGTCATCATCTTGTCATCATCTCGTCATCATCTCGTCATCCTCTCGTCATCATCTCGTCATCATCTCGTCATCATCTCGTCGTCATCTAGTCATCATCTCGTCATCATCTCGTCATCATCTCGTCGTCATCTCATCATCATCTCGTCATCATCTGGTCATCTTGTCATCTCGTCATCTCCACATCTGACTATCCGATCATCTGGTCATCTGATTATCTAGTCATCTGATTATCTGGTCATCTTGTCATCATCTCGTCATCATCTCGCCATCATCTCGTCATCATCTCGTCATCATCTCGTCGTCTACTCGTCATCATCTCGTCATCATCTGGTCATCATCTGGTCATCCGGTCATCTGGTCATCTGGTCATCTTGTCATCTGGTCATCTGGTCATCTGGCCATCTGCTCATCTGGTCATCTGGTCATCTGGTCATCTGGTCATCTGGTCATCTGGTCATCTGGTCATCTGGTAATCTGGTCTTCTCGTCATCATCTTTTCATCATCTTGTCATCATCTCGTCATCATCTCGTCATGATCTCGTCATCATCTGGTCATCATCTGGTCATCATCTCGTCATAATCTCGTCATCATCTCGTCATCATCTCGTCATCATCTTGTCATCATCTCGTCATCATCTGGTCATCATCTGGTCATCATCTCGTCATCATCTCGTCATCTCATCAACATCTGGTCATCTCGTCATCTGGTCATCTGGTCATCCAGTCATCTGGTCATCTGGTCATCTGGTCATCATCTCGTCATCATCTCGTCATCATCTCGTCATCTACTCGTCATCATCTCGTCATCATCTCGTCATCTCGTCATCATCTGGTCATCTTGTCATCTCGTCATCTCGTCATCTCGACATCTGGCTATCCGATCATCTGGTCATCTGATTATCTGGTCATCTCGTCATCATCTCGTCATCATCTCGTCATCATCTCGTCATCATCTCGTCATCATCTCGTCATCATCTCGTCATCATCTCGTCATCATCTCGTCATCATCTCGTCATCCGGTCATCTGGTCATCTGGTCATCTGGTCATCTGGTCATCTTGTCATCTCGTCATCCTCTCGTCATCATCTCGTCATCATCTCGTCATCATCTCGTCATCATCTCGTCATCCTCTCGTCATCATCTCGTCATCATTTCGTCATCATCTCGTCATCATCTCGTCATCATCTCGTCATCATCTCGTCATCTTCTCGTCATCATCTCGTCATCCGGTCATCTGGTCATCTGGTCATCTGGTCATCCGGTCATGTTGTCATCTCGTCATCATCTCCTCATCATATCGTCATCATCTCGTCATCTCGTCATCATCTGGTCATCTTGTCATCTCGTCATCTCGTCATCTCCACATCTGGCTATCCGATCATCTAGTCATCTGATTATCTGGTCATCTCGTCATCATCTCGTCATCATCTCGTCATCATCTCGTCATCATCTCCTCGTCATCTCGTCATCATCTCGTCATCATCTCATCATCATCTCGTCATCATCTCGTCATCATCTCAGCATTATCTCGTCATCATCTCGTCATCATCTCGTCATCATCTCATCATCATCTCGTCATCATCTCGTCATCATCTCGTCATCATCTCGTCATCACCTCGTCATCACGTCATCATCCCGTCATCTCGTCACCTCGTCATCTGATCATCTGGTCATCTCGTCATCTGGTCATCTCGTCATCATCTTGTAATCAACTCGTCATCATCTCGTCATCTACTCGTCATCTACTCGTCATCATCTTGTCATCATCTCGTCATCACCACGTCATCATCTCGTCATCATCTCGTCGTCATCTCGTCATCCTCTCGTCATCATCTTGTCATCATCTCGTCATCATCTCTTCATCATCTCGTCATCATCTCGTCATCATCTCGTCAACATCTCGTCATCATCTTGTCATCATCTCGTCATCATCTCGTCATTATATCGTCATCATCTCGTCATCATCTCGTCATCATCTCGTCATCATCTGATCATCTTGTCATCTCGTCATCTCGTCATCTCCACATCTGGCTATCCGATCATCTGGTCATCTGATTATCTGGTCATCTCGTCATTATCTCGTCATCATCTCGTCATCATCTCGTCATCATCTCGTCATTATCTCGTCATCATCTCGTCGTCTACTCGTCATCATCTCGTCATCATCTGGTCATCATCTGGTCATCTGGTCATCTGGTCATCTGGTCATCTGGTCATCTGGTCATCTGGCCATCTGCTCATCTGGTCATCCGGTCATCTGGTCATCTGGTTATCTGGTCATCTGGTCATCTGGTCATCTGGTCATCTGGTAATCTGGTCTTCTCGTCATCATCTTTTCATCATCTTGTCATCATCTCGTCATCATCTCGTCATGATCTCGTCATCATCTGGTCATCATCTCGTCATCATCTCGTCATCATCTCGTCATCATCTCGTCATCATCTCGTCATCATCTCGTCATCATCTCGTCATCATCTCGTCATCATCTCGTCATCATCTCGTCATCATCTCGTCATCTACTCGTCATCATCTCGTCATCATCTTGTCATCATCTCGTCATCTCGTCATCATCTGGTCATCTTGTCATCTCGTCATCTCGTCATCTCGACATCTGGCTATCCGATCATCTGGTCATCTGATTACCTGGTCATCTCGTCATCATCTCGTCATCATCTCGTCATCATCTCGTCATCATCTCGTCATCATCTCGTCATCATCTCGTCATCTACTCGTCATCATCTCGTCATCATCTCGTCATCACCTCGTCATCATCTCGTCATCATCTCGTCGTCATCTCGTCATCCTCTCGTCATCATCTTGTCATCATCTCGTCATCATCTCTTCATCACCTCGTCATCATCTCGTCATCATCTCGTCAACATCTCGTCATGATCTCGTCATCATCTCGTCATTATCTCGTCATCATCTCGTCATCATCTCGTCATCATCTCGTCATCATCTCGTCATCATCTCGTCATCATCTCGTCATCATCTCGTCATCATCTCGTCATCATCTCGTCATCATCTCGTCATCTACTCGTCATCATCTCGTCATCTCGTCATCATCTGGTCATCTTGTCATCTCGTCATCTCGTCATCTCGACATCTGGCCATCCGATCATCTGGTCATCTGATTATCTGGTCATCTCGTCATCATCTCGTCATCATCTCGTCATCATCTCGTCATCATCTCGTCATCATCTCGTCATCATCTCGTCATGATCCCGTCATCATCTCGTCATCATCTCGTCATCATCTCGTCATCCGGTCATCTGGTCATCTGGTCATCCGGTCATCTGGTCATCTGGTCATCTGGTCATCTTGTCATCTCGTCATCCTCTCGTTATCATCTCGTCATCATCTCGTCATCATCTCGTCATCATCTCGTCATCCTCTCGTCATCATCTCGTCATCATCTCGTCATCATCTTGTCATCATCTCGTCATCTTCTCGTCATCATCTCGTCATCCGGTCATCTCGTCATCTGGTCATCTGGTCATCTGGTCATCTGGTCATCTTGTCATCTCGTCATCATCTTGTAATCAACTCGTCATCATCTCGTTATCATCTCGTCATCATCTCGTCATCAACTCGTCATATTCTGGTCATCATCTGGTCATCCGATCATCTGGTCATCTGGTCATCTGGTCATCTGGTCATCTGGTCATCTGGTCAACTGGTCATCTGGCCATCTGGTCATCTGGTCATCTGGTCATCTGGTCATCTGGTCATCTGGTCATCTGGTCATCTGGTCATCTGGTAATCTGGTCATCTCGTCATCATCTTTTCATCATCTCGTCATCATCTCGTTATCATCTAGTCATCATCTCGTCATCATCTCGTCATCATCTCGTCGTCATCTCGTCATCATCTCGTCATCATCTGGTCATCTTGTCATCTCGTCATCTCGTCATCTCCACATCTGACTATCCGATCATCTGGTCATCTGATTATCTAGTCATCTGATTATCTGGTCATCTTGTCATCATCTCGTCATCATCTCGTCATCATCTCGTCATCATCTCGTCATCATCTCGTCGTCTACTCGTCATCATCTCGTCATCATCTGGTCATCATCTGGTCATCCGGTCATCTGGTCATCTGGTCATCTGTTCATCTGGTCATCTGGTCATCTAACCATCTGCTCATCTGGTCATCTGGTCATATGGTCATCTGGTCATCTGGTCATCTGGTCATCTGGTCATCTGGTAATCTGGTCTTCTCGTCATCATCTTTTCATCATCTTGTCATCATCTCGTCATCATCTCGTCATGATCTCGTCATCATCTGGTCATCATCTCGTCATCATCTCGTCATCATCTCGTCATAATCTCGTCATCATCTCGTCATCATCTTGTCATCATCTCGTCATCATCTGGTCATCATCTGGTCATCATCTCGTCATCATCTCGTCATCATCTCGTCATCTCATCAACATCTGGTCATCTCGTCATCTGGTCATCTGGTCATCCAGTCATCTGGTCATCTGGTCATCTGGTCATCATCTCGTCATCATCTCGTCATCTACTCGTCATCATCTCGTCATCATCTCGTCATCTCGTCATCATCTGGTCATCTTGTCATCTCGTCATCTCGTCATCTCGACATCTGGCTATCCGATCATCTGGTCATCTGATTATCTGGTCATCTCGTCATCATCTCGTCATCATCTCGTCATCATCTCGTCATCATCTCGTCATCATCTCGTCATCATCTCGTCATCATCTCGTCATCATCTCGTCATCATCTCGTCATCATCTCGTCATCATCTCGTCATCCGGTCATCTGGTCATCTGGTCATCTGGTCATCTGGTCATCTTGTCATCTCGTCATCCTCTCGTCATCATCTCGTCATCATCTCGTCATCATCTCGTCATCATCTCGTCATCCTCTCGTCATCATCTCGTCATCATCTCGTCATCATCTCGTCATCATCTCGTCATCATCTCGTCATCATCTCGTCATCTTCTCGTCATCATCTCGTCATCCGGTCATCTGGTCATCTGGTCATCTGGTCATCCGGTCATGTTGTCATCTCGTCATCATCTCCTCATCATATCGTCATCATCTCGTCATCATCTCGTCATCTCGTCATCATCTGGTCATCTTGTCATCTCGTCATCTCGTCATCTCCACATCTGGCTATCCGATCATCTAGTCATCTGATTATCTGGTCATCTCGTCATCATCTCGTCATCATCTCGTCATCATCTCCTCGTCATCTCGTCATCATCTCGTCATCATCTCATCATCATCTCGTCATCATCTCGTCATCATCTCAGCATTATCTCGTCATCATCTCGTCATCATCTCGTCATCATCTCATCATCATCTCGTCATCATCTCGTCATCATCTCGTCATCATCTCGTCATCATCTCGTCATCTCGTCATCATCCCGTCATCTCGTCACCTCGTCATCTGATCATCTGGTCATCTCGTCATCTGGTCATCTCGTCATCTGGTCATCTCGTCATCATCTTGTAATCAACTCGTCATCATCTCGTCATCTACTCGTCATCCACTCGTCATCATCTTGTCATCATCTCGTCATCACCACGTCATCATCTCGTCATCATCTCGTCGTCATCTCGTCATCATCTCGTCATCATCTTGTCATCATCTCGTCATCATCTCTTCATCATCTCGTCATCATCTCGTCATCATCTCGTCAACATCTCGTCATCATCTTGTCATCATCTCGTCATCATCTCGTCATCATATCGTCATCATCTCGTCATCATCTCGTCATCATCTCGTCATCATCTGATCATCTTGTCATCTCGTCATCTCGTCATCTCCACATCTGGCTATCCGATCATCTGGTCATCTGATTATCTGGTCATCTCGTCATCATCTCGTCATCATCTCGTCATTATCTCGTCATCATCTCGTCGTCTACTCGTCATCATCTCGTCATCATCTGGTCATCATCTGGTCATCTGGTCATCTGGTCATCTGGTCATCTGGTCATCTGGTCATCTGGCCATCTGCTCATCTGGTCATCCGGTCATCTGGTTATCTGGTTATCTGGTCATCTGGTCATCTGGTCATCTGGTCATCTGGTAATCTGGTCTTCTCGTCATCATCTTTTCATCATCTTGTCATCATCTCGTCATCATCTCGTCATGATCTCGTCATCATCTGGTCATCATCTCGTCATCATCTCGTCATCATCTCGTCATCATCTCGTCATCATCTCGTCATCATATCGTCATCATCTCGTCATCATCTCGTCATCATCTCGTCATCATCTCGTCATCATCTCGTCATCTACTCGTCATCATCTCGTCATCATCTTGTCATCATCTCGTCATCTCGTCATCATCTGGTCATCTTGTCATCTCGTCATCTCGTCATCTCGACATCTGGCTATCCGATCATCTGGTCATCTGATTACCTGGTCATCTCGTCATCATCTCGTCATCATCTCGTCATCATCTCGTCATCATCTCGTCATCATCTCGTCATCATCTCGTCATCATCTCGTCATCATCTCGTCATCATCTCGTCATCTACTCGTCATCATCTCGTCATCATCTCGTCATCACCTCGTCATCATCTCGTCATCATCTCGTCGTCATCTCGTCATCCTCTCGTCATCATCTTGTCATCATCTCGTCATCATCTCTTCATCACCTCGTCATCATCTCGTCATCATCTCGTCAACATCTCGTCATCATCTCGTCATCATCGCGTCATTATCTCGTCATCATCTCGTCATCATCTCGTCATCATCTCGTCATCATCTCGTCATCATCTCGTCATCATCTCGTCATCATCTCGTCATCATCTCGTCATCATCTCGTCATCATCTCGTCATCATCTCGTCATCATCTCGTCATGATCTCGTCATCTACTCGTCATCATCTCGTCATCTCGTCATCATCTGGTCATCTTGTCATCTCGTCATCTCGTCATCTCGACATCTGGCTATCCGATCATCTGGTCATCTGATTACCTGGTCATCTGGTCATCATCTCGTCATCATCTCGTCATCATCTCGTCATCATCTCGTCATCATCTCGTCATCATCTCGTCATCATCTCGTCATTTTCTCGTCATAATCTCGTCATCATCTCTTCATCATCTAGTCATCATCTCGTCATCATCTCGTCATTATCTCGTCATCCTCTCGTCATCCTCTCGTCATCATCTTGTCATTATCTCGTCATCATCTCTTCATCATCTCGTCATCATCTCGTCATCATCTCGTCATCATCTCGCCATCATCTCGTCATCATCTCGTCATCATCTCGTCATCATCTCGTCATCATCTCGTCATCATCTCGTCATCATCTCGTCATTATCTCGTCATCATCTCGTCATCATCTCGTCATCATCTCGTCATCATCTCGTCATCATCTCGTCATCATCTCGTCATCATCTCGTCATCATCTTGTCATCATCTCGTCATCTCGTCATCATCTGGTCATCTTGTCATCTCGTCATCTCGTCATCCCCACATCTGGCTATCCGATTATCTGGTCATCTGATCATCTGGTCATCTCGTCATCATCTCGTCATCATCTCGTCATCATCTCGTCATCATCTCGTCATCATCTCGTCTTCTACTCGTCATCATCTGGTCATCATCTGGTCATCCGGTCATCTGGTCATCTGGTCATCTGGTCATCTGGTCATCTGGTCATCTGGCCATCTGGTCATCTGGTCATCTGGTCATCTGGTCATCTGGTCATCTGGTCATCTGGTCATCTGGTCATCTGGTAATCTGGTCTTCTCGTCATCATCTTTTCATCATCTTGTCATCATCTCGTCATCATCCCGTCATGATCTCGTCATCATCTGGTCATCATCTCGTCATCATCTCGTCATCATCTCGTCATAATCTCGTCATCATCTCGTCATTATCTCGTCATCATCTCGTCATCATCTCGTCATCATCTCGTCATCCTCTCGTCATCCTCTCGTCATCATCTTGTCATCATCTCGTCATCATCTCTTCATCATCTCGTCATCATCTCGTCATCATCTCGTCATCATCTCGTCATCATCTCGTCATCATCTCGTCATCATCTCGTCATCATCTCGTCATCATCTCGTCATCATCTCGTCATCATCTCGTCATCATCTCGTCATTATCTCGTCATCATCTCGTCATCATCTCGTCATCATCTCGTCATCATCTCGTCATCATCTCGTCATCATGTCGTCATCATCTCGTCATCATCTCGTCATCATCTCGTCATCTACTCGTCATCATCTCGTCATTATCTTGTCATCATCTCGTTATCATCTGGTCATCTTGTCATCTCGTCATCTCGTCATCCCCACATCTGGCTATCCGATTATCTGGTCATCTGATTATCTGGTCATCTCGTCATCATCTCGTCATCATCTCGTCATAATCTCGTCATCATCTCGTCATCATCTCGTCATCATCTCGTCATCATCTCGTCATCTCATCAATATCTGGTCATCTCGTCATATGGTCATCTGGTCATCTAGTCATCTGGTCATCTGGTCATCTGGTCATCATCTCGTCATCATCTCGTCATCATCTCGTCATCTACTCCTCATCATCTCGTCATCATCTCGTCATCATCTCGTCATCTCGTCATCATCTGGTCATCTTGTCATCTCGTCATCTCGTCATCTCGACATCTGGCCATCCGATCATCTGGTCATCTGATTATCTGGTCATCTCGTCATCATCTCGTCATCTTCTCGTCATCATCTCGTCATCATCTCGTCATCATCTCGTCATCATCTCGTCATCATCTCGTCATGATCCCGTCATCATCTCGTCATCATCTCGTCATCATCTCGTCATCATCTCGTCATCATCTCGTCATCCGGTCATCTGGTCATCTGGTCATCTGGTCATCTGATCATCTGGTCATCTGGTCATCTTGTCATCTCGTCATCCTCTCGTTATCATCTCGTCATCATCTCGACATCATCTCGTCATCATCTCGTCATCCTCTCGTCATCATCTCGTCATCATCTCGTCTTCTACTCGTCATCATCTCGTCATCATCTGGTCATCATCTGGTCATCCGGTCATCTGGTCATCTGGTCATCTGGTCATCTGGTCATCTGGTCATCTGGCCATCTGGTCATCTGGTCATCTGGTCATCTGGTCATCTGGTCATCTGGTCATCTGGTAATCTGGTCTTCTCGTCATCTTCTTTTTATCTTCTTGTCATCATCTCGTCATCATCCCGTCATGATCTCGTCATCATCTGGTCATCATCTTGTCATCATCTCGTCATCATCTCGTCATAATCTCGTCATCATCTCGTCATCATCTCGTCATCATCTCGTCATCATCTTGTCATCTCATCAACATCTGGTCATCTCGTCATATGGTCATCTGGTCATCTAGTCATCTGGTCATCTGGTCATCTGGTCATCATCTCGTCATCATCTCGTCATCATCTCGTCATCTACTCGTCATCATTTCGTCATCATCTCGTCATCATCTCGTCATCTCGTCATCATCTGGTCATCTTGTCATCTCGTCATCTCGACATCTGGCCATCCGATCATCTGGCCATCCGATCATCTGGTCATCTGATTATCTGGTCATCTCGTCATCATCTCGTCATCATCCCGTCATCATCTCGTCATCGACTCGTCATCATCTCGTCATCATCTCGTCATGATCCCGTCATCATCTCGTCATCATCTCAGCATTATCTCGTCATCATCTCGTCATCATCTCGTCATCATCTCATCATCATCTCGTCATCATCTCGTCATCATCTCGTCATCATCTCGTCATCATCTCGTCATCTCGTCATCATCCCGTCATCTCGTCACCTCGTCATCTGATCATCTGGTCATCTCGTCATCTGGTCATCTCGTCATCATCTCGTAATCTTCTCGTCATCATCTCGTCATCATCTCGTCATCATCTCGTCATCATCTCGTCATCATCTCGTCATCATCTCGTCATCATCTCGTCATCATCTCGTCATTATCTCGTCATCCTCTCGTCATCATCTCGTCATCATCTCGTCATCATCTCGTCATCATCTTGTCATCATCTCGTCATCATCTGGTCATCATCTCGTCATCATCTCGTCATCATCTCGTCATCATCTCGTCTTCATCTCGTCATCACCTCGTCATCTCGTCATCATTTCGTTATCTCGTCACCTCGTCATCTGATCATCTGGTCATCTGGTCATCTCGTCATCATCTTGTAATCAACTCGTCATCATCTCGTCATCTACTCGTCATCTACTCGTCATCATCTTGTCATCATCTCGTCATCATCTCGTCATCACCATGTCATCATCTCGTCATCATCTCGTCGTCATCTCGTCATCCTCTCGTCATCATCTTGTCATCATCTCGTCATCATCTCTTCATCATCTCGTCATCATCTCGTCATCATATCGTCGACATCTCGTCATCATCTTGTCATCATCTCGTCATCATATCGTCATCATATCGTCATCATCTCGTCATCATCTCGTCATCATCTCGTCATCATCTGATCATCTTGTCATCTCGTCATCTCGTCATCTCCACATCTGACTATCCGATCATCTGGTCATCTGATTATCTGGTCATCTCGTCATCTACTCGTCATCATCTCGTCATCATCTCGTCATCACCTCGTCATCATCTCGTCATCATCTCGTCGTCATCTCGTCATCCTCTCGTCATCATCTTGTCATCATCTCGTCATCATCTCTTCATCATCTCGTCATCATCTCGTCATCATCTCGTCAACATCTCGTCATTATCTCGTCATCATCTCGTCATCTACTCGTCATCATCTCGTTATCATCTCGTCATCACCTCGTCATTATCTCGTCATCATCTCGTCGTCATCTCGTCATCCTCTCGTCATCATCTTGTCATCATCTCGTCATCATCTCTTCATCATCTCGTCATCATCTCGTCATCATCCCGTCAACATCTCGTCATCATCTCGTCATCATCTCGTCATTATCTCGTCATCATCTCGTCATCATCTCGTCATCATCTCGTCATCATCTCGTCATCATCTCGTCATCATCTCGTCATCATCTCGTCATCATCTCGTCATCATCTCGTCATCTACTCGTCATCATCTCGTCATCTCGTCATCATCTGGTCATCTCGTCATCTCGTCATCATCTGGTCATCTTGTCATCTCGTCATCTCGTCATCTCGACATCTGGCTATCCGATCATCTGGTCATCTGATTACCTGGTCATCTCGTCATCATCTCGTCATCATCTCGTCATCATCTCGTCATCATCTCGTCATCATCTCGTCATCATCTCGTCATCATCTCGTCATCATCTCGTCATTATCTCGTCATAATCTCGTCATCATCTCTTCATCATCTAGTCATCATCTCGTCATCATCTCGTCATCATCTCGTCATCATCTCGTCATCCTCTCGTCATCCTCTCGTCATCATCTTGTCATCATCTCGTCATCATCTCTTCATCATCTCGTCATTATCTCGTCATCATCTCGTCATCATCTCGTCATCATCTCGTCATCATCTCGTCATCATCTCGTCATCATCTCGTCATCATCTCGTCATCATCTCGTCATCATCTCGTCATCATCTCGTCATCATCTTGTCATCATCTCGTCATCATCTCGTCATCTACTCGTCATCATCTCGTCATCATCTTGTCATCATCTCGTCATCATCTGGTCATCTTGTCATCTCGTCATCTCGTCATCCCCACATCTGGCTATCCGATTATCTGGTCATCTGATTATCTGGTCATCTCGTCATCATCTCGTCATCATCTCGTCATCATCTCGTCTTCTACTCGTCATCATCTCGTCATCATCTGGTCATCATCTGGTCATCCGGTCATCTGGTCATCTGGTCATCTGGTCATCTGGTCATCTGGTCATCTGGCCATCTGGTCATCTGGTCATCTGGTCATCTGGTCATCTGGTCATCTGGTCATCTGGTAATCTGGTCTTCTCGTCATCATCTTGTAATCAACTCGTCATCATCTCGTCATCTACTCGTCATCTACTCGTCATCATCTTGTCATCATCTCGTCATCACCACGTCATCATCTCGTCATCATCTGGTCATCTTGTCATCTCGTCATCTCGTCATCTCGACATCTGGCTATCCGATCATCTGGTCATCTGATTACCTGGTCATCTCGTCATCATCTCGTCATCATCTCGTCATCATCTCGTCATCATCTTGTCATCATCTCGTCATCATCTCGTCATCATCTCGTCATTTTCTCGTCATAATCTCGTCATCATCTCTTCATCATATAGTCATCATCTCGTCATCATCTCGTCATCATCTCGTCATCCTCTCGTCATCCTCTCGTCATCATCTTGTCATCATCTCGTCATCATCTCTTCATCATCTCGTCATCATCTCGTCATCATCTCGTCATTATCTCGTCATCATCTCGTCATCATCTCGTCATCATCTCGTCATCATCTCGTCATCATCTCGTCATCATCTCGTCATCATCTCGTCATCATCTCGTCATCATCTCGTCATCATCTCGTCATCATCTCGTCATCATCTCGTCATCATCTCGTCATCATCTCGTCATCATCTCGTCATCATCTTGTCATCATCTCGTCATCTCGTCATCATCTGGTCATCTTGTCATCTCGTCATCTCGTCATCCCCACATCTGGCTATCCGATTATCTGGTCATCTGATTATCTGGTCATCTCGTCATCATCTCGTCATCATCTCGTCATCATCTCGTCTTCTACTCGTCATCATCTCGTCATCATCTGGTCATCATCTGGTCATCCGGTCATCTGGTCATCTGGTCATCTGGTCATCTGGTCATCTGGTCATCTGGCCATCTGGTCATCTGGTCATCTGATCATCTGGTCATCTGGTCATCTGGTCATCTGGTCATCTGGTCATCTGGTAATCTGGTCTTCTCGTCATCATCTTTTCATCATCTTGTCATCATCTCGTCATCATCCCGTCATGATCTCGTCATCATCTGGTCATCATCTCGTCATCATCTCGTCATCATCTCGTCATAATCTCGTCATCATCTCGTCATCATCTCGTCATCATCTCGTCATCATCTCGTCATCATCTCGTCATTTTCTCGTCATAATCTCGTCATCATCTCTTCATCATCTAGTCATCATCTCGTCATCATCTCGTCATCATCTCGTCATCATCTCGTCATCATCTCGTCATCTCGTCATCATCTCGTCATCTCGTCACCTTGTCATCTGATCATCTGATCATCTGATCATCTGGTCATCTGGTCATCTGGTCATCTCGTCATCATCTCGTCATCAACTCGTCATCATCTCGTCATCATCTCGTCATCTACTCGTCATCTACTCGTCATCATCTCGTCATCATCTCGTCATCATCTCGTCATCATCTCGTCATCATCTTGTCATCATCTCGTCATCATCTCGTCATCCTCTCGTCATCATCTCGTCATCATCTCGTCATCATCTCGTCGTCATCTAGTCATCATCTCGTCTTCATCTCGTCATCATCTCGTCGTCATCTCATCATCATCTCGTCATCATCTGGTCATCTTGTCATCTCGTCATCTCCACATCTGACTATCCGATCATCTGGTCATCTGATTATCTAGTCATCTGATTATCTGGTCATCTTGTCATCATCTCGTCATCATCTCGTCATCATCTCGTCATCATCTCGTCATCATCTCGTCGTCTACTCGTCATCATCTCGTCATCATCTGGTCATCATCTGGTCATCCGGTCATCTGGTCATCTGGTCATCTTGTCATCTGGTCATCTGGTCATCTGGCCATCTGGTCATCTGGTCATCTGGTCATCTGGTCATCTGGTCATCTGGTCATCTGGTAATCTGGTCTTCTCGTCATCATCTTTTCATCATCTTGTCATCATCTCGTCATCATCTCGTCATGATCTCGTCATCATCTGGTCATCATCTGGTCATCATCTCGTCATAATCTCGTCATCATCTCGTCATCATCTCGTCATCATCTTGTCATCATCTCGTCATCATCTGGTCATCATCTGGTCATCATCTCGTCATCATCTCGTCATCTCATCAACATCTGGTCATCTCGTCATCTGGTCATCTGGTCATCCAGTCATCTGGTCATCTGGTCATCTGGTCATCATCTCGTCATCATCTCGTCATCATCTCGTCATCTACTCGTCATCATCTCGTCATCATCTCGTCATCTCGTCATCATCTGGTCATCTTGTCATCTCGTCATCTCGTCATCTCGACATCTGGCTATCCGATCATCTGGTCATCTGATTATCTGGTCATCTCGTCATCATCTCGTCATCATCTCGTCATCATCTCGTCATCATCTCGTCATCATCTCGTCATCATCTCGTCATCATCTCGTCATCACCTCGTCATCCGGTCATCTGGTCATCTGGTCATCTGGTCATCTGGTCATCTTGTCATCTCGTCATCCTCTCGTCATCATCTCGTCATCATCTCGTCATCATCTCGTCATCATCTCGTCATCCTCTCGTCATCATCTCGTCATCATTTCGTCATCATCTCGTCATCATCTCGTCATCATCTCGTCATCATCTCGTCATCTTCTCGTCATCATCTCGTCATCCGGTCATCTGGTCATCTGGTCATCTGGTCATCCGGTCATGTTGTCATCTCGTCATCATCTCCTCATCATATCGTCATCATCTCGTCATCTCGTCATCATCTGGTCATCTTGTCATCTCGTCATCTCGTCATCTCCACATCTGGCTATCCGATCATCTAGTCATCTGATTATCTGGTCATCTCGTCATCATCTCGTCATCATCTCGTCATCATCTCGTCATCATCTCCTCGTCATCTCGTCATCATCTCGTCATCATCTCATCATCATCTCGTCATCATCTCGTCATCATCTCAGCATTATCTCGTCATCATCTCGTCATCATCTCGTCATCATCTCATCATCATCTCGTCATCATCTCGTCATCATCTCGTCATCATCTCGTCATCACCTCGTCATCACGTCATCATCCCGTCATCTCGTCACCTCGTCATTTGATCATCTGGTCATCTCGTCATCTGGTCATCTCGTCATCATCTTGTAATCAACTCGTCATCATCTCGTCATCTACTCGTCATCTACTCGTCATCATCTTGTCATCATCTCGTCATCACCACGTCATCATCTCGTCATCATCTCGTCGTCATCTCGTCATCCTCTCGTCATCATCTTGTCATCATCTCGTCATCATCTCTTCATCATCTCGTCATCATCTCGTCATCATCTCGTCAACATCTCGTCATCATCTTGTCATCATCTCGTCATCATCTCGTCATTATATCGTCATCATCTCGTCATCATCTCGTCATCATCTGATCATCTTGTCATCTCGTCATCTCGTCATCTCCACATCTGGCTATCCGATCATCTGGTCATCTGATTATCTGGTCATCTCGTCATCATCTCGTCATCATCTCGTCATCATCTCGTCATCATCTCGTCATTATCTCGTCATCATCTCGTCGTCTACTCGTCATCATCTCGTCATCATCTGGTCATCATCTGGTCATCTGGTCATCTGGTCATCTGGTCATCTGGTCATCTGGTCATCTGGCCATCTGCTCATCTGGTCATCCGGTCATCTGGTCATCTGGTTATCTGGTCATCTGGTCATCTGGTCATCTGGTCATCTGGTAATCTGGTCTTCTCGTCATCATCTTTTCATCATCTTGTCATCATCTCGTCATCATCTCGTCATGATCTCGTCATCATCTGGTCATCATCTCGTCATCATCTCGTCATCATCTCGTCATCATCTCGTCATCATCTCGTCATCATCTCGTCATCATCTCGTCATCATCTCGTCATCATCTCGTCATCATCTCGTCATCATCTCGTCATCATCTCGTCATCTACTCGTCATCATCTCGTCATCATCTTGTCATCATCTCGTCATCTCGTCATCATCTGGTCATCTTGTCATCTCGTCATCTCGTCATCTCGACATCTGGCTATCCGATCATCTGGTCATCTGATTACCTGGTCATCTCGTCATCATCTCGTCATCATCTCGTCATCATCTCGTCATCATCTCGTCATCATCTCGTCATCATCTCGTCATCATCTCGTCATCTACTCGTCATCATCTCGTCATCATCTCGTCATCACCTCGTCATCATCTCGTCATCATCTCGTCGTCATCTCGTCATCCTCTCGTCATCATCTTGTCATCATCTCGTCATCATCTCTTCATCACCTCGTCATCATCTCGTCATCATCTCGTCAACATCTCGTCATGATCTCGTCATCATCTCGTCATTATCTCTTCATCATCTCGTCATCATCTCGTCATCATCTCGTCATCATCTCGTCATCATCTCGTCATCATCTCGTCATCATCTCGTCATCATCTCGTCATCATCTCGTCATCATCTCGTCATCTACTCGTCATCATCTCGTCATCTCGTCATCATCTGGTCATCTTGTCATCTCGTCATCTCGTCATCTCGACATCTGGCCATCCGATCATCTGGTCATCTGATTATCTGGTCATCTCGTCATCATCTCGTCATCATCTCGTCATCATCTCGTCATCATCTCGTCATCATCTCGTCATGATCCCGTCATCATCTCGTCATCATCTCGTCATCATCTCGTCATCCGGTCATCTGGTCATCTGGTCATCCGGTCATCTGGTCATCTGGTCATCTGGTCATCTTGTCATCTCGTCATCCTCTCGTTATCATCTCGTCATCATCTCGTCATCATCTCGTCATCATCTCGTCATCCTCTCGTCATCATCTCGTCATCATCTCGTCATCATCTGGTCATCATCTCGTCATCATCTCGTCATCATCTCGTCATAATCTCGTCATCATCTCGTCATCATCTCGTCATCATCTCGTCATCATCTCGTCATCATCTCGTCATTTTCTCGTCATAATCTCGTCATCATCTCTTCATCATCTAGTCATCATCTCGTCATCATCTCGTCATCATCTCGTCATCATCTCGTCATCATCTCGTCATCTCGTCATCATCTCGTCATCTCGTCACCTTGTCATCTGATCATCTGATCATCTGATCATCTGGTCATCTGGTCATCTGGTCATCTCGTCATCATCTCGTCATCAACTCGTCATCATCTCGTCATCATCTCGTCATCTACTCGTCATCTACTCGTCATCATCTCGTCATCATCTCGTCATCATCTCGTCATCATCTCGTCATCATCTTGTCATCATCTCGTCATCATCTCGTCATCCTCTCGTCATCATCTCGTCATCATCTCGTCATCATCTCGTCGTCATCTAGTCATCATCTCGTCTTCATCTCGTCATCATCTCGTCGTCATCTCATCATCATCTCGTCATCATCTGGTCATCTTGTCATCTCGTCATCTCCACATCTGACTATCCGATCATCTGGTCATCTGATTATCTAGTCATCTGATTATCTGGTCATCTTGTCATCATCTCGTCATCATCTCGTCATCATCTCGTCATCATCTCGTCATCATCTCGTCGTCTACTCGTCATCATCTCGTCATCATCTGGTCATCATCTGGTCATCCGGTCATCTGGTCATCTGGTCATCTTGTCATCTGGTCATCTGGTCATCTGGCCATCTGGTCATCTGGTCATCTGGTCATCTGGTCATCTGGTCATCTGGTCATCTGGTAATCTGGTCTTCTCGTCATCATCTTTTCATCATCTTGTCATCATCTCGTCATCATCTCGTCATGATCTCGTCATCATCTGGTCATCATCTGGTCATCATCTCGTCATAATCTCGTCATCATCTCGTCATCATCTCGTCATCATCTTGTCATCATCTCGTCATCATCTGGTCATCATCTGGTCATCATCTCGTCATCATCTCGTCATCTCATCAACATCTGGTCATCTCGTCATCTGGTCATCTGGTCATCCAGTCATCTGGTCATCTGGTCATCTGGTCATCATCTCGTCATCATCTCGTCATCATCTCGTCATCTACTCGTCATCATCTCGTCATCATCTCGTCATCTCGTCATCATCTGGTCATCTTGTCATCTCGTCATCTCGTCATCTCGACATCTGGCTATCCGATCATCTGGTCATCTGATTATCTGGTCATCTCGTCATCATCTCGTCATCATCTCGTCATCATCTCGTCATCATCTCGTCATCATCTCGTCATCATCTCGTCATCATCTCGTCATCACCTCGTCATCCGGTCATCTGGTCATCTGGTCATCTGGTCATCTGGTCATCTTGTCATCTCGTCATCCTCTCGTCATCATCTCGTCATCATCTCGTCATCATCTCGTCATCATCTCGTCATCCTCTCGTCATCATCTCGTCATCATTTCGTCATCATCTCGTCATCATCTCGTCATCATCTCGTCATCATCTCGTCATCTTCTCGTCATCATCTCGTCATCCGGTCATCTGGTCATCTGGTCATCTGGTCATCCGGTCATGTTGTCATCTCGTCATCATCTCCTCATCATATCGTCATCATCTCGTCATCTCGTCATCATCTGGTCATCTTGTCATCTCGTCATCTCGTCATCTCCACATCTGGCTATCCGATCATCTAGTCATCTGATTATCTGGTCATCTCGTCATCATCTCGTCATCATCTCGTCATCATCTCGTCATCATCTCCTCGTCATCTCGTCATCATCTCGTCATCATCTCATCATCATCTCGTCATCATCTCGTCATCATCTCAGCATTATCTCGTCATCATCTCGTCATCATCTCGTCATCATCTCATCATCATCTCGTCATCATCTCGTCATCATCTCGTCATCATCTCGTCATCACCTCGTCATCACGTCATCATCCCGTCATCTCGTCACCTCGTCATCTGATCATCTGGTCATCTCGTCATCTGGTCATCTCGTCATCATCTTGTAATCAACTCGTCATCATCTCGTCATCTACTCGTCATCTACTCGTCATCATCTTGTCATCATCTCGTCATCACCACGTCATCATCTCGTCATCATCTCGTCGTCATCTCGTCATCCTCTCGTCATCATCTTGTCATCATCTCGTCATCATCTCTTCATCATCTCGTCATCATCTCGTCATCATCTCGTCAACATCTCGTCATCATCTTGTCATCATCTCGTCATCATCTCGTCATTATATCGTCATCATCTCGTCATCATCTCGTCATCATCTCGTCATCATCTGATCATCTTGTCATCTCGTCATCTCGTCATCTCCACATCTGGCTATCCGATCATCTGGTCATCTGATTATCTGGTCATCTCGTCATCATCTCGTCATCATCTCGTCATCATCTCGTCATCATCTCGTCATTATCTCGTCATCATCTCGTCGTCTACTCGTCATCATCTCGTCATCATCTGGTCATCATCTGGTCATCTGGTCATCTGGTCATCTGGTCATCTGGTCATCTGGTCATCTGGCCATCTGCTCATCTGGTCATCCGGTCATCTGGTCATCTGGTTATCTGGTCATCTGGTCATCTGGTCATCTGGTCATCTGGTAATCTGGTCTTCTCGTCATCATCTTTTCATCATCTTGTCATCATCTCGTCATCATCTCGTCATGATCTCGTCATCATCTGGTCATCATCTCGTCATCATCTCGTCATCATCTCGTCATCATCTCGTCATCATCTCGTCATCATCTCGTCATCATCTCGTCATCATCTCGTCATCATCTCGTCATCATCTCGTCATCATCTCGTCATCATCTCGTCATCTACTCGTCATCATCTCGTCATCATCTTGTCATCATCTCGTCATCTCGTCATCATCTGGTCATCTTGTCATCTCGTCATCTCGTCATCTCGACATCTGGCTATCCGATCATCTGGTCATCTGATTACCTGGTCATCTCGTCATCATCTCGTCATCATCTCGTCATCATCTCGTCATCATCTCGTCATCATCTCGTCATCTACTCGTCATCATCTCGTCATCATCTCGTCATCACCTCGTCATCATCTCGTCATCATCTCGTCGTCATCTCGTCATCCTCTCGTCATCATCTTGTCATCATCTCGTCATCATCTCTTCATCACCTCGTCATCATCTCGTCATCATCTCGTCAACATCTCGTCATGATCTCGTCATCATCTCGTCATTATCTCGTCATCATCTCGTCATCATCTCGTCATCATCTCGTCATCATCTCGTCATCATCTCGTCATCATCTCGTCATCATCTCGTCATCATCTCGTCATCATCTCGTCATCATCTCGTCATCTACTCGTCATCATCTCGTCATCTCGTCATCATCTGGTCATCTTGTCATCTCGTCATCTCGTCATCTCGACATCTGGCCATCCGATCATCTGGTCATCTGATTATCTGGTCATCTCGTCATCATCTCGTCATCATCTCGTCATCATCTCGTCATCATCTCGTCATCATCTCGTCATCATCTCGTCATGATCCCGTCATCATCTCGTCATCATCTCGTCATCATCTCGTCATCCGGTCATCTGGTCATCTGGTCATCCGGTCATCTGGTCATCTGGTCATCTGGTCATCTTGTCATCTCGTCATCCTCTCGTTATCATCTCGTCATCATCTCGTCATCATCTCGTCATCATCTCGTCATCCTCTCGTCATCATCTCGTCATCATCTCGTCATCATCTTGTCATCATCTCGTCATCTTCTCGTCATCATCTCGTCATCCGGTCATCTCGTCATCTGGTCATCTGGTCATCTGGTCATCTGGTCATCTTGTCATCTCGTCATCATCTTGTAATCAACTCGTCATCATCTCGTTATCATCTCGTCATCATCTCGTCATCAACTCGTCATATTCTGGTCATCATCTGGTCATCCGATCATCTGGTCATCTGGTCATCTGGTCATCTGGTCATCTGGTCATCTGGTCAACTGGTCATCTGGCCATCTGGTCATCTGGTCATCTGGTCATCTGGTCATCTGGTCATCTGGTCATCTGGTCATCTGGTCATCTGGTCATCTGGTAATCTGGTCATCTCGTCATCATCTTTTCATCATCTCGTCATCATCTCGTTATCATCTAGTCATCATCTCGTCATCATCTCGTCATCATCTCGTCGTCATCTCGTCATCATCTCGTCATCATCTGGTCATCTTGTCATCTCGTCATCTCGTCATCTCCACATCTGACTATCCGATCATCTGGTCATCTGATTATCTAGTCATCTGATTATCTGGTCATCTTGTCATCATCTCGTCATCATCTCGTCATCATCTCGTCATCATCTCGTCATCATCTCGTCGTCTACTCGTCATCATCTCGTCATCATCTGGTCATCATCTGGTCATCCGGTCATCTGGTCATCTGGTCATCTGTTCATCTGGTCATCTGGTCATCTAACCATCTGCTCATCTGGTCATCTGGTCATATGGTCATCTGGTCATCTGGTCATCTGGTCATCTGGTCATCTGGTAATCTGGTCTTCTCGTCATCATCTTTTCATCATCTTGTCATCATCTCGTCATCATCTCGTCATGATCTCGTCATCATCTGGTCATCATCTCGTCATCATCTCGTCATCATCTCGTCATAATCTCGTCATCATCTCGTCATCATCTCGTCATCATCTTGTCATCATCTCGTCATCATCTGGTCAACATCTGGTCATCATCTCGTCATCATCTCGTCATCATCTCGTCATCTCATCAACATCTGGTCATCTCGTCATCTGGTCATCTGGTCATCCAGTCATCTGGTCATCTGGTCATCTGGTCATCATCTCGTCATCATCTCGTCATCTACTCGTCATCATCTCGTCATCATCTCGTCATCTCGTCATCATCTGGTCATCTTGTCATCTCGTCATCTCGTCATCTCGACATCTGGCTATCCGATCATCTGGTCATCTGATTATCTGGTCATCTCGTCATCATCTCGTCATCATCTCGTCATCATCTCGTCATCATCTCGTCATCATCTCGTCATCATCTCGTCATCATCTCGTCATCATCTCGTCATCATCTCGTCATCATCTCGTCATCATCTCGTCATCATCTCGTCATCCGGTCATCTGGTCATCTGGTCATCTGGTCATCTGGTCATCTTGTCATCTCGTCATCCTCTCGTCATCATCTCGTCATCATCTCGTCATCATCTCGTCATCATCTCGTCATCCTCTCGTCATCATCTCGTCATCATCTCGTCATCATCTCGTCATCATCTCGTCATCATCTCGTCATCATCTCGTCATCTTCTCGTCATCATCTCGTCATCCGGTCATCTGGTCATCTGGTCATCTGGTCATCCGGTCATGTTGTCATCTCGTCATCATCTCCTCATCATATCGTCATCATCTCGTCATCATCTCGTCATCTCGTCATCATCTGGTCATCTTGTCATCTCGTCATCTCGTCATCTCCACATCTGGCTATCCGATCATCTAGTCATCTGATTATCTGGTCATCTCGTCATCATCTCGTCATCATCTCGTCATCATCTCCTCGTCATCTCGTCATCATCTCGTCATCATCTCATCATCATCTCGTCATCATCTCGTCATCATCTCAGCATTATCTCGTCATCATCTCGTCATCATCTCGTCATCATCTCATCATCATCTCGTCATCATCTCGTCATCATCTCGTCATCATCTCGTCATCATCTCGTCATCTCGTCATCATCCCGTCATCTCGTCACCTCGTCATCTGATCATCTGGTCATCTCGTCATCTGGTCATCTCGTCATCATCTTGTAATCAACTCGTCATCATCTCGTCATCTACTCGTCATCTACTCGTCATCATCTTGTCATCATCTCGTCATCACCACGTCATCATCTCGTCATCATCTCGTCGTCATCTCGTCATCATCTCGTCATCATCTTGTCATCATCTCGTCATCATCTCTTCATCATCTCGTCATCATCTCGTCATCATCTCGTCAACATCTCGTCATCATCTTGTCATCATCTCGTCATCATCTCGTCATCATATCGTCATCATCTCGTCATCATCTCGTCATCATCTCGTCATCATCTGATCATCTTGTCATCTCGTCATCTCGTCATCTCCACATCTGGCTATCCGATCATCTGGTCATCTGATTATCTGGTCATCTCGTCATCATCTCGTCATCATCTCGTCATCTACTCGTCATTATCTCGTCATCATCTCGTCGTCTACTCGTCATCATCTCGTCATCATCTGGTCATCATCTGGTCATCTGGTCATCTGGTCATCTGGTCATCTGGTCATCTGGTCATCTGGTCATCTGGCCATCTGCTCATCTGGTCATCCGGTCATCTGGTCATCTGGTTATCTGGTCATCTGGTCATCTGGTCATCTGGTCATCTGGTAATCTGGTCTTCTCGTCATCATCTTTTCATCATCTTGTCATCATCTCGTCATCATCTCGTCATGATCTCGTCATCATCTGGTCATCATCTCGTCATCATCTCGTCATCATCTCGTCATCATCTCGTCATCATCTCGTCATCATATCGTCATCATCTCGTCATCATCTCGTCATCATCTCGTCATCATCTCGTCATCATCTCGTCATCTACTCGTCATCATCTCGTCATCATCTTGTCATCATCTCGTCATCTCGTCATCATCTGGTCATCTTGTCATCTCGTCATCTCGTCATCTCGACATCTGGCTATCCGATCATCTGGTCATCTGATTACCTGGTCATCTCGTCATCATCTCGTCATCATCTCGTCATCATCTCGTCATCATCTCGTCATCATCTCGTCATCATCTCGTCATCATCTCGTCATCATCTCGTCATCTACTCGTCATCATCTCGTCATCATCTCGTCATCACCTCGTCATCATCTCGTCATCATCTCGTCGTCATCTCGTCATCCTCTCGTCATCATCTTGTCATCATCTCGTCATCATCTCTTCATCACCTCGTCATCATCTCGTCATCATCTCGTCAACATCTCGTCATCATCTCGTCATCATCGCGTCATTATCTCGTCATCATCTCGTCATCATCTCGTCATCATCTCGTCATCATCTCGTCATCATCTCGTCATCATCTCGTCATCATCTCGTCATCATCTCGTCATCATCTCGTCATCATCTCGTCATCATCTCGTCATCTCGTCATCATCTGGTCATCTTGTCATCTCGTCATCTCGTCATCTCGACATCTGGCTATCCGATCATCTGGTCATCTGATTACCTGGTCATCTGGTCATCATCTCGTCATCATCTCGTCATCATCTCGTCATCATCTCGTCATCATCTCGTCATCATCTCGTCATCATCTCGTCATTTTCTCGTCATAATCTCGTCATCATCTCTTCATCATCTAGTCATCATCTCGTCATCATCTCGTCATTATCTCGTCATCCTCTCGTCATCCTCTCGTCATCATCTTGTCATTATCTCGTCATCATCTCTTCATCATCTCGTCATCATCTCGTCATCATCTCGTCATCATCTCGCCATCATCTCGTCATCATCTCGTCATCATCTCGTCATCATCTCGTCATCATCTCGTCATCATCTCGTCATCATCTCGTCATTATCTCGTCATCATCTCGTCATCATCTCGTCATCATCTCGTCATCATCTCGTCATCATCTCGTCATCATCTCGTCATCATCTCGTCATCATCTTGTCATCATCTCGTCATCTCGTCATCATCTGGTCATCTTGTCATCTCGTCATCTCGTCATCCCCACATCTGGCTATCCGATTATCTGGTCATCTGATCATCTGGTCATCTCGTCATCATCTCGTCATCATCTCGTCATCATCTCGTCATCATCTCGTCTTCTACTCGTCATCATCTGGTCATCATCTGGTCATCCGGTCATCTGGTCATCTGGTCATCTGGTCATCTGGTCATCTGGTCATCTGGCCATCTGGTCATCTGGTCATCTGGTCATCTGGTCTTCTCGTCATCATCTTTTCATCATCTTGTCATCATCTCGTCATCATCCCGTCATGATCTCGTCATCATCTGGTCATCATCTCGTCATCATCTCGTCATCATCTCGTCATAATCTCGTCATCATCTCGTCATTATCTCGTCATCATCTCGTCATCATCTCGTCATCATCTCGTCATCCTCTCGTCATCCTCTCGTCATCATCTTGTCATCATCTCGTCATCATCTCTTCATCATCTCGTCATCATCTCGTCATCATCTCGTCATCATCTCGTCATCATCTCGTCATCATCTCGTCATCATCTCGTCATCATCTCGTCATCATCTCGTCATCATCTCGTCATCATCTCGTCATCATCTCGTCATTATCTCGTCATCATCTCGTCATCATCTCGTCATCATCTCGTCATCATCTCGTCATCATCTCGTCATCATGTCGTCATCATCTCGTCATCATCTCGTCATCATCTCGTCATCTACTCGTCATCATCTCGTCATTATCTTGTCATCATCTCGTTATCATCTGGTCATCTTGTCATCTCGTCATCTCGTCATCCCCACATCTGGCTATCCGATTATCTGGTCATCTGATTATCTGGTCATCTCGTCATCATCTCGTCATCATCTCGTCATAATCTCGTCATCATCTCGTCATCATCTCGTCATCATCTCGTCATCATCTCGTCATCTCATCAACATCTGGTCATCTCGTCATATGGTCATCTGGTCATCTAGTCATCTGGTCATCTGGTCATCTGGTCATCTGGTCATCATCTCGTCATCATCTCGTCATCATCTCGTCATCTACTCGTCATCATCTCGTCATCATCTCGTCATCATCTCGTCATCTCGTCATCATCTGGTCATCTTGTCATCTCGTCATCTCGTCATCTCGACATCTGGCCATCCGATCATCTGGTCATCTGATTATCTGGTCATCTCGTCATCATCTCGTCATCTTCTCGTCATCATCTCGTCATCATCTCGTCATCATCTCGTCATCATCTCGTCATCATCTCGTCATGATCCCGTCATCATCTCGTCATCATCTCGTCATCATCTCGTCATCATCTCGTCATCCGGTCATCTGGTCATCTGGTCATCTGGTCATCTGATCATCTGGTCATCTGGTCATCTTGTCATCTCGTCATCCTCTCGTTATCATCTCGTCATCATCTCGTCATCATCTCGTCATCATCTCGTCATCCTCTCGTCATCATCTCGTCATCATCTCGTCTTCTACTCGTCATCATCTCGTCATCATCTGGTCATCATCTGGTCATCCGGTCATCTGGTCATCTGGTCATCTGGTCATCTGGTCATCTGGTCATCTGGCCATCTGGTCATCTGGTCATCTGGTCATCTGGTCATCTGGTCATCTGGTCATCTGGTAATCTGGTCTTCTCGTCATCTTCTTTTTATCTTCTTGTCATCATCTCGTCATCATCCCGTCATGATCTCGTCATCATCTGGTCATCATCTTGTCATCATCTCGTCATCATCTCGTCATAATCTCGTCATCATCTCGTCATCATCTCGTCATCATCTCGTCATCATCTTGTCATCTCATCAACATCTGGTCATCTCGTCATATGGTCATCTGGTCATCTAGTCATCTGGTCATCTGGTCATCTGGTCATCATCTCGTCATCATCTCGTCATCATCTCGTCATCTACTCGTCATCATTTCGTCATCATCTCGTCATCATCTCGTCATCTCGTCATCATCTGGTCATCTTGTCATCTCGTCATCTCGTCATCTCGACATCTGGCCATCCGATCATCTGGCCATCCGATCATCTGGTCATCTGATTATCTGGTCATCTCGTCATCATCTCGTCATCATCCCGTCATCATCTCGTCATCGACTCGTCATCATCTCGTCATCATCTCGTCATGATCCCGTCATCATCTCGTCATCATCTCAGCATTATCTCGTCATCATCTCGTCATCATCTCGTCATCATCTCATCATCATCTCGTCATCATCTCGTCATCATCTCGTCATCATCTCGTCATCATCTCGTCATCTCGTCATCATCCCGTCATCTCGTCACCTCGTCATCTGATCATCTGGTCATCTCGTCATCTGGTCATCTCGTCATCATCTCGTAATCTTCTCGTCATCATCTCGTCATCATCTCGTCATCATCTCGTCATCATCTCGTCATCATCTCGTCATCATCTCGTCATCATCTCGTCATCATCTCGTCATTATCTCGTCATCCTCTCGTCATCATCTCGTCATCATCTCGTCATCATCTCGTCATCATCTTGTCATCATCTCGTCATCATCTGGTCATCATCTCGTCATCATCTCGTCATCATCTCGTCATCATCTCGTCTTCATCTCGTCATCACCTCGTCATCTCGTCATCATTTCGTTATCTCGTCACCTCGTCATCTGATCATCTGGTCATCTGGTCATCTCGTCATCATCTTGTAATCAACTCGTCATCATCTCGTCATCTACTCGTCATCTACTCGTCATCATCTTGTCATCATCTCGTCATCATCTCGTCATCACCACGTCATCATCTCGTCATCATCTCGTCGTCATCTCGTCATCCTCTCGTCATCATCTTGTCATCATCTCGTCATCATCTCTTCATCATCTCGTCATCATCTCGTCATCATATCGTCGACATCTCGTCATCATCTTGTCATCATCTCGTCATCATATCGTCATCATATCGTCATCATCTCGTCATCATCTCGTCATCATCTCGTCATCATCTGATCATCTTGTCATCTCGTCATCTCGTCATCTCCACATCTGACTATCCGATCATCTGGTCATCTGATTATCTGGTCATCTCGTCATCTACTCGTCATCATCTCGTCATCATCTCGTCATCACCTCGTCATCATCTCGTCATCATCTCGTCGTCATCTCGTCATCCTCTCGTCATCATCTTGTCATCATCTCGTCATCATCTCTTCATCATCTCGTCATCATCTCGTCATCATCTCGTCAACATCTCGTCATTATCTCGTCATCATCTCGTCATCTACTCGTCATCATCTCGTTATCATCTCGTCATCACCTCGTCATTATCTCGTCATCATCTCGTCGTCATCTCGTCATCCTCTCGTCATCATCTTGTCATCATCTCGTCATCATCTCTTCATCATCTCGTCATCATCTCGTCATCATCCCGTCAACATCTCGTCATCATCTCGTCATCATCTCGTCATTATCTCGTCATCATCTCGTCATCATCTCGTCATCATCTCGTCATCATCTCGTCATCATCTCGTCATCATCTCGTCATCATCTCGTCATCATCTCGTCATCATCTCGTCATCTACTCGTCATCATCTCGTCATCTCGTCATCATCTGGTCATCTTGTCATCTCGTCATCTCGTCATCTCGACATCTGGCTATCCGATCATCTGGTCATCTGATTACCTGGTCATCTCGTCATCATCTCGTCATCATCTCGTCATCATCTCGTCATCATCTCGTCATCATCTCGTCATCATCTCGTCATCATCTCGTCATCATCTCGTCATCATCTCGTCATTATCTCGTCATAATCTCGTCATCATCTCTTCATCATCTAGTCATCATCTCGTCATCATCTCGTCATCATCTCGTCATCCTCTCGTCATCCTCTCGTCATCATCTTGTCATCATCTCGTCATCATCTCTTCATCATCTCGTCATTATCTCGTCATCATCTCGTCATCATCTCGTCATCATCTCGTCATCATCTCGTCATCATCTCGTCATCATCTCGTCATCATCTCGTCATCATCTCGTCATCATCTCGTCATCATCTCGTCATCATCTTGTCATCATCTCGTCATCATCTCGTCATCTACTCGTCATCATCTCGTCATCATCTTGTCATCATCTCGTCATCATCTGGTCATCTTGTCATCTCGTCATCTCGTCATCCCCACATCTGGCTATCCGATTATCTGGTCATCTGATTATCTGGTCATCTCGTCATCATCTCGTCATCATCTCGTCATCATCTCGTCTTCTACTCGTCATCATCTCGTCATCATCTGGTCATCATCTGGTCATCCGGTCATCTGGTCATCTGGTCATCTGGTCATCTGGTCATCTGGTCATCTGGCCATCTGGTCATCTGGTCATCTGGTCATCTGGTCATCTGGTCATCTGGTCATCTGGTAATCTGGTCTTCTCGTCATCTTCTTTTCATCTTCTTGTCATCATCTCGTCATCATCCCGTCATGATCTCGTCATCATCTGGTCATCATCTCGTCATCATCTCGTCATCATCTCGTCATAATCTCGTCATCATCTCGTCATCATCTCGTCATCATCTCGTCATCATCTCGTCATCTCATCAACATCTGGTCATCTCGTCATATGGTCATCTGGTCATCTAGTCATCTGGTCATCTGGTCATCTGGTCATCATCTCGTCATCATCTCGTCATCATCTCGTCATCTACTCGTCATCATCTCGTCATCATCTCGTCATCATCTCGTCATCTCGTCATCATCTGGTCATCTTGTCATCTCGTCATCTCGTCATCTCGACATCTGGCCATCCGATCATCTGGCCATCCGATCATCTGGTCATCTGATTATCTGGTCATCTCGTCATCATCTCGTCATCATCCCGTCATCATCTCGTCATCATCTCGTCATCATCTCGTCATCATCTCGTCATGATCCCGTCATCATCTCGTCATCATCTCGTCATCATCTCGTCATCCGGTCATCTGGTCATCTGGTCATCTGGTCATCTGGTCATCTGGTCATCTGGTCATCTTGTCATCTCGTCATCCTCTCGTTATCATCTCGTCATCATCTCGTCATCATCTCGTCATCATCTCGTCATCCTCTCGTCATCATCTCGTCATCATCTCGGTATCATCTTGTCATCATCTCGTCATCTTCTCGTCATCATCTCGTCATCCGGTCATCTCGTCATCTGGTCATCTGGTCATCTGGTCATCTTGTCATCTCGTCATCATCTTGTAATCAACTCGTCATCATCTCGTCATCTTCTCGTTATCATCTCGTCATCATCTCGTCATCAACTCGTCATATTCTGGTCATCATCTGGTCATCCGATCATCTGGTCATCTGGTCATCTGGTCATCTGGTCATCTGGTCATCTGGTCAACTGGTCATCTGGCCATCTGGTCATCTGGTCATCTGGTCATCTGGTCATCTGGTCATCTGGTCATCTGGTCATCTGGTCATCTGGTCATCTGGTAATCTGGTCATCTCGTCATCATCTTTTCATCATCTTGTCATCATCTCGTCATCATCTCGTCATGATCTGGTCATCATCTCGTCATCATCTCGTCATCATCTCGTCATAATCTCGTCATCATCTCGTCATCATCTTGTCATCATCTCGTCATCATCTGGTCATCATCTCGTCATCATCTCGTCATCATCTCGTCATCATCTCGTCATCATCTTGTCATCATCTCGTCATCATCTCGTCATCCTGTCGTCATCATCTCGTCATCATCTCGTCATCATCTCGTCATCATCTAGTCATCATCTCGTCATCATCTCGTCATCATCTCGTCGTCATCTCGTCATCATCTCGTCATCATCTGGTCATCTTGTCATCTCGTCATCTCGTCATCTCCACATCTGGCTATCCGATTATCTGGTCATCTGATTACCTGGTCATCTCGTCATCATCTCGTCATCATCTCGTCATCATCTCGTCATCATCTCGTCGTCTACTCGTCATCATCTCGTCATCATCTGGTCATCATCTGGTCATCCGGTCATCTGGTCATCTGGTCATCTGGTCATCTGGTCATCTGGTCATCTGGCCATCTGCTCATCTGGTCATCTGGTCATCTGGTCATCTGGTCATCTGGTCATCTGGTCATCTGGTCATCTGGTAATCTGGTCTCCTCGTCATCATCTTTTCATCATCTTGTCATCATCTCGTCATCATCTCGTCATGATCTCGTCATCATCTGGTCATCATCTCGTCATCATCTCGTCATAATCTCGTCATCATCTCGTCATCATCTCGTCATCATCTCGTCATCATCTTGTCATCATCTCGTCATCATCTGGTGATCATCTGGTCATCATCTCGTCATCATCTCGTCATCATCTCGTCATCATCTCGTCATCATCTCGTCATCTGGTCATCTCGTCATCTGGTCATCCGGTCATCTAGTCATCTGGTCATCTGGTCATCTGGTCATCATCTCGTCATCATCTCGTCATCATCTCGTCATCTACTCGTCATCATCTCGTCATCATCTCGTCATCTCGTCATCATCTGGTCATCTTGTCATCTCGGTATCTCGTCATCTCGACATCTGGCTATCCGATCATCTGGTCATCTGATTATCTGGTCATCTCGTCATCATCTCGTCATCATCTCGTCATCATCTCGTCATCATCTCGTCATCATCTCGTCATCATCTCGTCATCCGGTCATCTGGTCATCTGGTCATCTGGTCATCTGGTCATCATCTCGTCATCATCTCGTCATCATCTCGTCATCTACTCGTCATCATCTCGTCATCATCTCGTCATCATCTCGTCATCTCGTCATCATCTGGTCATCTTGTCATCTCGTCATCTCGTCATCTCGACATCTGGCCATCCGATCATCTCGCCATCCGATCATCTGGTCATCTGATTATCTGGTCATCTCGTCATCATCTCGTCATCATCCCGTCATCATCTCGTCATCATCTCGTCATCATCTCGTCATCATCTCGTCATGAT
Organism: Dyspetes luteomarginatus; assembly: GCA_963669185.1. NCBI lineage: Eukaryota > Metazoa > Arthropoda > Insecta > Hymenoptera > Ichneumonidae > Dyspetes > Dyspetes luteomarginatus. The sequence continues at coordinate 13,795,903 of OY769904.1, forward strand.
CCCGTCATCATCTCGTCATCATCTCGTCATCATCTCGTCATCCGGTCATCTGGTCATCTGGTCATCTGGTCATCTGGTCATCTGGTCATCTGGTCATCTTGTCATCTCGTCATCCTCTCGTTATCATCTCGTCATCATCTCGTCATCATCCCGTCATCATCTCGTCATCATCTCGTCATCATCTCGTCATCATCTCGTCATGATCCCGTCATCATCTCGTCATCATCTCGTCATCATCTCGTCATCCGGTCATCTGGTCATCTGGTCATCTGGTCATCTGGTCATCTTGTCATCTCGTCATCCTCTCGTCATCATCTCGTCATCATCTCGTCATCATCTCGTCATCATCTCGTCATCCTCTCGTCATCATCTCGTCATCATCTCGTCATCATCTCGTCATCATCTCGTCATCATCTCGTCATCATCTCGTCATCTTCTCGTCATCATCTCGTCATCCGGTCATCTGGTCATCTGGTCATCTGGTCATCCGGTCATGTTGTCATCTCGTCATCATCTCCTCATCATATCGTCATCATCTCGTCATCTCGTCATCATCTGGTCATCTTGTCATCTCGTCATCTCGTCATCTCCACATCTGGCTATCCGATCATCTAGTCATCTGATTATCTGGTCATCTCGTCATCATCTCGTCATCATCTCGTCATCATCTCGTCATCATCTCCTCGTCATCTCGTCATCATCTCGTCATCATCTCATCATCATCTCGTCATCATCTCGTCATCATCTCAGCATTATCTCGTCATCATCTCGTGATCATCTCGTCATCATCTCATCATCATCTCGTCATCATCTCGTCATCATCTCGTCATCATCTCGTCAACTCGTCATCATCCCGTCATCTCGTCACCTCGTCATCTGATCATCTGGTCATCTGGTCATCTGGTCATCTCGTCATCATCTTGTAATCAACTCGTCATCATCTCGTCATCATCTCGTCATCACCACGTCATCATCTCGTCATCATCTCGTCGTCATCTCGTCATCCTCTCGTCATCATCTTGTCATCATCTCGTCATCATCTCTTCATCATCTCGTCATCATCTCGTCATCATCTCGTCAACATCTCGTCATCATCTTGTCATCATCTCGTCATCATCTCGTCATCATATCGTCATCATCTCGTCATCATCTCGTCATCATCTCGTCATCATCTGATCATCTTGTCATCTCGTCATCTCGTCATCTCCACATCTGGCTATCCGATCATCTGGTCATCTGATTATCTGGTCATCTCGTCATCATCTCGTCATCATCTCGTCATCATCTCGTCATTATCTCGTCATCATCTCGTCATCATCTCGTCGTCTACTCGTCATCATCTCGTCATCATCTGGTCATCATCTGGTCATCCGGTCATCTGGTCATCTGGTCATCTGGACATCTGGTCATCTGGTCATCTGGCCATCTGGTCATCTGGTCATCTGGTCATCTGGTCATCTGGTCATCTGGTCATCTGGTCATCTGGTCATCTGGTAATCTGGTCTTCTCGTCATCATCTTTTCATCATCTTGTCATCATCTCGTCATCATCTCGTCATCATCTCGTCATCATCTGGTCATCATCTCGTCATCATCTCGTCATCATCTCGTCATCATCTCGTCTACATCTCGTCATTATCTCGTCATCATCTCGTCATCCTCTCGTCATCATCTCGTCATCATCTCGTCATCTCATCAACATCTGGTCATCTCGTCATATGGTCATCTGGTCATCTAGTCATCTGGTCATCTGGTCATCTGGTCATCATCTCGTCATCATCTCGTCATCATCTCGTCATCTACTCGTCATCATCTCGTCATCATCTCGTCATCATCTCGTCATCTACTCGTCATCATCTCGTCATCATCTTGTCATCATCTCGTCATCTCGTCATCATCTGGTCATCTTGTCATCTCGTCATCTCGTCATCTCGACATCTGGCTATCCGATCATCTGGTCATCTGATTACCTGGTCATCTCGTCATCATCTCTTCATCATCTCGTCATCATCTCGTCATCACCTCGTCATCAACTCGTCATCATCTCGTCGTCATCCCGTCATCCTCTCGTCATCATCTTGTCATCATCTCGTCATCATCTCTCCATCATCTCGTCATCATCTCGTCATCATCTCGTCTACATCTCGTCATTATCTCGTCATCATCTCGTCATCCTCTCGTCATCATCTCGTCATCATCTCGTCATCTCATCAACATCTGGTCATCTCGTCATATGGTCATCTGGTCATCTAGTCATCTGGTCATCTGGTCATCTGGTCATCATCTCGTCATCATCTCGTCATCATCTCGTCATCTACTCGTCATCATCTCGTCATCATCTCGTCATCATCTCGTCATCTCGTCATCATCTGGTCATCTTGTCATCTCGTCATCTCGCCATCTCGACATCTGGCCATCCGATCATCTGGTCATCTGATTATCTGGTCATCTCGTCATCATCTCGTCATCATCTCGTCATCATCTCGTCATCATCTCGTCATCATCTCGTCATCATCTCGTCATCATCTCGTCATCATCTTGTCATCATCTCGTCATCTTCTCGTCATCATCTCGTCATCCGGTCATCTCGTCATCTGGTCATCTGGGTATCTGGTCATCTGGTCATCTGGTCATCTGGTCATCTGGTCATCTGGTCATCTGGTCATCTGGTCATCTGGTCATCTGGTCATCTGGTCATCTGGTCATCTGGTCATCTGGTCATCTGGTCATCGGGTCATCTGGTAATCTGGTCATCTCGTCATCATCTTTTCATCATCTTGTCATCATCTCGTCATCATCTCGTCATCATCTCGTCATGATCTGGTCATCATCTCGTCATCATCTCGTCATCATCTCGTCATAATCTCGTCATCATCTCGTCATCATCTCGTCATCATCTTGTCATCATCTCGTCATCATCTGGTCATCATCTCGTCATCATCTCGTCATCATCTCGTCATCATCTCGTCATCATCTCGTCATCATCACGTCATCATCTCGTCATCTCGTCATCATCTCGTCATCTCGTCATCATCTCGTCATCTCGTCACCTTGTCATCTGATCATCTGATCATCTGGTCATCTGGTCATCTGGTCATCTCGTCATCATCTTGTAATCAACTCGTCATCATCTCGTCATCATCTCGTCATCCACTCGTCATCTACTCGTCATCATCTCGTCATCATCTCGTCATCATCTAGTCATCATCTCGTCATCATCTCGTCATCATCTCGTCGTCATCTCGTCATCATCTCTTCATCATCTGGTCATCTTGTCATCTCGTCATCTCGTCATCTCCACATCTGGCTATCCGATCATCTGGTCATCTGATTACCTGGTCATCTCGTCATCATCTCGTCATCATCTCGTCATCATCTCGTCATCATCTCGTCGTCTACTCGTCATCATCTCGTCATCATCTGGTCATCATCTGGTCATCTCGTCATCTGGTCATCCGGTCATCTAGTCATCTGGTCATCTGGCCATCTGGTCATCATCTCGTCATCATCTCGTCATCATCTCGTCATCTACTCGTCATCATATCGTCATGATCTCGTCATCATCTCGTCATCTACTCGTCATCATATCGTCATGATCTCGTCATCTCGTCATCATCTGGTCATCTTGTCATCTCGTCATCTCGTCATCTCGACATCTGGCTAGCCGATCATCTGGTCATCTAATTATCTGGTAATCTCGTCATCATCTCGTCATCATCTCGTCATCATCTCGTCATCATCTCGTCATTATCTCGTCATCATCTCGTCATCATCTCGTCATCCGGTCATCTGGTCATCTGGTCATCTGGTCATCTGGTCATCTTGTCATCTCGTCATCCTCTCGTCATCATCTCGTCATCATCTCGTCATCATCTCGACATCATCTCGTCATCATCTCGTCATCATCTCGTCATCATCTCGTCATCCTCTCGTCATCATCTCGTCATCATCTCGTCATCATCTCGTCATCATCTCGTCATCATCTCGTCATCATCTCGTCATCTTCTCGTCATCATCTCGTCATCCGGTCATCTGGTCATCTGGTCATCTGGTCATCTGGTCATGTTGTCATCTTGTCATCATCTCCTCATCATATCGTCATCATCTCGTCATCATCTGGTCATCTTGTCATCTCGTCATCTCGTCATCTCCACATCTGGCTATCCGATCATCTGGTCATCTGATTATCTGGTCATTTCGTCATCATCTCGTCATCATCTCGTCATCATCTCCTCGTCATCTCGTCATCATCTCGTCATCATCTCATCATCATCTCGTCATCATCTCGTCATCATCTCAGCATTATCTCGTCATCATCTCGTCATCATCTCGTCATCATCTCATCATCATCTCGTCATCATCTCGTCATCATCTCGTCATCATCTCGTCATCATCTCGTCATCTCGTCATCATCCCGTCATCTCGTCACCTCGTCATCTGATCATCTGGTCATCTCGTCAACTGGTCATCTCGTCATCATCTCGTAATCATCTTGTCATCATCTCGTCATCATCTCGTCATCATCTCGTCATCATCTCGTCATCATCTCGTCATCATCTCGTCATCATCTCGTCATCATCTCGTCATCATCTCGTCATCATCTCGTCATTATCTCGTCATCCTCTCGTCATCATCTCGTCATCATCTCGTCATCATCTCGTCATCATCTCGTCATCATCTCGTCATCATCTCGTCATCATCTCGTCTTCATCTCGTCATCATCTCGTCATCTCGTCATCATCTCGTTATCTCGTCACCTCGTCATCTGATCATCTGATCATCTGGTCATCTGGTCATCTGGTCATCTCGTCATCATCTTGTAATCAACTCGTCATCATCTCGTCATCTACTCGTCATCTACTCGTCATCATCTTGTCATCATCTCGTCATCATCTCGTCATCACCACGTCATCATCTCGTCATCATCTCGTCGTCATCTCGTCATCCTCTCGTCATCATCTTGTCATCATCTCGTCATCATCTCTTCATCATCTCGTCATCATCTCGTCATCATCTCGTCAACATCTCGTCATCATCTCGTCATCATCTCGTCATCATCTCGTCATCATATCGTCATCATCTCGTCATCATCTCGTCATCATCCCGTCATCATCTGGTCATCTTGTCATCTCGTCATCTCGTCATCTCCACATCCGGCTATCCGATCATCTGGTCATCTGATTATCTGGTCATCTCGTCATCATCTCGTCATCATCTCGTCATCATCTCGTCGTCTACTCGTCATCATCTCGTCATCATCTGGTCATCATCTGGTCATCCGGTCATCTGGTCATCTGGTCATCTGGTCATCTGGTCATCTGGTCATCTGGCCATCTGCTCATCTGCTCATCTGGTCATCTGGTCATCTGGTCATCTGGTCATCTGGTCATCTGGTAATCTGATCTTCTCGTCATCATCTTGTCATCATGTCGTCATCATCTGCTCATCATCTGGTCATCATCTCGTCATCATCTGGTCATCATCTCGTCCTCATCTCGTCATCATCTCGTCATCTCATCAACATCTGGTCATCTCGTCATCTGGTCATCTGCTCATCTAGTCATCTGGTCATCTGGTCATCTGGTCATCTTCTCGTCATCATTTCGTCATCATCTCGTCATCTACTCGTCATCATCTCGTCATCATCTCGTCATCATCTCGTCATCTCGTCATCTTAGCATCTCGTCATCTCGTCATCTCGACATCTGGCCATCCGATCATCTGGTCATCTGATTATCTGGTCATCTCGTCATCATCTCGTCATCATCTCGTCATCATCTCGTCATCATCTCGTCATCATCTCGTCATTATCTCGTCATGATCCTGTCATCATCTCGTCATCATCTCGTCATCATCTCGTCATCATCTCGTCATCATCTCGTCATCATCTCGTCATCCGGTCATCTGGTCATCTGGTCATCTGGTCATCTGGTCATCTTGTCATCTCGTCATCCTCTCGTTATCATCTCGTCATCATCTCGTAATCATCTCGTCATCATCTCGTCATCCTCTCGTCATCATCTCGTCATCATCTCGTCATCATCTCGTCATCATCTCGTCATCTTCTCGTCATCATCTCGTCATCCGGTCATCTGGTCATCTGGTCATCTGGTCATCTGGTCATCTTGTCATCTCGTCATCATCTTGTAATCAACTCGTCATCATCTCGTCATCTTCTCGTCATCTACTCGTCATCATCTCGTCATCATCTCGTCATCTCGTCATCATCTGGTCATCTTGTCATCTCGTCATCTCGTCATCTCCACATCTGGCTATCCGATCATCTGGTCATCTGATTATCTGGTCATCTCGTCATCATCTCGTCATCATCTCGTCATCATCTCGTCAACATCTCGTCATCATCTCGTCATCATCTCGTAATCATCTCGTCATCATCTCGTCATCATCTCGTCATCATCTCGTCATCATCTTGTCATCACCTCGTCATCATCTCGTGTTCATCTCGTCATCATCTCGTCATCATCTCGTCATCATCTCGTCATCATCTCGTCATCTACTCGTCATCATCTCGTCATCATCTCGTCATCTCGTCATCATCTGGTCATCTTGTCATCTCGTCATCTCGTCATCTCCACATCTGGCTATCCGATCATCTGGTCATCTGATTATCTGGTCATCTCGTCATCATCTCGTCATCATCTCGTCATCATCTCGTCATCATCTCGTCATCATCTCGTCAACATCTCGTCATCATCTCGTCATCATCTCGTCATCATCTCGTCATCATCTCGTCATCATCTCGTCATCCTCTCGTCATCATCTCGTCATCATCTCGTCATCATCTCGTCATCATCTCGTCATCATCTCGTCATCATCTCGTCATCATCTCGTCATCATCTCGTCATCATCTCGTCATCATCTTGTCATCATCTCGTCATCTTGTCATCTCGTCATCTCGTCATCTCTACATCTGGCTATCCGATCATCTGGTCATCTGATTATCTGATCATCTCGTCATCATCTCGTCATGATCTCGTCATCTTGTCATCTCGTCATCTCGTCATCTCCACATCTGGCTACCCGATCATCTGGTCATCTGATTATCCGGTCATCTCGTCATCATCTCGTCATCATCTCGTCATCATCTCGTCATCATCTCGTCATCATCTCGTCATCATCTCGTCATCTACTCGTCATCATCTCGCCATCATCTCGTCATCTCGTCATCATCTGGTCATCTTGTCATCTCGTCATCTCGTCATCTCCACATCTGGCTATCCGATCATCCGATCATCTGGTCATCTCGTCATCATCTCGTCATCATCTCGTCATTATCTCGTCATCATCTCGTCATCATCTCGTCATCATCTCGTCATCATCTCGTCGTCATCTCGTCATCATCTCGTCATCATCTCGTCATCATCTCGTCATCATCTCGTCATTATCTCGTCATCATCTCGTCATCATCTCGTCATCATCTCGTCATCATCTCGTCATCATCTCGTCATCTCGTCATCATCTCGTCATTTCGTCACCTTGTCATCTGATCATCTGATCATCTGGTCATCTGGTCATCTGGTCATCTCGTCATCATCTTGTAATCAACTCGTCATCATCTCGTCATCTACTCGTCATCTACTCGTCATCATCTCGTCATCATCTCGTCATCATCTTGTCATCATCTCGTCATCATCTCGTCATCCTCTCGTCATCATCTCGTCATCATCTCGTCATCATCTCGTCATCATCTAGTCATCATCTCGTCAACATCTCATCATCATCTCGTCATCATCTGGTCATCTTGTCATCTCGTCATCTCCACATCTGACTATCCGATCATCTGGTCATCTGATTATCTAGTCATCTGATTATCTGGTCATCTCGTCATCATCTCGTCATCATCTCGTCGTCATCTCGTCATCATCTCGTCATCATCTTGTCGTCTACTCGTCATCATCTCGTCATCATCTGGTCATCATCTGGTCATCCGGTCATCTGGTCATCTGGTCATCTAGTCATCTGGTCATCTGGTCATCTGGCCATCTGGTCATCTGGTCATCCGGTCATCTGGTCATCTGGTCATCTGGTCATCTGGTCATCTGGTCATCTGGTAATCTGGTCTTCTCGTCATCATCTTTTCATCATCTTGTCATCATCTCGTCATCATCTCGTCATGATCTCGTCATCATCTGGTCATCATCTCGTCATCATCTCGTCATCATCTCGTCATAATCTCGTCATCATCTCGTCATCATCTCGTCATCATCTTGTCATCATCTCGTCATCATCTGGTCATCATCTGGTCATCATCTCGTCATCATCTCGTCATCATCTCGTCATCTCGTCATCATCTGGTCATCTTGTCATCTCGTCATCTCGTCATCTCGACATCTGGCTATCCGATCATCTGGTCATCTGATTATCTGGTTATCTCGTCATCATCTCGTCATCATCTCGTCAACATCTCGTTATCATCTCGTCCTCATCTCGTCATCCGGTCATCTGGTCATCTGGTCATCTGGTCATCTTGTCATCTCGTCATCCTCTCGTCATCATCTCGTCATCATCTCGTCATCATCTCGTCATCATCTCGTCATCTTCTCGTCATCATCTCGTCATCCGGTCATCTGGTCATCTGGTCATCTGGTCATCTGGTCATCTGGTCATGTTGTCATCTCGTCATCATCTCCTCATCATATCGTCATCATCTCGTCATCATCTCGTCATCTCGTCATCATCTGGTCATCTTGTCATCTCGTCATCTCGTCATCTCCACATCTGGCTATCTGATCATCTGGTCATCTGATTATCTGGTCATCTCGTCATCATCTCGTCATCATCTCGTCATCATCTCCTCGTCATCTCGTCATCATCTCGTCATCATCTCATCATCATCTCGTCATCATCTCGTCATCATCTCAGCATTATCTCGTCATCATCTCGTCATCATCTCGTCATCATCTCATCATCATCTCGTCATCATCTCGTCATCATCTCGTCATCATCTCGTCATCATCTCGTCATCTCGTCATCATCCCGTCATCTCGTCACCTCGTCATCTGATCACCTGGTCATCTCGTCATCTGGTCATCTCGTCATCATCTCGTAATCATCTCGTCATCATCTCGTCATCATCTTGTCATCATCTCGTCATCATCTCGTCATCATCTCGTCATCATCTCGTCATCATCTCGTCATCATCTCGTCATTATCTTGTCATCATCTCGTCTTCATCTCGTCATCATTTCGTTATCTCGTCATCATCTCGTTATCTCGTCACCTCGTCATCTGATCATCTGGTCATCTGGTCATCTGGTCATCTCGTCATCATCTTGTAATCAACTCGTCATCATCTCGTCATCTACTCGTCATCTACTCGTCATCATCTTGTCATCATCTCGTCATCATCTCGTCATCATCTCGTCGTCATCTCGTCATCCTCTCGTCATCATCTTGTCATCATCTCGTCATCATCTCTTCATCATCTCGTCATCATCTCGTCAACATCTCGTCATCATCTTGTCAACATCTCGTCATCATCTCGTCATCATATCGTCATCATCTCGTCATCATCTCGTCATCATCTCGTCATCATCTGGTCATCTTGTCATCTCGTCATCTCGTCATCTCCACATCTGGCTATCCGATCATCTGGTCATCTGATTATCTGGTCATCTCGTCATCATCTGGTCATCATCTGGTCATCCGGTCATCTGGTCATCTGGTCATCTGGTCATCTGGTCATCTGGTCATCTGGCCATCTGGTCATCTGGTCATCTGGTCATCTGGTCATCTGGTCATCTGGTCATCTGGTAATCTGGTCTTCTCGTCATCATCTTTTCATCATCTTGTCATCATCTCGTCATCATCCCGTCATGATCTCGTCATCATCTGGTCATCATCTCGTCATCATCTCGTCATCATCTCGTCATAATCTCGTCATCATCTCGTCATCATCTCGTCATCTCGACATCTGAACATCCGATCATCTGGTCATCTGATTATCTGGTCATCTCGTCATCATCTCGTCAACATCTCGTCATCATCTCGTCATCATCTCGTCATCATCTCGTCATCATCTCGTCATGATCTCGTCATCATCTCGTCATCATCTCGTCATCATCTCGTCATCATCTCGTCATCATCTCGTCATCCGGTCATCTGGTCATCTGGTCATCTGGTCATCTGGTCATCTTGTCATCTCGTCATCCTCTCGTTATCATCTCGTCATCATCTCGTCATCATCTCGTCATCATCTCGTCATCCTCTCGTCATCATCTCGTCATCATCTCGTCATCATCTTGTCATCATCTCGTCATCTTCTCGTCATCATCTCGTCATCCGGTCATCTCGTCATCTGGTCATCTGGTCATCTGGTCATCTTGTCATCTCGTCATCATCTTGTAATCAACTCGTCATCATCTCGTCATCTTCTCATTATCATCTCGTCATCATCTCGTCATCATCTCGTCATCAACTCGTCATATTCTGGTCATCATCTGGTCATCCGATCATCTGGTCATCTGGGCATCTGGTCATCTGGTCATCTGGTCATCTGGTCAACTGGTCATCTAGCCATCTCGTCATCTGGTCATCTGGTCATCTGGTCAACTGGTCATCTAGCCATCTCGTCATCTGGTCATCTGGTAATCTGGTCATCTCGTCATCATCTTTTCATCATCTTGTCATCATCTCGTCATCATCTCGTCATGATCTGGTCATCATCTCGTCATCATCTCGTCATCATCTCGTCATAATCTCGTCATCATCTCGTCATCATCTCGTCATCATCTTGTCATCATCTCGTCATCATCTGGTCATCATCTCGTCATCATCTCGTCATCATCTCGTCATCATCTCGTCATCATCTCGTCATCTCGTCATCATCTCGTCATTTCCTCACCTTGTCATCTGATCGTCTGATCATCTGGTCATCTGGTCATCTGGTCATCTCGTCATCATCTTGTAATCAACTCGTCATCATCTCGTCATCATCTCGTCATCTACTCGTCATCTACTCGTCATCATCTCGTCATCATCTCGTCATCATCTCGTCATCATCTTGTCATCATCTCGTCATCATCTCGTCATCCTCTCGTCATCATCTCGTCATCATCTCGTCATCATCTCGTCATCATCTAGTCATCATCTCGTCAACATCTCATCATCATCTCGTCGTCATCTCGTCATCATCTCGTCATCATCTGGTCATCTTGTCATCTCGTCATCTCCACATCTGCCTATCCGATCATCTGGTCATCTGATTATCTAGTCATCTGATTATCTGGTCATCTCGTCATCATCTCGTCATCATCTCGTCGTCATCTCGTCATCATCTGGTCATCCGGTCATCTGGTCATCTGGTCATCTGGTCATCTGGTCATCTGGTCATCTGGTCATCTGGTAATCTGGTCTTCTCGTCATCATCTTTTCATCATCTTGTCATCATCTCGTCATCATCTCGTCATGATCTCGTCATCATCTGGTCATCATCTCGTCATCATCTCGTCATCATCTCGTCATAATCTCGTCATCATCTCGTCATCATCTCGTCATCATCTTGTCATCATCTCGTCATCATCTGGTCATCATCTGGTCATCATCTCGTCATCATCTCGTCATCTCATCAACATCTGGTCATCTCGTCATCTGGTCATCTGGTCATCTAGTCATTTGGTCATCTGGTCATCTGGTCATCATCTCGTCATCATCTCGTCATCATCTCGTCATCTACTCGTCATCATCTCGTCATCATCTCGTCATCTCGTCATCATCTGGTCATCTTGTCATCTCGTCATCTCGTCATCTCGACATCTGGCTATCCGATCATCTGGTTATCTGATTATCTGGTTATCTCGTCATCATCTCGTCATCATCTCGTCAACATCTCGTTATCATCTCGTCATCATCTCGTCATCATCTCGTCATCCAGTCATCTGGTCATCTGGTCATCTGGTCATCTGGTCATCTTGTCATCTCGTCATCCTCTCGTCATCCTCTCGTCATCATCTCGTCATCATCTCGTCATCATCTCGTCATCATCTCGTCATCTTCTCGTCTTCATCTCGTCATCCGGTCATCTGGTCATCTGGTCATCTGGTCATCTGGTCATGTTGTCATCTCGTCATCATCTCCTCATCATATCGTCATCATCTCGTCATCATCTCGTCATCTCGTCATCATCTGGTCATCTTGTCATCTCGTCATCTCGTCATCTCCACATCTGGCTATCTGATCATCTGGTCATCTGATTATCTGGTCATCTCGTCATCATCTCGTCATCATCTCCTCGTCATCTCGTCATCATCTCGTCATCATCTCATCATCATCTCGTCATCATCTCGTCATCATCTCAGCATTATCTCGTCATCATCTCGTCATCATCTCGTCATCATCTCATCATCATCTCGTCATCATCTCGTCATCATCTCGTCATCATCTCGTCATCATCTCGTCATCTCGTCATCATCCCGTCATCTCGTCACCTCGTCATCTGATCACCTGGTCATCTCGTCATCTGGTCATCTCGTCATCATCTTGTAATCATCTCGTCATCATCTCGTCATCATCTCGTCATCATCTCGTCATCATCTCGTCATCATCTCGTCATCATCTCGTCATCATCTCGTCATCATCTCGTCATCATCTCGTCATCATCTCGTCATCATCTCGTCATCATCTCGTCATTATCTCGTCATCCTCTCGTCATCATCTCGTCAACATCCCGTCATCATCTCGTCATCATCTTGTCATCATCTCGTCATCATCTGGTCATCAACTCGTCATCATCTCGTCATCATCTCGTCATCATCTCGTCATCATCTCGTCATCTACTCGTCATCATCTCGTCATCATCTTGTCATCATCTCGTCATCTCGTCATCATCTGGTCATCTTGTCATCTCGTCATCTCGTCATCTCGACATCTGGCTATCCGATCATCTGGTCATCTGATTACCTGGTCATCTCGTCATCATCTCGTCATCATCTCGTCATCATCTCGTCATCATCTCGTCATCATCTCGTCATCATCTCGTCATCATCTCGTCATCATCTCGTCATTTTCTCGTCATTATCTCGTCATCATCTCTTCATCATCTAGTCATCATCTCTTCATCATCTCGTCATCATCTCGTCATCATCTCGTCATCCTCTCGTCATCCTCTCGTCATCATCTTGTCATCATCTCGTCATCATCTCTTCATCATCTTGCATCATCTCGTCATCATCTCGTCATCATCTCGTCATCATCTTGTCATCATCTCGTCATCATCTCGTCATCATCTCGTCATCATCTCGTCATCATCTCGTCATCATCTCGTCATCATCTCGTCATTATCTCGTCATTATCTCGTCATCATCTCGTCATCATCTCGTCATCATCTCGTCATCATCTCGTCATCATCTCGTCATCATCTCGTCATCATCTCGTCATCATCTCGTCATCTACTCGTCATCATCTTGTCATCATCTCGTCATCTCGTCATCATCTGGTCATCTTGTCATCTCGTCATCTCGTCATCCCCACATCTGGCCATCCGATTATCTGGTCATCTGATTATCTGGTCATCTCGTCATCATCTCGTCATCATCTCGTCATCATCTCGTCTTCTACTCGTCATCATCTCGTCATCATCTGGTCATCATCTGGTCATCCGGTCATCTGGTCATCTGGTCATCTGGTCATCTGGTCATCTGATTATCTGGACATCTGGTCATCTGGTCATCTGGTCATCTGGTCATCTGGTCATCTGGTCATCTGGTCATCTGGTCATCTGGTCATCTGGTCATCTGGTAATCTGGTCTTCTCGTCATCATCTTTTCATCATCTTGTCATCATCTCGTCATCATCCCGTCATGATCTCGTCATCATCTGGTCATCATCTCGTCATCATCTCGTCATCATCTCGTCATAATCTCGTCATAATCTCGTCATCATCTCGTCATCATCTCGTCATCATCTCGTCATCTCATCAACATCTGGTCATCTCGTCATCTGGTCATCTGGTCATCTAGTCATCTGTTCATCTGGTCATCTGGTCATCATCTCGTCATCATCTCGTCATCATCTCGTCATCTACTCGTCATCATCTCGTCATCATCTCGTCATCATCTCGTCATCATCTCGTCATCTCATCATCATCTGGTCATCTTGTCATCTCGTCATCTCGTCATCTCGACATCTGAACATCCGATCATCTGGTCATCTGATTATCTGGTCATCTCGTCATCATCTCGTCATCATCTCGTCATCATCTCGTCATCATCTCGTCATCATCTCGTCATGATCCCGTCATCATCTCGTCATCATCTCGTCATCATCTCGTCATCATCTCGTCATCATCTCGTCATCAGGTCATCTGGTCATCTGGTCATCTGGTCATCTGGTCATCTTGTCATCTCGTCATCCTCTCGTTATCATCTCGTCATCATCTCGTCATCATCTCGTCATCATCTCGTCATCCTCTCGTCATCATCTCGTCATCATCTCGTCATCATCTTGTCATCATCTCGTCATCTTCTCGTCATCATCTCGTCATTCGGACATCTCGTCATCTGGTCATCTGGTCATCTGGTCATCTTGTCATCTCGTCATCATCTTGTAATCAACTCGTCATCATCTCGTCATCTTCTCGTTATCATCTCGTCATCATCTCGTCATCATCTCGTCATCAACTCGTCATATTCTGGTCATCATCTGGTCATCCGATCATCTGGTCATCTGGTCATCTGGTCATCTGGTCATCTGGTCATCTGGTCAACTGGTCATCTAGCCATCTCGTCATCTGGTCATCTGGTCATCTGGTCATCTGGTCATCTGGTCATCTGGTCATCTGGTCATCTGGTCATCTGGTAATCTGGTCATCTCGTCATCATCTTTTCATCATCTTGTCATCATCTCGTCATCATCTCGTCATGATCTGGTCATCATCTCGTCATCATCTCGTCATCATCTCGTCATAATCTCGTCATCATCTCGTCATCATCTCGTCATCATCTTGTCATCATCTCGTCATCATCTGGTCATCATCTCGTCATCATCTCGTCACCATCTCGTCATCATCTCGTCATCATCTCGTCATCTCGTCATCATCTCGTCATCTCGTCACCTTGTCATCTGATCATCTGATCATCTGGTCATCTGGTCATCTGGTCATCTCGTCATCATCTTGTAATCAACTCGTCATCATCTCGTCATCATCTCGTCATCCACTCGTCATCTACTCGTCATCATCTCGTCATCATCTCGTCATCATCTCGTCATCATCTTGTCATCATCTCGTCATCATCTCGTCATCCTCTCGTCATCATCTCGTCATCATCTCGTCATCATCTCGTCATCATCTAGTCATCAACTCGTCATCATCTCGTCAGCATCTCGTCGTCATCTCGTCATCATCTCGTCATCATCTGGTCATCTTGTCATCTCGTCATCTCGTCATCTCCACATCTGACTATCCGATCATCTGGTCATCTGATTATCTGTTCATCTGATTATCTGGTCATCTCGTCATCATCTCGTCATCATCTCGTCATCATCTCGTCATCATCTCGTCATCATCTCGTCGTCTACTCGTCATCATCTCGTCATCATCCGTTCATCATCTGGTCATCCGGTCATCTGGTCATCTGATCATCTGGTCATCTGGTGATCTGGTCATCTGGTCATCTGGTCATCTGGTCTTCTCGTCATTATCTTTTCATCATCTTGTCATCATCTCGTCATCATCTCGTCATGATCTCGTCATCATCTCGTCATCATCTCGTCATCATCTCGTCATAATCTCGTCATCATCTCGTCATCATCTCGTCATCATCTCGTCATCATCTCGTCATCATCTGGTCATCATCTGGTCATCATCTCGTCATCATCTCGTCATCATCTCGTCATCATCTCGTCATCCTCTCGTCATCATCTCGTCATCATCTCGTCATCATCTCGTCATCATCTCGTCATCATCTCGTCATCTTCTCGTCATCATCTCGTCATCCGGTCATCTGGTCATCTGGTCATCTGGTCATCTGGTCATGTTGTCATCTCGACATCATCTCCTCACCATATCGTCATCATCTCGTCATCATCTCGTCATCTCGTCATGATCTGGTCATCTTGTCATCTCGTCATCTCGTCATCTCCACATCTGGCTATCCGATCATCTGGTCATCTGATTATCTGGTCATCTCGTCATCATCTCGTCATCATCTCGTCATCATCTCTTCGTCATCTCGTCATCATCTCGTCATCATCTCATCATCATCTCGTCATCATCTCGTCATCATCTCAGCATTATCTCGTCATCATCTCGTCATCATCTCGTCATCATCTCATCATCATCTCGTCATCATCTCGTAATCATCTCGTCATCATCTCGTCATCATCTCGTCATCATCTCGTCATCATCTCGTCATCATCTCGTCATCATCTCGTCATCATCTCGTCATCATCTCGTCATCATCTCGTCATCATCTCGTCATCATCTCGTCATCATCTCGTCATTATCTCGTCATCCTCTCGTCATCATCTCGTCATCATCTCGTCATCATCTCGTCATCATCTTGTCATAATCTCGTCATCATCTGGTCATCATCTCGTCATCATCTCGTCATCATCTCGTCATCATCTCGTCTTCATCTCGTCATCATCTCGTCATCTTGTCATCATCTCGTTATCTCGTCACCTCGTCATCTGATCATCTGATCATCTCGTCATCTGGTCATCTGGTCATCTCGTCATCATCTTCTAATCAACTCGTCATCATCTCGTCATCATCTCGTCATCTACTCGTCATCATCTTGTCATCATCTCGTTATCATCTCGTCATCACCACGTCATCATCTCGTCATCATCTCGTCGTCATCTCGTCATCCTCTCGTCATCATCTTGTCATCATCTCGTCATCATCTCTTCATCATCTCGTCATCATCTCGTCATCTACTCGTCATCATCTTGTCATCATCTCGTCATCATCTCGTCATCACCACGTCATCATCTCGTCATCATCTCGTCGTCATCTCGTCATCCTCTCGTCATCATCTTGTCATCATCTCGTCATCATCTCTTCATCATCTGGTCATCTTCTCGTCATCATCTCGTCAACATCTCGTCATCATCTCGTCATCATCTCGTCATCATATCGTCATCATCTCGTCATCATCTTGTCATCATCTCGTCATCATCTGGTCAATTTGTCATCTCGTCATCTCGTCATCTCCACATCTGGCTATCCGATCATCTGGCTATCCGATCATCTGGTCATCTGATTATCTGGTCATCTCGTCATCATCTCGTCATCATCTCGTCATCATATCGTCATCATCTCGTCGTCTACTCGTCATCATCTCGTCATCATCTGGTCATCATCTGGTCATCCGGTAATCTGGTCATCTAGTCATCTGGTCATCTGGTCATCTGGTCATCTGGCCATCTGGTCATCTGGTCATCTGGTCATCTGGTCATCTGGTCATCTGGTCATCTGGTCATCTGGTCATCTGGTCATCTGGTCATCTGGTAATCTGGTCTTCTCGTCATCATCTTTTCATCATCTTGTCATCATCTCGTCATCATCTCGTCATGATCTCGTCATCATCTGGCCATCATCTCGTCATCATCTCGTCATCATCTCGTCATAATCTCGTCATCATCTCGTCATCATCTCGTCATCATCTTGTCATCATCTCGTCATCATCTCGTCATCCTCTCGTCATCATCTCGTCATCATCTCGTCATCATCTCGTCATCATCTAGTCATCATCTCGTCATCATCTCGTCATCATCTCGTCGTCATCTCGTCATCATCTGGTCATCTTGTCATCTCGTCATCTCGTCATCTCCACATCTGACTATCCGATCATCTGGTCATCTGATTATCTGGTCATCTCGTCATCATCTCGTCATCATCTCGTCATCATCTCGTCATCATCTCGTCATCATCTCGTCGTCTACTCGTCATCATCTCGTCATCATCCGGTCATCATCTGGTCATCCGGTCATCTGGTCATCTGGTCATCTGGTCATCTGGTCATCTGGTCATCTGGTCTTCTCGTCATTATCTTTTCATCATCTTGTCATCATCTCGTCATCATCTCGTCATGATCTCGTCATCATCTGGTCATCATCTCGTCATCATCTCGTCATAATCTCGTCATCATCTCGTCATCATCTCGTCATCATCTTGTCATCATCTCGTCATCATCTGGTCATCATCTGGTCATCATCTCGTCATCATCTCGTCATCATCTCGTCATCATCTCGTCATCATCTCGTCATCCTCTCGTCATCATCTCGTCATCATCTCGTCATCATCTCGTCATCATCTCGTCATCATCTCGTCATCTTCTCGTCATCATCTCGTCAGCCGGTCATCTGGTCATCCGGTCATCTGGTCATCTGGTCATGTTGTCATCTCGACATCATCTCCTCACCATATTGTCATCATCTCGTCATCATCTCGTCATCTCGTCATCATCTGGTCATCTTGTCATCTCGTCATCTCGTCATCTCCACATCTGGCTATCCGATCATCTGGTCATCTGATTATCTGGTCATCTCGTCATCATCTCGTCATCATCTCGTCATCATCTCTTCGTCATCTCGTCATCATCTCATCATCATCTCGTCATCATCTCGTCATCATCTCAGCATTATCTCGTCATCATCTCGTCATCATCTCGTCATCATCTCATCATCATCTCGTCATCATCTCGTAATCATCTCGTCATCATCTCGTCCTCATCTCGTCATCATCTCGTCATCATCTCGTCATCATCTCGTCATCATCTCGTCATCATCTCGTCATCATCTCGTCATCATCTCGTCATCATCTCGTCATTATCTCGTCATCCTCTCGTCATCATCTCGTCATCATCTCGTCATCATCTCGTCATCATCTTGTCATCATCTCGTCATCATCTGGTCATCATCTCGTCATCATCTCGTCATCATCTCGTCATCATCTCGTCTTCATCTCGTCATCATCTCGTCATCTTGTCATCATCTCGTTATCTCGTCACCTCGTCATCTGATCATCTGTTCATCTCGTCATCTGGTCATCTGGTCATCTCGTCATCATCTTCTAATCAACTCGTCATCATCTCGTCATCTACTCGTTATCTACTCGTCATCATCTTGTCATCATCTCGTCATCATCTCGTCATCACCACGTCATCATCTCGTCATCATCTCGTCGTCATCTCGTCATCCTCTCGTCATCATCTTGTCATCATCTCGTCATCATCTCGTCATCATCTTGTCATCATCTCGTCATCATCTGGTCATCATCTCGTCATCATCTCGTCATCATCTCGTCATCATCTCGTCATCATCTTGTCATCATCTCGTCATCATCTCGTCATCCTGTCGTCATCATCTCGTCATCATCTCGTCATCATCTCGTCATCATCTAGTCATCATCTCGTCATCATCTCGTCATCATCTCGTCGTCATCTCGTCATCATCTCGTCATCATCTGGTCATCTTGTCATCTCGTCATCTCGTCATCTCCACATCTGGCTATCCGATTATCTGGTCATCTGATTACCTGGTCATCTCGTCATCATCTCGTCATCATCTCGTCATCATCTCGTCATCATCTCGTCGTCTACTCGTCATCATCTCGTCATCATCTGGTCATCATCTGGTCATCCGGTCATCTGGTCATCTGGTCATCTGGTCATCTGGTCATCTGGTCATCTGGTCATCTGGTCATCTGGTCATCTGGTCATCTGGTAATCTGGTCTCCTCGTCATCATCTTTTCATCATCTTGTCATCATCTCGTCATCATCTCGTCATGATCTCGTCATCATCTGGTCATCATCTTGTCATCATCTCGTCATCATCTGGTCATCATCTGGTCATCATCTCGTCATCATCTCGTCATCATCTCGTCATCATCTCGTCATCTCATCAACATCTGGTCATCTCGTCATCTGGTCATCCGGTCATCTAGTCATCTGGTCATCTGGTCATCTGGTCATCATCTCGTCATCATCTCGTCATCATCTCGTCATCTACTCGTCATCATCTCGTCATCATCTCGTCATCTCGTCATCATCTGGTCATCTTGTCATCTCGGTATCTCGTCATCTCGACATCTGGCTATCCTATCATCTAGTCATCTGATTATCTGGTCATCTCGTCATCATCTCGTCATCATCTCGTCATCATCTCGTCATCATCTCGTCATCATCTCGTCATCATCTCGTCATCATCTCGTCATCATCTCGTCATCATCTCGTCATCATCTCGTCATCATCTCGTCATCCGGTCATCTGGTCATCTGGTCATCTGGTCATCTGGTCATCATCTCGTCATCATCTCGTCATCATCTCGTCATCTACTCGTCATCATCTCGTCATCATCTCGTCATCATCTCGTCATCTCGTCATCATCTGGTCATCTTGTCATCTCGTCATCTCGTCATCTCGACATCTGGCCATCCGATCATCTGGCCATCCGATCATCTGGTCATCTGATTATCTGGTCATCTCGTCATCATCTCGTCATCATCCCGTCATCATCTCGTCATCATCTCGTCATCATCTCGTCATCATCTCGTCATGATCCCGTCATCATCTCGTCATCATCTCGTCATCATCTCGTCATCCGGTCATCTGGTCATCTGGTCATCTGGTCATCTGGTCTTCTGGTCATCTGGTCATCTTGTCATCTCGTCATCCTCTCGTTATCATCTCGTCATCATCTCGTCATCATCCCGTCATCATCTCGTCATCATCTCGTCATCATCTCGTCATCATCTCGTCATGATCCCGTCATCATCTCGTCATCATCTCGTCATCATCTCGTCATCCGGTCATCTGGTCATCTGGTCATCTGGTCATCTGGTCATCTTGTCATCTCGTCATCCTCTCGTCATCATCTCGTCATCATCTCGTCATCATCTCGTCATCATCTCGTCATCCTCTCGTCATCATCTCGTCATCATCTCGTCATCATCTCGTCATCATCTCGTCATCATCTCGTCATCATCTCGTCATCTTCTCGTCATCATCTCGTCATCCGGTCATCTGGTCATCTGGTCATCTGGTCATCCGGTCATGTTGTCATCTCGTCATCATCTCCTCATCATATCGTCATCATCTCGTCATCATCTCGTCATCTCGTCATCATCTGGTCATCTTGTCATCTCGTCATCTCGTCATCTCCACATCTGGCTATCCGATCATCTAGTCATCTGATTATCTGGTCATCTCGTCATCATCTCGTCATCATCTCGTCATCATCTCCTCGTCATCTCGTCATCATCTCGTCATCATCTCATCATCATCTCGTCATCATCTCGTCATCATCTCAGCATTATCTCGTCATCATCTCGTGATCATCTCGTCATCATCTCATCATCATCTCGTCATCATCTCGTCATCATCTCGTCATCATCTCGTCATCATCTCGTCAACTCGTCATCATCCCGTCATCCCGTCACCTCGTCATCTGATCATCTGGTCATCTCGTCATCTGGTCATCTCGTCATCATCTTGTAATCAACTCGTCATCATCTCGTCATCTACTCGTCATCTACTCGTCATCATCTTGTCATCATCTCGTCATCACCACGTCATCATCTCGTCATCATCTCGTCGTCATCTCGTCATCCTCTCGTCATCATCTTGTCATCATCTCGTCATCATCTCTTCATCATCTCGTCATCATCTCGTCATCATCTCGTCAACATCTCGTCATCATCTTGTCATCATCTCGTCATCATCTCGTCATCATATCGTCATCATCTCGTCATCATCTCGTCATCATCTCGTCATCATCTGATCATCTTGTCATCTCGTCATCTCGTCATCTCCACATCTATCTATCCGATCATCTGGTCATCGGATTATCTGGTCATCTCGTCATCATCTCGTCATCATCTCGTCATCATCTCGTCATCATCTCGTCATTATCTCGTCATCATCTCGTCATCATCTCGTCGTCTACTCGTCATCATCTCGTCATCATCTGGTCATCATCTGGTCATCTGGTCATCTGATCATCTGGTCATCTGGTCATCTGGTCATCTGGCCATCTGCTCATCTGGTCATCCGGTCATCTGGTCATCTGGTTATCTGGTTATCTGGTCATCTGGTCATCTGGTCATCTGGTCATCTGGTAATCTGGTCTTCTCGTCATCATCTTTTCATCATCTTGTCATCATCTCGTCATCATCTCGTCATGATCTCGCCATCATCTGGTCATCATCTCGTCATCATCTCGTCATCCTCTCGTCATCATCTCGTCATCATCTCGTCATCATCTCGTCATCCTCTCGTCATCATCTCGTCATCATCTCGTCATCATCTCGTCATCATCTCGTCATCATCTCGTCATCATCTCGTCATCTTCTCGTCATCATCTCGTCATCCGGTCATCTGGTCATCTGGTCATCTGGTCATCTGGTCATCTGGTCATGTTGTTATCTCGTCATCATCTCCTCATCATATCGTCATCATCACGTCATCATCTCGTCATCTCGTCATCATCTGGTCATCTTGTCATCTCGTCATCTCGTCATCTCCACATCTGGCTATCCGATCATCTGGTCATCTGATTATCTGGTCATCTCGTCATCATCTCGTCATCATCTCGTCATCATCTCCTCGTCATCTCGTCATCATCTCGTCATCATCTCATCATCATCTCGTCATCATCTCGTCATCATCTCAGCATTATCTCGTCATCATCTCGTCATCATCTCGTCATCATCTCATCATCATCTCGTCATCATCTCGTCATCATCTCGTCATCATCTCGTCATCATCTCGTCATCTCGTCATCATCCCGTCATCTCGTCACCTCGTCATCTGATCATCTGGTCATCTCGTCATCTGGTCATCTCGTCATCATCTCGTAATCTTCTCGTCATCATCTCGTCATCATCTCGTCATCATCTCGTCATCATCTCGTCATCATCTCGTCATCATCTCGTCATCATCTCGTCATCATCTCGTCATTATCTCGTCATCCTCTCGTCATCATCTCGTCATCATCTCGTCATCATCTCGTCATCATCTTGTCATCATCTCGTCATCATCTGGTCATCATCTCGTCATCATCTCGTCATCATCTCGTCATCATCTCGTCTTCATCTCGTCATCACCTCGTCATCTCGTCATCATCTCGTTATCTCGTCACCTCGTCATCTGATCATCTGGTCATCTCGTCATCTGGTCATCTCGTCATCATCTCGTAATCTTCTCGTCATCATCTCGTCATCATCTCGTCATCATCTCGACATCATCTCGTCATCATCTCGTCATCATCTCGTCATCATCTCGTCATCATCTCGTCATCATCTCGTCATTATCTCGTCATCATCTCGTCATCATCTCGTCGTCATCTCGTCATCCTCTCGTCATCATCTTGTCATCATCTCGTCATCATCTCTTCATCATCTCGTCATCATCTCGTCATCATCTCGTCAACATCTCGTCATCATCTTGTCATCATCTCGTCATCATCTCGTCATCATATCGTCATCATCTCGTCATCATCTCGTCATCATCTCGTCATCATCTGATCATCTTGTCATCTCGTCATCTCCACATCTGGCTATCCGATCATCTGGTCATCTGATTATCTGGTCATCTCGTCATCATCTCGTCATCATCTCGTCATCATCTCGTCATTATCTCGTCATCATCTCGTCATCATCTCGTCATCATCTGGTCATCATCTGGTCATCCGGTCATCTGGTCATCTGGTCATCTGGTCATCTGGTCATCTGGTCATCTGGCCATCTGGTCATCTGGTCATCTGGTCATCTGGTCATCTGGTCATCTGGTCATCTGGTCATCTGGTCATCTGGTCATCTGGTAATCTGGTCTTCTCGTCATCATCTTTTCATCATCTTGTCATCATCTCGTCATCATCTCGTCATCATCTCGTCATCATCTGGTCATCATCTCGTCATCATCTCGTCATCATCTCGTCATCATCTCGTCATCATCTCGTCATCATCTCGTCATCATCTCGTCATCATCTCGTCATCATCTCGTCATCATCTCGTCATCATCTCGTCATCATCTCGTCATCATCTCGTCATCATCTCGTCATCTACTCGTCATCATCTCGTCATCATCTCGTCATCATCTCGTCATCTCGTCATCATCTGGTCATCTTGTCATCTCGTCATCTCGTCATCTCGACATCTGGCTATCCGATCATCTGGTCATCTGATTACCTGGTCATCTCGTCATCATCTCTTCATCATCTCGTCATCATCTCGTCATCACCTCGTCATCATCTCGTCATCATCTCGTCGTCATCCCGTCATCCTCTCGTCATCATCTTGTCATCATCTCGTCATCATCTCTCCATCATCTCGTCATCATCTCGTCATCATCTCGTCTACATCTCGTCATTATCTCGTCATCATCTCGTCATCCTCTCGTCATCATCTCGTCATCTCATCAACATCTGGTCATCTCGTCATATGGTCATCTGGTCATCTAGTCATCTGGTCATCTGGTCATCTGGTCATCATCTCGTCATCATCTCGTCATCATCTCGTCATCTACTCGTCATCATCTCGTCATCATCTCGTCATCATCTCGTCATCTCGTCATCATCTGGTCATCTTGTCATCTCGTCATCTCGCCATCTCGACATCTGGCCATCCGATCATCTGGTCATCTGATTATCTGGTCATCTCGTCATCATCTCGTCATCATCTCGTCATCATCTCGTCATCATCTCGTCATCATCTCGTCATCATCTCGTCATCATCTTGTCATCATCTCGTCATCTTCTCGTCATCATCTCGTCATCCGGTCATCTCGTCATCTGGTCATCTGGGTATCTGGTCATCTGGTCATCTGGTCATCTGGTCATCTGGTCATCTGGTCATCTGGTCATCTGGTCATCTGGTCATCTGGTCATCTGGTCATCTGGTCATCTGGTCATCTGGTCATCTGGTCATCTGGTCATCTGGTCATCTGGTCATCTGGTAATCTGGTCATCTCGTCATCATCTTTTCATCATCTTGTCATCATCTCGTCATCATCTCGT
Organism: Dyspetes luteomarginatus; assembly: GCA_963669185.1. Taxonomy (NCBI): domain Eukaryota; kingdom Metazoa; phylum Arthropoda; class Insecta; order Hymenoptera; family Ichneumonidae; genus Dyspetes; species Dyspetes luteomarginatus. The sequence goes on from OY769904.1 coordinate 13,820,878, forward strand.
CATCATCTCGTCATGATCTGGTCATCATCTCGTCATCATCTCGTCATCATCTCGTCATCATCTCGTCATCATCTCGTCATCATCTCGTCATCATCTCGTCATCATCACGTCATCATCTCGTCATCTCGTCATCATCTCGTCATCTCGTCATCATCTCGTCATCTCGTCACCTTGTCATCTGATCATCTGATCATCTGGTCATCTGGTCATCTGGTCATCTCGTCATCATCTTGTAATCAACTCGTCATCATCTCGTCATCATCTCGTCATCCACTCGTCATCTACTCGTCATCATCTCGTCATCTCATCATCATCTGGTCATCTTGTCATCTCGTCATCTCGTCATCTCGACATCTGAACATCCGATCATCTGGTCATCTGATTATCTGGTCATCTCGTCATCATCTCGTCATCATCTCGTCATCATCTCGTCATCATCTCGTCATGATCCCGTCATCATCTCGTCATCATCTCGTCATCATCTCGTCATCATCTCGTCATCATCTCGTCATCAGGTCATCTGGTCATCTGGTCATCTGGCCATCCGATTATCTGGTCATCTGATTATCTGGTCATCTCGTCATCATCTCGTCATCATCTCGTCATCATCTCGTCTTCTACTCGTCATCATCTCGTCATCATCTGGTCATCATCTGGTCATCCGGTCATCTGGTCATCTGGTCATCTGGTCATCTGGTCATCTGGTCATCTGATTATCTGGACATCTGGTCATCTGGTCATCAGGTCATCTGGTCATCTGATTATCTGGTCATCTCGTCATCATCTAGTCATCATCTCGTCATCATCTCGTCATCATCTCGTCGTCATCTCGTCATCATCTCTTCATCATCTGGTCATCTTGTCATCTCGTCATCTCGTCATCTCCACATCTGGCTATCCGATCATCTGGTCATCTGATTACCTGGTCATCTCGTCATCATCTCGTCATCATCTCGTCGTCTACTCGTCATCATCTCGTCATCATCTGGTCATCATCTGGTCATCCGGTCATCTGGTCATCTGGTCATCTGGTCATCTGGTCATCTGGTCATCTGGCCATCTGCTCATCTGGTCATCTGGTCATCTGGTAATCTGGTCTTCTCGTCATCATCTTTTCATCATCTTGTCATCATCTCGTCATCATCTCGTCATCATCTGGTCATCATCTGGTCATCATCTCGTCATCATCTCGTCATCATCTCGTCATCATCTCGTCATCTCATCAACATCTGGTCATCTCGTCATCTGGTCATCCGGTCATCTAGTCATCTGGTCATCTGGCCATCTGGTCATCATCTCGTCATCATCTCGTCATCATCTCGTCATCTACTCGTCATCATATCGTCATGATCTCGTCATCATCTCGTCATCTACTCGTCATCATATCGTCATGATCTCGTCATCTCGTCATCATCTGGTCATCTTGTCATCTCGTCATCTCGTCATCTCGACATCTGGCTAGCCGATCATCTGGTCATCTAATTATCTGGTAATCTCGTCATCATCTCGTCATCATCTCGTCATCATCTCGTCATCATCTCGTCATTATCTCGTCATCATCTCGTCATCATCTCGTCATCCGGTCATCTGGTCATCTGGTCATCTGGTCATCTGGTCATCTTGTCATCTCGTCATCCTCTCGTCATCATCTCGTCATCATCTCGTCATCATCTCGTCATCATCTCGTCATCATCTCGTCATCATCTCGTCATCATCTCGTCATCCTCTCGTCATCATCTCGTCATCATCTCGTCATCATCTCGTCATCATCTCGTCATCATCTCGTCATCATCTCGTCATCTTCTCGTCATCACCTCGTCATCCGGTCATCTGGTCATCTGGTCATCTGGTCATCTGGTCATGTTGTCATCTTGTCATCATCTCCTCATCATATCGTCATCATCTCGTCATCATCTCGTCATCTCGTCATCATCTGGTCATCTTGTCATCTCGTCATCTCGTCATCTCCACATCTGGCTATCCGATCATCTGGTCATCTGATTATCTGGTCATTTCGTCATCATCTCGTCATCATCTCTTCATCATCTCCTCGTCATCTCGTCATCATCTCGTCATCATCTCATCATCATCTCGTCATCATCTCGTCATCATCTCAGCATTATCTCGTCATCATCTCGTCATCATCTCGTCATCATCTCATCATCATCTCGTCATCATCTCGTCATCATCTCGTCATCATCTCGTCATCATCTCGTCATCTCGTCATCATCCCGTCATCTCGTCACCTCGTCATCTGATCATCTGGTCATCTCGTCAACTGGTCATCTCGTCATCATCTCGTAATCATCTCGTCATCATCTCGTCATCATCTCGTCATCATCTCGTCATCATCTCGTCATCATCTCGTCATCATCTCGTCATCATCTCGTCATCATCTCGTCATCATCTCGTCATTATCTCGTCATCCTCTCGTCATCATCTCGTCATCATCTCGTCATCATCTCGTCATCATCTTGTCATCATCTCGTCATCATCTGGTCATCATCTCGTCATCATCTCGTCATCATCTCGTCATCATCTCGTCTTCATCTCGTCATCATCTCGTCATCTCGTCATCATCTCGTTATCTCGTCACCTCGTCATCTGATCATCTGATCATCTGGTCATCTGGTCATCTGGTCATCTCGTCATCATCTTGTAATCAACACGTCATCATCTCGTCATCTACTCGTCATCTACTCGTCATCATCTTGTCATCATCTCGTCATCATCTCGTCATCACCACGTCATCATCTCGTCATCATCTCGTCGTCATCTCGTCATCCTCTCGTCATCATCTTGTCATCATCTCGTCATCATCTCTTCATCATCTCGTCATCATCTCGTCATCATCTCGTCATCATCTCGTCATCATCTCGTCATCATATCGTCATCATCTCGTCATCATCTCGTCATCATCCCGTCATCATCTCGTCATCATCTCGTCATCCGGTCATCTGGTCATCTGGTCATCTGGTCATCTGGTCATCTTGTCATCTCGTCATCCTCTCGTTATCATCTCGTAATCATCTCGTCATCATCTCGTCATCCTCTCGTCATCATCTCGTCATCATCTCGTCATCATCTCGTCATCATCTCGTCATCTTCTCGTCATCATCTCGTCATCCGGTCATCTGGTCATCTGGTCATCTGGTCATCTGGTCATCTTGTCATCTCGTCATCATCTTGTAATCAACTCGTCATCATCTCGTCATCTTCTCGTCATCTACTCGTCATCATCTCGTCATCATCTCGTCATCTCGTCATCATCTGGTCATCTTGTCATCTCGTCATCTCGTCATCTCCACATCTGGCTATCCGATCATCTGGTCATCTGATTATCTGGTCATCTCGTCATCATCTCGTCATCATCTCGTCATCATCTCGTCATCATCTCGTCAACATCTCGTCATCATCTCGTCATCATCTCGTAATCATCTCGTCATCATCTCGTCATCATCTCGTCATCATCTCGTCATCATCTTGTCATCACCTCGTCATCATCTCGTGTTCATCTCGTCATCATCTCGTCATCATCTCGTCATCTACTCGTCATCATCTCGTCATCATCTCGTCATCTCGTCATCATTTGGTCATCTTGTCATCTCGTCATCTCGTCATCTCCACATCTGGCTATCCGATCATCTGGTCATCTGATTATCTGGTCATCTCGTCATCATCTCGTCATCATCTCGTCATCATCTCGTCATCATCTCGTCATCATCTCGTCAACATCTCGTCATCATCTCGTCATCATCTCGTCATCATCTCGTCATCATCTCGTCATCATCTCGTCATCATCTCGTCATCCTCTCGTCATCATCTCGTCATCATCTCGTCATCATCTCGTCATCATCTCGTCATCATCTCGTCATCATCTCGTCATCATCTCGTCATCATCTCGTCATCATCTCGTCATCATCTTGTCATCATCTCGTCATCATCTCGTCATCATCTCGTCATCATCTTGTCATCATCTCGTCATCATCTCGTCATCATCTCGTCATCATCTCGTCATCTACTCGTCATCATCTCGCCATCATCTCGTCATCTCGTCATCATCTGGTCATCTTGTCATCTCGTCATCTCGTCATCTCCACATCTGGCTATCCGATCATCCGATCATCTGGTCATCTCGTCATCATCTCGTCATCATCTCGTCATCATCTCGTCATTATCTCGTCATCATCTCGTCATCATCTCGTCATCATCTCGTCATCATCTCGTCGTCATCTCGTCATCATCTCGTCATCATCTCGTCATCATCTCGTCATCATCTCGTCATTATCTCGTCATCATCTCGTCATCATCTCGTCATCATCTCGTCATCATCTCGTCATCATCTCGTCATCTCGTCATCATCTCGTCATTTCGTCACCTTGTCATCTGATCATCTGATCATCTGGTCATCTGGTCATCTGGTCATCTCGTCATCATCTTGTAATCAACTCGTCATCATCTCGTCATCATCTCGTCATCTACTCGTCATCTACTCGTCATCATCTCGTCATCATCTCGTCATCATCTCGTCATCATCTTGTCATCATCTCGTCATCATCTCGTCATCCTCTCGTCATCATCTCGTCATCATCTCGTCATCATCTCGTCATCATCTAGTCATCATCTCGTCAACATCTCATCATCATCTCGTCATCATCTCGTCATCATCTCGTCGTCATCTCGTCATCATCTCGTCATCATCTTGTCGTCTACTCGTCATCATCTCGTCATCATCTGGTCATCATCTGGTCATCCGGTCATCTGGTCATCTGGTCATCTGGTCATCTGGTCATCTGGTCATCTGGCCATCTGGTCATCTGGTCATCCGGTCATCTGGTCATCTGGTCATCTGGTCATCTGGTCATCTGGTTATCTGGTAATCTGGTCTTCTCGTCATCATCTTTTCATCATCTTGTCATCATCTCGTCATCATCTCGTCATGATCTCGTCATCATCTGGTCATAATCTCGTCATCATCTCGTCATCATCTCGTCATAATCTCGTCATCATCTCGTCATCATCTCGTCATCATCTTGTCATCATCTCGTCATCATCTGGTCATCATCTGGTCATCATCTCGTCATCATCTCGTCATCATCTCGTCATCTCATCAACATCTGGTCATCTCGTCATCTGGTCATCTGGTCATCTAGTCATCTGGTCATCTGATCATCTGGTCATCATCTCGTCATCATCTCGTCATCATCTCGTCATCTACTCGTCATCATCTCGTCATCATCTCGTCATCTCGTCATCATCTGGTCATCTTGTCATCTCGTCATCTCGTCATCTCGACATCTGGCTATCCGATCATCTGGTCATCTGATTATCTGGTTATCTCGTCATCATCTCGTCATCATCTCGTCAACATCTCGTTATCATCTCGTCATCATCTCGTCATCATCTCGTCATCCGGTCATCTGGTCATCTGGTCATCTGGTCATCTTGTCATCTCGTCATCCTCTCGTCATCATCTCGTCATCATCTCGTCATCATCTCGTCATCATCTCGTCATCTTCTCGTCATCATCTCGTCATCCGGTCATCTGGTCATCTGGTCATCTGGTCATGTTGTCATCTCGTCATCATCTCCTCATCATATCGTCATCATCTCGTCATCATCTCGTCATCTCGTCATCATCTGGTCATCTCGTCATCTCCACATCTGGCTATCTGATCATCTGGTCATCTGATTATCTGGTCATCTCGTCATCATCTCGTCATCATCTCGTCATCATCTCCTCGTCATCTCGTCATCATCTTGTCATCATCTCATCATCATCTCGTCATCATCTCGTCATCATCTCAGCATTATCTCGTCATCATCTCGTCATCATCTCGTCATCATCTCATCATCATCTCGTCATCATCTCGTCATCATCTCGTCATCATCTCGTCATCATCTCGTCATCTCGTCATCATCCCGTCATCTCGTCACCTCGTCATCTGATCACCTGGTCATCTCGTCATCTGGTCATCTCGTCATCTGGTCATCTCGTCATCATCTCGTAATCATCTCGTCATCATCTCGTCATCATCTCGTCATCATCTCGTCATCATCTCGTCATCATCTTGTCATCATCTCGTCATCATCTCGTCATCATCTCGTCATTATCTTATCATCATCTCGTCTTCATCTCGTCATCATTTCGTTATCTCGTCATCATCTCGTTATCTCGTCACCTCGTCATCTGATCATCTGGTCATCTGGTCATCTGGTCATCTCGACATCATCTTGTAATTAACTCGTCATCATCTCGTCATCTACTCGTCATCTACTCGTCATCATCTTGTCATCATCTCGTCATCATCTCGTCATCATCTCGTCGTCATCTCGTCATCCTCTCGTCATCATCTTGTCATCATCTCGTCATCATCTCTTCATCATCTCGTCATCATCTCGTCATCATCTCGTCAACATCTCGTCATCATCTTGTCAACATCTCGTCATCATCTCGTCATCATATCGTCATCATCTCGTCATCATCTCGTCATCATCTGGTCATCTTGTCATCTCGTCATCTCGTCATCTCCACATCTGGCTATCCGATCATCTGGTCATCTGATTATCTGGTCATCTCGTCATCATCTGGTCATCATCTGGTCATCCGGTCATCTGGTCATCTGGTCATCTGGTCATCTGGTCATCTGGTCATCTGGCCATCTGGTCATCTGGTCATCTGGTCATCTGGTCATCTGGTCATCTGGTCATCTGGTCATCTGGTCATCTGGTAATCTGGTCTTCTCGTCATCATCTTTTTATCATCTTGTCATCATCTCGTCATCATCTCGTCATGATCTCGTCATCATCTGGTCATCATCTCGTCATCATCTCGTCATCATCTCGTCATCATCTCGTCATCATCTCGTCATCATCTCGTCATCATCTCGTCATCATCTCGTCATCATCTCGTCATCATCTCGTCATCATCTCGTCATCATCTCGTCATCATCTCGTCATCATCTCGTCATCATCTCGTCATCATCTCGTCATCATCTCGTCATCATCTCGTCATCATCTCGTCATCATCTCGTCATCATCTCGTCATCTACTCGTCATCATCTCGTCATCATCTTGTCATCATCTCGTCATCTCGTCATCATCTGGTCATCTTGTCATCTCGTCATCTCGTCATCTCGACATCTGGCTATCCGATCATCTGGTCATCTGATTACCTGGTCATCTCGTCATCATCTCGTCATCATCTCGTCATCATCTCGTCATCATCTCGTCATCATCTCGTCATCATCTCGTCATCTACTCGTCATCATCTCGTCATCATCTCGTCATCACCTCGTCATCATCTCGTCATCATCTCGTCGTCATCTCGTCATCCTCTCGTCATCATCTTGTCATCATCTCGTCATCATCTCTTCATCATCTCGTCATCATCTCGTCATCATCTCGTCAACATCTCGTCATCATCTCGTCATCATCTCGTCATCATCTCGTCATCATCTCGTCATCATCTCGTCATCATCTCGTCATCATCTCGTCATCATCTGGTCATTATCTCGTCATCATCTCGTCATCATCTCGTCATCATCTCGTCATCATCTCGTCATCATCTCGTCATCATCTCGTCATCATCTCGTCATCATCTCGTCATCATCTCGTCATCATCTCGTCATCTACTCGTCATCATCTCGTCATCATCTCGTCATCACCTCGTCATCATCTCGTCATCATCTCGTCGTCATCTCGTCATCCTCTCGTCATCATCTTGTCATCATCTCGTCATCATCTCTTCATCATCTCGTCATCATCTCGTCATCATCTCGTCAACATCTCGTCATCATCTCGTCATCATCTCGTCATCATCTCGTCATCATCTCGTCATCATCTCGTCATCATCTCGTCATCATCTCGTCATCATCTGGTCATTATCTCGTCATCATCTCGTCATCATCTCGTCATCATCTCGTCATCATCTCGTCATCATCTCGTCATCATCTCGTCATCATCTCGTCATCATCTCGTCATCATCTCGTCATCATCTCGTCATCTACTCGTCATCATCTCGTCATCATCTTGTCATCATCTCGTCATCTCGTCATCATCTGGTCATCTTGTCATCTCGTCATCATCTGGTCATCTTGTCATCTCGTCATCATCTGGTCATCTTGTCATCTCGTCATCTCGTCATCCCCACATCTGGCCATCCGATTATCTGGTCATCTGATTATCTGGTCATCTCGTCATCATCTCGTCATCATCTCGTCATCATCTCGTCTTCTACTCGTCATCATCTCGTCATCATCTGGTCATCATCTGGTCATCCGGTCATCTGGTCATCTGGTCATCTGGTCATCTGGTCATCTGATTATCTGGCCATCTGGTCATCTGGTCATCTGGTCATCTGGTCATCTGGTCATCTGGTCATCTGGTCATCTGGTCATCTGATCATCTGGTCATCTGGTAATCTGGTCTTCTCGTCATCATCTTTTCATCATCTTGTCATCATCTCGTCATCATCCCGTCATGATCTCGTCATCATCTGGTCATCATCTCGTCATCATCTCGTCATCATCTCGTCATAATCTCGTCATCATCTCGTCATCATCTCGTCATCATCTCGTCATCATCTTGTCATCATCTCGTCATCATCTCGTCATCATCTCGTCATCTCGTCATCATCTCGTCATTTCCTCAACTTGTCATCTGATCATCTGATCATCTGGTCATCTGGTCATCTGGTCATCTCGTCATCATCTTGTAATCAACTCGTCATCATCTCGTCATCATCTCGTCATCTACTCGTCATCTACTCGTCATCATCTCGTCATCATCTCGTCATCATCTCGTCATCATCTTGTCATCATCTCGTCATCATCTCGTCATCCTCTCGTCATCATCTCGTCATCATCTCGTCATCATCTCGTCATCATCTAGTCATCATCTCGTCAATATCTCATCATCATCTCGTCGTCATCTCGTCATCATCTCGTCATCATCTGGTCATCTTGTCATCTCGTCATCTCCACATCTGACTATCCGATCATCTGGTCATCTGATTATCTAGTCATCTGATTATCTGGTCATCTCGTCATCATCTCGTCATCATCTCGTCGTCATCTCGTCATCATCTCGTCATCATCTCGTCGTCATCTCGTCATCATCTGGTCATCCGGTCATCTGGTCATCTGGTCATCTGGTCATCTGGTCATCTGGTCATCTGGTCATCTGGTAATCTGGTCTTCTCGTCATCATCTTTTCATCATCTTGTCATCATCTCGTCATCATCTCGTCATGATCTCGTCATCATCTGGTCATCATCTCGTCATCATCTCGTCATCATCTCGTCATAATCTCGTCATCATCTCGTCATCATCTCGTCATCATCTTGTCATCATCTCGTCATCATCTGGTCATCATCTGGTCATCATCTCGTCATCATCTCGTCATCATCTCGTCATCTCATCAACATCTGGTCATCTCGTCATCTGGTCATCTGGTCATCTAGTCATTTGGTCATCTGGTCATCTGGTCATCATCTCGTCATCATCTCGTCATCATCTCGTCATCTACTCGTCATCATCTCGTCATCATCTCGTCATCTCGTCATCATCTGGTCATCTTGTCATCTCGTCATCTCGTCATCTCGACATCTCGACATCTGGCTATCCGATCATCTGGTCATCTGATTATCTGGTTATCTCGTCATCATCTCGTCATCATCTCGTCAACATCTCGTTATCATCTCGTCATCATCTCGTCATCATCTCGTCATCCAGTCATCTGGTCATCTGGTCATCTGGTCATCTGGTCATCTTGTCATCTCGTCATCCTCTCGTCATCCTCTCGTCATCATCTCGTCATCATCTCGTCATCATCTCGTCATCATCTCGTCATCTTCTCGTCTTCATCTCGTCATCCGGTCATCTGGTCATCTGGTCATCTGGTCATCTGGTCATGTTGTCATCTCGTCATCATCTCCTCATCATATCGTCATCATCTCGTCATCATCTCGTCATCTCGTCATCATCTGGTCATCTTGTCATCTCGTCATCTCGTCATCTCCACATCTGGCTATCTGATCATCTGGTCATCTGATTATCTGGTCATCTCGTCATCATCTCGTCATCATCTCCTCGTCATCTCGTCATCATCTCGTCATCATCTCATCATCATCTCGTCATCATCTCGTCATCATCTCAGCATTATCTCGTCATCATCTCGTCATCATCTCGTCATCATCTCATCATCATCTCGTCATCATCTCGTCATCATCTCGTCATCATCTCGTCATCATCTCGTCATCTCGTCATCATCCCGTCATCTCGTCACCTCGTCATCTGATCACCTGGTCATCTCGTCATCTGGTCATCTCGTCATCATCTCGTAATCATCTCGTCATCATCTCGTCATCATCTCGTCATCATCTCGTCATCATCTCGTCATCATCTCGTCATCATCTCGTCATCATCTCGTCATCATCTCGTCATTATCTCGTCATCCTCTCGTCATCATCTCGTCATCATCCCGTCATCATCTCGTCATCATCTTGTCATCATCTCGTCATCATCTGGTCATCAACTCGTCATCATCTCGTCATCATCACGTCATCATCTCGTCATCATCTCGTCATCTACTCGTCATCATCTCGTCATCATCTTGTCATCATCTCGTCATCTCGTCATCATCTGGTCATCTTGTCATCTCGTCATCTCGTCATCTCGACATCTGGCTATCCGATCATCTGGTCATCTGATTACCTGGTCATCTCGTCATCATCTCGTCATCATCTCGTCATCATCTCGTCATCATCTCGTCATCATCTCGTCATCATCTCGTCATTTTCTCGTCATTATCTCGTCATCATCTCTTCATCATCTAGTCATCATCTCTTCATCATCTCGTCATCATCTCGTCATCATCTCGTCATCCTCTCGTCATCCTCTCGTCATCATCTTGTCATCATCTCGTCATCATCTCTTCATCATCTTGCATCATCTCGTCATCATCTCGTCATCATCTCGTCATCATCTTGTCATCATCTCGTCATCATCTCGTCATCATCTCGTCATCATCTCGTCATCATCTCGTCATCATCTCGTCATCATCTCGTCATTATCTCGTCATCATCTCGTCATCATCTCGTCATCATCTCGTCATCATCTCGTCATCATCTCGTCATCATCTCGTCATCATCTCGTCATCATCTCGTCATCATCTCGTCATCTACTCGTCATCATCTCGTCATCATCTTGTCATCATCTCGTCATCTCGTCATCATCTGGTCATCTTGTCATCTCGTCATCTCGTCATCCCCACATCTGGCCATCCGATTATCTGGTCATCTGATTATCTGGTCATCTCGTCATCATCTCGTCATCATCTCGTCATCATCTCGTCTTCTACTCGTCATCATCTCGTCATCATCTGGTCATCATCTGGTCATCCGGTCATCTGGTCATCTGGTCATCTGGTCATCTGGTCATCTGATTATCTGGACATCTGGTCATCTGGTCATCTGGTCATCTGGTCATCTGGTCATCTGGTCATCTGGTCATCTGGTCATCTGGTCATCTGGTCATCTGGTAATCTGGTCTTCTCGTCATCATCTTTTCATCATCTTGTCATCATCTCGTCATCATCCCGTCATGATCTCGTCATCATCTGGTCATCATCTCGTCATCATCTCGTCATCATCTCGTCATAATCTCGTCATCATCTCGTCATCATCTCGTCATCATCTCGTCATCATCTCGTCATCTCATCAACATCTGGTCATCTCGTCATCTGGTCATCTGGTCATCTAGTCATCTGTTCATCTGGTCATCTGGTCATCATCTCGTCATCATCTCGTCATCATCTCGTCATCTACTCGTCATCATCTCGTCATCATCTCGTCATCATCTCGTCATCTCATCATCATCTGGTCATCTTGTCATCTCGTCATCTCGTCATCTCGACATCTGAACATCCGATCATCTGGTCATCTGATTATCTGGTCATCTCGTCATCATCTCGTCATCATCTCGTCATCATCTCGTCATCATCTCGTCATCTACTCGTCATCATCTCGTCATCATCTTGTCATCATCTCGTCATCTCGTCATCATCTGGTCATCTTGTCATCTCGTCATCTCGTCATCTCGACATCTGGCTATCCGATCATCTGGTCATCTGGTCATCTGGTCATCTGGTCATGTTGTCATCTTGTCATCATCTCCTCATCATATCGTCATCATCTCGTCATCATCTCGTCATCTCGTCATCATCTGGTCATCTTGTCATCTCGTCATCTCGTCATCTCCACATCTGGCTATCCGATCATCTGGTCATCTGATTATCTGGTCATTTCGTCATCATCTCGTCATCATCTCTTCATCATCTCCTCGTCATCTCGTCATCATCTCGTCATCATCTCATCATCATCTCGTCATCATCTCGTCATCATCTCAGCATTATCTCGTCATCATCTCGTCATCATCTCGTCATCATCTCATCATCATCTCGTCATCATCTCGTCATCATCTCGTCATCATCTCGTCATCATCTCGTCATCTCGTCATCATCCCGTCATCTCGTCACCTCGTCATCTGATCATCTGGTCATCTCGTCAACTGGTCATCTCGTCATCATCTCGTAATCATCTCGTCATCATCTCGTCATCATCTCGTCATCATCTCGTCATCATCTCGTCATCATCTCGTCATCATCTCGTCATCATCTCGTCATCATCTCGTCATCATCTCGTCATTATCTCGTCATCCTCTCGTCATCATCTCGTCATCATCTCGTCATCATCTCGTCATCATCTTGTCATCATCTCGTCATCATCTGGTCATCATCTCGTCATCATCTCGTCATCATCTCGTCATCATCTCGTCTTCATCTCGTCATCATCTCGTCATCTCGTCATCATCTCGTTATCTCGTCACCTCGTCATCTGATCATCTGATCATCTGGTCATCTGGTCATCTGGTCATCTCGTCATCATCTTGTAATCAACACGTCATCATCTCGTCATCTACTCGTCATCTACTCGTCATCATCTTGTCATCATCTCGTCATCATCTCGTCATCACCACGTCATCATCTCGTCATCATCTCGTCGTCATCTCGTCATCCTCTCGTCATCATCTTGTCATCATCTCGTCATCATCTCTTCATCATCTCGTCATCATCTCGTCATCTTCTCGTCATCATCTCGTCATCCGGTCATCTGGTCATCTGGTCATCTGGTCATGTTGTCATCTCGTCATCATCTCCTCATCATATCGTCATCATCTCGTCATCATCTCGTCATCTCGTCATCATCTGGTCATCTCGTCATCTCCACATCTGGCTATCTGATCATCTGGTCATCTGATTATCTGGTCATCTCGTCATCATCTCGTCATCATCTCGTCATCATCTCCTCGTCATCTCGTCATCATCTTGTCATCATCTCATCATCATCTCGTCATCATCTCGTCATCATCTCAGCATTATCTCGTCATCATCTCGTCATCATCTCGTCATCATCTCATCATCATCTCGTCATCATCTCGTCATCATCTCGTCATCATCTCGTCATCATCTCGTCATCTCGTCATCATCCCGTCATCTCGTCACCTCGTCATCTGATCACCTGGTCATCTCGTCATCTGGTCATCTCGTCATCATCTCGTAATCATCTCGTCATCATCTCGTCATCATCTCGTCATCATCTCGTCATCATCTCGTCATCATCTTGTCATCATCTCGTCATCATCTCGTCATCATCTCGTCATTATCTTATCATCATCTCGTTTTCATCTCGTCATCATTTCGTTATCTCGTCATCATCTCGTTATCTCGTCACCTCGTCATCTGATCATCTGGTCATCTGGTCATCTGGTCATCTCGACATCATCTTGTAATTAACTCGTCATCATCTCGTCATCTACTCGTCATCTACTCGTCATCATCTTGTCATCATCTCGTCATCATCTCGTCATCATCTCGTCGTCATCTCGTCATCCTCTCGTCATCATCTTGTCATCATCTCGTCATCATCTCTTCATCATCTCGTCATCATCTCGTCATCATCTCGTCAACATCTCGTCATCATCTTGTCAACATCTCGTCATCATCTCGTCATCATATCGTCATCATCTCGTCATCATCTCGTCATCATCTGGTCATCTTGTCATCTCGTCATCTCGTCATCTCCACATCTGGCTATCCGATCATCTGGTCATCTGATTATCTGGTCATCTCGTCATCATCTGGTCATCATCTGGTCATCCGGTCATCTGGTCATCTGGTCATCTGGTCATCTGGTCATCTGGTCATCTGGCCATCTGGTCATCTGGTCATCTGGTCATCTGGTCATCTGGTCATCTGGTCATCTGGTCATCTGGTCATCTGGTAATCTGGTCTTCTCGTCATCATCTTTTTATCATCTTGTCATCATCTCGTCATCATCTCGTCATCATCTCGTCATCATCTGGTCATCATCTCGTCATCATCTCGTCATCATCTCGTCATCATCTCGTCATCATCTCGTCATCATCTCGTCATCATCTCGTCATCATCTCGTCATCATCTCGTCATCATCTCGTCATCATCTCGTCATCATCTCGTCATCATCTCGTCATCATCTCGTCATCATCTCGTCATCATCTCGTCATCATCTCGTCATCATCTCGTCATCATCTCGTCATCATCTCGTCATCATCTCGTCATCTACTCGTCATCATCTCGTCATCATCTTGTCATCATCTCGTCATCTCGTCATCATCTGGTCATCTTGTCATCTCGTCATCTCGTCATCTCGACATCTGGCTATCCGATCATCTGGTCATCTGATTACCTGGTCATCTCGTCATCATCTCGTCATCATCTCGTCATCATCTCGTCATCATCTCGTCATCATCTCGTCATCATCTCGTCATCTACTCGTCATCATCTCGTCATCATCTCGTCATCACCTCGTCATCATCTCGTCATCATCTCGTCGTCATCTCGTCATCCTCTCGTCATCATCTTGTCATCATCTCGTCATCATCTCTTCATCATCTCGTCATCATCTCGTCATCATCTCGTCAACATCTCGTCATCATCTCGTCATCATCTCGTCATCATCTCGTCATCATCTCGTCATCATCTCGTCATCATCTCGTCATCATCTCGTCATCATCTGGTCATTATCTCGTCATCATCTCGTCATCATCTCGTCATCATCTCGTCATCATCTCGTCATCATCTCGTCATCATCTCGTCATCATCTCGTCATCATCTCGTCATCATCTCGTCATCATCTCGTCATCTACTCGTCATCATCTCGTCATCATCTCGTCATCACCTCGTCATCATCTCGTCATCATCTCGTCGTCATCTCGTCATCCTCTCGTCATCATCTTGTCATCATCTCGTCATCATCTCTTCATCATCTCGTCATCATCTCGTCATCATCTCGTCAACATCTCGTCATCATCTCGTCATCATCTCGTCATCATCTCGTCATCATCTCGTCATCATCTCGTCATCATCTCGTCATCATCTCGTCATCATCTGGTCATTATCTCGTCATCATCTCGTCATCATCTCGTCATCATCTCGTCATCATCTCGTCATCATCTCGTCATCATCTCGTCATCATCTCGTCATCATCTCGTCATCATCTCGTCATCATCTCGTCATCTACTCGTCATCATCTCGTCATCATCTTGTCATCATCTCGTCATCTCGTCATCATCTGGTCATCTTGTCATCTCGTCATCATCTGGTCATCTTGTCATCTCGTCATCATCTGGTCATCTTGTCATCTCGTCATCTCGTCATCCCCACATCTGGCCATCCGATTATCTGGTCATCTGATTATCTGGTCATCTCGTCATCATCTCGTCATCATCTCGTCATCATCTCGTCTTCTACTCGTCATCATCTCGTCATCATCTGGTCATCATCTGGTCATCCGGTCATCTGGTCATCTGGTCATCTGGTCATCTGGTCATCTGATTATCTGGCCATCTGGTCATCTGGTCATCTGGTCATCTGGTCATCTGGTCATCTGGTCATCTGGTCATCTGGTCATCTGATCATCTGGTCATCTGGTAATCTGGTCTTCTCGTCATCATCTTTTCATCATCTTGTCATCATCTCGTCATCATCCCGTCATGATCTCGTCATCATCTGGTCATCATCTCGTCATCATCTCGTCATCATCTCGTCATAATCTCGTCATCATCTCGTCATCATCTCGTCATCATCTCGTCATCATCTTGTCATCATCTCGTCATCATCTCGTCATCATCTCGTCATCTCGTCATCATCTCGTCATTTCCTCAACTTGTCATCTGATCATCTGATCATCTGGTCATCTGGTCATCTGGTCATCTCGTCATCATCTTGTAATCAACTCGTCATCATCTCGTCATCATCTCGTCATCTACTCGTCATCTACTCGTCATCATCTCGTCATCATCTCGTCATCATCTCGTCATCATCTTGTCATCATCTCGTCATCATCTCGTCATCCTCTCGTCATCATCTCGTCATCATCTCGTCATCATCTCGTCATCATCTAGTCATCATCTCGTCAATATCTCATCATCATCTCGTCGTCATCTCGTCATCATCTCGTCATCATCTGGTCATCTTGTCATCTCGTCATCTCCACATCTGACTATCCGATCATCTGGTCATCTGATTATCTAGTCATCTGATTATCTGGTCATCTCGTCATCATCTCGTCATCATCTCGTCGTCATCTCGTCATCATCTGGTCATCCGGTCATCTGGTCATCTGGTCATCTGGTCATCTGGTCATCTGGTCATCTGGTCATCTGGTAATCTGGTCTTCTCGTCATCATCTTTTCATCATCTTGTCATCATCTCGTCATCATCTCGTCATGATCTCGTCATCATCTGGTCATCATCTCGTCATCATCTCGTCATCATCTCGTCATAATCTCGTCATCATCTCGTCATCATCTCGTCATCATCTTGTCATCATCTCGTCATCATCTGGTCATCATCTGGTCATCATCTCGTCATCATCTCGTCATCATCTCGTCATCTCATCAACATCTGGTCATCTCGTCATCTGGTCATCTGGTCATCATCTCGTCATCATCTCGTCATCATCTCGTCATCTACTCGTCATCATCTCGTCATCATCTCGTCATCTCGTCATCATCTGGTCATCTTGTCATCTCGTCATCTCGTCATCTCGACATCTCGACATCTGGCTATCCGATCATCTGGTCATCTGATTATCTGGTTATCTCGTCATCATCTCGTCATCATCTCGTCAACATCTCGTTATCATCTCGTCATCATCTCGTCATCATCTCGTCATCCAGTCATCTGGTCATCTGGTCATCTGGTCATCTGGTCATCTTGTCATCTCGTCATCCTCTCGTCATCCTCTCGTCATCATCTCGTCATCATCTCGTCATCATCTCGTCATCATCTCGTCATCTTCTCGTCTTCATCTCGTCATCCGGTCATCTGGTCATCTGGTCATCTGGTCATCTGGTCATGTTGTCATCTCGTCATCATCTCCTCATCATATCGTCATCATCTCGTCATCATCTCGTCATCTCGTCATCATCTGGTCATCTTGTCATCTCGTCATCTCGTCATCTCCACATCTGGCTATCTGATCATCTGGTCATCTGATTATCTGGTCATCTCGTCATCATCTCGTCATCATCTCGTCATCATCTCCTCGTCATCTCGTCATCATCTCGTCATCATCTCATCATCATCTCGTCATCATCTCGTCATCATCTCAGCATTATCTCGTCATCATCTCGTCATCATCTCGTCATCATCTCATCATCATCTCGTCATCATCTCGTCATCATCTCGTCATCATCTCGTCATCATCTCGTCATCTCGTCATCATCCCGTCATCTCGTCACCTCGTCATCTGATCACCTGGTCATCTCGTCATCTGGTCATCTCGTCATCATCTCGTAATCATCTCGTCATCATCTCGTCATCATCTCGTCATCATCTCGTCATCATCTCGTCATCATCTCGTCATCATCTCGTCATCATCTCGTCATTATCTCGTCATCCTCTCGTCATCATCTCGTCATCATCCCGTCATCATCTCGTCATCATCTTGTCATCATCTCGTCATCATCTGGTCATCAACTCGTCATCATCTCGTCATCATCACGTCATTATCTCGTCATCATCTCGTCATCTACTCGTCATCATCTCGTCATCATCTTGTCATCATCTCGTCATCTCGTCATCATCTGGTCATCTTGTCATCTCGTCATCTCGTCATCTCGACATCTGGCTATCCGATCATCTGGTCATCTGATTACCTGGTCATCTCGTCATCATCTCGTCATCATCTCGTCATCATCTCGTCATCATCTCGTCATCATCTCGTCATCATCTCGTCATTTTCTCGTCATTATCTCGTCATCATCTCTTCATCATCTAGTCATCATCTCTTCATCATCTCGTCATCATCTCGTCATCATCTCGTCATCCTCTCGTCATCCTCTCGTCATCATCTTGTCATCATCTCGTCATCATCTCTTCATCATCTTGCATCATCTCGTCATCATCTCGTCATCATCTCGTCATCATCTTGTCATCATCTCGTCATCATCTCGTCATCATCTCGTCATCATCTCGTCATCATCTCGTCATCATCTCGTCATCATCTCGTCATTATCTCGTCATCATCTCGTCATCATCTCGTCATCATCTCGTCATCATCTCGTCATCATCTCGTCATCATCTCGTCATCATCTCGTCATCATCTCGTCATCATCTCGTCATCTACTCGTCATCATCTCGTCATCATCTTGTCATCATCTCGTCATCTCGTCATCATCTGGTCATCTTGTCATCTCGTCATCTCGTCATCCCCACATCTGGCCATCCGATTATCTGGTCATCTGATTATCTGGTCATCTCGTCATCATCTCGTCATCATCTCGTCATCATCTCGTCTTCTACTCGTCATCATCTCGTCATCATCTGGTCATCATCTGGTCATCCGGTCATCTGGTCATCTGGTCATCTGGTCATCTGGTCATCTGATTATCTGGACATCTGGTCATCTGGTCATCTGGTCATCTGGTCATCTGGTCATCTGGTCATCTGGTCATCTGGTCATCTGGTCATCTGGTCATCTGGTAATCTGGTCTTCTCGTCATCATCTTTTCATCATCTTGTCATCATCTCGTCATCATCCCGTCATGATCTCGTCATCATCTGGTCATCATCTCGTCATCATCTCGTCATCATCTCGTCATAATCTCGTCATCATCTCGTCATCATCTCGTCATCATCTCGTCATCATCTCGTCATCTCATCAACATCTGGTCATCTCGTCATCTGGTCATCTGGTCATCTAGTCATCTGTTCATCTGGTCATCTGGTCATCATCTCGTCATCATCTCGTCATCATCTCGTCATCTACTCGTCATCATCTCGTCATCATCTCGTCATCATCTCGTCATCTCATCATCATCTGGTCATCTTGTCATCTCGTCATCTCGTCATCTCGACATCTGAACATCCGATCATCTGGTCATCTGATTATCTGGTCATCTCGTCATCATCTCGTCATCATCTCGTCATCATCTCGTCATCATCTCGTCATCATCTCGTCATCATCTCGTCATGATCCCGTCATCATCTCGTCATCATCTCGTCATCATCTCGTCATCATCTCGTCATCATCTCGTCATCAGGTCATCTGGTCATCTGGTCATCTGGTCATCTGGTCATCTTGTCATCTCGTCATCCTCTCGTTATCATCTCGTCATCATCTCGTCATCATTTTGTAATCAACTCGTCATCATCTCGTCATCTTCTCGTTATCATCTCGTCATCATCTCGTCATCATCTCGTCATCAACTCGTCATATTCTGGTCATCATCTGGTCATCCGATCATCTGGTCATCTGGTCATCTGGTCATCTGGTCATCTGGTCATCTGGTCAACTGGTCATCTAGCCATCTCGTCATCTGGTCATCTGGTCATCTGGTCATCTGGTCATCTGGTCATCTGGTCATCTGGTCATCTGGTCATCTGGTCATCTGGTAATCTGGTCATCTCGTCATCATCTTTTCATCATCTTGTCATCATCTCGTCATCATCTCGTCATGATCTGGTCATCATCTCGTCATCATCTCGTCATGATCTCGTCATAATCTCGTCATCATCTCGTCATCATCTCGTCATCATCTTGTCATCATCTCGTCATCATCTGGTCATCATCTCGTCATCATCTTGTCACCATCTCGTCATCATCTCGTCATCATCTCGTCATCTCGTCATCATCTCGTCATCTCGTCACCTTGTCATCTGATCATCTGATCATCTGGTCATCTGGTCATCTGGTCATCTCGTCATCATCTTGTAATCAACTCGTCATCATCTCGTCATCATCTCGTCATCCACTCGTCATCTACTCGTCATCATCTCGTCATCATCTCGTCATCATCTCGTCATCATCTCGTCATCATCTTGTCATCATCTCGTCATCATCTCGTCATCCTCTCGTCATCATCTCGTCATCATCTCGTCATCATCTCGTCATCATCTAGTCATCAACTCGTCATCATCTCGTCATCATCTCGTCGTCATCTCGTCATCATCTCGTCATCATCTGGTCATCTTGTCATCTCGTCATCTCGTCATCTCCACATCTGACTATCCGATCATCTGGTCATCTGATTATCTGTTCATCTGATTATCTGGTCATCTCGTCATCATCTCGTCATCATCTCGTCATCATCTCGTCATCATCTCGTCGTCTACTCGTCATCATCTCGTCATCATCCGTTCATCATCTGGTCATCCGGTCATCTGGTCATCTGATCATCTGGTCATCTGGTCATCTGGTCATCTGGACATCTGCTCATCTGGTCATCTGGTCATCTGGTCATCTGGTCATCTGGTCATCTGGTCATCTGGTCATCTGGTCATCTGGTCTTCTCGTCATTATCTTTTCATCATCTTGTCATCATCTCGTCATCATCTCGTCATGATCTCGTCATCATCTGGTCATCATCTCGTCATCATCTCGTCATAATCTCGTCATCATCTCGTCATCATCTCGTCATCATCTTGTCATCATCTCGTCATCATCTGGTCATCATCTGGTCATCATCTCGTCATCATCTCGTCATCATCTCGTCATCATCTCGTCATCATCTCGTCATCCTCTCGTCATCATCTCGTCATCATCTCGTCATCATCTCGTCATCATCTCGTCATCATCTCGTCATCTTCTCGTCATCATCTCGTCATCCGGTCATCTGGTCATCTGGTCATCTGGTCATCTGGTCATGTTGTCATCTCGACATCATCTCCTCACCATATCGTCATCATCTCGTCATCATCTCGTCATCTCGTCATCATCTGGTCATCTTGTCATCTCGTCATCTCGTCATCTCCACATCTGGCTATCCGATCATCTGGTCATCTGATTATCTGGTCATCTCGTCATCATCTCGTCATCATCTCGTCATCATCTCTTCGTCATCTCGTCATCATCTCGTCATCATCTCATCATCATCTCGTCATCATCTCGTCATCATCTCAGCATTATCTCGTCATCATCTCGTCATCATCTCGTCATCATCTCATCATCATCTCGTCATCATCTCGTAATCATCTCGTCATCATCTCGTCATCATCTCGTCATCATCTCGTCATCATCTCGTCATCATCTCGTCATCATCTCGTCATCATCTCGTCATCATCTCGTCATCATCTCGTCATCATCTCGTCATCATCTCGTCATTATCTCGTCATCCTCTCGTCATCATCTCGTCATCATCTCATCATCATCTCGTCATCATCTTGTCATCATCTCGTCATCATCTGGTCATCATCTCGTCATCATCTCGTCATCATCTCGTCATCTTGTCATCATCTCGTTATCTCGTCACCTCGTCATCTGATCATCTGATCATCTCGTCATCTGGTCATCTGGTCATCTCGTCATCATCTTCTAATCAACTCGTCATCATCTCGTCATCTACTCGTCATCTACTCGTCATCATCTTGTCATCATCTCGTTATCATCTCGTCATCACCACGTCATCATCTCGTCATCATCTCGTCGTCATCTCGTCATCCTCTCGTCATCATCTTGTCATCATCTCGTCATCATCTCTTCATCATCTCGTCATCATCTCGTCATCTACTCGTCATCATCTTGTCATCATCTCGTCATCATCTCGTCATCACCACGTCATCATCTCGTCATCATCTCGTCGTCATCTCGTCATCTTCTCGTCATCATCTCGTCAACATCTCGTCATCATCTCGTCATCATCTCGTCATCATCTCGTCATCATATCGTCATCATCTCGTCATCATCTTGTCATCATCTCGTCATCATCTGGTCAATTTGTCATCTCGTCATCTCGTCATCTCCACATCTGGCTATCCGATCATCTGGCTATCCGATCATCTGGTCATCTGATTATCTGGTCATCTCGTCATCATCTCGTCATCATCTCGTCATCATATCGTCATCATCTCGTCGTCTACTCGTCATCATCTCGTCATCATCTGGTCATCATCTGGTCATCCGGTCATCTGGTCATCTAGTCATCTGGTCATCTGGTCATCTGGTCATCTGGCCATCTGGTCATCTGGTCATCTGGTCATCTGGTCATCTGGTCATCTGGTCATCTGGTCATCTGGTCATCTGGTCATCTGGTCATCTGGTCATCTGGTCATCTGGTAATCTGGTCTTCTCTTCATCATCTTTTCATCATCTTGTCATCATCTGGTCATGATCTCGTCATCATCTGGTCATCATCTCGTCATCATCTCGTCATCATCTCGTCATAATCTCGTCATCATCTCGTCATCATCTCGTCATCATCTTGTCATCATCTCGTCATCATCTCGTCATCCTCTCGTCATCATCTCGTCATCATCTCGTCATCATCTCGTCATCATCTAGTCATCATCTCGTCATCATCTCGTCATCATCTCGTCGTCATCTCGTCATCATCTCGTCATCATCTGGTCATCTTGTCATCTCGTCATCTCGTCATCTTCACATCTGACTATCCGATCATCTGGTCATCTGATTATCTGGTCATCTCGTCATCATCTCGTCATCATCTCGTCATCATCTCGTCATCATCTCGTCATCATCTCGTCGTCTACTCGTCATCATCTCGTCATCATCCGGTCATCATCTGGTCATCCGGTCATCTGGTCATCTGGTCATCTGGTCATCTGGTCATCTGGTCATCTGGTCTTCTCGTCATTATCTTTTCATCATCTTGTCATCATCTCGTCATCATCTCGTCATGATCTCGTCATCATCTGGTCATCATCTCGTCATCATCTCGTCATAATCTCGTCATCATCTCGTCATCATCTCGTCATCATCTTGTCATCATCTCGTCATCATCTGGTCATCATCTGGTCATCATCTCGTCATCATCTCGTCATCATCTCGTCATCATCTCGTCATCATCTCGTCATCCTCTCGTCATCATCTCGTCATCATCTCGTCATCATCTCGTCATCATCTCGTCATCATCTCGTCATCTTCTCGTCATCATCTCGTCAGCCGGTCATCTGGTCATCCGGTCATCTGGTCATCTGGTCATGTTGTCATCTCGACATCATCTCCTCACCATATTGTCATCATCTCGTCATCATCTCGTCATCTCGTCATCATCTGGTCATCTTGTCATCTCGTCATCTCGTCATCTCCACATCTGGCTATCCGATCATCTGGTCATCTGATTATCTGGTCATCTCGTCATCATCTCGTCATCATCTCGTCATCATCTCTTCGTCATCTCGTCATCATCTCGTCATCATCTCATCATCATCTCGTCATCATCTCGTCATCATCTCAGCATTATCTCGTCATCATCTCGTCATCATCTCGTCATTATCTCATCATCATCTCGTCATCATCTCGTAATCATCTCGTCATCATCTCGTCATCATCTCGTCATCATCTCGTCATCATCTCGTCATCATCTCGTCATCATCTCGTCATCATCTCATCATCATCTCGTCATCATCTCGTAATCATCTCGTCATCATCTCGTCATCATCTCGTCATCATCTCGTCATCATCTCGTCATCATCTCGTCATCATCTCGTCATCATCTCGTCATCATCTCGTCATCATCTCGTCATCATCTCGTCATCATCTCGTCATTATCTCGTCATCCTCTCGTCATCATCTCGTCATCATCTCGTCATCATCTCGTCATCATCTTGTCATCATCTCGTCATCATCTGGTCATCATCTCGTCATCATCTCGTCATCATCTCGTCATCATCTCGTCTTCATCTCGTCATCATCTCGTCATCTTGTCATCATCTCGTTATCTCGTCACCTCGTCATCTGATCATCTGATCATCTCGTCATCTGGTCATCTGGTCATCTCGTCATCATCTTCTAATCAACTCGTCATCATCTCGTCATCTACTCGTCATCTACTCGTCATCATCTTGTCATCATCTCGTTATCATCTCGTCATCACCACGTCATCATCTCGTCATCATCTCGTCGTCATCTCGTCATCCTCTCGTCATCATCTCGTCATCATCTCGTCATCATCTCGTCATCATCTAGTCATCATCTCGTCAATATCTCATCATCATCTCGTCGTCATCTCGTCATCATCTCGTCATCATCTGGTCATCTTGTCATCTCGTCATCTCCACATCTGACTATCCGATCATCTGGTCATCTGATTATCTAGTCATCTGATTATCTGGTCATCTCGTCATCATCTCGTCATCATCTCGTCGTCATCTCGTCATCATCTGGTCATCCGGTCATCTGGTCATCTGGTCATCTGGTCATCTGGTCATCTGGTCATCTGGTCATCTGGTAATCTGGTCTTCTCGTCATCATCTTTTCATCATCTTGTCATCATCTCGTCATCATCTCGTCATGATCTCGTCATCATCTGGTCATCATCTCGTCATCATCTCGTCATCATCTCGTCATAATCTCGTCATCATCTCGTCATCATCTCGTCATCATCTTGTCATCATCTCGTCATCATCTGGTCATCATCTGGTCATCATCTCGTCATCATCTCGTCATCATCTCGTCATCTCATCAACATCTGGTCATCTCGTCATCTGGTCATCTGGTCATCTAGTCATTTGGTCATCTGGTCATCTGGTCATCATCTCGTCATCATCTCGTCATCATCTCGTCATCTACTCGTCATCATCTCGTCATCATCTCGTCATCTCGTCATCATCTGGTCATCTTGTCATCTCGTCATCTCGTCATCTCGACATCTCGACATCTGGCTATCCGATCATCTGGTCATCTGATTATCTGGTTATCTCGTCATCATCTCGTCATCATCTCGTCAACATCTCGTTATCATCTCGTCATCATCTCGTCATCATCTCGTCATCCAGTCATCTGGTCATCTGGTCATCTGGTCATCTGGTCATCTTGTCATCTCGTCATCCTCTCGTCATCCTCTCGTCATCATCTCGTCATCATCTCGTCATCATCTCGTCATCATCTCGTCATCTTCTCGTCTTCATCTCGTCATCCGGTCATCTGGTCATCTGGTCATCTGGTCATCTGGTCATGTTGTCATCTCGTCATCATCTCCTCATCATATCGTCATCATCTCGTCATCATCTCGTCATCTCGTCATCATCTGGTCATCTTGTCATCTCGTCATCTCGTCATCTCCACATCTGGCTATCTGATCATCTGGTCATCTGATTATCTGGTCATCTCGTCATCATCTCGTCATCATCTCGTCATCATCTCCTCGTCATCTCGTCATCATCTCGTCATCATCTCATCATCATCTCGTCATCATCTCGTCATCATCTCAGCATTATCTCGTCATCATCTCGTCATCATCTCGTCATCATCTCATCATCATCTCGTCATCATCTCGTCATCATCTCGTCATCATCTCGTCATCATCTCGTCATCTCGTCATCATCCCGTCATCTCGTCACCTCGTCATCTGATCACCTGGTCATCTCGTCATCTGGTCATCTCGTCATCATCTCGTAATCATCTCGTCATCATCTCGTCATCATCTCGTCATCATCTCGTCATCATCTCGTCATCATCTCGTCATCATCTCGTCATCATCTCGTCATCATCTCGTCATTATCTCGTCATCCTCTCGTCATCATCTCGTCATCATCCCGTCATCATCTCGTCATCATCTTGTCATCATCTCGTCATCATCTGGTCATCAACTCGTCATCATCTCGTCATCATCACGTCATTATCTCGTCATCATCTCGTCATCTACTCGTCATCATCTCGTCATCATCTTGTCATCATCTCGTCATCTCGTCATCATCTGGTCATCTTGTCATCTCGTCATCTCGTCATCTCGACATCTGGCTATCCGATCATCTGGTCATCTGATTACCTGGTCATCTCGTCATCATCTCGTCATCATCTCGTCATCATCTCGTCATCATCTCGTCATCATCTCGTCATCATCTCGTCATCATCTCGTCATTTTCTCGTCATTATCTCGTCATCATCTCTTCATCATCTAGTCATCATCTCTTCATCATCTCGTCATCATCTCGTCATCATCTCGTCATCCTCTCGTCATCCTCTCGTCATCATCTTGTCATCATCTCGTCATCATCTCTTCATCATCTTGCATCATCTCGTCATCATCTCGTCATCATCTCGTCATCATCTTGTCATCATCTCGTCATCATCTCGTCATCATCTCGTCATCATCTCGTCATCATCTCGTCATCATCTCGTCATCATCTCGTCATTATCTCGTCATCATCTCGTCATCATCTCGTCATCATCTCGTCATCATCTCGTCATCATCTCGTCATCATCTCGTCATCATCTCGTCATCATCTCGTCATCATCTCGTCATCTACTCGTCATCATCTCGTCATCATCTTGTCATCATCTCGTCATCTCGTCATCATCTGGTCATCTTGTCATCTCGTCATCTCGTCATCCCCACATCTGGCCATCCGATTATCTGGTCATCTGATTATCTGGTCATCTCGTCATCATCTCGTCATCATCTCGTCATCATCTCGTCTTCTACTCGTCATCATCTCGTCATCATCTGGTCATCATCTGGTCATCCGGTCATCTGGTCATCTGGTCATCTGGTCATCTGGTCATCTGATTATCTGGACATCTGGTCATCTGGTCATCTGGTCATCTGGTCATCTGGTCATCTGGTCATCTGGTCATCTGGTCATCTGGTCATCTGGTCATCTGGTAATCTGGTCTTCTCGTCATCATCTTTTCATCATCTTGTCATCATCTCGTCATCATCCCGTCATGATCTCGTCATCATCTGGTCATCATCTCGTCATCATCTCGTCATCATCTCGTCATAATCTCGTCATCATCTCGTCATCATCTCGTCATCATCTCGTCATCATCTCGTCATCTCATCAACATCTGGTCATCTCGTCATCTGGTCATCTGGTCATCTAGTCATCTGTTCATCTGGTCATCTGGTCATCATCTCGTCATCATCTCGTCATCATCTCGTCATCTACTCGTCATCATCTCGTCATCATCTCGTCATCATCTCGTCATCTCATCATCATCTGGTCATCTTGTCATCTCGTCATCTCGTCATCTCGACATCTGAACATCCGATCATCTGGTCATCTGATTATCTGGTCATCTCGTCATCATCTCGTCATCATCTCGTCATCATCTCGTCATCATCTCGTCATCATCTCGTCATCATCTCGTCATGATCCCGTCATCATCTCGTCATCATCTCGTCATCATCTCGTCATCATCTCGTCATCATCTCGTCATCAGGTCATCTGGTCATCTGGTCATCTGGTCATCTGGTCATCTTGTCATCTCGTCATCCTCTCGTTATCATCTCGTCATCATCTCGTCATCATTTTGTAATCAACTCGTCATCATCTCGTCATCTTCTCGTTATCATCTCGTCATCATCTCGTCATCATCTCGTCATCAACTCGTCATATTCTGGTCATCATCTGGTCATCCGATCATCTGGTCATCTGGTCATCTGGTCATCTGGTCATCTGGTCATCTGGTCAACTGGTCATCTAGCCATCTCGTCATCTGGTCATCTGGTCATCTGGTCATCTGGTCATCTGGTCATCTGGTCATCTGGTCATCTGGTCATCTGGTCATCTGGTAATCTGGTCATCTCGTCATCATCTTTTCATCATCTTGTCATCATCTCGTCATCATCTCGTCATGATCTGGTCATCATCTCGTCATCATCTCGTCATCATCTCGTCATAATCTCGTCATCATCTCGTCATCATCTCGTCATCATCTTGTCATCATCTCGTCATCATCTGGTCATCATCTCGTCATCATCTTGTCACCATCTCGTCATCATCTCGTCATCATCTCGTCATCTCGTCATCATCTCGTCATCTCGTCACCTTGTCATCTGATCATCTGATCATCTGGTCATCTGGTCATCTGGTCATCTCGTCATCATCTTGTAATCAACTCGTCATCATCTCGTCATCATCTCGTCATCCACTCGTCATCTACTCGTCATCATCTCGTCATCATCTCGTCATCATCTCGTCATCATCTCGTCATCATCTTGTCATCATCTCGTCATCATCTCGTCATCCTCTCGTCATCATCTCGTCATCATCTCGTCATCATCTCGTCATCATCTAGTCATCAACTCGTCATCATCTCGTCATCATCTCGTCGTCATCTCGTCATCATCTCGTCATCATCTGGTCATCTTGTCATCTCGTCATCTCGTCATCTCCACATCTGACTATCCGATCATCTGGTCATCTGATTATCTGTTCATCTGATTATCTGGTCATCTTGTCATCATCTCGTCATCATCTCGTCATCATCTCGTCATCATCTCGTCGTCTACTCGTCATCATCTCGTCATCATCCGTTCATCATCTGGTCATCCGGTCATCTGGTCATCTGATCATCTGGTCATCTGGTCATCTGGTCATCTGGACATCTGCTCATCTGGTCATCTGGTCATCTGGTCATCTGGTCATCTGGTCATCTGGTCATCTGGTCATCTGGTCATCTGGTCTTCTCGTCATTATCTTTTCATCATCTTGTCATCATCTCGTCATCATCTCGTCATGATCTCGTCATCATCTGGTCATCATCTCGTCATCATCTCGTCATAATCTCGTCATCATCTCGTCATCATCTCGTCATCATCTTGTCATCATCTCGTCATCATCTGGTCATCATCTGGTCATCATCTCGTCATCATCTCGTCATCATCTCGTCATCATCTCGTCATCATCTCGTCATCCTCTCGTCATCATCTCGTCATCATCTCGTCATCATCTCGTCATCATCTCGTCATCATCTCGTCATCTTCTCGTCATCATCTCGTCATCCGGTCATCTGGTCATCTGGTCATCTGGTCATCTGGTCATGTTGTCATCTCGACATCATCTCCTCACCATATCGTCATCATCTCGTCATCATCTCGTCATCTCGTCATCATCTGGTCATCTTGTCATCTCGTCATCTCGTCATCTCCACATCTGGCTATCCGATCATCTGGTCATCTGATTATCTGGTCATCTCGTCATCATCTCGTCATCATCTCGTCATCATCTCTTCGTCATCTCGTCATCATCTCGTCATCATCTCATCATCATCTCGTCATCATCTCGTCATCATCTCAGCATTATCTCGTCATCATCTCGTCATCATCTCGTCATCATCTCATCATCATCTCGTCATCATCTCGTAATCATCTCGTCATCATCTCGTCATCATCTCGTCATCATCTCGTCATCATCTCGTCATCATCTCGTCATCATCTCGTCATCATCTCGTCATCATCTCGTCATCATCTCGTCATCATCTCGTCATCATCTCGTCATTATCTCGTCATCCTCTCGTCATCATCTCGTCATCATCTCATCATCATCTCGTCATCATCTTGTCATCATCTCGTCATCATCTGGTCATCATCTCGTCATCATCTCGTCATCATCTCGTCATCTTGTCATCATCTCGTTATCTCGTCACCTCGTCATCTGATCATCTGATCATCTCGTCATCTGGTCATCTGGTCATCTCGTCATCATCTTCTAATCAACTCGTCATCATCTCGTCATCTACTCGTCATCTACTCGTCATCATCTTGTCATCATCTCGTTATCATCTCGTCATCACCACGTCATCATCTCGTCATCATCTCGTCGTCATCTCGTCATCCTCTCGTCATCATCTTGTCATCATCTCGTCATCATCTCTTCATCATCTCGTCATCATCTCGTCATCTACTCGTCATCATCTTGTCATCATCTCGTCATCATCTCGTCATCACCACGTCATCATCTCGTCATCATCTCGTCGTCATCTCGTCATCTTCTCGTCATCATCTCGTCAACATCTCGTCATCATCTCGTCATCATCTCGTCATCATCTCGTCATCATATCGTCATCATCTCGTCATCATCTTGTCATCATCTCGTCATCATCTGGTCAATTTGTCATCTCGTCATCTCGTCATCTCCACATCTGGCTATCCGATCATCTGGCTATCCGATCATCTGGTCATCTGATTATCTGGTCATCTCGTCATCATCTCGTCATCATCTCGTCATCATATCGTCATCATCTCGTCGTCTACTCGTCATCATCTCGTCATCATCTGGTCATCATCTGGTCATCCGGTCATCTGGTCATCTAGTCATCTGGTCATCTGGTCATCTGGTCATCTGGCCATCTGGTCATCTGGTCATCTGGTCATCTGGTCATCTGGTCATCTGGTCATCTGGTCATCTGGTCATCTGGTCATCTGGTCATCTGGTCATCTGGTCATCTGGTAATCTGGTCTTCTCTTCATCATCTTTTCATCATCTTGTCATCATCTCGTCATGATCTCGTCATCATCTGGTCATCATCTCGTCATCATCTCGTCATCATCTCGTCATAATCTCGTCATCATCTCGTCATCATCTCGTCATCATCTTGTCATCATCTCGTCATCATCTCGTCATCCTCTCGTCATCATCTCGTCATCATCTCGTCATCATCTCGTCATCATCTAGTCATCATCTCGTCATCATCTCGTCATCATCTCGTCGTCATCTCGTCATCATCTCGTCATCATCTGGTCATCTTGTCATCTCGTCATCTCGTCATCTTCACATCTGACTATCCGATCATCTGGTCATCTGATTATCTGGTCATCTCGTCATCATCTCGTCATCATCTCGTCATCATCTCGTCATCATCTCGTCATCATCTCGTCGTCTACTCGTCATCATCTCGTCATCATCCGGTCATCATCTGGTCATCCGGTCATCTGGTCATCTGGTCATCTGGTCATCTGGTCATCTGGTCATCTGGTCTTCTCGTCATTATCTTTTCATCATCTTGTCATCATCTCGTCATCATCTCGTCATGATCTCGTCATCATCTGGTCATCATCTCGTCATCATCTCGTCATAATCTCGTCATCATCTCGTCATCATCTCGTCATCATCTTGTCATCATCTCGTCATCATCTGGTCATCATCTGGTCATCATCTCGTCATCATCTCGTCATCATCTCGTCATCATCTCGTCATCATCTCGTCATCCTCTCGTCATCATCTCGTCATCATCTCGTCATCATCTCGTCATCATCTCGTCATCATCTCGTCATCTTCTCGTCATCATCTCGTCAGCCGGTCATCTGGTCATCCGGTCATCTGGTCATCTGGTCATGTTGTCATCTCGACATCATCTCCTCACCATATTGTCATCATCTCGTCATCATCTCGTCATCTCGTCATCATCTGGTCATCTTGTCATCTCGTCATCTCGTCATCTCCACATCTGGCTATCCGATCATCTGGTCATCTGATTATCTGGTCATCTCGTCATCATCTCGTCATCATCTCGTCATCATCTCTTCGTCATCTCGTCATCATCTCGTCATCATCTCATCATCATCTCGTCATCATCTCGTCATCATCTCAGCATTATCTCGTCATCATCTCGTCATCATCTCGTCATTATCTCATCATCATCTCGTCATCATCTCGTAATCATCTCGTCATCATCTCGTCATCATCTCGTCATCATCTCGTCATCATCTCGTCATCATCTCGTCATCATCTCGTCATCATCTCATCATCATCTCGTCATCATCTCGTAATCATCTCGTCATCATCTCGTCATCATCTCGTCATCATCTCGTCATCATCTCGTCATCATCTCGTCATCATCTCGTCATCATCTCGTCATCATCTCGTCATCATCTCGTCATCATCTCGTCATCATCTCGTCATTATCTCGTCATCCTCTCGTCATCATCTCGTCATCATCTCGTCATCATCTCGTCATCATCTTGTCATCATCTCGTCATCATCTGGTCATCATCTCGTCATCATCTCGTCATCATCTCGTCATCATCTCGTCTTCATCTCGTCATCATCTCGTCATCTTGTCATCATCTCGTTATCTCGTCACCTCGTCATCTGATCATCTGATCATCTCGTCATCTGGTCATCTGGTCATCTCGTCATCATCTTCTAATCAACTCGTCATCATCTCGTCATCTACTCGTCATCTACTCGTCATCATCTTGTCATCATCTCGTTATCATCTCGTCATCACCACGTCATCATCTCGTCATCATCTCGTCGTCATCTCGTCATCCTCTCGTCATCATCTTGTCATCATCTCGTCATCATCTCTTCATCATCTCGTCATCATCTCGTCATCTACTCGTCATCATCTTGTCATCATCTCGTCATCATCTCGTCATCACCACGTCATCATCTCGTCATCATCTCGTCGTCATCTCGTCATCTTCTCGTCATCATCTCGTCAACATCTCGTCATCCTCTCGTCATCATCTCGTCATCATCTCGTCATCATATCGTCATCATCTCGTCATCATCTTGTCAACATCTCGTCATCCTCTCGTCATCATCTCGTCATCATCTCGTCATCATATCGTCATCATCTCGTCATCATCTTGTCATCATCTCGTCATCATCTGGTCAATTTGTCATCTCGTCATCTCGTCATCTCCACATCTGGCTATCCGATCATCTGGCTATCCGATCATCTGGTCATCATCTGGTCATCCGGTCATCTGGTCATCTAGTCATCTGGTCATCTGGTCATCTGGTCATCTGGCCATCTGGTCATCTGGTCATCTGGTCATCTGGTCATCTGGTCATCTGGTCATCTGGTCATCTGGTCATCTGGTCATCTGGTCATCTGGTAATCTGGTCTTCTCGTCATCATCTTTTCATCATCTTGTCATCATCTCGTCATCATCTCGTCATGATCTCGTCATCATCTGGTCATCATCTCGTCATCATCTCGTCATCATCTCGTCATAATCTCGTCATCATCTCGTCATCATCTCGTCATCATCTTGTCATCATCTCGTCATCATCTCGTCATCCTCTCGTCATCATCTCGTCATCATCTCGTCATCATCTCGTCATCATCTAGTCATCATCTCGTCATCATCTCGTCATCATCTCGTCGTCATCTCGTCATCATCTCGTCATCATCTGGTCATCTTGTCATCTCGTCATCTCGTCATCTCCACATCTGACTATCCGATCATCTGGTCATCTGATTATCTGGTCATCTCGTCATCATCTCGTCATCATCTCGTCATCATCTCGTCATCATCTCGTCATCATCTCGTCGTCTACTCGTCATCATCTCGTCATCATCCGGTCATCATCTGGTCATCCGGTCATCTGGTCATCTGGTCATCTGGTCATCTGGTCATCTGGTCATCTGGTCTTCTCGTCATTATCTTTTCATCATCTTGTCATCATCTCGTCATCATCTCGTCATGATCTCGTCATCATCTGGTCATCATCTCGTCATCATCTCGTCATAATCTCGTCATCATCTCGTCATCATCTCGTCATCATCTTGTCATCATCTCGTCATCATCTGGTCATCATCTGGTCATCATCTCGTCATCATCTCGTCATCATCTCGTCATCATCTCGTCATCCTCTCGTCATCATCTCGTCATCATCTCGTCATCATCTCGTCATCATCTCGTCATCATCTCGTCATCTTCTCGTCATCATCTCGTCAGCCGGTCATCTGGTCATCCGGTCAGCTGGTCATCTGGTCATGTTGTCATCTCGACATCATCTCCTCACCATATTGTCATCATCTCGTCATCATCTCGTCATCTCGTCATCATCTGGTCATCTTGTCATCTCGTCATCTCGTCATCTCCACATCTGGCTATCCGATCATCTGGTCATCTGATTATCTGGTCATCTCGTCATGATCTCGTCATCATCTCGTCATCATCTCGTCATCATCTCTTCGTCATCTCGTCATCATCTCGTCATCATCTCATCATCATCTCGTCATCATCTCGTCATCATCTCAGCATTATCTCGTCATCATCTCGTCATCATCTCGTCATCATCTCATCATCATCTCGTCATCATCTCGTAATCATCTCGTCATCATCTCGTCATCATCTCGTCATCATCTCGTCATCATCTCGTCATCATCTCGTCATCATCTCGTCATCATCTCGTCATCATCTCGTCATTATCTCGTCATCCTCTCGTCATCATCTCGTCATCATCTCGTCATCATCTCGTCATCATCTTGTCATCATCTCGTCATCATCTGGTCATCATCTCGTCATCATCTCGTCATCATCTCGTCTTCATCTCGTCATCATCTCGTCATCTTGTCATCATCTCGTTATCTCGTCACCTCGTCATCTGATCATCTGTTCATCTCGTCATCTGGTCATCTGGTCATCTCGTCATCATCTTCTAATCAACTCGTCATCATCTCGTCATCTACTCGTTATCTACTCGTCATCATCTTGTCATCATCTCGTCATCATCTCGTCATCACCACGTCATCATCTCGTCATCATCTCGTCGTCATCTCGTCATCCTCTCGTCATCATCTTGTCATCATCTCGTCATCATCTCTTCATCATCTCGTCATCATCTCGTCATCATCTCGTCAACATCTCGTCATCATCTCGTCATCATCTCGTCATCATCTCGTCATCATATCGTCATCATCTCGTCATCATCTCGTCATCATCTCGTCATCATCTGGTCAATTTGTCATCTCGTCATCTCGTCATCTCCACATCTGGCTATCCGATCATCTGGTCATCTGATTATCTGGTCATCTCGTCATCATCTCGTCATCATCTCGTCATCATATCGTCATCATCTCGTCGTCTACTCGTCATCATCTCGTCATCATCTGGTCATCATCTGGTCATCCGGTCATCTGGTCATCTAGTCATCTGGTCATCTGGTCATCTGGTCATCTGGCCATCTGCTCATCTGGTTATCTGGTCATCTGGTCATCTGGTCATCTGGTCATCTGGTCATCTGGTCATCTGGTCATCTGGTCATCTGGTAATCTGGTCTTCTCGTCATCATCTTTTCATCATCTTGTCATCATCTCGTCATCATCTCGTCATGATCTCGTCATCATCTGGTCATCATCTCGTCATCATCTCGTCATCATCTCGTCATAATCTCGTCATCATCTCGTCATCATCTCGTCATCATCTTGTCATCATCTCGTCATCATCTGGTCATCATCTCGTCATCATCTCGTCATCTTATCAACATCTGGTCATCTCGTCATCTGGTCATCTGGTCATCTAGTCATCTGGTCATCTGGTCATCTGGTCATCATCTCGTCATCATTTCGTCATCATCTCGTCATCTACTCGTCATCATCTCGTCATCATCTCGTCATCATCTCGTCATCTCGTCATCATCTGGTCATCTTGGCATCTCGTCATCTCGTCATCTCGACATCTGGCCATCCGATCATCTGGTCATCTGATTATCTGGTCATCTCGTCATCATCTCGTCATCATCTGGTCATCTTGTCATCTCGTCATCTCGTCATCTCCACATCTGACTATCCGATCATCTGGTCATCTGATTATCTGGTCATCACGTCATCATCTCGTCATCATCTCGTCATCATCTCGTCATCATCTCGTCATCATCTCGTCATCATCTCGTCATCATCTCGTCGTCTACTCGTCATCATCTCGTCATCATCCGGTCATCATCTGGTCATCCGGTCATCTGGTCATCTGGTCATCTGGTCATCTGGTCATCTGGTCATCTGGTCTTCTCGTCATTATCTTTTCATCATCTTGTCATCATCTCGTCATCATCTCGTCATGATCTCGTCATCATCTGGTCATCATCTCGTCATCATCTCGTCATAATCTCGTCATCATCTCGTCATCATCTCGTCATCATCTTGTCATCATCTCGTCATCATCTGGTCATCATCTGGTCATCATCTCGTCATCATCTCGTCATCATCTCGTCATCATCTCGTCATCATCTCGTCATCCTCTCGTCATCATCTCGTCATCATCTCGTCATCATCTCGTCATCATCTCGTCATCATCTCGTCATCTTCTCGTCATCATCTCGTCAGCCGGTCATCTGGTCATCCGGTCATCTGGTCATCTGGTCATGTTGTCATCTCGACATCATCTCCTCACCATATTGTCATCATCTCGTCATCATCTCGTCATCTCGTCATCATCTGGTCATCTTGTCATCTCGTCATCTCGTCATCTCCAGATCTGGCTATCCGATCATCTGGTCATCTGATTATCTGGTCATCTCGTCATCATCTCGTCATCATCTCGTCATCATCTCTTCGTCATCTCGTCATCATCTCGTCATCATCTCATCATCATCTCGTCATCATCTCGTCATCATCTCAGCATTATCTCGTCATCATCTCGTCATCATCTCGTCATCATCTCATCATCATCTCGTCATCATCTCGTAATCATCTCGTCATCATCTCGTCATCATCTCGTCATCATCTCGTCATCATCTCGTCATCATCTCGTCATCATCTCGTCATCATCTCGTCATCATCTCGTCATCATCTCGTCATTATCTCGTCATCCTCTCGTCATCATCTCGTCATCATCTCGTCATCATCTCGTCATCATCTTGTCATCATCTCGTCATCATCTGGTCATCATCTCGTCATCATCTCGTCATCATCTCGTCATCATCTCGTCTTCATCTCGTCATCATCTCGTCATCTTGTCATCATCTCGTTATCTCGTCACCTCGTCATCTGATCATCTGTTCATCTCGTCATCTGGTCATCTGGTCATCTCGTCATCATCTTCTAATCAACTCGTCATCATCTCGTCATCTACTCGTTATCTACTCGTCATCATCTTGTCATCATCTCGTCATCATCTCGTCATCACCACGTCATCATCTCGTCATCATCTCGTCGTCATCTCGTCATCCTCTCGTCATCATCTTGACATCATCTCGTCATCATCTCTTCATCATCTCGTCATCATCTCGTCATCATCTCGTCAACATCTCGTCATCATCTCGTCATCATCTCGTCATCATCTCGTCATCATATCGTCATCATCTCGTCATCATCTCGTCATCATCTCGTCATCATCTGGTCAATTTGTCATCTCGTCATCTCGTCATCTCCACATCTGGCTATCCGATCATCTGGTCATCTGATTATCTGGTCATCTCGTCATCATCTCGTCATCATCTCGTCATCATATCGTCATCATCTCGTCGTCTACTCGTCATCATTTGGTCATCCGGTCATCTGGTCATCTAGTCATCTGGTCATCTGGTCATCTGGTCATCTAGTCATCTGGTCATCTGGTCATCTGGTCATCATCTCGTCATCATTTCGTCATCATCTCGTCATCTACTCGTCATCATCTCGTCATCATCTCGTCATCATCTCGTCATCTCGTCATCATCTGGTCATCTTGGCATCTCGTCATCTCGTCATCTCGACATCTGGCCATCCGATCATCTGGTCATCTGATTATCTGGTCATCTCGTCATCATCTCGTCATCATCTCGTCATCATCTCGTCATCATCTCGTCATCATCTCGTCATCATCTCGTCATCATCTCGTCATCATCTCGTCATCATCTCGTAATCATCTCGTCATCATCTCGTCATCCGGTCATCTGGTCATCTGGTCATCTGGTCATCTGGTCATCTGGTCATCTTGTCATCTCGTCATCCTCTCGTTATCATCTCGTCATCATCTCGTCATCATCTCGTCATCATCTCGTCATCCTCTCGTCATCATCTCGTCATCATCTCGTCATTATCTCGTCATCATCTCGTCATCTTCTCGTCATCATCTCGTCATCCGGTCATCTGGTCATCTGGTCATCTGGTCATCTGGTCATCTTGTCATCTCGTCATCATCTTGTAATCAACTCGTCATCATCTCGTCATCTTCTCGTTATCATCTCGTCATCATCTCGTCATCAACTCGTCATATTCTGGTCATCATCTGGTCATCCGATCATCTGGTCATCTGGTCATCTGGTCATCTGGTCATCTGGTCATCTGGTCAACTGGTCATCTGGCCATCTGGTCATCTGGTCATCTGGTCATCTGGTCATCTGGTCATCTGGTCATCTGGTCATCTGGTCATCTGGTCATCTGGTAATCTGGTCATCTCGTCATCATCTCTTCGTCATCTCGTCATCATCTCATCATCATCTCGTCATCATCTCGTCATCATCTCAGCATTATCTCGTCATCATCTCGTCATCATCTCGTCATCATCTCATCATCATCTCGTCATCATCTCGTAATCATCTCGTCATCATCTCGTCATCATCTCGTCATCATCTCGTCATCATCTCGTCATCATCTCGTCATCATCTCGTCATCATCTCGTCATCATCTCGTCATCATCTCGTCATCATCTCGTCATTATCTCGTCATCCTCTCGTCATCATCTCGTCATCATCTCGTCATCATCTCGTCATCATCTTGTCATCATCTCGTCATCATCTGGTCATCATCTCGTCATCATCTCGTCATCATCTCGTCATCATCTCGTCTTCATCTCGTCATCATCTCGTCATCTTGTCATCATCTCGTTATCTCGTCACCTCGTCATCTGATCATCTGATCATCTCGTCATCTGGTCATCTGGTCATCTCGTCATCATCTTCTAATCAACTCGTCATCATCTCGTCATCTACTCGTCATCTACTCGTCATCATCTTGTCATCATCTCGTTATCATCTCGTCATCACCACGTCATCATCTCGTCATCATCTCGTCGTCATCTCGTCATCCTCTCGTCATCATCTTGTCATCATCTCGTCATCATCTCTTCATCATCTCGTCATCATCTCGTCATCTACTCGTCATCATCTTGTCATCATCTCGTCATCATCTCGTCATCACCACGTCATCATCTCGTCATCATCTCGTCGTCATCTCGTCATCCTCTCGTCATCATCTTGTCATCATCTCGTCATCATCTCTTCATCATCTCGTCATCATCTCGTCATCATCTCGTCAACATCTCGTCATCATCTCGTCATCATCTCGTCATCATCTCGTCATCATATCGTCATCATCTCGTCATCATCTCGTCGTCATCTCGTCATCCTCTCGTCATCATCTCGTCATCATCTCGTCATTATCTCGTCATCCTCTCGTCATCATCTCGTCATCATCTCGTCATCATCTCGTCATCATCTTGTCATCATCTCGTCATCATCTGGTCATCATCTCGTCATCATCTCGTCATCATCTCGTCATCATCTCGTCATCATCTCGTCTTCATCTCGTCATCATCTCGTCATCTTGTCATCATCTCGTTATCTCGTCACCTCGTCATCTGATCATCTGATCATCTCGTCATCTGGTCATCTGGTCATCTCGTCATCATCTTCTAATCAACTCGTCATCATCTCGTCATCTACTCGTCATCTACTCGTCATCATCTTGTCATCATCTCGTTATCATCTCGTCATCACCACGTCATCATCTCGTCATCATCTCGTCGTCATCTCGTCATCCTCTCGTCATCATCTTGTCATCATCTCGTCATCATCTCTTCATCATGTCGTCATCATCTCGTCATCTACTCGTCATCATCTTGTCATCATCTCGTCATCATCTCGTCATCACCACGTCATCATCTCGTCATCATCTCGTCGTCATCTCGTCATCCTCTCGTCATCATCTTGTCATCATCTCGTCATCATCTCTTCATCATCTCGTCATCATCTCGTCATCATCTCGTCAACATCTCGTCATCATCTCGTCATCATCTCGTCATCATCTCGTCATCATATCGTCATCATCTCGTCATCATCTTGTCATCATCTCGTCATCATCTGGTCAATTTGTCATCTCGTCATCTCGTCATCTCCACATCTGGCTATCCGATCATCTGGCTATCCGATCATCTGGTCATCTGATTATCTGGTCATCTCGTCATCATCTCGTCATCATCTCGTCATCATATCGTCATCATCTCGTCGTCTACTCGTCATCATCTCGTCGTCATCTCGTCATCCTCTCGTCATCATCTTGTCATCATCTCGTCATCATCTCGTCATCATCTCGTCATCATCTCGTCATCATCTCGTCATCATCTCGTCATCATCTTGTCATCATCTCGTCATCTTGTCATCTCGTCATCTCGTCATCTCTACATCTGGCTATCCGATCATCTGGTCATCTGATTATCTGATCATCTCGTCATCATCTCGTCATCATCTCGTCATCTTGTCATCTCGTCATCTCGTCATCTCCACATCTGGCTACCCGATCATCTGGTCATCGGATTATCTGGTCATCTCGTCATCATCTCGTCATCATCTCGTCATCATCTCGTCATCATCTCGTCATCATCTCGCCATCATCTCGTCATCTCGTCATCATCTGGTCATCTTGTCATCTCGTCATCTCGTCATCTCCACATCTGGCTATCCGATCATCTGGTCATCTCGTCATCATCTCGTCATCATCTCGTCATCATCTCGTCATCATCTCGTCATTATCTCGTCATCATCTCGTCATCATCTCGTCATCATCTCGTCATCATCCCGTCATGATCTCGTCATCATCTGGTCATCATCTCGTCATCATC
This sequence comes from Dyspetes luteomarginatus, assembly GCA_963669185.1. Classification (NCBI taxonomy): domain Eukaryota; kingdom Metazoa; phylum Arthropoda; class Insecta; order Hymenoptera; family Ichneumonidae; genus Dyspetes; species Dyspetes luteomarginatus. Next base: position 13,861,722 of record OY769904.1, read on the forward strand.
TCGTCATCATCTCGTCATAATCTCGTCATCATCTCGTCATCATCTCGTCATCATCTCGTCATCATCTCGTCATCTCATCAACATCTGGTCATCTCGTCATCTGGTCATCTGGTCATCTAGTCATCTGTTCATCTGGTCATCTGGTCATCATCTCGTCATCATCTCGTCATCATCTCGTCATCTACTCGTCATCATCTCGTCATCATCTCGTCATCATCTCGTCATCTCGTCATCATCTGGTCATCTTGTCATCTCGTCATCTCGTCATCTCGACATCTGGCCATCCGATCATCTGGTCATCTGATTATCTGGTCATCTCGTCATCATCTCGTCATCATCTCGTCATCATCTCGTCATCATCTCGTCATCATCTCGTCATGATCCCGTCATCATCTCGTCATCATCTCGTTATCATCTCGTCATCATCTCGTCATCATCTCGTCATCCGGTCATCTGGTCATCTGGTCATCTGGTCATCTGGTCATCTGGTCATCTTGTCATCTCGTCATCCTCTCGTTATCATCTCATCATCATCTCGTCATCATCTCGTCATCATCTCGTCATCCTCTCGTCATCATCTCGTCATCATCTCGTCATCATCTTGTCATCATCTCGTCATCATCTCGTCATCATCTCGTCATCCGGTCATCTCGTCATCTGGTCATCTGGTCATCTGGTCCTCTTGTCATCTCGTCATCATCTTGTAATCAACTCGTCATCATCTCGTCATCTTCTCGTTATCATCTCGTCATCATCTCGTCATCATCTCGTCATCAACTCGTCATATTCTGGTCATCATCTGGTCATCCGATCATCTGGTCATCTGGTCATCTGGTCATCTGGTCATCTGGTCATCTGGTCAACTGGTCATCTAGCCATCTGGTCATCTGGACATCTGGTCATCTGGTCATCTGGTCATCTGGTCATCTGGTCATCTGGTCATCTGGTCATCTGGTAATCTGGTCATCTCGTCATCATCTTTTCATCATCTTGTCATCATCTCGTCATCATCTCGTCATGATCTGGTCATCATCTCGTCATCATCTCGTCATCATCTCGTCATAATCTCGTCATAATCTCGTCATCATGTCGTCATCATCTTGTCATCATCTCGTCATCATCTCGTCATCATCTCGTCATCATCTCGTCATCATCTCGTCATCATCTCGTCATCATCTCGTCATCTCGTCATCATCTCGTCATCTCGTCACCTTGTCATCTGATCATCTGATCATCTGTTCATCTGGTCATCTGGTCATCTCGTCATCATCTTGTAATCAACTCGTCATCATCTCGTCATCATCTCGTCATCCACTCGTCATCTACTCGTCATCATCTCGTCATCATCTCGTCATCATCTCGTCATCATCTCGTCATCATCTTGTCATCATCTCGTCATCATCTCGTCATCCTCTCGTCATCATCTCGTCATCATCTCGTCATCATCTCGTCATCATCTAGTCATCATCTCGTCATCATCTCGTCATCATCTCGTCGTCATCTCGTCATCATCTCGTCATCATCTGGTCATCTTGTCATCTCGTCATCTCGTCATCTCCACATCTGGCTATCCGATCATCTGGTCATCTGATTATCTGGTCATCTGATTATCTGGTCATCTCGTCATCATCTCGTCATCATCTCGTCATCATCTCGTCGTCTACTCGTCATCATCTCGTCATCATCTGGTCATCATCTGGTCATCCGGTCATCTGGTCATCTGGTCATCTGGTCATCTGGTCATCTGGTCATCTGGTCATCTGGCCATCTGCTCATCTGGTCATCTGGTCATCTGGTCATCTGGTCATCTGGTCATCTGGTCATCTGGTCATCTGGTAATCTGGTCTTCTCGTCATCATCTTTTCATCATCTTGTCATCATCTCGTCATCATCTCGTCATCATCTTGTCATCATCTCGTCATCATCTGGTCATCATCTCGTCATCATCTCGTCATCATCTCGTCATCATCTTGTCATCATCTCGTCATCATCTCGTCATCATCTCGTCATCATCTCGTCATCTCGTCATCATCTCGTCATGCCGTCACCCTGTCATCTGATCATCTGATCATCTGGTCATCTGGTCATCTGGTCATCTCGTCATCATCTTGTAATCAACTCGTCATCATCTCGTCATCATCTCGTCATCTACTCGTCATCTACTCGTCATCATCTCGTCATCATCTCGTCATCATCTCGTCATCATCTTGTCATCATCTCGTCATCATCTCGTCATCCTCTCGTCATCATCTCGTCATCATCTCGTCATCATCTCGTCATCATCTAGTCATCATCTCGTCATCATCTCGTCATCATCTCGTCATCATCTCGTCATCATCTCGTCATCATCTCGTCATCATCTCGTCATCTTGTCATCTCGTCATCTCGTCATCTCCACATCTGGCTATCCGATCATCTGGTCATCTGATTATCTGGTCATCTCGTCATCATCTCGTCATCATCTCGTCATCATCTCGTCATGATCCCGTCATCATCTCGTCATCATCTCGTCATCATCTCGTCATCATCTCGTCATCATCTCGTCATCATCTCGTCATCCGGTCATCTGGTCATCTGGTCATCTGGTCATCTGGTCATCTCGTCATCTCGTCATCCTCTCGTTATCATCTCGTCATCATCTTGTCATCATCTCGTCATCATCTCGTCATCCTCTCGTCATCATCTCGTCATGATCTCGTCATAATCTCGTCATCATCTCGTCATCATCTCGTCATCATCTTGTCATCATCTCGTCATCATCTGGTCATCATCTCGTCATCATCTCGTCATCATCTCGTCATCATCTCGTCATCATCTCGTCATCATCTCGTCATCATCTCGTCATCTCGTCATCATCTCGTCATCTCGTCATCATCTCGTCATCTCGTCACCTTGTCATCTGATCATCTGATCATCTGGTCATCTGGTCATCTGGTCATCTCGTCATCATCTTGTAATCAACTCGTCATCATCTCGTCATCATCTCGTCATCATCTCGTCATCATCTGGTCATCATCTCGTCATCATCTCGTCATCATCTAGTCATCATCTCGTCATCATCTCGTCATCATCTCGTCGTCATCTCGTCATCATCTCGTCATCATCTCGTCATCTTGTCATCTCGTCATCTCGTCATCTCCACATCTGGCTATCCGATCATCTGGTCATCTGATTATCTGGTCATCTGATTATCTGGTCATCTCGTCATCATCTCGTCATCATCTCGTCATCATCTGGTCATCATCTCGTCATCATCTCGTCATCATCTCGTCATCCTCTCGTCATCATCTCGTCATCATCTCGTCATCATCTCGTCATCATCTCGTCATCATCCCGTCATCTCGTCATCATCCCGTCATCTCGTCACCTCGTCATCTGATCATCTGGTCATCTCGTCATCTGGTCATCTCGTCATCATCTCGTAATCATCTCGTCATCATCTCGTCATCATCTCGTCATCATCTCGTCATCATCTCGTCATCATCTCGTCATCATCTCGTCATCATCTCGTCATCATCTCGTCATCATCTCGTCATCATCTCGTCATTATCTCGTCATCCTCTCGTCATCATCTCGTCATCATCTCGTCATCATCTCGTCATCATCTTGTCATCATCTCGTCATCATCTGGTCATCATCTCGTCAACATCTCGTCATCATCTCGTCATCATCTCGTCATCATCTCGTCATCATATCGTCATCATCTCGTCATCATCTCGTCATCATCTCGTCATCATCTCGTCATCCTCTCGTCATCATCTCGTCATCATCTCGTCATCTCGTCATCATCTGGTCATCTTGTCATCTCGTCATCTCGTCATCTCGACATCTGGCTATCCGATCATCTGGTCATCTGATTATCTGGTCATCTCGTCATCATCTCGTCATCATCTCGTCATCATCTCGTCATCATCTCGTCATCATCTCGTCATCATCTCGTCATCATCTCGTCATCATCTCGTCATCATCTCGTCATCTGGTCATCTGGTCATCCGATCATCTGGTCATCTTGTCATCTCGTCATCCTCTCGTCATCATCTCGTCATCATCTCGTCATCATCTCGTCATCATCTCGTCATCCTCTCGTCATCATCTCGTCATCATCTCGTCATCATCTCGTCATCATCTCGTCATCTTCTCGTCATCATCTCGTTATCCGGTCATCTGGTCATCTGGTCATCTGGTCATCTGGTCATCTTGTCATCTCGTCATCATCTCCTCATCATATCGTCATCATCTCGTCATCATCTCGTCATCTCGTCACCTCGTCATCTGATCATCTGGTCATCTGGTCATCTGGTCATCTCGTCATCATCTTGTAATCAACTCGTCATCATCTCGTCATCATCTCGTCATCTTCTCGTTATCATCTCGTCATCATCTCATCATCAACTCGTCATCATCTGGTCATCCGGTCATCTGGTCATCTGGTCATCTGGTCATCTGGTCATCTGGTCATCCGGTCTACTGGTCATCTGGCCATCTGGTCATCTATTCATCTGGTCATCTGGTCATCTGGTCAGCTGGTCATCTGGTCATCTGGTCATCTGGTCATCTGGTCATCTGGTAATCTGGTCATCTCGTCATCATCTTTTCATCATCTTGTCATCATCTCGTCATGATCTGGTCATCATCTCGTCATCATCTCGTCATCATCTCGTCATCATCTCGTCATAATCTCGTCATCATCTCGTCATCATCTCGTCATCATCTCGTCATCATCTCGTCATCATCTCGTCATCATCTCGTCATCTCGGCATCATCTCGTCATCTCGTCACCTCGTCATCTGATCATCTGATCATCTGGTCATCTGGTCATCTGGTCATCTCGTCATCATCTTGTAATCAACTCGTCATCATCTCGTCATCTACTCGTCATCTACTCGTCATGATCTGGTCATCATCTCGTCATCACCTCGTCATCATCTCGTCATCATCTCGTCGTCATCTCGTCATCCTCTCGTCATCATCTTGTCATCATCTCGTCATCATCTCGTCATCATCTCGTCATCATCTCGTCATCATCTCGTCATCATCTCGTCATCATCTCGTCATCATCTTGTCATCATCTCGTCATCTTGTCATCTCGTCATCTCGTCATCTCTACATCTGGCTATCCGATCATCTGGTCATCTGATTATCTGATCATCTCGTCATCATCTCGTCATCATCTCGTCATCTTGTCATCTCGTCATCTCGTCATCTCCACATCTGGCTACCCGATCATCTGGTCATCGGATTATCTGGTCATCTCGTCATCATCTCGTCATCATCTCGTCATCATCTCGTCATCATCTCGTCATCATCTCGCCATCATCTCGTCATCTCGTCATCATCTGGTCATCTTGTCATCTCGTCATCTCGTCATCTCCACATCTGGCTATCCGATCATCTGGTCATCTCGTCATCATCTCGTCATCATCTCGTCATCATCTCGTCATCATCTCGTCATTATCTCGTCATCATCTCGTCATCATCTCGTCATCATCTCGTCATCATCTCGTCGTCATCTCGTCATCATCTCGTCATCATCTCGTCATCATCTCGTCATCATCTCGTCATTATCTCGTCATTATCTCGTCATCATCTCGTCATCATCTCGTCATCATCTCGTCATCATCTCGTCATCTCGTCATCATCTCGTCATTTCGTCACCTTGTCATCTGATCATCTGATCATCTGGTCATCTGGTCATCTGGTCATCTCGTCATCATCTTGTAATCAACTCGTCATCATCTCGTCATCATCTCGTCATCTACTCGTCATCTACTCGTCATCATCTCGTCATCATCTCGTCATCATCTCGTCATCATCTTGTCATCATCTCGTCATCATCTCGTCATCCTCTCGTCATCATCTCGTCATCATCTCGTCATCATCTCGTCATCATCTAGTCATCATCTCGTCAACATCTCATCATCATCTCGTCGTCATCTCGTCATCATCTCGTCATCATCTGGTCATCTTGTCATCTCGTCATCTCCACATCTGACTATCCGATCATCTGGTCATCTGATTATCTAGTCATCTGATTATCTGGTCATCTCGTCATCATCTCGTCATCATCTCGTCGTCATCTCGTCATCATCTCGTCATCATCTTGTCGTCTACTCGTCATCATCTCGTCATCATCTGGTCATCATCTGGTCATCCGGTCATCTGGTCATCTGGTCATCTGGTCATCTGGTCATCTGGTCATCTGGTCATCTGGCCATCTGGTCATCTGGTCATCTGGTCATCTGGTCATCTGGTCATCTGGTCATCTGGTCATCTGGTCATCTGGTCATCTGGTAATCTGGTCTTCTCGTCATCATCTTTTCATCATCTTGTCATCATCTCGTCATCATCTCGTCATGATCTCGTCATGATCTGGTCATCATCTCGTCATCATCTCGTCATAATCTCGTCATCATCTCGTCATCATCTCGTCATCATCTTGTCATCATCTCGTCATCATCTACTCATCATCTGGTCATCATCTCGTCATCATCTCGTCATCATCTCGTCATCATCTCGTCATCTCATCAACATCTGGTCATCTCGTCATCTGGTCATCTGGTCATCTAGTCATCTGGTCATCTGGTCATCTGGTCATCATCTCGTCATCATCTCGTCATCATCTCGTCATCTACTCGTCATCATCTCGTCATCATCTCGTCATCTCGTCATCATCTGGTCATCTTGTCATCTCGTCATCTCGTCATCTCGACATCTGGCTATCCGATCATCTGGTCATCTGATTATCTGGTCATCTCGTCATCATCTCGTCATCATCTCGTCAACATCTCGTTATCATCTCGTCATCATCTCGTCATCATCTCGTCATCCGGTCATCTGGTCATCTGGTCATCTGGTCATCTGGTCATCTTGTCATCTCGTCATCCTCTCGTCATCATCTCGTCATCATCTCGTCATCATCTCGTCATCATCTCGTCATCATCTCGTCATCATCTCGTCATCATCTCGTCATCATCTCGTCATCATCTCGTCATCTTCTCGTCATCATCTCGTCATCCGGTCATGTGGTCATCTGGTCATCTGGTCATCTGGTCATGTTGTCATCTCGTCATCATCTCCTCATCATATCGTCATCATCTCGTCATCATCTCGTCATCTCGTCATCATCTGGTCATCTTGTCATCTCGTCATCTCGTCATCTCCACATCTAGCAATCTGATCATCTGGTCATCTGATTATCTGGTCATCTCGTCATCATCTCGTCATCATCTCGTCATCATCTCCTCGTCATCTCGTCATCATCTCGTCATCATCTCATCATCATCTCGTCATCATCTCGTCATCATCTCAGCATTATCTCGTCATCATCTCGTCATCTTCTCGTCATCATCTCATCATCATCTCGTCATCATCTCGTCATCATCTCGTCATCATCTCGTCATCTCGTCATCATCCCGTCATCTCGTCACCTCGTCATCTGATCACCTGGTCATCTCGTCATCTGGTCATCTCGTCATCATCTCGTCATCATCTCGTCATCATCTCGTCATCATCTCGTCATCATCTCGTCATCATCTCGTCATCATCTCGTCATCATCTCGTCATCATCTCGTCATTATCTCGTCATCCTCTCGTCATCATCTCGTCATCATCTCGTCATCATCTCGTCATCATCTTGTCATCATCTCGTCATCATCTGGTCATCATCTCGTCATCATCTCGTCATCATCTCGTCATCATCTCGTCTTCATCTCGTCATCATCTCGTCATCTCGTCATCATCTCGTTATCTCGTCACCTCGTCATCTGATCATCTGGTCATCTGGTCATCTGGTCATCTCGTCATCATCTTGTAATCAACTCGTCATCATCTCGTCATCTACTCGTCATCTACTCGTCATCATCTTGTCATCATCTCGTCATCATCTCGTCATCATCTCGTCGTCATCTCGTCATCCTCTCGTCATCATCTTGTCGTCATCTCGTCATCATCTCTTCATCATCTCGTCATCATCTCGTCATCATCTCGTCAACATCTCGTCATCATCTTGTCAACATCTCGTCATCATCTCGTCATCATATCGTCATCATCTCGTCATCTTCTCGTCATCATCTCGTCATCATCTGGTCATCATCTGGTCATCTTGTCATCTCGTCATCTCGTCATCTCCACATCTGGCTATCCGATCATCTGGTCATCTGATTATCTGGTCATCTCGTCATCATCTCGTCATCATCTCGTCATCATCTCGTCATCATCTCGTCATCATCTCGTCGTCTACTCGTCATCATCTCGTCATCAACTGGTCATCATCTGGTCATCCGGTCATCTGGTCATCTGGTCATCTGGTCATCTGGTCATCTGGTCATCTGGCCATCTGCTCATCTGGTCATCTGGTCATCTGGTCATCTGGTCATCTGGTCATCTGGTCATCTGGTCATCTGGTCATCTGGTAATCTGGTCTTCTCGTCATCATCTTTTCATCATCTTGTCATCATCTCGTCATGATCTCGTCATCATCTGATCATCATCTCGTCATCATCTCGTCATCATCTCGTCATCATCTCGTCATCATCTCGTCATCATCTCGTCATCATCTCGTCATCATCTCGTCATCATCTCGTCATCATCTCGTCATCATCTCGTCATCATCTCGTCATCTACTCGTCATCATCTCGTCATCATCTTGTCATCATCTCGTCATCTCGTCATCATCTGGTCATCTTGTCATCTCGTCATCTCGTCATCTCGACATCTGGCTATCCGATCATCTGGTCATCTGATTACCTGGTCATCTCGTCATCATCTCGTCATCATCCCGTCATCATCTCGTCATCATCTCGTCATCATCTCGTCATCATCTCGTCATCATCTCGTCATCATCTCGTCATCACCTCGTCATCATCTCGTCATCATCTCGTCGTCATCTCGTCATCCTCTCGTCATCATCTTGTCATCATCTCGTCATCATCTCGTCATCATCTCGTCATCCGGTCATCTGGTCATCTGGTCATCTGGTCATCTGGTCATCTTGTCATCTCGTCATCCTCTCGTTATCATCTCGTCATCATCTCGTCATCATCTCGTCATCATCTCGTCATCCTCTCGTCATCATCTCGTCATCATCTCGTCATCATCTTGTCATCATCTCGTCATCATCTCGTCATCATCTCGTCATCATCTCGTCATCATCTCGTCTTCTACTCGTCATCATCTCGTCATCATCTGGTCATCATCTGGTCATCATCTGGTCATCCGGTCATCTGGTCATCTGGTCATCTGGTCATCTGGTCATCTGATTATCTGGCCATCTGGTCATCTGGTCATCTGGTCATCTGGTCATCTGGTCATCTGGTCATCTGGTCATCTGGTCATCTGGTCATCTGGTAATCTGGTCTTCTCGTCATCATCTTTTCATCATCTTGTCATCATCTCGTCATGATCTCGTCATGATCTCGTCATCATCTGGTCATCATCTCGTCATCATCTCGTCATCATCTCGTCATAATCTCGTCATCATCTCGTCATCATCTCGTCATCATCTCGTCATCATCTCGTCATCTACTCGTCATCATCTCGTCATCATCTTGTCATCATCTCGTCATCTCGTCATCATCTGGTCATCTCGTCATCTCGTCATCTCGTCATCTCGACATCTGGCTATCCGATCATCTGGTCATCTGATTATCTGGTCATCTCGTCATCATCTCGTCATCATCTCGTCATCATCTCGTCATCATCTCGTCATCATCTCGTCATCATCTCGTCATCATCTCGTCATGATCCCGTCATCATCTCGTCATCATCTCGTCATCATCTCGTCATCATCTCGTCATCATCTCGTCATCCGGTCATCTGGTCATCTGGTCATCTGGTCATCTGGTCATCTTGTCATCTCGTCATCCTCTCGTTATCATCTCGTCATCATCTCGTCATCATCTCGTCATCATCTCGTCATCCTCTCGTCATCATCTCGTCATCATCTCGTCATCATCTTGTCATCATCTCGTCATCTTCTCGTCATCATCTCGTCATCCGGTCATCTCGTCATCTGGTCATCTGGTCATCTGGTCATCTTGTCATCTCGTCATTATCTTGTAATCAACTCGTCATCATCTCGTCATCTTCTCGTTATCATCTCGTCATTATCTCGTCATCATCTCGTCATCAACTCGTCATATTCTGGTCATCATCTGGTCATCCGATCATCTGGTCATCTGGTCATCTGGTCATCTGGTCATCTGGTGAACTGGTCATCTAGTCATCTGGTCATCTGGTCATCTGGTCATCTGGTCATCTGGTCATCTGGTCATCTGGTCATCTGGTCATCTGGTCATCTGGTAATCTGGTCTTCTCGTCATCATCTTTTCATCATCTTGTCATGATCTCGTCATCATCTGGTCATCATCTCGTCATCATCTCGTCATAATCTCGTCATCATCTCGTCATCATCTCGTCATCATCTTGTCATCATCTCGTCATCATCTGGTCATCATCTGGTCATCATCTGGTCATCATCTCGTCATCATCTCGTCATCATCTCGTCATCCTCTCGTCATCATCTCGTCATCATCTCGTCATCATCTCGTCATCATCTCGACATCATCTCGTCATCTTCTCGTCTTCATCTTCTCATCCGGTCATCTGGTCATCTGGTCATCTGGTCATCTGGTCATGTTGTCATCTCGTCATCATCTCCTCATCATATCGTCATCATCTCGTCATCTCGTCATCATCTGGTCATCTTGTCAGCTCGTCATCTCGTCATCTCCACATCTGGCTATCTGATCATCTGGTCATCTGATTATCTGGTCATCTCGTCATCATCTCGTCATCATCTCGTCATCATCTCGTCATCATCTCGTCATCATCTCCTCGTCATCTCGTCATCATCTCGTCATCATCTCATCATCATCTCGTCATCATCTCGTCATCATCTCAGCATTATCTCGTCATCATCTCGTCATCATCTCATCATCATCTCGTCATCATCTCGTCATCATCTCGTCATCATCTCGTCATCATCTCGTCATCATCTCGTCATCATCTCGTCATCTCGTCATCATCCCGTCATCTCGTCACCTCGTCATCTGATCATCTGGTCATCTCGTCATCTGGTCATCTCGTCATCATCTCGTAATCATCTCGTCATCATCTCGTCATCATCTCGTCATCATCTCGTCATCATCTCGTCATCATCTCGTCATCATCTCGTCATCATCTCGTCATCATCTCGTCATCATCTCGTCATCATCTCGTCATCATCTCGTCATTATCTCGTCATCCTCTCGTCATCATCTCGTCATCATCTCGTCATCATCTCGTCATCATCTTGTCATCATCTCGTCATCATCTGGTCATCATCGCGTCAACATCTCGTCATCATCTCGTCATCATCTCGTCATCATATCGTCATCATCTCGTCATCATCTCGTCATCATCTCGTCATCATCTCGTCATCATCTCGTCATCATCTCGTCATCATCTCGTCATCATCTCGTCATCATCTCGTCATCATCTCGTGTTCCTCTCGTCATCATCTCGTCATCATCTCGTCATCATCTCGTCATCATCTCGTCATCATCTCGTCATCATCTCGTCATCATCTCGTCATCATCTCGTCATCATCTCGTCATCATCTTGTCATCATCTCGTCATCTTGTCATCTCGTCATCTCGTCATCTCTACATCTGGCTATCCGATCATCTGGTCATCTGATTATCTGATCATCTCGTCATCATCTCGTCATCATCTCGTCATCTTGTCATCTCGTCATCTCGTCATCTCCACATCTGGCTACCCGATCATCTGGTCATCTGATTATCTGGTCATCTCGTCATCATCTCGTCATCATCTCGTCATCATCTCGTCATCATCTCGCCATCATCTCGTCATCTCGTCATCATCTGGTCATCTTGTCATCTCGTCATCTCGTCATCTCCACATCTGGCTATCCGATCATCTGGTCATCTCGGCATCATCTCGTCATCATCTCGTCATCATCTCGTCATCATCTCGTCATTATCTCGTCATCATCTCGTCATCATCTCGTCATCATCTCGTCATCATCTCGTCGTCATCTCGTCATCATCTCGTCATCATCTCGTCATCATCTCGTCATCATCTCGTCATTATCTCGTCATTATCTCGTCATCATCTCGTCATCATCTCGTCATCTACTCGTCATCATCTCGTCATCATCTCGTCATCATCTCGTCATCATCTCGTCATCTCGTCATCATCTGGTCATCTTGTCATCTCGTCATCTCGTCATCTCGACATCTGAACATCCGATCATCTGGTCATCTGATTATCTGGTCATCTCGTCATCATCTCGTCATCATCTCGTCATCATCTCGTCATCATCTCGTCATCATCTCGTCATCATCTCGTCATCATCTCGTCATGATCCCGTCATCATCTCGTCATCATCTCGTCATCATCTCGTCATCATCTCGTCATCCGGTCATCTGGTCATCTGGTCATCTGGTCATCTGGTCATCTTGTCATCTCGTCATCCTCTCGTTATCATCTCGTCATCATCTCGTCATCATCTCGTCATCATCTCGTCATCCTCTCGTCATCATCTCGTCATCATCTCGTCATCATCTTGTCATCATCTCGTCATCTTCTCGTCATCATCTCGTCATCCGGTCATCTCGTCATCTGGTCATCTGGTCATCTGGTCATCTTGTCATCTCGTCATTATCTTGTAATCAACTCGTCATCATCTCGTCATCTTCTCGTTATCATCTCGTCATTATCTCGTCATCATCTCGTCATCAACTCGTCATATTCTGGTCATCATCTGGTCATCCGATCATCTGGTCATCTGGTCATCTGGTCATCTGGTCATCTGGTGAACTGGTCATCTAGCCATCTGGTCATCTGGTCATCTGGTCATCTGGTCATCTGGTCATCTGGTCATCTGGTCATCTGGTCATCTGGTCATCTGGTAATCTGGTCTTCTCGTCATCATCTTTTCATCATCTTGTCATCATCTCGTCATCATCTCGTCATGATCTCGTCATCATCTGGTCATCATCTCGTCATCATCTCGTCATAATCTCGTCATCATCTCGTCATCATCTCGTCATCATCTTGTCATCATCTCGTCATCATCTGGTCATCATCTGGTCATCATCTGGTCATCATCTCGTCATCATCTCGTCATCATCTCGTCATCCTCTCGTCATCATCTCGTCATCATCTCGTCATCATCTCGTCATCATCTCGTCATCATCTCGTCATCATCTCGTCATCTTCTCGTCTTCATCTTCTCATCCGGTCATCTGGTCATCTGGTCATCTGGTCATCTGGTCATGTTGTCATCTCGTCATCATCTCCTCATCATATCGTCATCATCTCGTCATCATCTCGTCATCTCGTCATCATCTGGTCATCTTGTCATCTCGTCATCTCGTCATCTCCACATCTGGCTATCTGATCATCTGGTCATCTGATTATCTGGTCATCTCGTCATCATCTCGTCATCATCTCGTCATCATCTCGTCATCATCTCCTCGTCATCTCGTCATCATCTCGTCATCATCTCATCATCATCTCGTCATCATCTCGTCATCATCTCGTCATCATCTCGTCATCATCTCGTCATCATCTCATCATCATCTCGTCATCATCTCGTCATCATCTCGTCATCATCTCGTCATCTCGTCATCATCCCGTCATCTCGTCATCATCCCGTCATCTCGTCACCTCGTCATCTGATCATCTGGTCATCTCGTCATCATCTCGTAATCATCTCGTCATCATCTCGTCATCATCTCGTCATCATCTCGTCATCATCTCGTCATCATCTCGTCATCATCTCGTCATCATCTCGTCATCATCTCGTCATCATCTCGTCATCATCTCGTCATTATCTCGTCATCCTCTCGTCATCATCTCGTCATCATCTCGTCATCATCTCGTCATCATCTTGTCATCATCTCGTCATCATCTGGTCATCATCTCGTCAACATCTCGTCATCATCTCGTCATCATCTCGTCATCATATCGTCATCATCTCGTCATCATCTCGTCATCATCTCGTCATCATCTCGTCATCATCTCGTCATCATCTCGTCATCATCTCGTCATCATCTCGTCATCATCTCGTCATCATCTCGTCATCCTCTCGTCATCATCTCGTCATCATCTCGTCATCATCTCGTCATCATCTCGTCATCATCTCGTCATCATCTCGTCATCATCTCGTCATCATCTCGTCATCATCTCGTCGTCATCTTGTCATCATCTCGTCATCTTGTCATCTCGTCATCTCGTCATCTCTACATCTGGCTATCCGATCATCTGGTCATCTGATTATCTGATCATCTCGTCATCATCTCGTCATCATCTCGTCATCTTGTCATCTCGTCATCTCGTCATCTCCACATCTGGCTACCCGATCATCTGGTCATCTGATTATCTGGTCATCTCGTCATCATCTCGTCATCATCTCGTCATCATCTCGTCATCATCTCGCCATCATCTCGTCATCTCGTCATCATCTGGTCATCTTGTCATCTCGTCATCTCGTCATCTCCACATCTGGCTATCCGATCATCTGGTCATCTCGTCATCATCTCGTCATCATCTCGTCATCATCTCGTCATTATCTCGTCATCATCTCGTCATCATCTCGTCATCATCTCGTCATCATCTCGTCGTCATCTCGTCATCATCTCGTCATCATCTCGTCATTATCTCGTCATCATCTCGTCATTATCTCGTCATTATCTCGTCATCATCTCGTCATCATCTCGTCATCATCTCGTCATCATCTCGTCATCATCTCGTCATCTCGTCATCATCTCGTCATTTCGTCACCGTGTCATCTGATCATTTGATCATCTGGTCATCTGATCATCTGGTCATCTCGTCATCATCTTGTAATCAACTCGTCATCATCTCGTCATCATCTCGTCATCTACTCGTCATCTACTCGTCATCATCTCGTCATCATCTCGTCATCATCTCGTCATCATCTTGTCATCATCTCGTCATCATCTCGTCATCCTCTCGTCATCATCTCGTCATCATCTCGTCATCATCTCGTCATCATCTAGTCATCATCTCGTCAACATCTCATCATCATCTCGTCGTCAGCTCGTCATCATCTCGTCATCATCTGGTCATCTTGTCATCTCGTCATCTCCACATCTGACTATCCTATCATCTGGTCATCTGATTATCTAGTCATCTGATTATCTGGTCATCTCGTCATCATCTCGTCATCATCTCGTCGTCATCTCGTCATCATCTCGTCATCATCTTGTCGTCTACTCGTCATCATCTCGTCATCATCTGGTCATCATCTGGTCATCCGGTCATCTGGTCATCTGGTCATCTGGTCATCTGGTCATCTGGTCATCTGGTCATCTGGCCATCTGGTCATCTGGTCATCTGGTCATCTGGTCATCTGGTCATCTGGTCATCTGGTCATCTGGTCATCTGGTAATCTGGTCTTCTCGTCATCATCTTTTCATCATCTTGTCATCATCTCGTCATCATCTCGTCATGATCTCGTCATGATCTGGTCATCATCTCGTCATCATCTCGTCATAATCTCGTCATCATCTCGTCATCATCTCGTCATCATCTTGTCATCATCTCGTCATCATCTGGTCATCATCTGGTCATCATCTCGTCATCATCTCGTCATCATCTCGTCATCTCATCAACATCTGGTCATCTCGTCATCTGGTCATCTGGTCATCTAGTCATCTGGTCATCTGGTCATCTGGTCATCATCTCGTCATCATCTCGTCATCATCTCGTCATCTACTCGTCATCATCTCGTCATCATCTCGTCATCTCGTCATCTCGACATCTGGCTATCCGATCATCTGTTCATCTTATTATCTGGTCATCTCGTCATCATCTCGTCATCATCTCGTCAACATCTCGTTATCATCTCGTCATCATCTCGTCATCATCTCGTCATCCGGTCATCTGGTCATCTGGTCATCTGGTCATCTGGTCATCTTGTCATCTCGTCATCCTCTCGTCATCATCTCGTCATCATCTCGTCATCATCTCGTCATCATCTCGTCATCATCTCGTCATCATCTCGTCATCATCTCGTCATCATCTCGTCATCATCTCGTCATCTTCTCGTCATCATCTCGTCATCCGGTCATGTGGTCATCTGGTCATCTGGTCATCTGGTCATGTTGTCATCTCGTCATCATCTCCTCATCATATCGTCATCATCTCGTCATCATCTCGTCATCTCGTCATCATCTGGTCATCTTGTCATCTCGTCATCTCGTCATCTCCACATCTAGCTATCTGATCATCTGGTCATCTGATTATCTGGTCATCTCGTCATCATCTCGTCATCATCTCGTCATCATCTCGTCATCATCTCCTCGTCATCTCGTCATCATCTCGTCATCATCTCATCATCATCTCGTCATCATCTCGTCATCATCTCAGCATTATCTCGTCATCATCTCGTCATCTTCTCGTCATCATCTCATCATCATCTCGTCATCATCTCGTCATCATCTCGTCATCATCTCGTCATCATCTCGTCATCTCGTCATCATCCCGTCATCTCGTCACCTCGTCATCTGATCAC